>CM074124.1:24743748-25401664 GCA_037177725.1 Cyamopsis tetragonoloba
TAACATTCATTAGATTCTTCAAATTCAGGCTCATTTAAATTTTTAACATTTTTGAGTTAATATTCGAATACATATTCGAATATATACACTTTGTTGCATGAATATTCGAATATATATCCGAATATGGGAGTCAATATTCGAATATATGCAATCTATTGCATGTATATTCGAATATATATTCAAATATGGGAGTCAACATAAGTCTCCTCAATTTCTCCCTCACTTTCCGGTATGTCCATATTCGAATAATATTCGAATATCCAATCCTCATATTCGAATATTAAATCTCTATATTCGATTATTTGACTGCCTTGACTGATGCCTTGACTGCATATTTGAATATATATTCGAATATGCCACTCCATATTCGAATATATATTCGAATATTGAAGTGATCCCACTACTTAAACACTTTCCTTTTTCTTGCCTTTCTCTCTCATCTCTCTCATCCTATCACGAAGCTCTCTCTTCTCCCTCACTCCCAAACCTCTCTCTCTCTCTCAAAAACTCAACCATCAACAATGGAGTTCTCCTCTACTCCTTCTTCCTCACCACCACCATCTTCACCACCTTTAACCTCTCCTCCATCACCTGCCCCCAAATGTACAAGATTCAAGCGTACCTTCGTCAACAAACCCACCTCCATTCCTCGTGGGCCACGCACATGCTCCTCCTCCTCCGTTCTATTGGCCACTGCTGGTGCCTCTCCTGAATTCCAACGGTGGTTCTCCTTCGCTTCCCAAATCTCCAAATTCCAGCACAACTTCGCCGACAGAAAACTAGTCGACGCTAGATGGGTCAATTTTCCTTGGTTCCATCAACAAGGGTTCTCCTTTGTTCCTTGGCTGGAGAATGCTCACCTCATTCCCTTCTTGAGCATCAAAGAAAGAGTCTACCTTCATCTCGTTCGCGTCTTCTAATCCAACATGGTATATGATGTTGAATCATGCACCATCACCTCTAAGGTAAAGCGCACAAAGATGGTTATTCCTCCCTCTCTCTGGACTACTCTCACTGGGTTGCACTTTGAAGGTGCCCAAATTTTTGGTTCCACAGCTATGGGTCAATGGTCCAGTGAATACAACCCAATCCAGGCCCTTGATGCGATGTGGCACGTTCGTGCTTCCTTCCATACATCCAAGCAGGGAGACTACTTCCCAGCTAGCACTCTGATCATGGATTCCAAGCTAGTGCATCTCATCGTTGCAAGAGTCCTCCTCGGGTGAGTGGGCAACTTTGCCAAGGTCCTTCACGACGACCGACTTCTTTTGTGGGCCCTGATCAAACAGAAGCCCGTTGACAAGGCACGGCTTGTCCAGCATCACATGCTGAAGAATGCCACAGGGACTACTCCTCTTCCCTATCCCACACTCATCACCACCATCCTCCACCACTTTCGCGTCAACCTCACCGATGAATATTCCACACCCATTGACGGACAGAACTTCGAGATTGGACAGTCAGTTCTGCACCGTGCTGGGATTGTCTTTGCCGGTGATCGCTGGTATATTCAGGAGTTGGGCATTGAAGGTAACCGCCCAAAAGAAGATTTCTCTGAACCAGCAGAACAACAAGACCCTGAAGCACCACCACTTGAGCCCACCCAAGCCCCAAACCTCTTCTTCGCCCACTTCCAGTAGCTGAGCCTCCAAATATCCAAAATGATGGATGCTCGATTTGAAATACAACGGTCATATTTCGAGCAGCACTTTGAACATATGGAGTCCTCACTGCGAGGGGAGATTTCCTCCATTCGAGAAGAAATTGCTCAAAGCTACATGCCCCAGTATTCCCAACCCTCCTTCCACGACGGTCAAGGCGGCGCTGGTAGCTCCTAGCAACCTTTTGGAGGTGACGGTCTCCACGGCTTCGGGGCTCAACAAAGTCCTGGCTTGGACTTTGACTTCTTTAACACTCCGCCTGCTTCCGGCCCCCTCTAGACTTTTTGATCTCTCTCCCTAAGTTTACTTACACTACACTTGCACATGACTAACTTAGTTTAGTTTGCTTATTTTGAGGATATTTCATGTTTACTGTTTTCAACTGGATCATTTTGGAGTTTTCATACTCATAGTTTTACCTCTGAATATTTTCAGAATAGATACTTGTCCAGTTTGATCCCATTTTTAATGATGACAAAAGGGGGAGAATCAATGCTGAACATGTTCTTAATTATTGTTCTTAATTATTGATGATATCTTATTCTGGATGAAGTATGATTTATGATGAAAATTTTTATTAAATCTGTTACAAATCATGAAAATTAAACTGTTGTTGCTTAAATTTTTTATCTCCTACCTTAAAAGCTCAAAGTGTTTATCTGCATATAAAAAGGGGGAGTCAAATTCCTTTTGAAAGGCGGAGTTTTTGATATATTTAAACTTTCTAATATTTTGCACCAAAAATATCTGATATACTGATTAAGAATTTCATTTGTTTTTTGTAATCATCAAAAACGGGGAGTATGTGGAAGCAAATGCTCTAAAACGCCTTAACAATGGAGTTTTGATGATTCCAACACAACATAAGAACCAAGTCCATTTTGGCAAATCAAGCGATCGAACGCTATAAATCAAGAACGAAAAAAGGGTATATAGGATTTAATTTTCATAAATGTAAATTTAATTAAGGCTCCTTAAAATGAATCAATATGTTTTTTAATGATATCTTCTATGAAATAATCCCTTGAAAATGTTTTATGTTTGAAAAAGAACTTTAAAATATGTTTGAAAGCTTAGAACAATCCTATGCCTCTTTGGAAAAGTCTCTTTTTAAAGGTATATCCGAATATAAGGTTCTGGATTCAAAAAACTGAATTTTTGACCTCAATATTCGAATATATATTCAAATATGAAGTTGTAGCTTGGCCACTATCTTTTCCAGAATCATAATATTCGAATATATATTAGAATATGGAACCTCCATATTCGAATATGACAGTGAGCCTCTGCCTTTGCTTTCTCCAGAACCTCAATATTCGAATATGGAACTTCCATATTCGAATATATATTCGAATATCTTAGTGTTGCTTTTCCATTTTCTTTTTCCAGAGGTTTCATATTCTGATATATATTCGAATATATAAGTGATATATTCGAATATATATTCGAATATTGAATTCTTTCTGAATGCTTCTAAGCTGCTCTTTTATTCTTTTTAAAAGGGGATCTTTGCTCATTTATGAGACACACCCTTGCGAGCATTTATTGAGCTGAAAAAGTTTTTGATATCATTATCACTCTCTCTATCAAGGGTCTTGTGTCTTAAGGCTTTCATTATCTTCTTTTCTCTAAGCTTAATTTGATTCACCAAAAAAGAGCCTTAATTAAATATTCCTTATGCTTCAAGTTGTATCTTATTGCTCTATTGAGAGTTTCATGGTTATAAATACTTAATCCAAATTCTTAAGTGAAGGCGAGGTATCCTTCAAGTTAGTGATTAGGGTGAGGTATCCCTTAAGTGAGGCTCTTGCAATTGGTGGGGTATCCAATTGAGAAGAGTGCTCTTAGTGTGTATCTTGTTCAAGTTTGAATGCAAGTGTTTTCCTGCGTGGTGATTGGAAAACTGGATGTAGGCCACAAGGAGGTTTAGTGGCCACAAGGGGTATCCTTCAAATGATTGATGCATTAATTTGCTTTGATTTGGACATTTTTTTTCTAGTTATAATTTGATTCTATCGAAATTGAAAATTTAGGAGGATTAGAAAACTATTTAGTGAAATTTTTAAAATCATCATCATTTTATTAAGAAAACTAAAATTTAATTAAGGAAACTATTTCGAAAAGTTACATTTCTTTAGACATTTAAAGTTTTTTAGATATAAAAATAATTCACACCTTTTTGGAAACGATTTATGCATTGATTTGCTTTGATTTGTAATAAATTATATAGGGTAAATTGCACTCACTACCCTTGAGGTTTGGCAAAATTGCACTCCACCCCATTCTTGAGCCAAAATTGCACTCCACCCCATTTCATTAATTATAATTAATTTCTTTTTATTTTACAATGGTTAATTGATTTTTTTTGGTGCATTAAAATTTTTAGTTTTAATTTTGGGTAAATTGCACTTATCACCCTTGAGATTTGACAAAATTTGCACTCCACCCCATTCTTGAGCCAAAATTGCACTCTACCCCATTTTATTAATTATAGATTTATAGTTAGTTTTTTTTTACTTTTACAATGGTTAATTAATTTTTTTGGTATATTAAAATTATTAGATTTTAGATTTAAATAAACTTTTAGTTCAACAATTTTTCTTTTTCATTTTAATCCAACTTAATTCAAAAAATTTAATTATAGCCCCTAATTATGTGAAATTCTTTCATAACATTTTTCAAGGGTCCAAAAGAAAAAGAAATTAAATAATGGGATTAAAATTTGAAAAAAATTAAAAACTTTTATTTGAAACTAAAATTTAAATTTTTAAGAGACTACAAAAATATTGAATTAAATTTGATGAAAATTTAAAAGAAAAAACATATTATATGGACAAACCACCTTTGGTTAATTCAAAACTTTTATTTTTAGTTCATATAAAAGTTAGTTTCATGATAAATATATAACCTTTTAGTCCTTGTAGTTATTAATTTTTGTATTTGGTCCTTTTATTTTAACTTCATTCCTGTTATTTAAATATACAAGTTTGTTTAAAATTAAAACTAACAATTGTAATGAACCAAATAAAAAGGAATACAAAAAAAAACCAAATACAAAAATTAATAACTACAAGAACTAAAAGGTTATATATGTATCATGAAACCAAATTTTATATGAACTAAAAGTAAAAGTTTTGAATTAACCAAATGTTGTTTGTCCATATAATATGTTTTTTCTTTTAAATTTTCGTCTAATTTAATTTAATTTTTTTAGTCTCTTAAAAATTTGAAGGGTAAATTACATTTACTATCCTTGAGGTTTGACAAAATTGCACTCCACCCCATTCTTGAGCCAAAATTGCACTCCACCCCATTCTCAAGCCAAAATTGCAGTCCGCCCCATTTCATTAATTATAATTAATTTCTTTTTATTTTACAATAGTTAATTAATTTTTTTGGTACATTAAAATTGTTAGCTTTAATTTTAAACAAATTTGTAGTCCCAAACAATTTTGTTTTTTGTTTTAATCAAATTTAATTTGAAATTTTTAATTTCATGAAAAAAATTAATATTATTCGGGGTCTTCAAAAATAATTTTTTTTAATTAAATTGGATGAAAATAAAAAACAAAATTGTTGGGACTACAAATTTGTTTAAAATTAAAACTAACAATTTTAATGCACCAAAAAAATAATTAACCATTGTAATATAAAAAGAAATTAATTATATTTAATGAAATGGGGTGAAGTGCAATTTTGACTCAAGAATGAGGTGGAGTGTAATTTTGCTAAACCTCAAGGGTAGTAAGTCTAATTTACCCAAATTTAAATTTTAGTTTCGAATAAAAGTTTTTTAAATTTTTTCAAATTTTAATCTCATTATTTAATTTCTTTTTCTTTTGGACCCTCGAAAAATGTTATGAAAGAATTTAACATAATTAGGGACTAAAAATAATTTTTTTAGATTAAGTTGGATTAAAATGAAAAACAAAAATTGTTGAACTAAAATTTTATTTAAATCTAAAATCTAATAATTTTAATATATAAAAAAAATCAATTAACCATTGTAAAAGGAAAAACAAAACTAACTATAAGTCTATAATTAATAAAATGGGGTGGAGTGCAATTTTGGCTCAAGAATGGAGTGGAGTGCAATTTTGCCAAACCTCAAGAGTGGTGAATGAAATTTACCCAATTATATATTGTATGAACTTGAATTGATTTGAGATTTACAATTTATTTTAATATATGTTTTTAAAATAAATTAATGATTTCATAAATTTATATAGAATTTTTATCACTTGGTTAAGATTAGATACCTTTTTTTTTTAATTTGATTTTAGATTGTTTGAAATAATATATGCAATGATTTGATTTGATCTAAAATAATTTTATTATTTTCCTTTGAATTGATTTGAGATTTTGAATTTATTTTAACAAAATTTTCTTTTTCTTAATTTTATTAATGAATTCAAAAGTTTAAAGAAATTTGATCTAAAATAATTTTATTGTTTGCATTAGAAATGAATGCCATTAGTCCATTATTGAGTAAAATATCATTTTGATAATCTAAAGAGTGTCTTCAAGAGATTTTGAATATTTTTTTTGGTAAAGCACTTTTTATTTTATAAAGATATGTAAGGATATATATTTTAGAAAAACTAAATTTTCACCAAAATTTCATTTTTATTTTAATATATTTGAGTATTTGTTTCTAATTACTTAAAAAAAAAATTCAACAATAGTTATCAAAACTATTTGCCTTTGTGTTTATTCTAAGTTTCCTACTTTTTTCTTTCAACATTTTTAAATCACAGTTGAAATTAACTGTCTCTATTATAATACGGTTCCAAAATAAATAAAAAATACATAATTGTCCTTATTACAATATATATATCATAGTTAACATGTATGTCATCGGAAAGTAACATACATTGCTTAATACAAATATATCATTTTCCTTTATTTTTTTGTTAATATTTGTTATTTAAATACATAAACCAATACATTTTCTACTCTTTGAATGTTAAATATAGCAAAAAAAAATTTTAAAACAACATAAATTTTAAAATGGTCAAGTATCAATACTGCACAAATCACAATACTAGACATAAGAAAATTATAGTATTTTCATTGCTTTAAATTAGTTTTGGTTCCTATTAATTGTGATTTTTTTATTCATATTTTTTTGTTCTTTTGTCAAATCAAATTATTGTATTTTTTTATAAACGAGGAGAATTATAATTCTGAATCTCAAATTAGAGATATTTGAATACACTCTTTTGTAGACAAGAACACATTTATGGAAACTTAAATATTTATATGTATATTGTTAATTAACTCAATCTTAAACAAATTTATGCCACTTTATAAAAATAACATAATGTTCTAAATTAAAAAAATATACTTACTATACAATATATATCATAACTCATTCCGTGCATCACACGGTTACATGGCTAGCGTGATATAAAAATAACATAGCAAAAAGGAAAATATTAAGTATAAAATGAATAGTAATTGATTTGAATTCTTTTGAAAAAAAATTGGTAATATTATTATTGAAGCTTTAGCTAGTGCTAATATGTTGGATATTTATGTTGTCCATGTTCCCATTAAGAATAATTTTATAGCTGATATTACAGTTAAAATGACTTTTCAAATTGGTGTTGTTGTTCGATAGTCTAATATCCGAGATCATTTTCTAATTTATTTTGATGTATTACCATGCCTTGCTGATTTTTGAGATTTGCCTTTTTCACTTGAATAGAAATGATAGCTTCTCAACAAAATTTATAACCAATAACTTATGAAAACTGAAGTCAATAAATACGATTACTAATTTTCATAAATTCATTTTGTAATCTCAGTTTTTTCAAGTATTTCAAGGATAATTCAACCCAAAAAAATAACATTTCAAAAGAATGAAACACACATAGAGCAGACTGAAAGTTTAAATTCTATCATCTAATTTAATTAAAGGTTAAAAACATTTCACTCTTTTGAACCTTGTCTTGTGTGTACTATACTACAAAAACTTTTAAAATGTGCATTTTGATTCTATATACTTTTTGAATGTACACTTTATTATATAAAAAAAACAAACATTTAAAAACGGTTTTCATCCAAATTACCATCTTTTTAAAATTGGCAATGAGACAAAGAAATGAAATAAATTAATATAAGAACATTAGTTTGCAATTAAGAGTGGATTGGATCAATTCTTGAAAATAGTGATTGCACAATAAATTGAAAAGATCTATTGACTAGTAACATATATAAAAGGGTGATTGACTGTTTTGATCACTTACTCTGTAGTTACAGGGTATTTTAGTCCTAACTTTTAAAAATGTCCGAATTAGTTTCTGATTTTGTACCTTGTAAGTCGCTTTAGTCCCTGAAATTAAGTGACATTGACGAAATGCCTATGTGACACGCTAACTGCCTATATGACATGTTATTTATCACATATGAGTCAACGTAAACAACCAAATGATGTTGTTTTCCTTAATCGCCAAAGTTACACAGCATTTTGGGGTTTAAAATTGAGTTATATTGTAAGTGATTTAAAGGACTAATTGAGTTACATTAAGCAAACTAATGTCATTTTATCGCTTATTTGGACTCCTAAGTGTCAATTAACCTACGATATAGTCATTTAGTTAGTCATGTAGGCATTTTGCTAGTGTCACTTAATATGAGGGACTAAAGTGACTTACAGTATTCAAAGTCAGGGACGAATTCAAACATTTTAGAAAGTCAGGGACTAAAATGCCTTGTGACTACAAAGTGAGGGACCAAATCAATAAATAATTCATATATAAAATCACCAAAAAAACACATTAAAATAACTTATTTTACTAGCTTAATTTACACGAGAGCTAGCTAATCATCGCATTAATTTATCAATTTCATAACTAGATCATGCATATATATCCTTTTTTTTTCCATGTTTCTAGAAGATTCTAGTTCACTAATAATAAAGATAGCTAAGCTCAAGAGAGCTCCAGCTTGCTTGAGGGGAGGAACAAGAGTGCTATTGGTATGATTATTTATGAGCGCCTAGACCCCCCTGATAAACCTCTAGCCAATAAAAATCGTTGGGATGTACTCGCATGTCCCCATAAGCTCCTTGTCAACCTCCACCATAGTAGGACCCATGCCGAGGCTATAGAGGAGGCTCTTGGCTGTAGCAGACATCCCGCAACCATTCATGCTAAATATCACTACAGTTGCGTGATGCCAAGTAGCGGTCTAACTCATAGGGGTGCCTCATGTCAGGCTTCAACCATGATAGTGGTGGTGGTGTCGTTGCCATTAGGGCGGTTGATTAAGTTATGAAAAATAAAAAAAATTGATAAAAATTGGCTACTATTGATGGAAGGGATGAAAACATGAACAGAGCTTTATATAGATGGTGATAAGTGATAGAGGAGAGGATGTTCCATGCACCATTGAGTCGAACACCACAAAATGAGCGAGCCTCATGTGAAACACGCACAAAAGGCAAAAGGTAAAGAACATAAAAAGAGAGATAATGTGTGTGAAATGTGAATGAGGATAACGTTATTTCCCTATTGGCGCACACTGTTTCCTTTCCCCTCTTCCTAGATGAGAGAGAATTAGTTGTTTTTGTTTACAATACATCTAATAATAAAATAAGGGTGATGATATTTATACCTCATTTTGAGATATATAAGGTAAGAAAGGAAAGAAGGATAAAAAAAAATAGAAAATGAGAGATGTTAAAGCTAGAAAATTAAGAGAGGGAGAGATAAGAAAATAAATGAGATGTAAATAATATGGAGAGAAAATATATGGATTTATTTTTTGGTAAATACGAAAGTAAAAGTATAATTATTATTTCAATAATAATGTGATAGAAAAATAACAGAGTAGAGAGGAAAAAAATTGTGTAAAATTAACAGTAATTCATTTGGATTTTCAAAAAAAAAAATTGATGATATTTTTGTTGTCCATGTCCCCATTAAGAATAATGCTATAGCCGATATTATAGTGAAAATGACTTTTCAAATTTATTTTGCTGTTTAAAATTCTAATATCTGAGATCATTTTCTAGTTTATTATGATGTATCACCATGCCTTGTTGATTTGGAAATTTGCCTTTTTCACTTAATAGAATGATAGCATCTCATCAACAGAATTTATAACCAATAAATTATGAAAACTGAAGTCAACAAATCCGGTTGTAATTTTGATAACTTCATTTTGTGAACTCATTTTTTTTGAAGTATTTCAAGAATTATTCAACCCAAAAAAATAACATTTCAAAAGAGTGAAAAACACAAAGTGCAAATTGGAAGTTTAAATTCTATCGTCTAAGTTAATTTAAGGTTAAAAACATTGTAATCTCTTGAACTTTATTGTCTTGTGTGTACTTTAATATCAAAACTTAAAATGTGCATTTTGATTCTATGTACTTTTTGAATTTACAATTTATAATAAAAATAATCAAACATTTAAAAACCATTTTCATATAAATATAACTTATTTTATTGACTTAACTGCCACTAGAGCTTGCTACCCATCATATTCATCTATCAATTTCATAACTAGATCATACATATATATCATTTTGGTTTTTTACATGAGTCATGCTTCTAGAAGACTCTAGTTCAATAATAATAAAGAAGGGTAAGTTTAGAGCCGAAGGTTTCTAGCTTGCTTGAGAAGAGGAACAAGTGTGTCGTTGATATGGCTGGTTATGAGATTCAGGAACTTGCTGATTATTAGAATTTGAGTTTTGGTCTAACTCACTTCCAAAAGCTAGTTCATAGTAGGAGAATTATCACATCACTTATGTACGGTAGCAAACCTCTTTTTCTACGTTAATTTAATTATGTTAATTGAAAAGTCGTGGGGATAAAACTCGCTCACAAAAGATCTCTCATTTTGTAAGGTTCTGCGATAATAAAAACGCACATTCCAATCTCTTAAAAACGCAAGGTTTCAATCAAGCATTAAGCACAACCATTGAATGATCGTTCATAAATCAACATCTATCTCTAGATTATTGATTACGAAAATCTCTTTTCCAGAATCTATTTTCAAATCAAATTCTCATTTAACTAGAAAATTTAGAAGCAAGAGAAGAAAGGTGATCAATTCTTAAACTCATACAAAAGGCATAGAAAAAGAGAAACAATTCATTAACATAGAAAAAGAACTACAGTTTGAGAATTACAAGTGCTAGCTACGTCCAAATCGAAGAATAAAAGCCTAAGCTGTCATCTCCAATTGAGAAATCACGAAATTGATAGATGAAAGTTACAGAGAATCTCTTCCTTGCACTCTCTGATATGGTCCAGAAAAAATATAGAAAACATAAAGTTCAGCCAAACTTGAAAAGAAGAAATTGAAGCAAATTCACAAAATAAAATATGCAACAATGGGCTAAAGTTGTTTAGTTTGGGCCTAAAATAAATTAAGACCACTTTTCTGTTTTTTATGTAATTTTCGTGTTAATTTTTAGGTTGAATTTTATGTATGACTTTTAGTTTCTTTTTAGTGGATATTTAGTGATTTAAGTGTTCCTAGATCATTAAGATACTTAGTGGAATTTTTAGAGCAAATTTCAATGCTAGTGGAGCACTTAGTTAGTGGTGCACTTGTGAGTGGATATTTTAATACTTAGTGGAATTTGTAGTGGAAATGCAATGTATAAGCATTCCACTCAGCCTATAAATAGGAATCTCTTTGTAATCATTTGAAAGTTGAATTTGAGTAAAAATTTTGAGTTTATTTTATAAACTTGTGAGAGAGTGATTCTCTTGAAAGTTCTTGAGTGATTCAAGAGCTCTTGGCTTTATCAAAGGTTTTTCCACCACCTTTGTGTGTTGCCTTCACTAAGGGAGAGTGATTCTTCCTTCCACCCATCTTCCTCATCTTTAAATTTAGAAAATTCCAGAATTTATTAAATTCTGCCCAGCCACTAACTCGTGACCATAAATCCGGTTTTACTTATCCAAATTGAGTGATTCTTGAGCCTAAATTATAGTGAAAACCGAGATCTTTCACATTGTTTTTCAATCACCTCAATCGCAGCTCTGTAGCCGGAGATACGACCCATTCCTTTACGCGTCTCATTTTCTGATTTGGTCTCCTAAAACAGCCCTATCTTTATAATTCTATGTCTTATTTGGAAGATTATCCACGCAATTATGAGAGACCCAACTATCTTCTTCCATGCATGAGAAAATCAAGACGGTCCCCTTCCGCGATCTCATCACTCTCTCTTTGAAAAATGTTTCTCACTCTAAAACGGCACGGCCTAAACAAAAACGTTTGAAGAAATAATTAATAGCCTCTTTGAATTCGTAAATCCCCGCCTGCTATAGCCAAACTCGCGCTTAAGCACCATGTCTAGCTTAAGTAGAAAGTGGTAGAGAGGTCAAGTCTTCAGGCATCACCTGCCACTTGAGCGCCATCCCTAGCAACTGGTAGAGAGGAAAAGTTCTTCAGGCAGCAACTCTCACTTGAGTGACATCCTTCGCTTGAGCGCAAAAATGGCAGAGAGCATGGTGATTTCCGACTTAATGTTTCCCTACTACTCAACTTGGGCCACATTTTAATACCTGTAATAACTCAACTCCAACAAAATTTATTAAAAAGGGGAACTTTACTCAAGAACTTAAAAGACTAGATTAGGGAGGATTTTTAATCAGGAAAACCATTTTTAACAAGAGATAAGTCCACAAATTAGCTTGTGAAACAAGCATCAAAATGCACTTATTAAACTCCTCCCAACCTAGCTCTTTGCTAGTCCTCGAGCAAAGGAAGAAATTATACTTTAATAGAAAGACAATGCCAGACATGACTTAAAAATGTTAAACTCAAGCAATCAACTTCCAAGCATGCAACTGGAACTGACGAACAATCAAAACAGACAAAAACACTCATAGTACAAATCAAAATCATTCATCAAACCCTAACTAGAGAATTACTCAATAAAAAACCAATAGGGAAACTCTCTTTAAACATACTCACCAAGGCAAGTGTTTCTCTCATCTTCCTCAATAGTCGATCAATTTAGCCTCGCTTTTCATTTACCATCAAATCACATCAACACATTCAAGTACAATCTAGAGGACTTGATTTAAAGGTCACAATGGGGATGGGCTATAAAGAAACTTTGTTTTTCCAGATAGTAAAATGAGTTTGAACAAGATTGAAACATTTTAACAAACCAACTAAATTACATTTTCCAATTGATTCCACAACCCCTGGCTTCAATTTTCAAGGAACTCTTTAGTCAAACTCCTTTTTCTTTATTTTTCAAGGTTAAGCTCATTTTTCCCTCGATAATCTTTCACGCAAAAGGTTCAAGCTGCTAAGTTCAACCCCTTGGCTACTCGAAATACCGAGGGTACTTCTAATGCTCTTTCGCGCAAAAGATTCAAGATGCTAACTTCAATCCCCTGGCTACTTGACACATTAGAATCACCTGAGCAAACTCCTTTATATTTTCACTTTTTCTTCTTTACAAGAGTATGACTAAAGGAATTTAATTTTATTCTCAAGAAGCTAGTACACAAATTAATTAAGCAATCCAGTAATTTTCAAGCCAAGCATGCACACATCAAATCCAACTCAATTCAAGGTGGAAATAACAATATTAGTTTAGGATGCAAGGTGCCAACAAAGAGATACATCATTCAGGCTCAACTTGGCTATAAAAATTTGTAATTAATCAATCACATACCGGATAGCTATTTGGCTCTAGTTGTGCATAATTCATAAAGCTATGCCTTTATCATGCTTGCACTTACTTGGCTACAAGGTTGATCATCCACTTGATTAAAACCTTTTCAACTCAAGTCAGAGCTCAATAAAGTCATGCAAAAGTACTCCAAGTTCACAAATTTCACAAAAGAATCCTCAATCCAGTAACACTTCAAATAACACAAAAGAATCACACACAATGAACTCAAACCGGAATTTATTGACACAACAAAAGACACTAGAACAACCAGACTCTAAAAAAAATGAAAATAAATGCGAAAAAAAGGACTGAACACTCCCCTCTACCCATGGGTGTATTGGATGCATCATCCTGCATGTCCTTCTCATCAGCTTCTTCTTCTTCATCTTGACCAACTGCCTCCTCCGAGTAATTAGGCACGCCCACAGGCCACTGCATCGCTTCCACCAACCTGTCAGGGTTAGGATAGAGGTTCAGAGCACCCAAATTTTGCTGTGCCACATCATATTGAGGCTGATAAAAGAAGCTAAGCCCGCAATGTATGGACTCATGCATGTGCCTAATGTGGAGAGCTTCAGCATCTCTCCTAGCATCCTGGATGCTCAACCGGTCCCAAAGCTCCTCAATAGTGCAAGGCTTGTTATTAACAACGGGTCCCATAACATCTTCCTCTTCCTCATCTGGAGCTTCTTCCCCCAAGCACCATTGAGTGATATACTTCTTGTCGATGACAGGCCGTATCTTTTTATTGCGATTGACTTCAACTCCAAATTTTTCAAAAAGTGATGTAATGAAGGAGGGGAACTCCAACTGCTGTTTCACATCCTTTTCCTTCTTATTAGTCTCAGGCATAGTTTTCACGGCATCCTTCCAAATTTCATCAGAACTTTTGGTCGCCGCATTCACTTTGTAATCCTTCTGCACACAGCAATACAAGAACTCAGCTGCTTCCTTGGGCACATCACTATTGTGAGTGTTTGGTGCAAAGTTAGCTAGCATGAACTGCATCATGGCCTTTGTCATTGAGTTTATCTTCTTCTGCAAGAGCATTGTTTGACATCCTTAAACATATTCAGCCCTCATATTCTCTAAGCAACAATACTGCTCCAATCCCTCCACGGGAATCCCCTTCTGCGAATAAAGTGATAACTATCGATGAAGTCCGAACCGAAACTGAGCATTGGGCCTCCAACCAAATCTTCAATAGTGTCTCTATCATAAGGGATAGTGATACCCCTCACATAGTTCTCCTTCCTCATCCGAGTATCTTCATTATCCCCTGGGTATGCATTGGCATAGAACTTTCTCACTACTTCCACATCATACTCGGGAGGCGGAGTGGCTAGAGTCCACCATTGGCGTACACCCAAGATAGATGTCAAGTCATCAAAGTCACCTCCGCAAGTTCCACACGCCTTTCCGTTGGGAACTCCCACGTTTAAATAAGTTCATAGTGGTTTGCCTGTTCATCCTCCAAAAACTTGGGAGTCCCAAAACTACTTGAACCTTCTCCATCCCTCTTTTACTTCTTTGAGGGTTCTTTTTGCTTACGAGATTCTTATTCCATGGGTGCCTTATCTGGGTTCTTATTCTTGAAAATATTCATAAATACAACCCATCATAGGCAAAACAGAGCATGGAATGGTTAGTCTCCAACAACATCTAAAAAAACAAAGAATAAGTCCAACCATCAATTTTTGTAAAGAACAAACACCCATCATTATAAAAATACAAAATTTTAATCAAGAATGTGGGTGAAATTTTCACAAAACAAAGCATGAATAGAGAAACACAAAGAAACATCAAACCAAATTAATAAAACATGAAAATGCATCTTAAACACATAAAATCCCCAAATTAGGCACGAGTTTCCTCTTCTTCTCTAAAAAATTTCGAGTTTCAAACCCCATAAAAAATGGAGATATGAAAAACCCAAAAAGAACATCAACAATTTGAAGAAAGGAGATGGAAAGAAGAAGAAGAAGAAGAACATACCTAGCCATGATTGAAGAAGGAAGCAAGAACGTGAGAAGAGGAATTGGGGTTGAGATGATGGAAAAAAAATTTCTTTCAAAGAGAACGTAGGTGGAGCTAGGGTTCCGCTTAGAATGAGAAGGAAGTGACTTTTAAAAACTGCCTCGCTCCTTAAGTAGATTAGATGTGGGACTCTCACTCGCGTTCAACTGTGAGGGGCCGCTTAATCGCTATTATGCCCGTGACAATTTTGCTTTCTGACTAGGATTCTCACTCAAGCGCAAGCAGGTGCTTAAGTTCCATATTGGTCGAGACAAATCTCTAATTTTTGCGAGGGACTCTCGCTCAAGCGAGACTTGGTGCTTGAGCACCAACTTGTCAGATCAAAATCCCATCAAATTTTTCTTAGAAAAATAATACCTTCTCCTTCCATCCATCTCAATCCAATTGCTTACTTTTCAAGTTCAAAACCAAATAAAATAAATAAGAGGAGAATTCAAAGAGAAAAACAAAACAAAACTAAAAGAAAATTTGGTTACTTCCTAATAAGCACTTCTTTAACATCACTAGCATGACGCCTGCTTAAGGATAAGGTTCCTTCAATGGAATCATTGTGGTGAGTTTCTTCACCTCACCACCAAGGTAATGCTTCAGTCTTTGGTCATTGACCACCCAGCTCTCTTGCTTAGCTGGGTCTTCAATCTCAACGGTGCCATATGGTTTAACGGCTCTCAGTCGAAAAGGACTGAACCACTTGGACTTGAGTTTCCTAGGGAACAACCGTAACCAGGAGTTGAACAAAAGGACAAATTGTCCCGACTGGAAGTCCTTCTTGATGGAGGACACGATATTTTTTTTTGGGAAAGCCTCATTCCTTTGTTGATTTGCCATGGACACTTGGATGAGTTTCTCCAAGGTATCTTCAATCTTTGCGGTCCTTTCACTCAATGGAGTGAATGGAGGGTCATCTTTGTTGGCTTGACTTCTAAGTCCCCTATCCTTTTTAACATGGATAAAGGCATGAGGTTTATACTTGCACTGAGGCCTAGGAGTGCTTTTCCCACCGGCAAGGCTCCAATGGTCACCGGAATACTAAAACATCCAGAATGCTTTAATTTAAGGGGCATATTCTTCTGAATAATTGCACTGCACCCCGCCTCCAAAGACACTAGTTCTTCAATGAACTTTTGCGTTTTAGCGAGCAAAACTTACTAGTCTTTTCTAGTCTTTCTTTGAGCGTTGCGGCGAATATGAAAGATTCTTCAATTGCTTCTCTTCAACCTTACTCTTCTTCCTCTCATGCCCCTTTAACTCCCCCTCACTTTTTTTTCTCATCTTTTTAATCTTATTTTCTCTTGCCTCTTCACTCAATTCTTTTGAGCTCTCATTCTTTTCACTCACCACCTCTTTCCTCAACTCTCCATTTTTCTCATTTTCTCTCAAATTATCTCTAATTCCCACCCCAATTTCCTTTCAACTCCTAGTTGTTATAGACTTGCAGTGCTCATTCGGATTTGTGTGGGTATTAGCCGAAAATGGAGTTTGGTTCATATCCGCTAATTTCTTTGCAATCTGCCACACTTGAGTCTCCAAGTTCTTATGGAGGAATCGATATTTTTCTAGAAAGCCTCATTCCTTTGTTTGTTTGCCTTCGACACTTGGATGAATTTCTCCAAGGTATCTTCAATCTTGGCGGTCCTTTCACTCAATGGAGTGCATGGAGGGTCATCTTTGTTGGCTTGGCTTCTAAGTCCCCTATCCTTTTTAACATTGATAGGGACATGAGGTTTATACTTGCACGGAGGTCTTGGAGTGCTTTCCCCACCGGCAATGCTCCAATGGTCACCGGAATACTAAAACTTCTAGAATGCTTTAATTTAAGGGGCATATTCTTCTGAATAATTGCACTGCACCCCGCCTCCAAAGACACTTGTTCTTCATTGAAATTTTTCATTTTAGCGAGCAAAACTTTCATAAATTTTGCATAGGTTGGCATTTACTCCATTGCTTCCAAAAATGGGGACATTTATTTGGAGGTGTTTGAAAATGTCCAAGAAATCAGCGTATTGTCTTTTCTTGTCTTTCTTTGAGAGTTGCGGCAAATATGAAAGATTCTTCAATTGCTTCTCTTCAACCTTACTCTTCTTCCTCTCATCCCCCTTTAATTCCCCCTCACTTTTTTTTCTCATCTTTTTCACTCTTATTTTCTCTTCCGTCTTGACTCAATTCTTTTGAGCTCTCATTCTTTTCACTCACCGCCTGTTTCCCCAACTCTCCATTTTTCTCATTTTCTCTCAAATTATCTCTAATTCCCACCCCAATTTTATTGGACAATAAATAAATATTTCTGTTATGTTTTTGTAGGCCCAAAGGCTCCTTTTATCCTTCTCTGTTACGTTTGGGCTTTATGTGTTTTAAGCCCACTAGGGTTACTTGATTCAGTGTGTATATTAGTTTCCTTTTCCCTGCTTTGTAATCAGACAATTCAATTCATTCAATAAACTTTTCTTTCTCTCCTAGTTGTTATAGACTTGCAATGCTCGTAGTTGTTATAGACTTGTAGTGCTCTTTCGGATTTGTGTGGGTTTTAACCGAAAATGGAGTTTGGTTCATACCCGCTAATTTCTTTGCAATCTGCCACACTTGAGTCTCCAAGTTCTTGATGGAGGACTCGATATATTTTTGGAAAGCCTCATTCCTTTGCTGGTTTGCCATGGACACTTGGATGAATTTCTCCAAGGTATCTTCGATCTTGGCGGTCCTTTCACTCAATGGAGTTAATGGAGGCTTGTTTGATGATCCTCCTTATTGCTATCCACTCTTCCAACCCGTATTCAAATTAGAAAAGTTATTAGTTTTAAAAGGTTGGTTTAAGAAGTTACCTTGTCTCCCTTGGTTGGAGACATACTGAACTTGCTCTTCAGTTGTGGCAAATGGGCATTGACCAAAGGTATGATTGACTCCACATAGCTCGCACATGACCGGTTGTTGAGGTGGTGCCATCATTTGGACTTGTCGGGAAGGTTGAGTGGGTTGCACTGACTTCTTAATGGTCTTATTGAGAAGCTCCATTTGTTTAGTGATCAATTTATTTTGTGCAAAAATTGCATCGGAAGTAGTCAGCTCTAGGACTCCTTTTGGCTTTGAGAGCTGATTTCTTGGTTGATGCTTAGCTCGATCAGTGGCTGCCATAGATTCAATAATTGCCAAGGCCACTTGAATGTCAACCTCTAGCATTGAACCACCAGCTGTTGCATTAAGATTTATTTTCCATTGGTGGTTTAAGCCCACATATAAGGTGTTGAACTGTGCCGATTGACTAAGTCGATGACTTGGGCATCTCTTCAAAAGCTTCTGAAATATCTCCCATGCCTCATAGAATTCTTCATCATCAGTTTGTTTAAAAGCTGAAATTTCGGCCGTTGCATTCATGATTTTGGATGGTGGATAAAATTTAGTGAGAAACGTGGTTTCCACTTCTTCCCATGTTGTCATACTTTCGGGTGGAAGAAGATCAAACCACTCCTTTGCTTCATCTATGAGGACAAGGTGAAACAACTTCATGTATGCATTTTCTAGCTGGTGTTGATTAAGAGGAATGGTTCTCACTAATCCATAGAAAGTATCGAGAAATTTGTGAGCATCTTTATGAGTTTTTCCTCTAGAATTGGTTATATTGGACAAAGGTGAACCAATAAGGTTTGATGTCTAAAGCTTGAACTTTTGGAGACAACACAATTGTAGCTATATTTCGCGCCCTTGAGGCTTCACATAATCACCAGGGAGCTCCTCCATGGTGGCGGATGTGGTGGCTAATTATTGTGATTCATACCGCCGTTATTCCCATAGTTATTTCCATTGTTTTTTGTCATCTCGATTCCTTCTAAATCACTGAGTGAAGCTGAAAAAGGCGAGTCAACTTTCTCTCTGGGTGTATCTGACTATCGTGAACTTGAGCTTAACTTCCGAGCAAAGGCTTCAATTTCTGGAGTATACTGCAACTTATCTTTATTACCCTTGCTCCAAGTATGCATAAACAACACTAAACACCAGTGAAAGGTTAATGAAATAAAACATAAATTTATTTACAAAATTTAAAAGAAAAATATTCACAAAATCCAAATATCCAACCAAAACTAAATTGGTCACCTTGCTCCCCGGCAACGGCACCATAAATTTGTTATGTATTTTAGGAGACTAAAATACTAACGCATTACAGTATATATGATGGAAAAACAAGTATCGTCCTCAGGGAGCACACTTCAAGAACAATTTAGTTTTAATAGTGAGACTTTTAGGTAAGGTTTTTAAAAAATTGGATTAGAATTTAATTGTGAAATAAGATCGCGTAATGTAAAAAGATTTGCAAAACTATTGAAATAAACACTTGGATTTGGACTTCGCTTATGCACTGTAGCAATCCTATTTCTCTATGTTAATTTAATTATGTTAACTGAAAAGCCATGGGGATAAAACTCGGTCAGAAAAGAACTCTCATTTTGTAAGGTTTTGTGACAATAAAAATGCACGTTTCAATCTCTTAAAAACGTAAGGTTTCGATTACGCATTAAGCACGGCCATTGAATGATCGGTTCATAATTCAACATCTATCTCTAGATTATTGATTAGGAAAATCCCTTTTTCAAAACCTCTTTTCAAATCAAATTCTCATTTAACAAGAAAATTTAGAAGAAATAGAAGAAAGGTGATCAATCGTTAAACTCACACAAAAAGCATAGAAAAAGAGAAACAATTAAATTAACATAGAAAAGAACAAGAGTTTGAGAATTGCAAGTGCCCGCTATGTCCAAATCAAAGAATAAGACCATAAGCTGCCATCTTTGATTGAGAAATCATTGAATTGATAGATGAAAGTTATAGAGAATCTCTTCTTTGCACTCTCTCTCTCTCTGAAAAATGTTTCTCACCCTAAAATGGCTCCACCTAAACAAAAACGTTTGAAGAAATTATAAATAGCCTCTTTGAATTCGTAAACCCGCGCCTGCTACAACAAGACTCGCGGTTAAGCGCCATGTCTAGCTTATGCGAGAAAGGGGCAGATAGAAAAGGTCCATCATGCATCATCTCTTGCTTAAGCGCCTTGTCTAGCTTAAGGGAGAAAGTGGAAGAGAGGGCAAGTCTTCAAGCATCATCTAGCACTTGAGCGAAAATGTGGTAGAGAGGAAAATTTCTTCAGGTAACAGCTCTCGCTTGAGCGCCATCCTTCGCTTGAGTGCAAAAAATGGCAGAGAGCATGGTGACTTTAGACTTAATGTTTCCCTGCTACTCAACTTGGGCAACATTTCAATACATGTAATAACTCAACTCAAACAAAATTTATTAAAAATGGGGAACTTTACTCAAGAACTTAAAAGACTTGATTATAGAGTATTTTTAATCAAGAAAATCATTTTTACCAAGAGATAAGTGCACAAATTAACTTGTGAAACAAGCATCAAAATACACTTATCAAGCACCGTTAGGATCCTGAGACTATAAGCATCCTTGTCAACCTCCACCACGACAAGACCCACTTCTAGGTGGTAGAAGAGTTGCTTGGCCACAACGGACATGAAGCAACCGCTCATGCTAAATATCACGACGGCATTGCATGATGCTAAGCGGTGGACCAATACACAAGGGTACCTCATGTCAGGCTTCAACCATGACGATAGTGGTGGAGGTAGTGGTGCCGCTACCATTTGGGTAGCTGGTTAGGTTATCAGAAATAAAAACTATGATAAGAAGTGGCTATTAGTGATTGAAGGGATGGAAACATGAAAAGCGGTTTATATAGAGGATGATGAGAGATAGAGAAGAGGATGTTGCATGCATTAGTGAGTCTAGCAGCATAAAATGAGGGAGTCTTATGTGAAAAATACAGAAAAAGACAAAAAGAAAAGAACAAAAAAAGAGGTGAGTGTCAAATGTGAATTGGGTTTTTTGGTGTTATTTTCTTATTGGTGTATGTTGTTTCATTCCTCTCTCTGCCTAGATGGGAGAGAATTGATTTGTTTTTCTTTATATATAACACAACTAGTAATAAACTAAGGGTAATGATATTTAAACCATATTTTGAGAGTCAAAAGTGAAAAAGAACGAAGTAATAAAAAGTAAAAAATAAAAAATAAAGGAGAAAATGAGATATGTGAAAGCAAGAGAAGTAAGGGAGAGAGATAAGAAACTAAATGAGATGTAGACAAGATGGAGAGAAATATATGAAATATTCTTTTTAATTGGTAAAAGAAATAGATGTAATGTGAAAGTATAATTATTATGATGGTGACATAGGTCACAAAAAATGATAATAGTCCAATACCATTTCAGAAACATGGCAAAGGAGTAAAAGAGAATTAAGACAAGGAATTTGGTAGCACATTAATATAACTTATTTTACTAGCTTAATTACTAGTAGAGCTTGCTACTCACCATATTCATCTATGATATATATATATATATATATATATATATATATATATATATATATATATATATATATATATATATATATATATATCTTACACTTGTTAATAACTATTTGTCCGTGATTTTTTTTACAGAACCCACCGTTGGATTGAAACTACTGATCATATAGATCATGTCTACAAAATTTTACATCATTCTGAAATCATTTAGTACTCTATCAAAATGCTTGTTATTTTCATATATTTTAAAACTATATTTTATGTACTTTTTTAAGTATGTTAATGTAGTACTAAATGAAATTTCATGAAATTTTTTTAATGAAATTTTGTAGACATGATTTATACAATTATTAGTTTCAATCAAATGGTGAGTTTCGTAAAAAAATATTTGATAAATAGTTATTAATCATTCTAAGAGTTGGTGCAAGTTACACCGATATATATAGGAGAGGGAACAAATGATATCGGTGTAACTTACACCAACTCTTACACCGGTTAATAACAATTTATCGAAGATTTTTTTTTCACGAAACCCACCTTAGGATTGT
Organism: Cyamopsis tetragonoloba; assembly: GCA_037177725.1. Classification (NCBI taxonomy): domain Eukaryota; kingdom Viridiplantae; phylum Streptophyta; class Magnoliopsida; order Fabales; family Fabaceae; genus Cyamopsis; species Cyamopsis tetragonoloba. Next base: position 24,766,019 of record CM074124.1, read on the forward strand.
GAGAGCACTTGTTATTGTGAGAGGTGAGAGGATTGGATCGCGACCATTGGATCATTTCATGAATGGTTAAGATTAAAACACAAGAATTTTTTTAAAATTTCATGTGAGTTTTTTAAATTTGTACATGACTTTCTAATATTCAATCTTAATCATTCATGGTAAGATTCAATGGTTGGGATTCACTCCTCTCAACTCTCATAATAACAATACTCTCATTTGATATGTTCATATATACATGTATTTGTGCCAAGTTTCTAGAAGATTCTAGTTCACTAACAATAAAAAAAGGGTAAGTTTAGAGCCAAAGAGCACCGACTTGCTTAGGAGAGGAACAAGTGTCCCACCGATATGGCTGGTTAAGAGCCCCTGGACCCCGCTTAAAAACCTCGCGCCGATGAAAACTGTCGGGATGTAATCATGTGTCCTAGTAAGCCTGTGAAGCACTGCCAAGATCTCAAGACCATAAGCCTCCTTGTCAACCTCCATCATGGCGGGACCCATGCCAAGGCTGTAGAGGGTTTGTTTGGCCACAATGGACATGCAACAACCGCTCTTGCTAAATATCACAACGGGATTGCGCAATGCTAGTTGGTGGACCAACACATAAGGGTACCTCTTGTCAGCAGTTGTAGAGGCTATGGTGGCAGTGGTTTTGCCACTGCAATTTTGGGTAGCAGATTATGTTGTGAGAAATAAAACTATGATAAGAAGTGGCTACTAGTGATGGAAGCAATGGAAACATGAAGAGGGTTTTATATAGAGAGTGATGAGAGATAGAGAAGAGGGTGTTATGTGCTAGTGAGTCTTACAGCACAAAATGTGGGAGCGTCATTTAAAAAATGCACAAAAAGACAAAAAGAAAAGAACAGAAAATGAGAGGTGTGTGAAATGTAAATGGGGTTTATTGGTGTTATTTTTCTATTAGTGCATGTTGTTTCGTTCCTCTCTATGCCTAGATTTAGTAATGTCAAAATGGGCCTTGACCTTAGAGCCAGCCCAACCCGACCCATATTTTATTCAATTGGGCTAGTCCTTATTTTCACAAAAATAAAATTGGCCCTGATAACTTGGCCTTTAATTAGTTGGGGTTGGGCAAAAAAAATGCGCTGGCTCAGTAGTCCTATTAATAAGGTAAATCACGCCTTTAATTTTTTTGGTCACATTTAGGAGAATCACTCAAAGATTATCAATTATTGGTTCTAAAAAAGTTTATCGATTATCATTTTAACATACTGATATAATTGCTTAGTTTTTTGTATATTTAATTGATTAGCTTTTTAGTATATTGATTAACTTCCTTGTATTTTGATAAAACAAGATAAAAAATGCAATTTTTTTTAGAGAAAAGTAAATTAAAATTGTTTTTTTATGAAAATCACAAGTCCATGTTGCGAATAAACCACATGCTAATTTATGCTAATCGAATGATGGTAAACTTTTAAATCATCATACATATATTTCTTAATTTCTTTTTAATCATCCTTTGTAATTAACGTAATATAAAAGTATTGGTGAAAATGTAATTTTTTTAAAGTTCATAAGAATAGTTCTTAATTTATTTCTTAAATCATCATACATATATTTCTCAACTTAGTTTTTCATCGCCCTTTGTATTGTCCTAATATAAAATTATTGGTGAAAATTTCATTTTTTAAAGATTCATAAGAATGATTGAGTGCTATTAAATTATTTAAACAATTATGAAGTAGTATCTCCCATATATATGGTGCTTCTTTGCACTCATTGAATGTCCCTTTAAGATGCTAACCAATTATGTTTAGACAAACGTTATGTTTCGTTTTATTCCTGTGCAACAATTTTAATATATATATATACACACACATACATGTAAACCAAAATTTGTATATTCATGTTTTTAGTTTCTAGAACTTGATTTGACCGTGACCCTAGCACCAACCCACACGATGAATGGCATGTATAAAAAAATTGGCCCTGATTTGGCCAGACTTTAGCCTTGGCCCTGCAGGGCTAACTATCTCAGGGCCTCTTTCAATCCCATTGACATTTGGCCCTTTGTCAGAGCTAGACTGAGCTAAATGACCTATTTTGACCGCTTTACCTATATGGGAGAGAATTGAGCTGTTTTTGTTTATATATAAAACAATTGGTAATATAAAAAGAGTGATGACATTTATATCTTATTCTGAGATGTAAAATGTGAAAAACAAGGGAGGGACAAAAAGGAAAAAATAAAGGAGAAAATGAGAGATGTGAAAGGTAGAGAATTAAGAGAGATAAGAAAATAAATGAGATGTAGATAAGGAGAGAAATATTTGGAATGTTCGTTTTAGTTAAGAAAAAAGATTTTTGTACTCACGTTTTTTTTACTCACTTTATACTCATGGTTACATACGTTAAAATATCTGGTTACACACGTAAAAATTTTGTTGAATTTTTATTTTTACGTTGTAACCACATATTTCTACACGTGTAATCACCAAATCCAAAAAAACACTGTAACAAAAAAAATAACTAATGTAACCACTTTTTTCAAAGTACTAAACCAATGAACACTATAACAAAAAAACTAATGTAACCACTTTTTTGAACGTACATAACTAATGAGTACATTGAGTACAGAAAATTTTGAGTACAAAAATCAGGACTCTTTAATTAATTGGCACACGAAATAAATGTAATGTAAAAGTATAATTATTATTATTATGGTGACATAGATCACTATGGATGATAAGGTCCCAGTACCGTTTCTAAAATATGGCAGAGGAGTAAAAGAGAATTAAGATAAAAAATTCAGCGTTAAATATGTTTTTTGTCCTTGATTTTTAACGATAATCTATTTTTAGGCCTATAACTTTAAAATATCGGTTTTTAGTCCCTAAGCTTTCAAAATGTTTACTTTTAGTCCCATTGTACATTTTTTGGTGAGTGACAAATAGAGGGTCCTTCATCAAATCTACATGTCAACAGATTTGTTTGTCATGTCACCAAAAAAGTAGGGAGGGACTAAAAGTGAAAATTTTCAAAGTTTTGAGATGAAGAAGCGACATTTTAAAGTTAATGAACTAAAAATATATTTTCGTGAAAATTGAGGACAAAAAACATATTTAAACCAAAAATTAACTATTCCTCCCATTAATGTTTCGTTAAATTAATACTATCAATTAGAAAACAATCTGGAACAGAGCCATAATTTTAGCTTCAGGGGTGCCAATATTAAAGAATAAAATTACTTAAAAGGAAAAATAAGTTTAACACTCACATTATATTCCATTCACTTAATATTATGTTAGACCTATATACCGTAATATTCCAATATTCATATACATGTAACATAAAATTGCCAATTTAAAAAAAAAAATTTGGAAAGAAGTTTATCCCATTTCATTTTGAATAACAACAAAGAGAAAAGAAAAATAAAATAAGGTTATCATTAAAAGGGCTTATTTATATCTTATGAAAATAGTTTATAGATTTTTATAAATTTTTTAAATAAATATTTATAAGCTTTCTGAATGAGCTTACATAATAAGTTATTTAAATCTTCAAATAAATTTTATAATTTTATGTGTGAATATGCTAATATTTAATAACAATTAATTTAATAAGTGTTTAGTTAAAATGTGTATTCTAACCCATTCTAAATAAATATATATACAGCATAAATAGTTGTACCTAATTAAAAGAAAGACAAATAAACTATATGTTTTTTCTTGCTAAATATATATAGTTAAATAAACATTTACCGATAACACATTTTAAAATATATAAATATAATATGGTAGACCCAAAATGAAACAAAAATTCTTACAATGAGAGAGATGACCACATGAAGGCTTCTTGACCACAATAGTGCAACTTTTTATTTTATTTACCAAAATAATATAGAAAATAAATAATTTATCAATATAGGCATTTTGACCAAAAAAAATTCAAACTTTGTCTTTTATCCTTTTTTGTTTTTCGTCTTTATGCTTTTCGTCTTTTTTACTTTTCGTCCTTTTGCTTTTTGTCATTTTACTTTTCATTCTTTTGCTTCTTGAATTCTGCAATTCTCTGTTTTAGGTCTTTCCACACTGCAATAACCTTTTTCCAGGAATAACTTGATTATTAGTCGCTGTGTCAATCTTTAGATTTTTCAGTTTAGCTTTTATCTCCTCAAACGCAACTGCAAAATCTAAAGACAGTTGTTTTGCAACTATTAAATTAAGTTTTTCATACAGCCCAATTAATAGCTCAATAATAGTGTTATTCTATTTTGCTATAGAACTTAAAGTAATACTTGTAGAACTTTTAATAAATCCTTCTGCTGGTGACAAAATCTGAGTGGTACTATCAAGTGCTTTTTGATAGTCTTAATTTTGTTCAGTGAATGTAGATATTTTAATATCTGCGCGCTGTATTAGAGATTAAGAGTTTGCACTCTTTCCTCTCATTCTTTTGCTAGTTGAATAGTTTCTTTTTCAATCTTTCTCGGTTCTTCATCTATTCTTATTAATAGATCCTCTATATCTTTCTTTGTTGGCAACTTATAAAGATATGACTTATCAGATTTAAATATTAAAGAATCAACTTTGTCGGTTAACTCTTTAATTGCTATTTTACAAAAAGTGATTTTTCTGCTTAGAGGTTCTAAGCCTTGTAAAGATGATTCAATTAGAGAGATTTTCTCTTTCTGTTTTTGGTACAGGTTGAGCAAAGACTTAAAGACTGAAGAATTATTATCATTTTCAAATTGCAGATTATATAAAATAGTGTATGAAATATCCGAAATACAATTAAGTTGAGCAAACACAGATGACAGAGAGTTATGTTGATTTCTTGGAGTATCATACGTATGTTTGAAATATTTTTTATTATCATGAAAACATACTAGATTAACATGATTAGTAGTTCCTCCTCTTATATTTCTTGGGAATTCTAAATCTTAATAATCAAGTCTACCTCTTTCAGTCATTATTTATCCTATAGTTACCTATCCATCAGGTGTAAACATCGTTTCCAACATGGTCTTACCTTCTTGTCATGGTACTAAGATTGCCTTCCCTAGCCTTCAGCTATACAGGACTTATAATGCTTGAAATTGGTTTTAATGATTCAAAAGAAATGAGTTTGGAACCGCTTATCATATTAATAATATCATGATTTGATGATTACAAAAATAAGATCAAATATAGCTCATACTAACAGTACTCTCAACATAATAAGTTTAGTTCGTCATACCAAGCTTGCTCTGATACCAAAAATAGGTAAGTGTAGAGGAAAATGAATTCATACCTTTGTCTTCTCTAAACTTCCTGTACTTAGAATAACGTAAGATAAAGATAGTAGCGGAAGATAGAAGGCGCAAGGATCAAATACAAAGGATTTACTTAGAGAAGTAAGTGGTTGTGAACAAGGTGTGTTTTCAGACTAACCATTGCACTCCTTTTATAGGCAAACATAGACACACGGACTTGAAATCCGGACTTAAACTAAAAATAAAAAATACAATAATTGAGGTAAGTGGGGCACATCTTTTCTGAAAGTAGATGCTTTGAGTAGTAATTGAAGGCCACACTTGTACAAACTTTAAACAAAAATCATACACGTAGAAAGAAAACAGTAAAAAGATAAGGAGAGGAGGATTCCTTCCTTATCTGAAAGCTTTGTTGTTTGTCGTCTTCTGCCGACAATGCTGTTTGACGTCATTGCTTACGTCATTGATGACTCAGCTTTCCATGAGGTCTTCCAACTCAACCATCAAGTCTTCTTCTTCATTTAGATTAGGTGCTTCAGATGTTGAGAGTAGATCCCAAACGCTGTTAAGAGTTGGATGTGGTCGCTTGAGAGGTGCCCAAATCTTCATTGTTGATGATTCTCCAAGTAGTTGGAATTTATTTCCGAGATCATGAGGAAAGTTGTTATAGATTCTTTCTTCTTGAACATCTTGACTATCTGGTTCATAATACATAATTGAATCTGTAAAGAACATACTGGAGAATTCTGTGAACATTCCAATAACCAAATGATGTTGTGCAAGAATAAATTTTCCTTGTATCATCTTTGGAGATGGTGAGTAAACTCCAAGTCTAATTGGGGGCCTTGGCCTTAGGTCTGTCTTATTACAATAGGAATTAATAATCTTCTGTGCCTTTGGACCAAGAAAATCTGGTGCTGAGCAAAACGTTAGATAATGAACAAAACCATAATGAAAACATTCTAAAATTATGGCTTCATCAATTCTATCCGCACTAGTAACCCTGAGTAGCACTGGTGAGGGTTGTAGAAGGTATTCATTGTCGAAATATTTTGAGTATTGAACAAAGGTAAAATGAGGATAGGGTAAACGAGCTTCTTTCCTACTTTGCTGCAGAAACATTTGCATCCAAATGAGGTCTGCATCTAAGCTAGATTAATCCTTTTGAAGGATGTCCTGTTGGACTTCTAGAGGGAGATCTTGTAGAAAAATTCTTTTAAATCTTGAATCTAGATTCATCATCCAACTCCACTTGTCAAAGGGAATGGTCTCAACTTCTTGCATGGCATCAATCATATATTCCGCTCTGTTAAGTTCTTCTTCCAATTCTCTAATTTTTTGTGAGAATTGTCTAACTTCTCTTTCTCTGCCTGCTCTCATTCTGGAACACATTCTCCTTTCATGGTCTAGATTCTTTCTCAAGACTAGATTTGAAATTTGTTCAAACTCTTGTTGTGGTCCTCCTTTCAAAGTTTCAATGAAAAAATCTGCTTCCTGTTTAGAAAGCGTTTCTGTTGAAGATTTTAGGAAATAATCTTCTGCTTCTTTAATGGCATCTTCTAAAGAAAAGAAACCTTTAAAGATTGGTTTTGAAGATTTTCCTATAGCCCTCATAAGAGAACCATAGCTTCTGTAGAGTCCCGGTTTTTATCCTTGAAAAAGAACATAAGCCTTTTTCTATGGTTTCTCCAAATCATTGGGCTCATTTTTGAGAAATAATAATTAAGTGCATTCAAAGCATTTAATTTTGCAATTGGTGTACTTGCTCGACGAAGAGCAGTTAACAACACCTGCTGCTCCTTTAGAATAGGGCATCCATGTAATGGTTTAAACTGTTGAGGATGATCCTCGGGTAAAATAGGGAGTTGTTGTGAACCAAACTGAAGCGTTGGATATCCTTCAGTTGCTGAGGCTGGTTTCTTGCCTTTGTCTTGTCCTGCCATCTTTAAAAAATAGGATTGGTTAGGATTAATCTAGACAACAAATCCGCTGCATGATTATCTTTACCAGAAATATGTTCAATTTTCACATCAACACCTGTTCTGCAAACATTATCAATAAAATTTACCCATCTATTTTTAGAAAGCCTGTTGGTGTTCATGTTATGATAAAATTTTACTATGGCTTGACAATCAGTTCTTAATGTAAATTCTTTTTTATCTAAGAGAAAGATTCTGAATTTTTCGAAAGCAAATATACAGGCCATTATTTCGGCATCAATGGTGGATATATTGGATTTATAAGTTCCTGATGCATACCTGACTATCTTCTCTTCAGATATTCTTGAATCCTTATTAGGCTTCCATTTAAGAATTGCACCCCATCCTTGTAAGGATCCATCTGTTTGGATAATAATGTAACTATCCTTAGGAGAGAAATCAAGAGGAGGAAGACTCTTAATAGAATCTTTCCTGATGATTTTCCAATCCTGACTGTTAAATCTTCTCTCACCATGTAGAGAACATTTATTGTACATACTACCAGTGAGTTTTCTTAAGTTAGGAATATAATTTCTTGCATAATTTAAGATCCCTAAGAATTGTCGTAAATCTTTCAGTGTTTCAAGGTTTTGTTCTTCAAACTCTAGGATTTTCTTGACAATATGGGTTTGAAGTTTAACCTTTCCATTTCCAATTGTAGTCCTAAGAATTCAATTCTTGTAACACCGATTTTTAACTTATTTTTTGATAGAACAAGTCCTTCCTTTTCACATATTTCAAAGAATATTGAAAGGTGTTTAAGGTGTTGTGAGATGTCTTTAGAAAATACAATGATATCATCCATGTATGCTATTATGAAATCATCATGCTTATGAAAAATGTTGTCCATTTTTATTTGAAACACTGTAGGTGCATTCTTTAAGCCAAATGGCATAACAAGCCATTCAAAGTGTCCTTCTGGGAAAAAGAATGTGATCCAAGGAATGGACTCTTCTTCCATTGCTACTTGGTGAAATCCAGATTTTAAATCAAATTTGGAATATACCCTTTTATCTCGGATTTTTAATAGCAAGTAATCAATACCTAGAAGAGAATATTGATCCTTATGAGTGTTGTCATTGAGTCGCTTGTAATTATAAACCATTCTTGATTTACCCCTTCTTTCCTTTCCGTCAATGACTTCTGGTATTGGGATGATGGGCTTGTCTTGTATTATCAAGTCTGGGTTGATAATTTCTAACTTACAAAGGGTCTTATTTTTCTGCCAGTGTTTTACTGGGTTTTCACCTATATACTGTAATTGTTCTAACCTATTCAGGATCGGCATAATTTGTTGTTCAAAATGTGTCATTGATCCTAGGTCATATAAGCACAATTCTCTGTTTAGTACCTCAATTTCCTCACTTGTGAGTACTAGTTCTAATTCTTCTGTTATTGCCTCTAAGACATTACAAGAAGCATAGGGGGATGCTTGGATTGTATCAGCCTTTTTGTAAAGCTTTACAATTCCTGCTTCTATCTGTATGACTCCTTTGAAGTTATAGATGAAAGACATTCCAATGATTAATTGGATTTTTCATTATGCAAATTCTCCTATCCTTAACGGGATAATGTAAGTGTAGGGCATGAGATATTCTTCTTTGTTGAAGATTATCTTAGCATTGCTTAATCTATGATTAGTTGTTTTTGATCCTCCTAGACCATTTACTATCATAGGTTTGTCTGTTTGTTTCCAACACTTCTTAGGATATGCTTAAGTGTCTATTAAACAACGGCTTGCTCCCGTGTCAATTATTGCTTGTAACACTCTCTTTTATCCTTCTGTTGTTACTATAACACTGCAATTTAAGAGATTATTTTGTAGAGCTGCGTGTCTTTGTATTGAAGCACAAATTTCGTCATCAAAATCTTCTAAAACGGGTTCTATGTTTTCGGGATACATCTTCTCCTTCCGGGGTTTTTTGCAAAATTTGGGCTCTACTGCTCTTGTAAGGCTGCTTCAAGGGAAAACACTCTATCTTGTAAAATCTGTATTTGTTGTTGTAAGTCAAGTATATACTTGGCTTGTTCCTCAACTAAAAGTTTTATTTTTCTTAATCTTCTTCTTCCATTACTTGATTTTACGATGATGATCAAAAACACAAAAAATCTACTGTATTGTGAACATAACAAAAAGAAATGTGCAGCTTGGGGAATCATTGACAATAATTCATACAAAAAACCTGTTGTATTGTGAACATAACAAAAAATCTTCTTCCATTAACTTTGCTGCCACATACAAAACACAGGGAATCATTGACCATAATTCATATTAACTTTCTTGATTGAAATCCATTGCTTCCCGTGATGGGATGTCTTCATCTTCAGCATAAATGGAACAATACAAAAATAATCAACTTTTGTAAGACATAGTTTAATTATACAATTGCACTTATGTAAGATGATTTACACCTCAACATGTTGTCGACTAGAATTAAGAGATATCTTCGTCGTTAATATCATGTCGAGCACGATATCATAGCTAAACACAAAGACAAGGCCCTTGTGATCCAAAATATAACCTGCAGATCTTAATAGCTCTTAATAAATATAACATATTACACTATGCCAGGTATGCTATTAATCTAATATAATTATGCTGACCCTAAAAGAGCACTGACTTGAGCGTCAGAGTGTTTGCAGGTCCCCCACACATGCGCCGTCGCGGAGCGCTGCCAGAGCACTCGAAGATTGAAGTTCTTCCCGTGGATCCCGTCATCATTATCTTCTAGCTAGGTACCTCAATTTTATGTCGTTCTTATAATTTTAGAACACAATATTGGCGCCGTCTATGAAAAATGGTAAAACTTTTCCCATTCTCTACATGGTTGACTCCACGGGAAATAAGAAAAACGAAGGGAGGAATGTGTTTCAACATAAAATAGAAAGGTGAATGATCATTAGAAAAAGCAGAACTATGAATTAGAAATAAAATGCATAGCACCACATGGACTACCAAAATGGTTTCCTTTGCTTTACCATTTTCTCCACAAAACTATTTCATCTCAAAAAATCTATTTCAAAATTCCTAACAAGGAAATCACCACGCAAAGAAACAAAACCACCAAACCATCATCAAACTTCGACTTTTGTTGGCAAAGAATAAGAAGACAACCGAACCATCATCCAATCTCAATTTTTATTGGCAAAAAACAAGAACACAGCAATGGTGTCTCTACTCCAGGTGACGATTCCGACGAACTTGGCACCATGATCAGAATCTATCTCGAAACGACGTGCTCGTGCGCCGGCCTTTCCAAAAAGGATGGCGTGGAAATTATAGCGAACTATCAAGGGAACAGAGACACCAAGAAAGGCAATGAACAGGAACCAGAATGGATATGCTTAAATCTGTCATTACGGTTCTGAATGAAACAGCTTCGTGAATCGGCAGAGGTTCAATCAATGTCGAAATGCCGAGAATGACGTCGACGTTTTCCATAGATGCCGCAGATTCAGAGAAAGGCAATTAACATTTCCAGAAATAAAAATATGGTGACGGAATTGGCGGCATCGTTTTGGTGTGCGGCGCTGCATTTTTGCTAAGCGTGTTGATGCCCTTTAGGTTGAAGAAGCTGGGTGGTGTGCCCAACAATATATGAAAGGCCCAGGCTCAAAAAAAAGATCTGACAATCGAAAAAAGGGGACCTGAGCAAAAAAGGTCACCCAGTAAAAAAAAAAGGAAAAGGGCCACCTGCACAAAAAAAAATGAAGACATGGTTGCCATAGCAACAAAAAAAATCATCTCCAGAAAAAAAAGGGCAAGAAACAGAGATCAAAGAATGTTGCGTAGTTTGAAAGTTTAGGTGGTTTGCTTAGTAGAAAAGGCCAAACCCCTATTGCTGATGCTGCAAAAAAAAGGATGATGTGGCTAGCAAACAAAAGAGGCCCAAACGTATATCTGCCAAAAAAAAGTGGAGCAAAAGAATGCGGGTGGTGCAGTTAGGATAAACGTGACAGTCAGAGTAAAAAAAAGAAGTGTACCAAAAAAAAATAAAGAAAGAAGAAGAAGACTCGATCAACAAAACAATGGTGGTGTGCGAAGCAAAAAATAATCTCGTTAAAAAATTAGAGGCTTATTCAGAACAAAACAAGGGTGGTGCACATAGAAAAGGACTACGTTGATTCAAAGAAGCCCTTGTGGATCCAAAAATCGACCCTGTTGGCCCAAGAAGCATCCCAGTTCCACATAACACCATTTCGGTCCAGAAACCATCCCGGTTCTAAATCCTGTGTCGGGCTAACACCAGGTGAAAACATGGACGTGTGGAGTCTTCTAAGGCACAACCTACTATGCAATATGACTAGAATCCCTAATCCTTGGTGCACGGTATAATCTACTTCAGTTTATATGCTCCATGATCAATATTTGTACATCATAGTCATGTTTGACATTACACAGTAGAATTATTTTAATACGATATGCTAGCACCCATTACATCGTTTGTACAATATATCCTGCTCAATAGTTGCTTCATAATTTGCATGCTAGCATTCACAATATTATCAATTCAAAATCAAACATCTTAAAATAGGTGCACCTACGGCATTGTCTATATTTGCTCCATATATGCTAGCGTCAAACGAATATTGTCAGTACAATACTCCATGATTGATATTTGTATTATGATATTAAATGATATCAACATTCAAACTTCTTCTTCTGGCACAGCTCCAAAGAAATGCATGGCTTCCCTGAACTCGACCTCCGCGACATGAAACTTCAATGTCGAGGTCAACCCTGAAGCGACTTGAAGAATGTCTTCGTTAATCCAAAGTTGCCTCCTGACTTCTCGAATGCCCTGAAGCTTTTTGGGAATAGCAAGTTTGACAGATTTTTTAAGGGGGCCATACAAATCGTGGATCAGCTGGGGTCGACGCTCTAAGGCCTTGCTCTTAAAAGGTCTGTGGGCAGCCCCAAGAAGGATGGAAGTCGTGGGCGATTGTAACACCTAGATTTTTAGGGTAGTTTTTTTTTTTTTTTTTACAAAACACAACGGAAATTTTATAAAATATATACATATATAAAAAATACAAGTGTTTCATCTAAGTCCAGAGAATATATACATGTCCAGCTAAGGTAGCCATAAAAAGACTCTAATGACTACCTAAGTATCACGAAAAGGCTGCAAAACGTCTCACGCGCTGACACCCTCCGAATCCAAGCCACCTGCAATACTGCAACCGTCAGTTATATGCTCCACATATAACTGAGTAACCTGTCGGCCATGAAAACAATTTTATACATTATTATAGCCAGTCTAACTGGAAAATCATCCCAAATCCAAGCCCTACCAAACATACATACAACAAACAATAATACCAACCACATGGATATGTACACATGATCATTTTTTTCCACTTCAGTTCTTTCCATCTTTTAACGAGAAACCCTGTGCACCGGGAATCCACCAAAACACGTGGCAGAAACGCGTATTGAGCTCATCATCATCACGGTCCTGGCGGGCGTCCCCCCAAGGATCCTTCTGTCGGGCTACTAACTCTCTCTCGAGCTAGCCCAGGAAACCATCTACCTCGTGAAGATAGTACTCTTTGTACTTAGACTACCTACCTCGTGAAGATAGCCCAGTACTTCAGGTTATTTTCCCCTTTTTGGGATAACCCTACATTCTCATCTTTTTCCCATTTTCTGCTCTGTCCTCTTACTCGGTCTACTTCCGTTTGGAACTTAACCCTCTTGCTCAATTTCTATTGAGTGGGAAGAGCCTCTTTTAACATTTCCATTTTCTGTTCTAATGCATCACACATTCACATTAAACATATAGCATATAAACAAGGATTTCCAATATACTCTTATCCGATTACAAACTCTCATTTGTTCGGATTCTATGTGACAAACGTATTATATTCATATATCTATTTGAACATGGCATTCCATATTCAAATACATATTTGAATATGTTAATGCTGGGACTCAGTCCTTTTCAAACCAATTTGAAATCATTTCAATATTAGATTCCCAGTTAGTGTCACCTTCAATTCTAGAAAATCTTATTTATACCTTTAACATGTTTCACAACATCACATACATCATTCGTCAACACAAAGCCTATCAAAATCACACAATATCAATCATATCATGCATATTTCAAACGTAGTATGCATCATTTATCAAACTTAAACAAAACATGACAGTTTGATTTCCCTAATAACATGTTCCTATCATTCCCTAGTTACGTGTTCCTAAATTCCCAAGTATTAGGGATTTGGGATTTTCAAGGTTACCTGGAACTCCCTGAATCCTTTATCTTTTAGCTTCAAGATCCAATCTCCTACTCTGGTTCCTTTGTTGTAGTTGCCTCTGAATCTGAATCAACCATTTGGAACCTTAGTCTTTTGAGATGGAAGCCTTAGGGTCGAAGAGTTGTGACGTAGTTGGTTTGGGAACAGAGGTTTTAGGAGTGTGAGAAGTGAAGAAATTGAAGAACAACCAGTTTGGAGACAAGGCACCCCTATTTATAGACTTTGGGGTCCATATTCGAATATATATTCGAATATAAGGCTCCTGTATTTAGTTCCTCAGCTGCATATTCGAATATTAGCTTGTATATTTGAATACTATTCGAATATTAGCTTGCATATTCGAATACTATTCGAATATGACAAGGCATATTCGAATATTATTCGAATATGACAGTTCATATTCAAATATTTCCTTTATCTTCGTTTCTCTTTGTAAATTATAATCAATCCCTTAAGTCCTAAGTCTCTTTTATGAATTTTTGGGATGTTACAACTATACCCCCCTTAAAATAATTTTGCCCTCGAAATTAGGAATTACCTTAACTATGTAAATAACTCTGGATATGTGCGCCTCATATCTTGTTCCGTCTCCCAAGTGATTTATGAAGAATCAATGTTCTCCCAGAGGACCTGCACTAATGGGATCACCTTGTTTCTTAGTGTCTTCTCTCTTCGGTCTAAAATCCTCATAGGCTTCAACTGATATGAGACATTGGGCTTCAGCGGAATGTCATCACTTTCCAAAACATGCGATGGATTAGACACGTACTTTCAGAGTTGGGATACGTGAAATACGTCATGAAGGTTCGATAGATGAGGTGGCAAAGCGTGTTGATAAGCAACAGGTCCTACTCTCCGGAGAATCTGATAAGGACCAATGAATCGGGGTTGCAACTTCTTTGTTTTCATCGCTCTGCCAACAGCGGTGTAAGGCATGACCTTCAAAAACACATGATCTCCCTCTTCAAAATCTAGACGCTTTCTCCGTTGATCTGCATAACTCTTCTGGCGGTCTTGGGCTTTCTTTAACTTTTCCTTGATACGCCCAATCTTGTATGTTGTTTCTTGCACCAAATCCAGCCCCAATAACAACTTTTCTTCTGTTTCAAACCAACAAACTGGCGACCGGCATTTCCTCCCGTAGAGTGCTTCATAGGGCACCATGCCTATACTCGAATGAAAACTATTGTTATAGGCAAACTCAACTAATGGCAAATACTTTCCTCAGTCACCACCCTCTTCTAGTACGCAAGCCTGCAACATATCTTCCAAGGTCTGTATTGTTCTTTCGGACTGTCCGTCGGTTTGGGGATGGTGAAAAGTACTCAGATGTAGCCGAGTCCTAAAAGCTTTTTGCAATGCTCCCCAAAAGCGAGAGGTAAACTTAGGGTCTCTGTCTGAGATAATACTGGTCGGTGCTCCATGTAGTCGGACTATCTCTGCAATATACAACTTGGCATACTTCTCCGCGGAATAAGTGGTCTTGACGGGCAAAAAGTGGGTAGTCTTAGTCAATCTATCAATGATAACCCAGATTGAGTCGTGTCCTACTGGCGTTCTGGGTAATCCAACCACAAAGTCCATGGTTATTGACTCCCATTTCCATTCTGGAATGTCCAATGGCTGAAGTGGTCCAGAGGGTCTTTGATGTTCAACTTTGATTTTCTGGCAAGTAAGACACTTGGAGACGAATTCTGCAATATCTTTCTTCATTCCAGGCCACCAGAATAGCTTCTTCATGTCTTGGTACATTTTTGTAGCTCCAGGATGTACCGAGTACTGGCTACTGTGACTCTCTTCAAGCACTATTTTCTTGACTTCTGCATTATTCGGAATACACAACCGAATAAGATCACCCCATCACCAGTAGTAGAGAAATCATCTTGCTCCTTGAACTTCTGTAACTCATAATCTCGTTGCTACGCTTCTCGTATTCGGTCTCTGAGTGTATTCTTCAAGTCAAGCTTATACACAGAGATGCTATCATCGTAGGAAGACACATCCAAGTGTAGGTCTCTGAATTTCTCCAAGAGCTCCATCTGGTGAATCATAATAGTCGACACGTGTAAGGATTTCCTGCTTAAGGCATCGGCCACTACATTAGCCTTTCTTGGATGATACTTTAACTCAAAATCATAATCTTTCAGGAATTCCATCCATCGCCTCTGCCTCATGTTCAGCTCCTTCTGATTGAACAAATACTTCAAACTTTTGTGGTCACTGAACACTTCAAATGTGACTCCGTACAAATAGTGCCTCCAAACCTTCAACGCAAAAACTACTGCAGCTAACTCCAAGTCATGCATTGGGTAATTTGCTTCATGCGGTCGCAACTGTCGAGAATTGTAAGCAACTGCTTGTCCTTCTTGCATAAGTACACACCCCAAGCCTTGTTTAGACGCATCGCAGTATATTTGGAAATTCTTGGTCGGATCAAGAATTACCAACACCGGCGTTGTTGTCAGCTTTTCCTTCAACAACTGAAAACTGTCTTCGCACTTGGCATCCCACACAAACGGAACGCCCATCCTTGTTAACTTAGTCAAGGGAATGACAATCTGAGAGAATCCTTTGATAAGTTGCCTGTAATATCCTGCCAGTCCTAGGAAACTTCGAATTTATGTGGCATTCATTGGTCTTTCCCACTTCATCACAGCTTCAACTTTACTTGGATCCACAGCCACACCATCTTTGTTAATCACATGGCCTAGACATTGAACTTCCTCTAGCCAGAAATCACACTTATCCAACTTAGCATACGGTTGCTTCTCTCTAAGTATTCCCAGCACCAATCTTAAGTGTTCTTCATGTTCTTCCGCAATCTTGGAGTAGATGAGAATGTCGTCAATGAAAACTAAACTTGTCCAAGTAAGGTCGGAAGATCCGGTTCATGTAGTCCATGAAAATGGTAGGAGCATTTGTCAATCCGAACGGCACTACCAAGTACTCATAATGACCGTACCGCGTCCGGAATGCAGTCTTAGGAATATCCTCGGGCTTAATTCTGATCTGATGATATCCGGACCGAAGATCAATCTTTGAAAACACCTTGGCTCCCCCTAACTGATCAAGTAAATCATCAATCCACGGCAAATGATACTTATTCTTTTCTGTCAGCTTATTCAGCTCTCTGTAGTCTACACACAACCGTAATTTCCCATCTTTCTTCTTGACAAGTAATACTAGGGCTCCCCATGGCGAAGCGCTTGGTCTAATGAACTGCTTCTGCATAAGTTCTTCAATCTGCCGCTTTACTTCTGCCAACTCCAACGGTGCCATTCGATATGGTGCCTTAGAGACAGGTCCAGCTCCCGGAATTAGCTCAATCGAGAACTCTACTTCTCTTTCGGGTGGCAAGGATCCTATGTCTTCGGGAAATACATCGGGAAAGTCTCGAACTATAAGGAGAGAATCAACACGCACCGAATTCTTAACATTGCTCATACAAACAATCAAATACTTTGGGCCAATATCATACTTAGGCAGATTAGGAAAATCAGAAGTAGGATGATGCGTACAGTAAATCTCCAAGCCTCTGTCTGGAATATGCACGGTCTTGGCGGTGCAATCGATCTTAACTTTGTGAGCTTTGAGCCAATCCATGCCTAAGATCACATCTAGTCCCTTCATCGGTAGACAGTACAGGTCTATGCAGAAAGTCTTGCCTTGGAAATCTAGGAACACTAGGGAACACATGGTTGTCGTACATATGTCCTCTTCGGAGGGAGTAGATACTAACACTTTGTAAGGTAGCTTGGACATAGGAAAATAAATTCTCTTTGCACAATCTATTGATATGAATGAGTGAGTTGCACCAGAATCAAACAGAATACTAACAGGTTTGGTTTTTATTAATCCCGTACCTTGGATAAGATCCTTGGAATGGTGTCAACCTCCTTTGCATTCAGCGTGTAAACTCGGCCTCTCACAGGATTCTTCTTCTTTTCCCTATCCTCAGTTGGCTTCTGATCTTTGTCTGGACATTGCCAGCTGATGTGTCCCAGCTTCTGGCATATAAAGCAAGTCCTCTTGTTCTTGTAACATTCTCATCTATGGAATTTCCCGCAAGTCTCACACTTCGGAATGGTACTCTTGCCTTTGTTCACTTACTTGTCCTTTTTCCCCTTAGAACTTCCTTCCTCCCTCTTGCGTTTCAACAACAACTGTCTACTAGCCGACACCGCGGCCAAGGATTGCTCAGCAAGTTGACATGCCTGAATCAAAGTCTGGTACTCCCGAATTTGCTGAGTAATCACCAAGTTCCTGACCTCCGATCTAATCCTTGTTCAAATCTCTTGGATTTCCATGCCTCATTAGGTTGGTTCTGAAGATTGTTCGAGAATCGGGCTAAACTCTCGAATCTGGCAACATATTCATCTAACGTCAGGTCCCCCTGTTGCAGCGTCAGAAATTCTATGTCCTTCTGATCCTTCACATTTGAGGGAAAATATTTGTTCAGGAACAGAGTCTTAAATCCCTCTCATGTCACATTACCTCCTGTCGCCTCAATATGTTCGCGATACCGCTTCCACCACTATGCCGCTTCTCCTCTCAGTCTATAGGTAGCTAACTCCACCTTGTCCTGATCGGCAGATCTAGTTATTCTAAATATCTCCTCCAACTGATCTAGCCACTCCTCAGCTATCATGGGGTCTCTTCCACCAGGGAAAATGGGTGGGTCCTGCCTATGGAAACTCTGATATCGGTCTACCCGTCCTTGCACCTCCATCATTTAAGTCATGGCCTATGCCATCTACTATATTAACGGAGAATCACTCGGAGTTGGTGTTGCATTGGTGTTGTTGCGAGGTTTGCCGGGTGGTTTGCTTGCCATGTACTCCTGTATACAATGCACCACACTGAGTTGATCAGGCTCAATATAATGAATACGGTCAACATCTCAGGTTAAGACAGGACTTATTTGTCTGGACTTTTATCTAAGTTACGCATTGGGATAACACAGTCCGGATAGGAACAAACTGCTCTGATACCAAACTGTAACACCTAGATTGTTAGGGTAGTTTTTTTTTTACAAAACACAGCGGAAATTTAATAAAATATATACATATATAAAAAATACAAGTGTTTCATCTACAGTCTAGAGAATATATACATGTCCAGCTAAGGTAGCCATACAAAGACTCTAATGACTACCTAAGTATCAAGAAAAGGCTGCAAAACGTCTCACGTGCTGACACCCTCCGAATCCGAGCCACCTGCAATACTGCAACTGTCAGTTATATGGTCAAAATATAACTGAGTAACCCGTCGGCCATGAAAACAATTTTAGACAGTATTACAGCCAGTCTAACTGGAAAACCGTCCCAAATCCAAGCCCTACCAAACATACACACAACAAATAATAATACCAACCACATAGATATGTATGCATGATCATTTTTTTTTCCATTTCAGTTCTTTCCATCTTTTAACGGGAAACACTGTGCACTGGGAATCCACCAAAACACGTGGCAGTAACACGTATTAAGCTCATCATCATCACGGTCCTGACGGGCGTCCCCCCAAGGATCCTTCTGCCGGGCTACTAACTCTCTCTCGAGCTAGCCCAGGGAACCATCTACCTCGTGAAGATAGTACCCTTTGTACTTAGACTACCTACCTCGTGAAGATAGCCCAATACTTTAGGTTATTTTCCCCTTTTTGGGATAACCCTACATTCTCATCTTTTTCCCATTTTTTGCTCTGTCCTCTTACCCGGTCTACTTCCGGTGAACTTAACCCTCTTGCTCAATTTCTATTGAGTGGGAAGAGCCTCTTTTAACATTTCCATTTTCAGTTCTAATGCATCACACATTCACATTAAACATATAGCATATAAACAAGGATTTTCAATATACTCTTATCTGATTACAAACTCTCATTTGTTCGGATTCTATGTGACAAACGTATTATATTCATATATCTATTTGAACATGGCATTCCATATTCAAATTCATATTTGAATATGCTAATGCTGGGACTCAGTTCTTTTCAAACCAATTTGAAATCATTTCAATATTAGATTCTTAGTTAGTGTCACCTTCAATTCTGGAAAACCTTATTTATACATTTAACATGTTTCACAACATCACATAAATCATTCGTCAACACAAAGCCTATCAAAATCACACAATATCAATCATATCATGCATATTTCAAACGTAGTATGCATCATTTATCAAACTTAAACAAAACATGACAATTTGATTTCCCTATTAACATGTTCCTATCATTCCCTAGTCACGTGTTCCTAAATTCCCAAGTATTAGGGATTTGGGGTTTTCAGGGCTACCTAGAACTCCCTGAATCCTTTATCCTTTAGCTTCCAGATCCAATCTCCTACTCTGGTTCCTTTGCGTAGTTGCCTCTGAATCTGAATCAACCGTTTGGAACCTTAGTCTTTTGAGATGGAAGCCTTAGGGTCAAAGAGTTGTGACGTAGTTGGTTTTGGAACAAAGGTTTTAGGAGTGTTAGAAGTGAAGAAACTGAAGAACAACCAGTTTGGAGACAAGGCACCCCTATTTATAGACTTTGGGGTCCATATTCGAATATATATTCGAATATAAGGCTCATGTATTCAGTTCCTCACCTGCATATTCGAATATTAGCTTGCATATTCGAATATGGACATGCATATTCGAATACTATTCGAATATGACAAGGCATATTCGAATATTATTCGAATATGATAGTTCATATTCAAATATTTCCTTTATCTTCGTTTCTCTTTGTAAATTGCAATCAATCCCTTAAGTCCTAAGTCTCTTTTATGGATTTTCGGGATGTTACAGCAACTCTGGGCCCGACATTGGAGATGAAGCCCCCATGGGTTCTGCAACAGAAATAAAAGGAACATACAAAGGGTCAAAAGAGTTAGTATCAGAGGATTTAATCGAACTAGTAGAAGGTGCAAAACTAGAAGAATTAGACGAGGTACAGATGATCAGGGGCACCGGTAGATGTAACCTAGAAGTTATAGCATTATCACTGCCCTCGGAGGACTCATCATACTCATATTTACAAACCCCATACCCTTAAGGGTATGGGGGCAACAGATTGTGAAAAAGGGGGCCTTGAAAAGGGAACACTTTGGGGAACACCAGGGATAAACTTCCCAAAGGCTTCAAAGAGGGGTCCACTGTCAGAACCAGAGGTTGAAGGGGGAGTGGGGATGTGATGCCCGCTGCCATCACTGATTTCAAGCCCAGAAGGAGAACCAACGAAATCCCCAATTTTCCCAGAAAGATTTTTTGACATATATGTATAATCACATGTGCAATGTATAATATATGCAATGGTAATGCATTTAGGAAAATAGACAATAAAAGTTAAAAAATTATTATACTAAGCAACATTGACCCATGGTCCTTATGTGAAGAGCAGCTCTAAAAGAAAAGACTCAAGGAGGTGTTTATTTCGCAACAAAAAAAATTCTAAGTATATACTACATGACAACAAACAAATGTTAGGTGCAAATGTTATTGAATTCGGATGGATTATACTTGTCATCTTTTCTCAATGACAATTATATAATACATTGTTGAGAATTAAATGTTCCAAAGCGTTGACCTATTATATTATAATAGATACATTTTTATCCTAGATAATTATGAAAAATATCTAAGCACCCCTAAAATATTGTCTATAATAGTGAAGTGTTGATGAATTTATTTAATATATATATATATATATATAATAGATAGATAGATATATAAACACATATGTGCAATGTATAATACTACGTAAATCAACCCTTGCATACGCACTGAGATTTATAGAAGAACAATATTGACAAAAATTGGTCACATTATTTAATCCAAATATTCATAGATTGTCCCAAATTAAATAGAGGTGATCAAATACCATTATAAATAAATTTTGTCGAAAACAGAATTTATTTATTTGTGTATTGAGATTACTAATGTTAAAAATTAATATAAAAAATCTTATATTTTGTTGAAAACAGAATTTATTTATTTGTGCATTGAGATTACTAATATAAAAAATTTATACAAAAACTCTTATCATGATATTATAAATATGATTCTCATTCATGTTAAGAGGGACTCGTGATCTATTTTATGTCAAGACTATTATTAATGCACAAGTGATTATCATTTGTTTGAACTAATGAATTATAATTAGTGACCTTGAAGTGTATATGCTATATTATGGATAATTCACAATTAAAATAATTTGTTTTTTATAACCACTTTCTCACCCTCAGAATGAGACTAATGAACTGCAATTTTAAATACATAATTATGCTAGATAACATTAAATACTATAATGCATTAAAACCTATAATATTAAATTTAATTTTGTTCTTACTACAATACATTAATACTGGAAATATTAAATTTAATTTTCTTTTTTCTTTATGTTACCTATTACAGTTTTAATTTCCAATTTTGTCCTTTACATTTTTATAAAAAGGTTAACTTGTGCACTTGCACTTCTAATTTCCAATTTAGATCTTTATGTTTTTTAAAAATGTTATTTTTTGCAATTCTAATTTTCAATTAGGTCTTGGAAATATTAAATTAATTTTCTTTTTTCTTTATGTTACCTCTTACGGTTTTAATTTTCAATTTTGTTCTTTGCGTTTTTTAAAAAAAGGTGAACTTTTGCACTTGCACTTCTAATTTCCAATTTTTATCTTTATATTTTTTTAAATGTTATCTTTTGTACTTCTAATTTTCAATTAGGTCTTTTATGTTTTTTAAGTGTTAACTTTTGCATTGCTAATTTTAAATTTGGTTCCTTATATTTTAATAATTTTACAAAATTTTATTTTAAATATTACCTTTTGCACTCCTAATTTTCAATTAGATTTTTTATGTTTTTTTAAATGTTAACTTTTGCACTTCTAATTTTCAATTTGGTACTAATGATTTCTCCCTTTTAATTTTCTTTCGATTTCCATCTTACTTTAAGACTGGAATTATTAAATTGAATTTTATTTTTACTACACTGCATTAAGACTTGAAATATTAAATTTAATTTTGTTTTAAATATTACTTTTGCAGTTTTAATTTCCAATTTTTTTTTTGTGTTTTTTAAAATATGTTAACTTCTGTACTTGCACTTCTAATTTCCAATTTTTATTTTTATGTTTTTTTTTAAATGTTATTTTTTGCACTTCTAATTTTTAATTAGGTCTTTTATATTTTTTAAATGTTAACTTTTGCACTGCTAATTTTAAATTTAGTTTCTTATATTTTAATAATTTGACAAAATTTTATTTTAAATGTTACCTTGCACTCCTAATTTTCAATTAGATTTTTTATTTTTTTTTAAATATTAACTTTTACACTATTAATTTTCAATTTAGTACTGATGATTTCTCCCTTTAAATTTCCTTTCAGTTACCATCTTATACATTATGGTCCGTATAATCCTAATTTTGCAAGTTAATGAGTAGCACTAAAAATCGTAAACCGTCGACAATGATTTATGTTGTTTAAAAAAAAAAACTGTTCATGATTCATGAGGAATAAAAAGGAATTTAATGGTCTGTGTAATCATAATTTTACAACTTAATTAGTAGCACTAAAAATCCTAAATGGTCGATGACTAGTCACTCTGCCCTCACCTTAGCCGTTAGCTACGAATATATATATATATATATGGATTTGCTAACGTACATCCATTTGCTTAAGGAGAACGTTAGCAAGTTATAACTTAAAATTTTTAAATACACTCACAAGGTGTAGCTTGCTAACGCACTCCTTCTATAAAAGAAGTGGGTGTACATTAACAAGCCCTACAAGGGTTTACTAACGTAAACCCACTTGTTTTATAGAAGGAGAGAATTAGCAAGTTATAATTAGATTTTTTAAAATATACCTAAAAGGTGTAGCTTACTAACGCACTCCTTCTATAAAATAAGTGGGTATACGTTAGCAAACTCATATATATATATATATGGTGGATTTAAATCTAGAGTCCCCAAATCATGTCCCCAACCATGTCCCACGAATAGAATATCGCCACGTTATAAAAAATATTCCATTTAATTTTAATGTTTAATTTCCTAATAGAATTTTTAATGACGTGACGATATTCTATTCGTGAGACATGATTGGGAACATGATTTGGAGACACTAAATTTAAATCCATATATTGTGGCTTATCAAAATCTTTATTCGATAATTTAACATGTGGATCATGGGTGGTTTTACAGCGCGCCCCTTAAGTTATGCGCACCAAAGCACCCCTATTTATTGACCGAAAATTACCGGTTTTCTGGTTATATCTAATTTCTAATTTAACTTTATTTATGGCTAGGAAATTTGGAACAACATTCTCTCTTGTTTGTAACCAGTGCCCCTGGATTCCACCACATCATCTATCACATTTCACTACATGCATCTCTCTTAACGTTAGCCCACCTCCCATTCTGTGTTGTTTTTCCTTTCTTCAAAGCTTATATCAAGGTTTCAATGTTCTCAAACAGAGATTTAGATCTAACTAAATTTACGTGGTCACTCTAAAAAAAAAGAATTTAAACATAGGTTTTGTTGTGATCTAACCTGACAGGGATGTTGACGAGCAAGATGGTCTTCTTGATCAGCGAAAGGCAGTAAGATCACTTCAGGGTCCTGAGCTCCGGCGACGGTGGTGTGCACCTGCAAGCACTCTGACGCCTAAGTCAGTGAGTGAATTAGAGTTTGTATATGTGATAATATTTTGTACGTACCTTGCATGGTGCATTATGATAGTATTTATAGAGTGAGGTAAATGACCTAAATGTGATCCGTATTGGGCCAGGATCTGTGCCTAGGCCCAATCCTCATCAGTTGGGCCTTGATAATAGGTCGTGCCCAACTTACCGGGATGTTGGCGGTAATTGGTGGCTGCTTGACCCGGCATGCAAGCGTCTGACCGGGATGCCATTATTTTGGTCCACAATAGTTGCCCCCCAAGTTGTCAAGCTCTTCTTGGGAGAGGTTGGCGAGTTCATTCGTCATGTCGGGTGGGTGTTAGATGGCGATTCTAGAAATGTCACGAGATGACGGTTGGTTTTCTTTTTTGGGCGCGTGTTTTTCACGCATCCCACTCTGGGCACTGTGCGCGATGATTAGCGTGGTTTTTGAGCCCCACGTTCATTAAGGTGATGTGACGGTTTTTACTTTATTTCTTTTCACCCGTTACATTTCACCTCTTTTCTCTTTTTCAAGTTTTCACTCTTCTCTTTCGCGCTTCTTGCCCTTTCATTTCCTGCGACAGAGAGCTTCTGAAAACCTTTCTTCTTCCATCTTCGTGCTCATTCGTCAGACCCGTTTTCTAGCAACATTTTCTCTTCATCTTTCAGGTATTGCTTCTACTTTTTGCTAATTTTTGCCTTTATTCGACTCTTTCCTGATTCTTGGATTGTTCTGTTGCATTCTTCCCCTCCTTTAGGGTTTAGTTGTAGTTTCTGGGTCTCTTTCCTTCAAAAATGGCCGATGGTATTATCGTGTTGACGAGTAGTTCCTCTTCAGAATCAAATGATACTGAACTTCTTGAGAGTTTTGCGAGGGGTCTTCGCAAACATAGGTCTTTTAATGAGCCAAACCCTTGTCCTGGTACGCCCTCCATAGCCAATCCTGATTATTGTGAATCTTGCCATTTTTGGTTTTATCCTCTGTATTCGCGACGAGTAGAGAGTGGTGAATCAGTTACCCAAAGTGTGAGTGGGTCGTTTAACACTTTGAACCTAGAACCTTCTGCTCTTCTTCTTGCATCAGCTCATCTTCCTGATGAGTATAGTTCTGAAAGTTCTGTGTCTGTCGAACAAGGTTCAGATCGTCGTGCCCTAGTTAATTTTATCCCGGTAGGGGATGAAGTTGAGTTTTCCCATCCCGGGGATTCTTTAGAGGATAAAGGGTCTATACCGTCATCTATGACTCATTCCTTAGATTCTGAATCCGACCCTGCATATGCTCCTTCTTCTTGTAGCCATTTATCCCCGAGATCTGACTCTGCTTTCTCTGATCATGTAGATATGGAACCTGCTCAGGGTGACATTCCCATCCTGGTAGCTTCTGGTGCTCCGGGATCTTCTGACGGTGTACCGGCTTCGCCCGGTGCCGGAGACTTTGAAGTTGTCATACGAGGGGCAGGAGAGCCCAGTACCTCTCAGCCTCGGATCGAATGTCCTCCAGATTTTTAGAGCTGAAGAATATCTGGGGAATGTTGTGGGTTCCCTGGGATATTATCCGAGAGGAGTGTTCGGTGAAGGATAATCGCCGGCTTAGAAAAGTGGAGTAGCACTGGAGAAAATGTTTTCATTATGGGCCCAACACTCCTGGAACTGACGTCGCAGCTGATCCTTCATCAAACCATAAATTGGTTATCCCAAGTAAGAAGGAAAGGATTTGCACGTCGGCTTCTGAGGGCGAGGGTTCTTATATCATGATGCTGGAGTCTTTGTGGCATCAAATTAAGATTAAGTTCCCTTTCTCCGACCTTCAAATTGAAGTTCTGCACCACCTTCATCTCGCTCCTACCCAACTTCATCCTAACGGCTGGGGATTCCTTTAGGCCTTTGAAGTTTTCTGTTGGGCTCAAGGCTGGCATTGTTCCTCAACCTTATTCTTGTACATCTTTGGTCTTTATCGCGGTCCTGCAAGAAAAAACTGGGTATCCCTTCGTCACCGCTCCAGGATCCCTTAGCTGTTCGTTCCTTACGAAGAGTCCTTCAAGGCCCATAGGGATATTTATGTTAATGTTGTCCCCCGGACCAAAGATTGTACTCCCTTCTGGATGGGGAAAGATAAGCAGCCCTTGTTCCCGCTTTACTGGACGGAAGACCATTTTCGGAGGTCGCTATCTTTGAAGGAATTGAAAATTGGCTTCCTGGAGGAGGACGATCAACAAACCTTCAGGAGTTTGTGTGCCTTTGTTGAGCGAGGGGGGATACCCATCCATTGTAAGGATGTGTTAGGGGTATCTCGTCGCGATCAGGCGACATGCTTATGTATGGCATTGTCCTTTATTATAGAATGCTTTTTTCTTTCGTGTTACGTCGGTTATTTTTCAGTTTTCATTAACAAGTGTCATTCTTGTTTTTGAAGCTGAGATCATGGCCAACTATGCCATCCAGAAGCAGAAACGAGATGCCAAGGGAAAAGGGAAGGTTGTTGTCTCTGGTCCACCTCCTTCTCTTGCTCCGGTTCCTACGCCTATCCCGGTAGCTCCTACCGGGATTAACATCTCGGATGTAGCTCCTGCTAGGGGAGCATCTCCTGCTAAGAGGTCTGTACCTCCAACTTCTGGTGCCGAGATGGCTACTGTGCAGCAAAAGCGTCGCCGTATTACCAAGTCTGGTATGCTTTTATCTTTTGGGATTTTTAGTTGTGCAGGGACCGTGTGTTGCTTTCTTATTATATCATTTAGTTCGATTCGTAGGTAACTAGCCTGGGGATGCCCAAGGGGGTTCTGCCGGGATGACCCCGGTATTGATGGCGCCCTTCTCTACTCCGTCTTCTACCTGGGAAGGATTCCATTCACCCTTGATTAAGTTCCAGCATGGGGACTTTTTCACAATGGGAGGAACCTCCGCCGTGAAGGTATATGTTTTTGTCATTTGAACTCATCAACTTCATAGTGATTGATCTTGGTAAATGTATGTTCAATATCATTTTGTTGTTTTTGTCTTTGTAGGAGGAAGCCAAGTCTCTAATGGGCTGGACGGCTATGAGCATGGCTATGCTCCAACACGTTCATGACCAGGCAGAGGACATGGGCCAAGCTGCTTCCTTGAGGGGTCAGCTGCGGGATCTTCGAGATGACCTGGAGCTGAAAGATGCCTTGATATAAAGCGTCAAGGAGTCGGAATCCCGGGCCAACCAGGAACTTGTTTCTCTGAAGGAGAAATTATCCCAGATGGAGGGGGATTTCGCCAAGCAGAAGGAGCGGACTGCCAACTTGGAATCAGAGAAATCCAAGTTGAAGGAAGAGGTTTCCGGGCTAGAGGCTAAGGCAGATGAGGATGATTCTGCTCTTAAGCTTCTTCAGTCCGAACTTTTGGGGTCGGCTTCCAAGTTCCATGAGGTTCAGGTGGAGCTACGGGAGACTCAGGAGAGATTGGAGGAGGCCTACCGTGATATGGATACTACAGTGGATGATTCCTACCGGGATTGTGTGAAGACTCTTCAATTTTTGAATCCCGGGATAGAGTTAAACACCCGCGGTCTCTGCAAATATCATGGTATGA
Source organism: Cyamopsis tetragonoloba (assembly GCA_037177725.1). NCBI lineage: Eukaryota > Viridiplantae > Streptophyta > Magnoliopsida > Fabales > Fabaceae > Cyamopsis > Cyamopsis tetragonoloba. The sequence continues at coordinate 24,793,683 of CM074124.1, forward strand.
AGGATGGGATGTTCATGGATTTTCATGATCCTCATAATCCCGTGCCTCTTGACCTTTCTGATCCCCGTTTAGAGCCATTCGACTACAGCACTCCTCCTCCTCCTACTGGTCCTGCTCCGAAACCCGAAGGGGCAGATGCTGAAGGGGCTGCATGATTTGCTTCTCCATTTTTATATTTCTTTTGTTTTGTAAAACGTTGGCGGAAAAATCCAACTGGTTGTAAACTTTGTCATCCCGGTTTTCCGGGTTATTTTTAATGCATTGTGTTTTATGCGTATTTCGCTTCTGTGCTTCTCTTGCTTTACGTATTGCGTTTCTGCATGTCATAGAGGCTTGACCACTTAAGGTGCCTCTTTGCTCTTCTTCGGACATGGAAATTTTTCATGTCTCTGTAATTATTAGGACACTTTGGTGATGTCGTCCTTTTAACTCCTTAATAGGAGGGAAAGTAGTTTGTACTCTCTCTAAGTTTAAGTCGAAGTGTGCCTTGGCCGGACTTCATGTTTCTTTATGGCCAGGGTTAACCCGTGAAGGGCCCCTATTGAGTCTGTAGCATAGAATTACCCGTAATGGTATCTCGACTCATTGTTGGCCTTGCATGTATGTCGGTTTTTGCTTGTTGCCGACATCTCAATCTCGGATCATCACTACTTCTCATACTTTCTTCCGATCTGCTTGCTATTAAGAATTAAACTAACTTGTTTGTGTAAGAATGAATAGAATGCTACTTTATTAATAATAAGAAGCAAATAACAAATGGGGGCCTCGTTAAAACCTCTAGTAGTAAAACCCTCCTTAGGGATAAAACCTGCTACAGGAAAAAGAGTACCCCTTTATTACAAAGAATGTAAATTACATAACATAGCTATAATAGCGCCTTAAGTCTACGACATTAAGCGTTCTTGGAATCTCTTTGCCTTTGAAAGTTTCTAAACGATACGCTCCGTTAGCTGCGATGGTCTTGACCCGGAATGGGCCTTCCCAATTTTCTCTGAGCTTCCTGTCTTTAGCATTCCGATTTCCAATACTGTCTCTTCTTAGAACTAAGTCGCCCTGTTGGAATTTTCTCGGTACAACCCTTAAGTTGTATCTCTGTGCTACTTGTTGTTTCCGGGATAACTCTTTGATTCTGGCGGCTTCTCGGATTTCCTCGACCATGTCGGAATCTTCTCTGAGCAGCTGCTTGTTTTCTGGTGCGGGGTACATAACCCTCTAGGATGGGTGCCCGATTTCTACAGGGATTACGGCATCCGATCCGTATACCATTCAAAATGGAGTTTCTCCGGTGGAGCTATGGGGAGTGGTTCTGTAACTCCAGAGTACTTGATAAAGGTCTTCTACCCAACTAGTTCCAGCTTTCTGACACCTCTTTTTCAAGCCATTAAGTATGACTTTGTTGGGGGACTCTGCCTGTCCGTTTGATTGTGGGTGCTCTACACTGGCAAAATATTGCTTGATGTGGAGCCCTGCTAGCATTTCTCGGAATTCTTTGTCGGTGAATTGGGTCCCATTATCACAGATGACTTCTGCCGGGATTCCAAACCGGCATATTATTTGCCGGAAGACAAAATTCTGGGCTTTAACTGATGCTATGCTGGCTAAGGGTTCCAGTTCAATCCATTTAGTATAATAATCAACAACAACAATAAGGTGTTTGAACTGACCTGTAGTTGGCGTGAAAGGTCCCAAGAGGTCCAAACCCCAAGTGTGAAAAGGCCAAGGGGTGGAAATGCTATGCAAATCTTCGGCCGGGATGTGGGATAACGGACTATGTTCTTGGCACTTTTGGCATTTTTTCACGTGGTCAGCTGCATCTTTGTTCATGGTTGGCCAAAAGTATCCTGCCCGTAAGGACTTCCTTGCCAACGATTTGCCACCAATGTGGTGACCGCAGCTCCCTTCATGTACTTTAGTGAGAACGTACCATATTTTGGATGGTCCAATGCATTTAAGCAAAGGAGTTGACAGCCCTCTTCTAAATAATTGTCCTTCTATCACGGAATACCAGGAGGCATTTTGCACTAACCGCTTTGCTTCCCGGGCATCTGTCGGGATGGTGCCTTTAGTGATATACTCTATTATTGGAGTCCTCCAATCTTCACTTTCAACCTGCAAAATAGCACAAGGAGAAGGGAGAACTTCTTCTACCACTGACTTCAAAGTTGAGGATGACTTGGTGCTGGCCAATTTTGAAACTAAATCAGTGCGACTGTTCTCTTCTCTTGGAATGTGCTTGATCTCAAATTTGGAAAGACCAAGTAAAATTTCTTTAACTTTTGCCAAGTATCTTTGCAACAGTGGCTCTCTTGCCTGGTATTCCCCTTTTATCTGGGATACCACCAATTGAGAGTCTGAACATAAAGTGATCGCGGTAGCCCGTAGTTCTTTTGCCGCGCGTATCCTGGCTAAACAGGCTTCATATTCTGCTTGATTATTGGAGGTTGGAAATTCAAATTTCAGAGAATATTCTATAGTTACCCCCTCATCGTTTTCGATCAGTATGCCTGCGCTTGCTCCCTTGGTGTTTGAGGACCCATCAACGTAAATGGTCCAGGATCTTTTTGGCTCTTCTCCAGGATGTGTCATCTCGGCTACAAAATCATCCAAAGCCTGTGCTTTGATTGCCTGACGTGGTTCATACGAAATCGTATTGTGATAATTCTACTGCCCAGGTCATCATTCTTCCTGCCAAGTCAGGTTTATGCAAAATTTGTCTAATGGGTTGATTAGTTCTTACCGTGATGGGATGACATTGGAAGTATGGCCTCAACCGCCGGGACGCAAATAGCAGGGTATAGGCAACTTTCTCAAGCTGCTGGTAGTTCAACTCCGATCCCTGTAGCGCCTTAGAGACAAAATAAATCGGACTCTGATTCCGAGATGCTTCCTTTACTAAAGCCGCACTGATTGCTTCATTGGTGACGGCTAAGTAGAGATATAGGACCTGTCCAGGATCTGGGCGAGATAGGACTGGTGGACTTGAGAGGATTTTCTTCAACTCCCGGAAAGCTTCTTCGCAATCTACATTCCATTGGAAGTCTTCCTTACGCCGTAAGGTCCTGAAAAAAGGTAAGCATTTCCTGGCTGAATCTGGAAGGAATCTCGTCAATGCAGCGATTCTTTCAGTTAGCTGTTAGACCACTTTAATAGTTCTGGGACTCTGCATATTCAACACGGCATTACACTTGTCGGGGTTGACTTCAATCCCTCGACTGGTTAGCATAAAACCCAAGAATTTTCCGGCTTCAACCCCAAAAGTACATTTGTTAGGGTTTAACCTTAAATCATACCTGCGCAGCTGTTGAAAAGTCTCACGCAAGTCAACCACCGGATCTTTGTCTTCTGGGGTTTTTACTATCATGTCGTCAATATAGACTTCAAGGATTCTTCCAATCTGTTCTTTGAAGACTTGGCTCATCATCCGCTGGTAAGTTACTCCGGCATTCTTCAAACCAAACGGCATCATGGTGTAGCAGTAAACACCCATGTCAGTGATAAAAGCCGTCTTCTCTTGATCTTCAGGGTACATTGGGATCTGGTTATAGCCGAAGTAAGCATCCATGAAAGATAGATATTTATAACCTGCAGAGTTATCCACAAGTTTATCGATACAAGGCAAGGGGAATGGATCTTTGGGGCATGTTTTATTCAGATCTGTGTAATCTGTGCACATTCTCCACCTCCCGTTAGTCTTTTTCACCATCACCACATTTGAGAGCCAATCTACATATCGTATTTCTCGGATGAACCATGCATCTAGCAACTCCTTCACCTGTTTTTCTAGAGCTGCTTGTCTTTCTGGTCCCATTTTTCTTTTCTTTTGAGCCACCGGGATAGATCCCGATTTCAAAGACAGGCGATGGCACACGAATTCCGGGTCAACTCCAGGCATGTCGGAAGAAACCCAAGCAAACAAGTCTTTATTCGTCTTTAACAACTCAATGAGTCGCTCTTTGATCACAGGGGGTAAGTTTGCCCCTATCTTGACAGTCTGATCTTCTTTAAGTCCTATCTGGACTAAGATCTGGTCCCCTTCTGGTTGAGGTTGTTGATATTCAAAGTCTGCTCTGGGATCTAGGTTAGTCATCATGACCCCTGCATCCCGCATGAGATCACGTCTCTCCATCTTTTGCTTCCCTTTCTCTTCTGCCGTTACTGGCAAGATGGATGGTGATTTCGTGATTTTAAGGCTTTCATGATAACATTTTCGCGCGTCACTACTCTTTCCACGGATAGTTACTACTGAGCCATCTTCTCCTGGAAACTTCATGGCTAAATGGATGGTAGAAACTATGGCGCCAAGGCTGTTCAGGGTTGGTCGCCCAATGATTGCATTGTAAGCTGAGGGGCAATCCACCACTATGAACCTAGCGGGAATTGTTTTGGTATTTGGCTTTTTGCCAAAATTCACCTTAAGGTCAACATATCCTTTGGGAATAATTGTATCTCCAGTGAAGCCAATTAAGCTACCTTTATAGGGGATTAAATCCTTGGATCCTAATCCCATTTTATCAAACAGGCTCCAGAACATAATGTCAGCTGAACTTCCTTGATCAATGAAGATTTGATGGACTTTGAAGCCGTTCAGATTAGCTGCTATGACCAATGGCTCGTTATCCCGGATACGTTCTTCTGGGAAATCTGCATCTGAGAAAGATAGCACTGGGTTAGCTACAGCAGTTACCTGAGAACAAGAATCCCTGACATCTCGGGTCCTTTTCTTGTCTTTAAGACCCTTTAAGCTGGCTCCTCCAGCTATGACTTGAATTATTCCCCTAGGAGGGGATTCCTATGCTCGTGTCGGGCTCCGGGATCTCTGACGGATTTCAGCTCGTTGATCTCGGTTCCTAGGAGGGGATCTGGGTGTCTGTGTCCGAGGAGATGGGCTTCGGCGATGATCCCGCCTTTCTGGGGATGCCCGAGCATAATTTCTCAACCTCCCTTGTCGGATCAACTTTTCAATTGCATCTCGGAGTTGGATGCATTCATTGGTAGAATGTCCACGATCCCGATGGTATTCACAGTACTTATTTTTGTGCTTTCCAACTGTTTTCAAAGGTGGTGGCCGCTCTCTTAGTTCAGAATGCATTACTTCTTTCAACACTGAAGCTGGCGGGACTATTAGCGGAGTGTAATTGTTGAAAAGACCCTTGCGCTTCTTGGGAGACCTATCCCTGGATTTTTCGTCTTTGCCCCAGGATTGGTTTGGAGGGACAATTTTTGTTTTGTCATCCTTCTTGACGGCTTGGGCCTTCTCCCATTCTTCTATTCTGATCCACTTTTCGGCCCTGACCTTCAAGTCATCCATGGAGGTGGGCTTATCTCCAGCCAGTTTCTTGGCGAAGGCTCCTGGCTTCAATCCTCTTACAAAGAAATATAACACCAAGTTGGGTTCAACATTCCTAACTTCTAATACTTCGTTGTTAAAACGTGTTATATAGTCTCGTAAAGATTCATCTTTTCCCTGTTTCACAGTTTCTAAGTGGAATTCAGATTTGAACTGTCTTTTACTGCTAGTGAAATAAAGAATAAACTTATCTTTAAGAGTTTTCCAGTTGGTGATGGATTGTGGTGGAAGGTCTGAAAACCAACGACTTGCAGCCTCTGACAATGTGAGGGGGAAGGCACGGCATACTATGACCTCATTCACCCCTTGAAAGTACATAGCCCTTTCAAAAGTGCTGACATGTAGAGTGGGATCCTTGGTTCCATCGTATTCCTTTAACTTCTTTGCAAACTGGAATCCATGAGGAAGGGCATGGGACATTATCCAAGGCGTGAAGGGATTGTCAATGTACCCGAAATCTAGGACATTTTCGGCCATGTGCTCCTGGTTTCCGGCAGGTTGTCCGGCTTGCTAGCCCCCAGGGGGGACAGGTGGCGGGTTGCCCCCCTCAACACGAGATTGATGCGGGGCCCCTTCATGTCGGCGACTTACCCGCCCTTCTTGTTGCCTTTCTTGAGTTTTCAGATTTCCTTCTTTTTCTCCTTCAATTGCGGATTTCCGTTGCTGCTTTTCCGCGTTGTCATTATCTTTTTCCCGATTTTTAGGGTTTGGCTGGGAATGCCTCTCAGCTCTTTCCTCTTTTGAATCATCTTCGATAACAACATGCTTGCCCCTCCATTGTTGCTCTTTGAGATCTGCGATCTCTTTAGCTTGTGACTGCACCAACTGTTGCAGTTTACTGAACTCTGCTTCAATATCAAAGTGCTGGGATGCCCTTGCTTGATTCGACACACCAGCCTGCTGTCCAGCTCCTTGGTTTTGCACGCTGGGATCGTTATAATCCCTATTTCTGGTTGAGCCAACCATTGTTGATGATGGATGGAAGCGAAACTTTTTGTTGCGTTCCCCACAGACGGCGCCAATGTTGTGATCTAACCTGACAGGGATGTTGGACGAGCAAGATGGTCTTCTTGATTAGCGAAAGGCAGTAAGATCACTTCAGGGTCCTGAGCTCCGGCGGCGGTGGTGTGCACTTGCAAGCACTCCGACGCCCAAGTAAGTGAGTGAATTAAGGTTTGTATATGTGATAATATTTTGTACGTACCTTGCATGATGCATTATGATAGTATTTATAGAGTGAGGTAAATGACTTAAATGCGGTCCGTATTGGGCCAGGATCTGTGCTTGGGCCCAATCCTCATCAGCTAGGCCTTGATAATAGGTCGCGCCCAACTTACCGGGATGTTGGCGGTAATTGGTGGCTGCTTGACCCGGCATGCAAGCGTCTGACCGGGATGCCATTATTTTGGTTCACAACAGGTTTCAATCTTCTCAAACAGAGGAGGAGTAGCAGACGTGGTCGCCGTTAGGCGACGGGAAGGATGCACTAGTGGGAGAAAGCTTTCAACTCTTTGTAACTTGAATAGTGTCTGCCATTGTCTCCCCAAAATAAAGTGGCTTTCTTTGATCCCCAATTTTTTTAATTGGATTTCTTTACGAAACTACTGAATTTTAAAATGTCTTTAGACTAATTAAAGAAGAACCATGTCTTTGGTTATTTCCACACAAGATCCTTGATGGCCGTAATGTTATTGGATAGAGTTGCAGTCTCATGGAAGCGGCGATGTTGGTCAATACAAGAGCGGTGGCACTGGTGGTTGATAAAATCAGTGTGAAGGTGGCGGCGACAACAATTGCATCAAAGGCGGTGGCTTCAACGTTTGTAAACTATTGTGTATAATTAAAATAAGGAATTAAGGATCGTGTAAAAGATCAGTTTCATCAGGTCGTCGGTAAAAGATCTGATCCATTTAATAAATTTATATATATCTAACGGTTATATGATAAGGTGCGTACGGGTGCGTCCCTTTGTGTAGGGCGCACCTTAAAACCACCCGGGATCATTGGGTTTTGAGCAAATAATTCATCTAGAACATATTTGTCCAACAAGGAAGGATCCTAGCCATCGAATTATTAACATAATAGAACATATGCAAGTTGAAAGGTTGTGATGTGAGGAAAGAGGATAACTTCTTACACGTTTGGTTAGTATTTCGTACAAGAATATGTTGGGAAACAAAATTTAATTATAACTATGGAGGTGGCATTGATAAGTTTTAGGTGCCATTATATATTTAAACCAATTTGATCCAAATAATTAATTTTTTTGTAACTCATATAATTAAAAATTGAAGGTAACCGTCGTCAGCAAAAATAAAGCTCACGATTATTGTCTACTTCCAAAAATAGTTTTTATATTCATATTCATTAATGGAAAATTTAACACATGATCATTTATTTGCTTATTTGCCTCATTATAAAAACACCATAACTACTTATTTTTTAATATCCACTACTATTTTCCTCTACTTTCTACTTGAATTCCAACTCCAACAAAATATGTTTACTCTCAAGAGCTATCTCAATAGATATACATATTAATATATGCATAAAATGATCCTTTTTTTTAATCTATCTCAACTACTGGTTAAGAGTCTTTTGTTATTTAATCTCAGGAAGAAAACAATTTATAATGGAGATGCATATACATTGTTCAAGAATTTTGACACTACAACGGATGATTGGAAAGTCAAGGTGCGAGTTTTACGAAAATGAGACACTATAAGAACCTCAAACAAAAAAGAATTCATTAGCACATATATGGTACTAATTGACGAAGAGGTGATCATTTTTTAATTTTTTTAAAAGAAAATCACTTTTAGATATACCAACTTAAAAAAAAAAAAAATCTCGAAGTCATGTGTTTTTAAGCATGTTAGTTACCTCTTCCTAGTTCTTTTTAGGAAAAAAAAGCTTTCTTTTTGCTTATTGAAAAGTATTGAAATGATCCAGCGTAGTGAAAAGGATTAGAGCGTATGGTACCTCCTTATTCTTAGGATTCCACACATTTTTTATTTTCTTAAATTTCCAATATTTATTCTCCATTATTAGTATGCACTGATTTTAATTTTTTTTAGAGCACTTAGACCCTCTCCAACGGAGAGGTGCTTAACTAGGTTCTATGAATTAATTTATTATATTTTGCTGGGTCCCACATATATATAACACTTTATCAATTTAAACACCCGAAGCACTCCAATGCAAGTTCTTAAATAAGCATTTCGGATGAGGTCATATGTACCCACAAATTAACTATCTCATATTTATTTTTTATTTTTAATGCAAATTAGACTCACTCTTTCTATAAGAACCAGGTGCTAATTTAAGCAACTTTGCTAAGCACCTCATTCCACATCAGCATGCTCCAAAAGAGATAGGGTGCTTAGTTAGGATGCTTAAATAATAAAAACCCATTTAAGCACCTGATATGATCCTAAGGGGGCACTTTAACTTTAGTATTTTAATTTTATCTAAGTTAAAATAAAGCCCAAATTGATGTAAGTTGGCTGTCCAAATTGTGCCTTGGATTGATCAACTAATGGGCTAATTTCTAGTTTTTGTTTAAAGTGTAATAAGGCCCAAATGTGGTGACAAAAAGATGATGTTATTAGGATGATGTCAATAGGATGACATCATAGTCATGTGCACCACTTAGTGGAAATATTAGTAGAGCACTAGTGGAGCACTAGTTAGCTTTAGTGGAATACTAGTGAGTGGAAATAATTAATGAGCACTAGTGAATTTTGTAGAGTTTTTGTGGGTGCTACCCTAGCTATAAAAGGGGCACCATTTTATCATTGTAGACAACCTATGTTTGGTGATCAAATACAATTTGTGAGAGTGATTCTCCTTTTTGATTTTTGAGTGATTCAAGAACTCATTTGACTTATCAAAGGATTCTCACCCCTTTGTGTGTTTAGCCTCCATAAGTGGTGTGATTCCACTTAACCCTTCCATTCCCCTTTCATTTCTTATCAAAAACTACATAAAAAGAAGCAATAACTCCTTCCCCTTTTTGCCCAGAATTTTCGTGTTAAACAGCCCCAAAACCTTCTTATCTTCATCATCTTTAAATTCTTTCAATTCCAGAATTTTCAAAATTCTGCCCAGCCACTAATTCGTGACATATCTCAAGTTTTACTCATCCTTTTTGAGTCATTCCTGAACCAAAATTGAAGTTCAGAACGTGAGCTTTCTTCACAGGTTTAAACCACTAGATTTGGAGTCCTATATCGCGAGTTACAACATGTGCTTATTTGTTATCAAATTTTGTCAAAAAAACATTTTAATCGCTTCCTTGTGCGCCACAAAAGGATTCAACCCCTTCGAGAGATTTTCCGGCTAATCTATTCCTAGACGGTCCGTTTTCGTATTAGCACCCCCATTGGAGATGGTCTTATATCCATGCTTCTTTTGGAAAGAATCTTACTCATAGATTCAAAAATATCATGAATGAAGGGAAGATATACACCTTTAAAAATTGAGGTGGCAAAGAAAAAGGAAAAAATTTTCGTGGTTGAAAAAATCATCTAATGTTAATTTTTTACGATTCAACCATTGTTAAATAAATCAACGATGACGACAACAAAATTCCTCATCATATTTTCGAGTTTGTTGAGTTCGAAAATTTGGAGAAAATATTGGGCAAGGAAGTCTTCACAGGTAACAATCTTTACAAAAACCTACATTTCAACAATTATAAATAACATTATCTAAAAAAACTCTTTTTCCTGTTACATTTGTTATTTAATTTGTTCCTAATAGATATCATTAGAGTCATAATAGAGGTCAATCCTATCTAGCAAAAGACCATTGTGAGACCAAGTCAATATGATGACAATGGATTTACAAGATGTGAGGTATATGATTAAATCCTACTATTTACAAGCTTTTATTTATCCTAAACTATTTCATGCTAATGGTTGTCATTTACACAATTTGATTTCTTTGTAGATGGAACAAAATTAGAGTTACTCTATGGGATGATTATACAAGTCAATGTTGCAATCTTTACATCGACAAGAGTACAGGAATTTTGAGGTATTCTAATCATATCTAATTGTCTTTATGCCACTACAAGAAAAAATCGGATTAGTGACAAACAAATCCCTCACTAATCCCTTGCTAATTTGGTTTGCTACGGATTAGCGAGAGGGTTGTCCGTCGCATATTTTTGGTCACTAATCACCAACAGAAATAGTTCCCTTGCAAATTCGTCGCTAATATGTTTTTGCGATAGATCATTTCGTCGCAAATTCGTCACAATATCATCTCGCGAACAAGGGATAAATGATTTGAACTTCCGTTGCAAATTTTCCTTCTGTTTTTCATCTGATTTCCCTCGCAAATCAGTCGTAGTATGTCCTTGCCAATCCGTCGCAAATTTCTTGCTATCTATATGAAATTATTATTCACACCTTACTGCCTATCTGTCGCTATCTGGTCACAAATCCCTCAGTACTTGAAAATAATTTCGTCGCTATTTGGTCACAAATCCCTCACTACCTAAAAAAATCCATCGCTATTTTGTCGCAAATCTGTCACAAACTAAAAAATAATTCTGTCACTATTTTTTTGCAAACCTATTGCATTTCAAATTTTTTCCCAATTTTTCTATTGATAAAATATCACAAATTAGACATTAACATGTATATCTTACTAATATAATAACTCCAAATTATACTATAGGCTAAAATACACATTTGGTCCTTTATGTTTTGTCGAAGTCCTATTTTGGTCCTTTATGTTTATTTTGTTTCAATTTGGTCCTTTACATTTGTTTTTTGGACCAAAGTTAGACTCTTCTTTGAGTTCGTTGGTCTAAGTTAAAAGAACTGCATACGTGGCACCTACATGGCATTAATGACGTTAGTTGACATCCCTTTCCAGACTAAAACAACATCGTATTGCTTTTTTTTCTTAAGCGTGCCTTTGTTAGTCTAAGTTAACAGAACTGCATACGCTTAAGAAAAAATTCATTAGTGTCGTTTTAGTCTGGAAAGGGATGGCAACTAACGCAAATGAAGACATTGCTGCATTTACTGTTGTAGCGATGTCTTCTTGTGCCATAGGTTTTGTGAATGAGGAACCTGTGACATTTGGCAACGAAGTTTGGCCTTTAACGCCAATATCCAAGCTATGACCCGTTCCATGAACTCGTCCCTTTTTGTTGGTACCCGTTGAACCAAACCATAACTCAGGATCAACCAAAGGATATGATGAGGAGTCTTCTCCATACTTCTCTGTCATTGCAGTATCATATGAATCCTAAAATAAGAAAATAAGAAACTTAACCAAGAATACCAATAACACAAACATAATACATATACAAAAGTGAAGATACCTATGATGACATTCTTTGCGTGCTGAGAAACGTAAACTCCACTTTTTTCCTTATGGGTATGATCATATAAATCTCTAAAAGAAATAGCCTGCTTCTTTTCTGTCTCATGTAATCATATATGTATTAGGAAAATAGAATTTGTTGCACATAGCAATAATAATAGACCTAGGAAAAAAAAACAAAATACAAAGAAATTGAAATGCAAACTTTTATTCATAATACATAAATTTAATCTGTTTTTGGTGGAGAAAACCCAAAGAGTGCACTTATGCTTGTCTACTCTTTTTATAGATTCCATCAATGCACACATGACTATGTATCTAAGTGTCCATTTCTTGATTTAATTAGCTATTTTTTATTGTGATCCAAGGAAAGGATTTCATTAGGTAGTTTATAAATAAACGTTTCCAATTCAAATATAATTACTCTTAGAAATAATATCTTTAGCTAAATTAGAAAGAGAAACATAATTTTAAAAATATCATCTAGCATGCATATGTGGCAAAGTGTTTACTTAACCCCTTTAAGGTTGTTTTAATTGGGATTGTAGTAATTAGTCGCTAATCTGCGATGGATTAGCGAGGGAAATTTTCGTCGCTAATCCACGAGATTCTTGTAGTGTGCAACAAATATTGGTCTTAACAAAAATTAACAGTTTTTATAATATATATACTACATACGAAAATAACCTATGCAACGCACGAGTATAACACCTAGTACTAATGTAGGCAAAATTACACTTTTCGTCCTCTATCTTTAGGGGTTGATTCATTTCGGTCCTCTATCTTTCTTTGATTCAAATTAATCCTCTAACTTGCTAACGTGACCCAAGTTTACCCTCCTGTTAGTTTGCCGTTAAAAAACTAACGAAAAATGTTAACACTGTTAATATAGGCCACGTGTCGCAGTGTGACTGGTCTTTTGATAAATAATTATAATACTATAAATTTATTTATATTTAAAAATTAAAAAACAGATTTTTATTTTAAATAAACATGAAAAAAAAACTGATTTCTTCTTCTTCCCCAACTCATCCACCTCTATCCTCATCAACCCCTTTCACTCTGGCGACCTCCGCCACCCACTCATCTATTGCCGACGATACTCGAGGCTCATGATTTGCGATTTGACTTCAGCTATTTCTCACTTCCAATTTAATCTTCAATCACACTTTCACCCACAAACCCCATGCCCCAATTTCAAAAATCTCGGGTTTCTCATCCTTACACCCACTCAATACCCTTCCTTTCTTCACCCAACAAATGGGTATGGCTTCTGTTGTCTGATACCCTTTATATCCATCTTCACAAAAATTATGGAAGTGTTGAGAATTCATTATCAAAGATTAAGCTCAAACTAGACTCTCAAAGTGTCATCCAAGTCCTAAGTAGGTGCTATCCCAATCAATCTCAATTGGGTATTAGGTTTTTTCGTTTGGGCTGGATTCTAATCTGGGTACAGGCACAATGCTTACATGTACCAGAAAGCTTGCAAAATTCTTGGTGGGATTAGGGCCACCGGTGATGGAGGTGAAGGAGTTGGGGAAGGGGAAAGAATCAGGTTTTTTTTTTTTAAAATAAAATAAATTAAAATAAAATTCTGTTTTTTAATTTTTAAACATAAATAAATTTATAGTATTATAATTATTTATCAAGGACCAATCACACTGCGACACGTGGCCTATATTGACGGCGTTAACATTTTTTCGTTAGTTTTTTAACGGCAAACTAACAGAAGGGTAAACTTGGGTCACATTAGCAAGGACTAATTTGAATCAAAAAATAAATAGATGACTTAAATGAAACAACCCCCTAAAGATAGAGGACGAAAAGTATAATTTTGCCAATAATGTAATAACGCCTACCTGCTAAGTGCTAAGTATCCAAATTTTAGGAAATAATATACGATAAAGTATTAGTCGTATTACTAATTGTAATGAATATTGCACAATAAAGTAGAAATAATCTGATGAGATAACTTATGAACACTGATCACTTAATTTATCAAAGTCAATTTTTTATATTATTAAGTATAAATAATATCAGAAATTGTTGGAACAGTGAAAAGGAAGAAACAAAAAAAAAGTGCTGATGCTGAAAGAAAGTAGATAGAGATAGAAGGAAAAGTGGAAAAAAGTGGTAATGATAAAAGTTGAAAAGAGGAAAAGAAAGTGGAAAAAGAAGATGAATATATGAAGTAAGAAAGAAGTATAAAGAGAGAGGGAAGGTACCTGGTGGGAAGTGAGACAGTGTGAGAATTGACAGCGTCATTCTATTGTTTCACCATCAATGTATATGTATCTAATGTGAGCAATCTTGTGCCAATCTTGGCCATTTGGTTTTTAGCAACCCTGTTTGAGGAGCAACGAAAAATTGCCGCTGATATGTAGATATGATATGAAATTGGGCATGTTAAGGTTTCATCACAAATTCAATTGGCAATATGAGGAGTAGCCCAACAGGTATTTAAATCGCACCACTAAGAGTGAAGCAGACGATGTGAGACTTATTTTCAACAGGACAAACCCTCCTCTAGTAAGCATTCTAGTCTGGGGCAGCATATCAGATACAACTCCTTTAGAGAGGAGAGGTGGCAGAGACCCTTGCCGTCTAGTTTTTCAAGATTCGGACAGTTCCAAATGTATAGAGTTTGAAGAGAGAATGGCAGCTGCACTCCTTCATCTGGAAATGACTCCACTTCCACTTCTTCAATACTCAACGCGTCCAAAGAGTTGTTGGGTCCCAAAGCCGCTTTCAGTGCCGCGATCATTTTGGAGCATTTGCAGAGATACAACCTTTTTAAGTTCGATGGCAAGCCTCCCTTAGGGAAGGACTCCAGCTCTGGACAATCAATTATGTTAAGACTCTCAAGAGAAGGAAGGAGATCATGCATGCATTCAGGCATTGATTCAAATTTAGGGCACTCCTTAATCATCAATTCTGTGAGATTCTGATGAGCATGCTCCTGTGAAATCCTTTTAAGATTGCTACACCCTTTCAACAACAATTGTTCCAGTTTTGGAAATAAATCAAGGGAAAAGGTCTTCATGGGAAAACTCGCATTTGGGCAACCCTCAATTTCTAGTTTCGACAAACAAGCATGTTGCTCTGGCAAGTTCCATTTCAGCTTGGGACAATTCATTATCCGAAGCTCTCGAAGACGTGGAAAAGCACCTGACTCAAAATTACATTCCCATTCTTCCCGTATTTTCATATCCTCAAACTTTAAGATTTCTAAGGATGCAAATGGAACAGTACTAGAAGAAGATGAGTTAGTCCTATAAAACTCAGCTCCAACCACCATTATCTGATCAAGTCTTCTAATTGACAATTTCTTGAGAGATGGAAAAAGCCCAAGGGAAGGCAACCTAAAACAATTTTCACAGTTTTCCAACTTTAAAGACACCATATCAAAGAACGAACTGTCTCCAACCCAATTTGGAAGCCATGTACCGCCATACCCACAATTTGACAGCTTTTCCAATTTTTGATAAGGTTGTAGCTTTTCAAGCACTTCCCTTTCATTCCGTGAATCTTCATGATCATCACTACTCCATACTAACTTTAACTTCTTCACAAGTTGTCTTTTGCTTCCTAAGTTTGCTGCTGATGCATCCAAGGGATTCACAACGTTTTGCAGCTCATAAATAGATAATGGTCCATGAAGATTGAGTTCCGATAACTGCTGAATACCAAACTCCATACCTTTGCTCACATAGAATGAACTCAATACTTGAAGATTCTTTAATTTTCCCAAATGACCTGGCATCTTTCTCACCCTGATCCTCTAAAATCAAGATGACGCAAGTTTGTGAGTTCAGACAATGAGTCAGGCAACTCATCCAAATATAGACAACCATTCAACTTTAGTGTTTGTAAGTTATAGAGCGAGCATATTGAATCAGGTAGCTTTATTGTGGAGGTATGAGAAACGTCCAGACAACGGAGATGCTTAAGATTGCCAATAAAGTCTGGCAATTCAATACAACCATCAAGTTGCCAAGTTAAGACACGTACTACCTTACAGTTGGATAAAAGCTCATCTTTAACAATATCGGCAGTGCCATTCAATGCTAGACATGTACGCAATCTCTTGACATCCTTAAACCCTTTAAAGGATTCAACATAAGTTGTTGCAAAGGATAGGTGACGAACCATCTTTGATAAATTTTGAGTTTCTTCACCTTCAAATCTGAAACAAAAATCCCCACTTACATATTTTTCCAAATCGTTGAGGAGATCGTGCATTTCAAAACGTGTTTCATGTTGCCTTGATTGTTGAAAAAAACACCTCGATAACAGATCATTGAAGCACTATTCACTGAATACTTCCAAACTCTTACCTTGTTGAGGGAATTTTAGAAAATTTTCACCCATCCACAATAGAATCAAGTGCTTTTCGAAATTGTAGGTGGTGGTAGCTCAATAGTAAAGCAGGGATGATATTGTTATGTTTTTCTGGTATCTCCATATTTTGCTTGTTAGTATACTATCCCATTCTGAAACATGTTTTGTGCCCAGAAGACTTGCCATAGTTTTCAAGGCTAGAGGCAATCCCTTGCAATTTTCAACAATCTTCATACTAATCTCCTTCAACGTAGAATCCAATAATTGCGATTTTTCCTCCAAGAATGCGTGTCTAGAAAATAATCTCCAGCAATATTCTTCTTGTAATAGCTCTAAGAGATGTATTTTGTTCGCCCGCATGGTTAAAGCAACTTCCTTATCACGTCCCATAATTCAGAGGAGTTTGTAAAGCATCCCACTTTTCTTGGTTTTGATTCCACACATCATCCAAAACCAAAAGAAATTTCTTCCCACTTAACTTTCCTTTCAATCTCTGATGAGCCATTTCGAGGTCTTCACTATCATCATGTGATATAGTAAAAGCCCTAATAATTGTCCTTGATAGCTTAAGAACATCAAAGTCATCTGAAACACAGACACAGGCTTTCAAATCAAATTTAGCCTCGGTCTCCATCCTTGGGTCATTGAATGAATGTTGGGCAAGTGTGGTCTTACCGGAACCCCCATACCCACTATAGAATATACCGGAATCCGGCCACCATTGTGAGCATCATCAGATATCAACCAATTAAAGATGATGTCTTTGTCCACATCCCTACCCTATATAATAGGTTCACACACCAAAGATATTGATTGCAATCTTGATGATGATGACACAGATCCAAAACCAAGACCACTAGTCTCTTTTAAACCTAGTATATCCTTTTTGCTTGCAAGATATTCATGGTTGTCAAGGACTTGTTTCATCCTAGATTCAATGTCCTTGTCATCATCATCAGATGAAGTCATGGCAGAAGCAGAGAAGAGTTTGAGATTGAAGTCCCTTACCTTGCTAGTATGGGTCTGAGATTCAGCTTCCAGATTGTTTTGAGACACAAGAGTGTCTAATCCATCTATCAGATCTTAAGCAGCGTGATGTTCAACTTCTTCAGCAGTGTCTCGTCGAGCTTTCTTCCGCGAAAGAAATCAAGAACTTCACGAGAAGCAAGCCTGTCGAATGCCACCTGAAGGAAAGCAGAAAGAAAAGAGCCACCAACCAATGCTGCAGCCATGATAATTGATAGGAAAGGAAAGGGAGATCGATGGAGGAGGAACAAGCAAGAGAGAAGGTTATGTAAGGAATGTGAAATGAGAAGTGAAGATAAGCGGAGAAGAATAAGAGATCTAGCAAGGATATATATTGTGTGGTGTGTAATGTAACTTGAGTATAGAAATATCTCATTATTATGAACAAGTGGACATAAGACACCAATAATGGATCCTTCGTGGAAGTTTCTCCCTACATTCATTCTCTTGTCTAAGTAATTTCCTATTATATCCTCCTCATCCTTGCTTTTTACTAATTTGACTCATTCGTCAACTCTGCTCTCAATGTTTTAAGAAAGAAATGCTTTGAGTAATTTTCTATTACAGAGGAAAGACAACAGAACCTGGAATTGGAACACTTGAAATTGATTAGTCATCAGTTGCTAATTATTAGTCATTAGCAATACTGTATAACAATATTAGTAAGCATCACTTGCCTTCTCTTATAACATTATTATCAATTAATAAATTATTTGTTAATCAAAAACAATTCTTATACATGTTACACTCGTGATTATCAAGATTCAATCTTCACCCAATTATATGCAATCCATCACTTACAAGGAAAATTTGAGGTTAAATATCTATCTATTATCTATTATCTATACATAATATATTAAAAGAAAAGCAAAAGCTAAAATATTGATACATCATAACTCTTTCATAACAAGTTGTCACATAAGTTTTTTTACACACTTCTACAACTCATTCTCCACATTTCTCTCTCATCACAATTAATCAATTCTTTAAACCCAATTTTATTATAAATTCAACCTAAAGAAAATTCAACATAAAAATAATCGTTAAAATATTATAAATTAAATTTAAATACAATTTTCTTTAAAAAATTAGTTATATTTGTTAATATATATTGTAAATTAAATTAATGACAATCTACGTCTATATAATCTATATAATATATTAAAAGAGAAGTCAAAGTTAGAAAATTGACACATCACAATAACTCTTTCATAACAAGTTGTCACGTAAGCTTTTTTACACACTTGGCACAACTCAATCACACTATCATATTCCACTACAACTCATTCTCCTCTTTTATCTCTCACCACAATTAATCAATTCTTTGAACCCAATTTTATTATAAATTTAACCCAAAGAAAATTCAACATAAAAATAATCGTTAAAATATTACAAATGAAATTTAAATACAATTTTCTTTAAAAAATTAGTTATATTTGTTAATATATATTGTAAATTTAATTAATGACAATCTACATAATATATTAAAAGAGAAGTCAAAGCTAGGAAATTGACACATCACAATAACTCTTTCATAACAAGTTGCCATATAAGCTTTTTTACACACTTGGCACAACTCAATCATACTATCATATTCCACTATAACCCACTCTCCTCTTTTCCCTCTCACCACAATTAATCAATTCTTTGAACCCAATTTTATTATAAATTTAACTCAGAGAAAATTCAACATAAAAATAATCGTTAAAATATTATAAATGAAATTTAAATACAATTTTCTCTAAAAAATTAATTATATATGTTAATATATATTGTCAATTAAATTAATGACAATTTACATAATTAAACTTCTTAAATTATTATTTTAAAATTTTATTCTTAATTTTTTAAAAAATAAAGAAAAAACTAATTAAATTACTTAATAAGCAAAAACTATTTTATATTTAATCAAACTAATTTAATATTACATTATCAATCAGTACAATATTTACTAAATATATAGTCATCTTTATATTATTTATTCATCACGTTCACGGTCAACTTTACAATTTATAATCTATTTATAATAATATAAATTGTTGCGTACCTACATCCCGGGTTCCATACCCGGCTTTCCAGGTGGCTCGATAGCCAACTGGGCCCGTAACGGCGACCAACTCCAGCGCGATAACGCCAGCCCAAAAGGTATAAATACCGAGTAATAGGGTAAAACCAGGTATGATGACCATCTAACCCTAAAAACTCTACACTCTTAGACCCATCACTAATTTGAGCGTCAGAGTCTTTTGCAGGTACCACCTGCTCCCCGTCGGAGCACCTCGGAGTATCCCCAAGTTCACCGGACCATCGTTCTCGTATCTTGAATCCAGGTACGCATCAGTGGCGCCGTTTGTGGGGACTTGCCAAAAGCAACGCTCTCCCCTTAAGTCGAGATGGTCAGTACACGTCAAAAGACGTATGACGACAACAACCGTAGTGTTCACAACGATCCTCGTCCGGTGGATCCAGGCGCTTCGCACCCTCCTCGCCCTCATGGGCAGCGAGCATCGGTACTTGTAGAAGATGTCCCGGAACCACGGGCAATCCAACCAGTTTTGCAACCCACACTGGACCCCGAAGAAATCCGACGAATGGCACGTCTCATAGAAGAACAGGCCAAAGTCATAGAAGAATTGCGGGATGAGAGACGCTGGGCGGAGGCCGACAGGCGCGAAGAAGCTGAACGGGCTAATCGGTTGCAGCCCGTAAACCCACCACCTCCACTGATCAGACATCCAGTCGGGCAGCCCCCTGACATCTTGGAAAGACATACGCGCCCTACGCCCACGATCCCACCACAAAACCCTATGCCGGAGGCACGACCTGCCCTGAGAGTCGGAGGACAGGTGTACAGGAACCCGGCGACGGCGAATGAAAGGCGTCGGGACCCTATAGTTAATCCCCAGTTCCTTAAAGAAGTGGTGGCAGATAATGACCTAATATCGGGTTATTGCAGAAATCCCTTTACCCCGGATATCATGGCGCAGGAACTTCCCGTTGGTTTTCAATTTGCCAAAAAACTGGATGACTACGACGGGACAAAAGACCCCCACCAGCATGTTCAAAATTTTGAAAGGATAGTGACTTTCCAAGGCATCCGTGAGCAATTGGCATGTCGGGCATTCTCGTTAACACTTACCGAGGCAGCAGGCAGGTGGTTCAATGAACTACCATCTAATTCCATTGGGAGCTGGCACATGTTTAAAGATAAGTTCCTCCGGCATTTCACTAGCAGTAAAAGGCAATTCAAGTCTGAATACCATCTGAAGAGTATAACGCAGGGCGACAAAGAACCCCTGCGAGATTTTATTATTCGTTTCAATAAAGAAGCTTTGGAAGTTAAGGATGTCGCGCCTAACATGATTCTGTTCTTTCTGATGGAGGGTTTAAAGCCCGGTTTCTTTAAACAGGAGCTCACCGGGAACAAGACTTTGAATATGGAGGAGCTCAAGGACCGTGCTGAGTTCTGGATCCGAATTGAAGAGCAGTCCAAAGCTAGCGGAAACCCAATTCCTCTGCAAGTCAAAGCCGAAGACAAGTTGACAATCAAGAATTCAAACCCAAGAAATTCGTTCGACAATAGATCGAAGGACAAGGGACCAAGGGGAACTTTCAACAGCTATACTCCTTTGTTGACCACACCGGCCAGGCTCTACAAGGAGGTGATGAATACCGAGTTAACTGACCATCCTCCCGTGATGAGAAGTCAATCCCGGGATAGAAAAAAGTGGTGCGCGTATCACCGGGATCATGGACACTACACCAATGAATGTATCCAGTTAAAAGATGCAATCGAACGACTAATACGCCAGGGTAACCTGAAGGAATTCGTTCAACCTCGACGGGAATCCCGCAGCCAACAACGAAGTAATTCGCCCAGAAACACCAGACGGGAGAGCCGCAGACAATCTCGACGGCAGAGAACTAATGAGGTCGGCCAAAGAGCAAATCGATCCCGATCTCCACCCCCCCAATCCGGTTCTCAATTACGGGGCGTGATCAATGTCATAGCTGGGAGAATCCAAACCAAATCCAAGCGATCAAGGAATGAAAGGGAATATTGCGCCCAGGTAACTCCTATGCCCGATGTGGTTTTATCATTTACTAAGGCCGATCTGCCTGTAGGGAAAATACGCGAGAATGAGCCGCTAGTGATTACCGCCATGATCGACGGGTTCGAGGTGCATCGGATTTTCGTGGATCAGGGTAGCTCGGCGGACATCATCTTTTGGAGCCTGTTTGAAAAGATGGGACTAGGAACCAAGGATCTGATCCCTCACCCCGGAGTTTAATCGGCTTCACCGGAGATACTATACTGCCCAAAGGCTATGTTGAATTCGCATGCGCCTTCGGCGATGGACCGACACGCCGATCCATCCCGGTAAAATTCCTAGTAGTAGACTGTCCTTCTGCCTACAACGCGATCTTAGGACGACCTACATTAAATGCTTTAGGCGCGGCTGTATCAACTCTGCACCTGGCAATGAAATTTCCAGGAGATCAGGGGGAAGTTATCACGATACGCTGCCACAAAGATGAAGCCAGGGAATGTTATAAAGAAAGTTTGAAAATCTCCAAAACGCCGAGTGAGGAAAACTCACCATCAACAAACTGATCTTTTCAACGGAGGGATCTACCGAAAGAATCCGGGGTCCTCATGCTCAACTTAGACCCCAGATCCGACTTTGAATACCAAAGGCCCCAACCAGAAGGAGACTTGATCTCGGTTCAGATCGGCAGTGAAGCATCTAAAATGATGAAATTGTGGGCAACCTTACCCCACGAGCTCCGAAATAGATTCATCAAGCTCCTAGAAAGGAATATCGACTTATTTGCCTGGTCCTCATCCGATATGCTGGGTTTAGACCCCGACATCTGTTGCCACAAGCTGGCGTTGAGAAAGGAGGCCATCCCGGTAGCTCAGAAGAAGAGGTGTATGGACCCTGAAAGGGCGGAAGCGATAGAGAAACAGGTGAAAGAACTTTTAGAGAAAGGTTTCATCAGGGAAGTTCGATATTCAGAATGGGTCTCTAACGTAGTCATGGTAAAAAAGACAAACGGTAAATGGCGGATGTGCACAAATTATACAGACCTGAATAATTCTGCAGGATACAAATAATTGTCTTTCATGGATGCGTACTCTGGCTACAATCAGATTCCCATGTATCCACAGGACCAAGAGAAAACAGCCTTCATCACTGATTTCGGCGTATACTGTTACAACGTAATGCCCTTCGGGTTAAAAAATGCAGGTGCTACGTATCAGCGAATGATGAACCTCATTTTCTCTGAACAGATAGGGCGTGTACTGGAGGTGTACATAGACGACATTATAGTCAAGACCGGTGAACTAGAAGACCCAGTAGCCGATCTTGAAGAAGTCTTCCGGCAATTGAGAAAATTCAACTTGCGACTCAATCCAGACAAATGCACTTTCGATGTTGAGGCAGGTAAGTTTCTCGGGTTTTTACTAACCAGCAGGGGCATAGAGGCCAACCCAGACAAATGTAAAGCAGTTCTAGAAATGGCGAGCCCAAAATGCATACGCGAAGTCCAGCAGCTAACCGGGAGAGTGGCAGCGCTATCCCGGTTTCTTCCAACATCTGCCAGGAAGTGCTTGCCGTTGTTTAAGGCGTTGCGTAATAAGGAAGAATTCATATGGGACGAAGTGTGTGAAACAGCTTTCCAGGAGCTGAAGCAAACGCTGGCGCACCCTCCAGTTCTAACTCGCCCAGATCCAGGTAGACCTTTAATTGTATATTTGTCCATAACTAATGAAGTCGTCAGTGCAGTGTTGGTGAAAGAAGCGGACAAGGTGCAAATGCCGGTATATTTCATCTTGAAGGCTCTACAGGGTCCAGAACTGAAATATCAAAAGTTAGAAAAACTCGCCTATGCCTTGCTGATTACTTCCAGGCGGCTGAGGCCGTATTTTCAATGCCACTTGATTACTGTGCGCACAGACCAGCCAATCCGACAAGTACTGCACAAGCCTGACCTAGCTGGGAGAATGATGAGTTGGGGGATAGAACTTACTCAATATGATATCTCCTACGAGCCCTGGTAGGCGATTAAGGCTCAAACCTTAGCGGATTTCGTGGCAGAAATGACGCACCCTGGTCCATCGATCCTAGGCGCCTGGATAGTCCATGTCGATGGATCCTCTAATGAAAAGGGGAACGGAGCCGGCGTGATCATCGAAAACGAGGATGGAATAGCAGTCAAGTATTCGTTGAAATTCGCATTCCGGACGTCCAACAACCAGGCAGAATATGAAGCCTGTTTGGCGGGGATTAGGATGGCAAAAGAACTAGGGGCCAGCGTCATCACAATCCGCTCGGACTCCCAATTAATGGTGTCACAAATAAAAGGCGACTATATGGCTAAAGAACCTATTCTGCAGAAGTATCTGGCTAAGGTAAAAGAAAGCTTGCAAGGTTTATCCGGCTTCGAAATACAACACATCCCCCGTGAACAGAACCACCGAGCAGATATACTATCGAAACTGGCAAGTACAAAGAATGTCGATAATGCAAGGTCGGTTATCGAAGAAACATTGTCAAGTCCGTGTATCGTTCTCCAAATAGAAGTCAACGATTGGCGAACCCCAATTCAACAGTATATTTCTCAAGGTCTCTTACCAACAGATCCTGATGAGTCGCGTAAGATAGTAAAAAAAGCAGCCCAATTCTGCCTAGTACAGGGACATTTATACCGAAGGGGAGCCTCTGTCCCGTTGCTGAATTGTATCGGCCCAACAGAAGTTTGGTATGTACTGGCCGAGATACATGAAGGAAGTTGTGGCCTTCATGGCGGAGGTAAATCGTTAGCTCGAAAAGCCTTGAGAGCGGGATATTACTGGCCAACCATGAATGCCGATGCTGCAACACATGTCAAGACCTGCGACGTTTGCCAGTTACACGCCCCTCTTGGGCACCTACCAGCAGCAAACTTCCACTCTATGTCATCTCCATGGCCCTTCCATACATGGGGCCTGGACTTGCTGGGACCGTTCGACACAGCACCGGGCCAGTTGAAGCACCTATTAGTAGCAGTGGACTACTTTACCAAATGGATCGAAGCTGAGCCGTCTTCCACAATAACCTCTGCTAGAGCGCAAAACTTCGTCTTCAGGACCATTATTTGTCGTTTCGGCATCCCGGCGGCAATGGTGACCTACAATGAACCCAGTTCATGGACAGGGGATTCCGCGAAATGCTAGCTAGTCTTCAGATAAAACATCACTTCGCCAGCGTAGCTCACCCACAAAGCAACGGGCAATCAGAGGCTGCAAATAAAGTGATAGTCGAAGGGTTACGCAAACGGTGTAAGATGTCAGGCTGCAACTGGGTCGAGAATTTGTACCAAGTGTTATGGGCACATCGCACAACTGTTCACAGCTCTATAGGAGAAACTCCATTCAAGATGGTTTACGGAACAGATGCTGTGATCCCGGTGGAAATTGGAAACCCGACTTGGAGAGTTACCTATCCCAGCCCGGACAATAATCAAAGGCTTCGGGAAGAACTGGACGTTATTGATGAAGTGAGAGAACTCGCCAGACTCAAAGAACTCTCCAGGAAGCAACAAGTCGCCCAACGTTACAACTTGAAAGTCCACAAAAAGAGTTTTCAGATCGGAGATCTAGTACTCAAACGGGCAAGCATCGGGAACAAGAATGCAAGCGGAGGAAAGTTAGCCGCGAACTGGGAAGGACCTTACCGAATTAGGATAGCAATGAATGCCGGAGCTTATGCGCTAGAATCCCTTGCAGGGAAGGAAATCCCTTGCAGGGAAGGAAATCCCGCGCACCTTCAATGCCGCAGATCTTCGGCATTATTACAGCTAAGTTTGTAACATTTGAATAATTGATTGTAAACAGGGGGTACTCTTTTTCCTGGAATAGGTTTTATCCCTAAGGAGGGTTTTACTGTTACAGGTTTTAACGAGGCCCCAATGATCTGATTTAATAAGAATCCTTATTTATGCATCTTATTCTTGAAACTTTCCCTTACTTTTTTAATTACTGAACATTGAGGTAACGACCGACATCAAGCGATGGAACTTGAACCGGTATAGGGCACCTGCCCCACCAGGATTTAAAACCTAGAAGGGATCCGTCCCCATTAAAACTATTTTAAACACCGGTATAGGACACCTGCCCCACCAGGATTTAAAACCTGGAAGGGATCCGTCCCCATTAAAACTGTTTTAAACACCGGTATAGGGCACTTGCCCCACCAGAATTTAAGATCTGGGAGGGATCCGTCCCCATTAAAACTATTTTAAAAACACCGGTATAGGGCACATGCTCCACCAAGACTTAAAACCCCGAAGGGCTCCGTCCCACATAATCACCATGTGCCCCAGAATAGGACACGCGTCCCCAACAAAACTATGTCACTTCGTTAAAACTTATTAAATGAGTAACAGTCAAAGAATAACAAATGCCAAAACTCCTCCATTAAATAAAGGTACTAAATTACAAGAGGTCAACGACCATAGAAAAAGAAAGATACAAAAAATATAGTTCAAGGGCCAGGAGGCGGCACTTCCACCTCGCCGTCTGCGCCATCGGGAGCCGGCTCCACGACCTCGCCTCCAGGAACACCACTTGGGACCCCGACATGTTCATCCCGGACGTCACTTTCAGTCTCTTCCGAATCCGCCGCGACAAACGGAGCCCAAGGGTCAAAAACCTTTAGCTCCGGGTTGGACAAGTCCACTAGGCGAGGATCACTAGGTTGGCAGATGTCGGTGAGGACGCCTTCCGCCACCACATGATCCACACTCAAACCCCGAAGGTTTAGCAGCATAACTTGTTGGAGGCAGTTGCAGAAGGCGTCATAATTAACGCCATCAAAGTCCTCCCTTAAAGCATCTGCCTCCTTTTGGGCATTCTCGGCAATCTGGGACTGAGACTTCAAATACTCACAAGCAGAATCTTCGCCCAGCGGAGTTGATGCACCTCGGTGGTTAGAGCCGCCCTGGTCTTAATAAGCGCGGCTTGTTCTTTCTCAGAAGCATCAAGAGAAGCCTTGAGCTTCTTCTCAGTAGCAAACCAGAGGTCATTCTTGCGAACAACCTCTTCACGGGCATCATCAACCTCCCGGGACAGCCCATCTATTCGAGCTTGAAGCTCGCTCTCCCGAGTAGCGAAGCCAAGCTGTTGTTGCTCCAATTGTTTCTCCAGATCCCGACATCTTCCCTCTAATTCCGCCACCCGCTGGTTCAGAATGTCGTTATCTTTCTAGGAAACCGGGGCCTTCAACACTCCCTCAACCTCGAGCTTGAGGTCGTTCAGAAACGAATGCATAATGCCAGCCCAGCACTGCATTCGTTCGCACCGCGCCTGTAGAAATAAAGAATCCCGGAGCCGGAGCCTCTTCAGTAACCGGCGCAGAAGACGGTGGCACTTCCGCAGGCTTCTCCACCGGCTTCTTTGGCACTTTGGGGCCAGCACGAGAACTACCACCTTTCTTGGACTTGCCCTTAAAACGCTCGTAATGGGCGGAATACGCATTCATGATCTCGGCTGCAAGAAATAAGGTATGTCGGTAAACAAAATCTAGAAATAAAACATCAAAATCGGTCACTCACTCACCCAGACAACGTTTCCGTTGGTCTCGAAATTTAGCATGGACCACATCTTTGCAATGTATAGGGAAGTTACGTTCCCCAACGAAGGTGCAAAGCTTTCGGTATGTAGAGTGGTCTTCTTCCTCTAAGAACCCTAACAAACTGGACTCAGAAAGCTGCGGAAGGTTATAATGAGATTCACTCCAATATAGCGGAAATAAATCCCTCCCCTTGTTATCCCGCCAGAAGGTGATCTCACCACGAGGGATTATCTTGGCATAACCGTGTTTCCAGTCTTTTAAAGACTCCTCGTAACAGGTAAACAAAGAGGGGTTATCACTCTGACGAAGCGAAATCCACTCCTTTTTCTTCTTATCCTTCCTATATGGTTGGAACAACACACGAAATAAGGAGGAGGAGTAATGCCACCCCTGAGCCCAGCAAAACGTCTCGAAAGCTTGAAGGAAACCCCACCCATTGAGATGAAGTTGCGTAGGGGCCACTTGGAGATAATTTAAAACTTCCATTTGGAAAATGGAGAAGGGAAAACGAACGCGAATCCGGCTGAAAAGACCATGGTACACCATGATGTAAGGTTTTTCGTGCTCTGTGGCGGGACAACACACACGCTCGTTTTCGTCTACCAGGATCATCTTGTAAGTGTCGGCTGGATTTACATCCTTTTTAGTCACGATTCTACCCCCGGCACAAGTATGGGCAGGATAGACACTGAAGCAGGACCGCCAATCGTTTTCAATAATTTTAAGATCTTCCTTATCTTCTATACTAGAAGGAATATCCAAGACTCCTTCATCGACCCAGAGGCAATTTTGGATGCATTTAATGTCCACCCATTTTTCAGGAACAATAGATGGAGAGGCACCAGAAGACCCAACAACAGTTTTTCCTTTATCCTTCTGGGAAATTTTTGAACTCAAAGCAGGAGGAGGAAACATACTCCCGGGCTACAAAAAAAAAAATAAATAAATAAAAGAGAGCAAAAAGAGACTACACACTAGAAATCGAAGAGAAAGCACGGGAAGAACAGGAAGAACAGAAAGAACAGCGAAAGCATCTGAGACGAAAGGCGTCTCCTTTCGGCCTCCCACGGCTCCAAGATCCTAACTTGACCCAAAAAAACTAACGGAAGTCGTATAAGGGACGTCCGTAACGTAACCCCTTTGAAATCAAGTGAGATGCGACCCTCCACGGCTGCAGCATTGCAAAAAAAAAAAAAGAAAAAAAAAGCAAAAAGCAAAAACCCCAAACCAAAAATAAACAATGGTACCCTAGGAGTGAGTAAGACGAGGGAAATGCAGAGATAGATTGAATCACACAAAGTAAAGAGGAAACGACCATTACCTGATTTGAAGTAGAATAAATTCCGGAGAACCCTGGAGATTCCGACGAATGTTGACGGTGAGGGAAGGGAAAACACAAACCAGAAAGCAGAGAAAGCAGATGGTAGGAAAGAAAGCAGAAAAATGATAGAAAAGAAAACGAAACGTACTTTTAAAAGGAAAACCAAAAGACGCGACCTTTGAAATGATAGTTTCTTTCCCTGTGATGACAGCGCGCCAAAGACGAAGGGTCCAAACCCACTAGGATCCAGCCACGTGTCAAGACGAATTCAAATATAAATTCATTGACCAAAAGCCTAAGGTAGAGGAACAAACCCGGGATAACAGGAAATATCCGACTTAAAGCTTAGGCAACCGACATTTGCCACTTGCCAGCTTGGGGGCAACTGTTGCGTACCTACATCCCGGGTTCCATACCCGGCTTTCCAGGTGGCTCGATAGCCAACTGGGCCCGTAACGGCAACCCACTCCAGCGCGATAACGCCAGCCCAAAAGGTATAAAACCAGGTATGACCATCTAACCCGAAAAACTCTACACTCTTAGACCCATCACTAATTTGAGCGTCGGAGTCTTTGCAGGTACCACCTGCTCCCCGTCGGAGCACCTCAGAGTATCCCCAAGTTCACCGGACCATCGTTCTCGTATCTTGAATCCAGGTACGCATCATAAATTAAAACTATTACAAATTTAAATTTTCAATTATTCTTTAATAGATGAAACTGTAATCTATTTACCACTATTTAATTTAATACATGTATAAATATATACTCTCTAATCTAGATTATATATGCACCTCTATTTATTTTTCAATGGAAAACTATTAATCGGGGATTGAACCCGGATACCCACGCACACATGTCACCATGTGCTCACCAACTAAAGCACATGATTGAGGACATGTATGCACCTCTAAATTGACATTGCTTTTTCTATATTTTAGAATTTTTTAAAAATTATTATCTAAAGTCAAATTGACTTGAAAAACCATAACATTCAAGAATCCAATCATAACAAGAGGATTTGATTTTGAAAGTTTGAGTTATCCGGCTATGACATATCTTTATTCTAAAATATAATTAAACATCCTGTATATTTCTCCACTCAGCTTGACTATTTTAATACTCACTCTGTCCCTATTTATAAGACCCTTTATAAAAAAAATTGTGTCTATTTTTGTTAGATTCTCTTTGAAACATTGTGCAAATTCAAATTTGTTTTACTCTATTACCTTTATTTACTCAACCACTTTTGTGTGGTTCAAAGCTAATAAATATAATAAGTTGATGAGAGAGAAATTCTCTCTCTTATGGTAATTGGAGAAGATTAATTGAGTCGAAAGAGCGTAATTCTATTGGTTTTAACAATTTATGGGTAAGAAGGGAAATAAACTCAAATTTCTAGACAAATATAATGACTTTTTCTAGATTTACTAATTTTCTTAATTCTTGTGTTTTTTTTGGAGAGGAACTTATATATAAGCATGGAGGGAGTATTATATAATATTTTAAATAGTATATAAAAATCAAAATATTTCTTGTATTTACCTAAATCTATTGTCTTTTTTAATTTAATTCATGTAAATCAATTATAATTAGGTTCATTAATTAATGAAAAATAAAGTTATCTAAATTATCTAAATTATAAAAAAAATAAGTTTTTTGGCTTATGAAATTTTTATACTATACTTTCTATTTTTTTAATTGTTAAGTAACACTTTTATTTTTTAAATATATTTATATAAATTATATATCTACTTTCATAAATTATTCACATATTTTTAAATTAATATTTAATTTAATATTTTTTAAACAACATAGTATGTTATTTATTTCTTCTTATATCCGTGCATCGCGCGAGTCACTCTCTAGTAATATATTAAAAGAGAAGTCAAAGCTAGGAAATTGGCACATCACAATAACTCTTTCATAACAAGTTGCCACATAAGTTTTTTTACACAATTGGCACAACTCAATTACACTATCATATTCTACTATAACCCACTCTCCTCTTTTTCCTTTCACCACAATTAATCAGTTCTTTAAACCCAATTTTATTATAAATTTAACCCAGAGAAAATTCAACAAAAAAATAATCGTTAAAATATTATAAATGAAATTTAAATAGAATTTTCTCAAAAAAATTAATTATATTTTTTAATATATATTGTCAATTAAATTAATGTCAATTTACATAATTAAACTTCTTAAATTATTATTTTAAAATTTTATTCTAAATTTTTTTAAAAATAAAGAAAAAACTAATTAAATTACTTAATGAGCAAAAACTATTTTATATTTAATCAAACTAATTTAATATTACATTATCAATCAGTACAATATTTACTAAATATATATTCATCTTTATATTATTCATTCATCATGTTTACGGTCAACTTTACAATTTATAATCTATTTATAATAATATAAATTAAAACTATTACAAATTTAAAATTTCAATTATTCTTTAATAGATGAAACTTAATTTATTTATCACTATTTAATTTAGTACATGTATAAATATATACTCTCTAATCTAGATTATATATGGACCTCTTTTTTTTCATAGGAAAATTTATTAACCGGGGATTGAATCCAGATACCCTCGCTCACATGTCGTCATGTGCTCACCAACTAAACTTCATGACTGAGGACATGTATGCACCTCTAAGTTGACATTGCTTTTTCTATATTTTATATTTTTTAAAAAATTATTATCTAAAGTCAAATTGACTTGAAATACCATAATATTCAAGAATCCAATCATAACAAGAGGATTTGATTTTGAAAGTTTGAGTTATCCGGCTATGACATATCTTCATTCTAAAAGATAATTAAACATCCTGTATATTTCTCCACTCAGCTTGACTATTTTAATACTCACTCTATCCCTATTTGTAAGACCCTTTATAAAAATATTTTGTGTATAATTTATGGGTAAGAAGGAAAATAAACTCAAATTGCTTTACTAATTTAATGACTTTTTTTAGTTTTACTAATTTTCTTAATTTTTGTGCTTTTTTTGGAGAGGATCTTATATATAAGGATGGAGGGAGTATTATATAATATTTTAAATAGTATATAAAAATCAAAATACTTCCTTGTATTTACCTAAATCTATTGTCTTTTTTAATTTAATTGATTTAAATCAATTATAATGAGGTTCATTATTTAATGAAAAAAAGTTATCTAAATTATAAAAAAAATAAGTTTTTTGGCTTATGAAATTTTTATACTATAATTTCTATTTTTTTTTAAATTGTTAAGTAACATTTTTATTTTACACATATATTTTATATAAATTACATATCTACTTTCATAAATTATTCACATATTTTTTAAATTAATATTTAATTTAATAATTTTTAAACAACATAGTATGTTATATATTTCTTCTTATATCCGCGCATCGCGCGGGTCAATCTAGTATATATTAAAACGGAAATGAATGCTATAGTGTTGACACCTTGTACATGTCATTAGTCACAATTTGCCACATTAGTATTTTTGCTTATGTGTCTAACTCCAACTTAGACACCACCACATAAAACACCAAATAAAATATTATAGTGCATTTATTGGTTTATCATAACAAACACATTAAATTTAGTCTAATTTATTACATATCTTAATTTTTTAGTTTATAATGGATATAAATTCATTTATCCAAATGTTTAATGCATGCACAATTTTTGTTTAGCCAAATTTAAATTAGTTGAAATCTATTAATAACATGTATCAAATATATGTAAAACAAAAATAATTATTTTATTAGCAAAAAAGTTAAATTTAAACGACCAAAAGAGATGCTCTAACCTAAGAAGAATATAGTAGCTTCCTAAGTTGCAATTAGCCGAATTGGCTAATAGAAACTAAAGAATTTTAAACAAAAAAAAAACATATAGTTATAATAATAAATTTAAAAGATTAGTTATACTTTAGTAGAGAAAAGAATTAACCATCAATCACACTTTGAATTATAATAAATATTGCACAAAAAACTATGATAATTATAAATAAATTGCAAACTTCATCATGAAATCATACATAAAAAAAAGGTAAATTGCAATAACCCTCCTTGAGGTTTAAAGAAATTGCACTTTATCCCAAACTTCACCAAAATTAGCACTTCACCCTATTTCTTTAACCGCTGACTATTGATTACTGACCTAACTAACGTTTCTGTCGTTCCCGTCTATCACATCTACAAAGATGTCCATTTGTTAACTTTAAAAACTATTTTTAAGGCTGCTGTAGCAAACTGACGAAGCAAAAATATTAGTTAACTGCTAACGTTTCTGTGATGCCAGTTTGTCACATATGTAAATTCTGGACCCTCCATTAATATTAAAAATTATTTTTAATACTTATGTGATTGATTGAAGGGCCAAAAATGCTAGTTAACTTACCAAAATGTGGTGGAGTGTTAATTTTGATGAAGGTTGGAGTAGAGTGCAATTTCCCTAAACCTCAAGGGGGCTATTGCAATTTACCCAAAAAAAACTATTTTACTATTTTTACATTCAATTTTTACTTTAAAAAGTACTATTAAAGTTTGCTTTTTCCGCCTAAGAAATTACTTCACTCCAAAGTTTAATGACAAGTTAAAGTATCCTCCTAATTTTCAAAACATCGTGATTTATTTCTATGATTGAAACCCATTTCATATATATAGCTCTTTATATTGTTGCGTCCATCTTAAATTAACATTATGTTTTTTATATGTCCTACAATATGTCCCTCTTAAATCCATTTTTCTTTTATATATTTGTTCTAACTTTACGGATAGTGTATGATAAAAAAAAAGGGGGCTTTGTAAACATTTTAATATGTTTTTCTTTTAAATTTATTAACATAGAAGATTCGTTCCTCAAAAACAACTTAAGAAGAATATTAGATGAAGAGTTATTTTTTATCGCAAAATAAGAAGAAAATGACATAAATTTCAATAACATACAATATTTAAATAATACAAAATCTTCATTCAAAACGTAGGAAAAAAAAAAAGAACATATCAAATGCAAAATGTCTCAAGATAAAGTCATCTTTCTATTTATTAAAAATAGGAGCTATTTTCCTAAAATAAATCCAAAGATTATTGCAAAAATATGTATAATAATATGCCTGAAAATACTTTATCAATTCTATTCAATTTTATTTCGAGTTGTTATGCAACAATTCCTTCCTCTATATTAATTACAAATTTAGTTTCATAAATTGTTGACATATTTAATAAATTGATTTTCAGTTTTATAATCTGTGAACAATATTATCTATGATCCATTTATTATAGCATCTGCGCATTGCACGAGTAATCGTCTAGGGGGGTTTAGGGTTTATGGTGTATTTGATTGGTTACTATGCTCAACACCTTGAGAGTATTTCTTAAACATTTTTTATCAGGGAAAATTTGAACAATAGTTTTTGGCATGACCAACAAAAACTTGTAAAATGATCAAGAGGGGAAAAAAAGGTTCAAATACTATTGATAACATGCTTACTTGTCATTTGTCAATCTCAATCATAACCAAAGGACAAAAAACAAAAATAAAATAAAGTGGTTTGGTTGTGAAAATGCTTATTGCTTAGAGGCACAACAGCAATGCAATGCAATGTGTTCCACCATGCATTTGGTATGTCGGATTTGGCCTCCAATCTGGTCTCCGGTACGGCGGTTGGATATCTCCGGCCAATCACCTGGTGGTGAGGGGGGTACCTGCAAGCACTCCGACGATCAAGTCAGTTGTGTGTTTTAAGCAGGAATTCTCAGATCTAGAGTTATGAAAACGTACCGAATGAAGACTAGTCACATATATTTATAGGGTAAACGAAGTCACCAAAGTCAAACCTGTCACTATCTCAGTTCCGTGAATTGCGGCGGTAGTTACGGATCTGTAACGGTCCTCACATATGGGTGAAGTCCCCTGTGTCTTATGTCGTGTCCCTATGTCGTGGGTACACGACATGAGACCGACGGCTTGGGCCACCCACGTGAGACCTGCACGTGTTTTTCTCGCGGGTTAGGTCCATAACAGTTGCCCCCAAGTCTTCGGTATGTCGTTCAGCATGCCGTTGACTTATGATTTTGACCCGTTCTGGTAACATATTATCATCCCAAGTCGCTGCTGTTTCGACTCCTGTTTGTCAGTTTAGGCCTTGGCACGTGTCTCTGTGGTATTGGACTTGACTCTTCGTGGACCGCGCCCATCATCATTTAGTGACGTCAGGCCTGTGCGCATTAATTGCACCCCACGCCGTCACTTCTTCTTCACGTTTCATCTCCCCTTCTTTTCTCTATAAGTACTCCATTTCTTAACCTAAAACTCTTCCCTGCCTTTCAAGTTTTTCTCTGCGTAAAAGCCTTCCTCTTGCTTTTCTTGCTGTCAACTTCATCTTGCTGTCTTCCAACTTTCCTTGGTCCTTTTTGCTTCCCCATTTCCAGGTACCTTCTTCATTCCCTATTCGCTTTTTCGGTGTGTTTTCTTTCTTTTTTGATCTTCTGAGGAATGTCTACTCCTAAAAAACCTACTAACTTTCCCCCAAAAGAAAGCCTTTCTGGGGAAGTTGGTTATTTCATTGGTTCCCCTTCAGGGCCTGAACCGTGCGACGGTAGTGACCATACCATTCCCACTCCCCCTTCAATTTCTGGTTCTGACTCTGACCAAGAACCTTTATTTAAAGCCTTTGGGGAGATTATTCCTGGAAATCCCCAACTCATCCCCTTATCAGGGGCTCTATTCTTTGAATCTGTTGCCCCCGTACCCTTAAGGTATGGAATGGGTAAGTATGATTATGATGAGTCATCTGAGGATAGTGACAATACTGTAACGTCCATCTTGCATCCTCTTTCCCCCTTGTTAATTTGTTCTTCATCTGAAACTTCTAGTTTTAATTCTTCTAATAATTCATCTAAATCTTCTGATTCAAATTCGTCTGACCCTCTTTTTGTCCCTCCTGTTTCTGTTGTAGAACCCATGTTGGCGTCATCTCCCATGTCGGGTTCAGAGTCGCCCTCGACTTCAGCCCCAACACAGGCTGTCCAGAAGACTTCCAAAAGCAAGGCTTTAGAACGCCGCCGACAGAAGATCCACGATTGGTACGGTCCTCCAAAAGAAGCCGCCAAGATTGAAGTCCCCAAGAGGCTTAAGGGTATACGGGACGTACGGAGAATGTACTGGATCCACCATGACATTCTCCAGGTCCCATCTGGACTTAACACGACATTGAAATTCCATGTCGCCGATGTGGAGTTCCGAGATGCAATGCACTTTCCTGGGGCGACCCCAAAAGAAAACGTTCCTTCTAGTCCTGTCACCCTATATAAGGCCGAACGTGTAGATCCCAATGAGAGGATCGGGTCTCGCCCTCGCCAAGGTGCCCCCGACTTTCTAATGGTTTATGACTGCTTTTTCCGGGTGGTTCATCTACGCTTTCCATTCACAAGTTTTCAGATTAAAATCCTCAACCGACTTGAGGTAGCGCCTTCACAAGTTCACCCCAACGCCTGGGGTTTCATCAACGCCTTCGAGATTTTCTGCTGGGCAAACGGTTGGGAGTGCTCCAGCAATTTATTCTTGTACCTCTTTGCCCCTTATCACCTTTCCAACTTCGGGTTCATCTCCTTCTGACAGCGAAAGGACCACTTCTTCTTCCAACTCCTGGAAGATTCTTTTCCCCCTTTTAAGGAGTCATATTTTAAGGTGCTATACTCGGGGGAAGAGTTTCTATTCTGGGCTGGCCCCACTAGATCTCCATTGTTCCCGCTATATTGGTCCTATGACCACTATCTCTGGGAAACGAAGTCTTTTGTTACCGACGAGGCCTCCTTGTTGGATTCTGATCACGCTGTGATTGCTGGGCTCCGGAAATTTACCGGGAAGCACGGGCTCATCAGATGCAAAGTCATGATTCAAGGCCGCTGTGTTAGCCGGGTCGATACCATGGGTAAAATCATCTTAGACAATTTTATTATTGCCTCGTAAAGCACATGTCACTCTCTTTTTATTTCTGCTTATATTGTTAACTCTGCCATTGTTTTTCTTTTCAGCTGCTATCATGTCTGGATACGCTCAGCTAATGAAGAAAACTGGCGGTATGACTAAGAAAGGGAAGAAGGAGTCCCCTGCTCAGAACCTAGCGCGTGAGCTAACCACCGATCACGAGGTTCAGTCTCTTGGGGCATCCCAGGGCCCATCGGCAACTGCTGAGGACGTTGTGGCTGCTTCGCCTAACGTTTAGGCCGCGAAGAAGAGGAAACTCATCCTCCGGGATCGCCAGAGGTCCTCAGCCCCTTCTTCCCAAGAGTTGGAGACAATCCAAGCTGCTTCTCCCAACGAGATATCTATCTCGGATGACGAAGAAGCTGAAACGGTTGGAGAAGCTTTCCACCGAAAGAGAGGTTAGTGCTTAGCATTTTTTATTCTATGTATGACGTTGCCTTTTCGAAATTATACTGGGTTTCGACAAAATTATCATTTGTTTCTTTTATTCCATATAGGAGGTGCCCCTGCACTCCCTGTTACGGGATCATCTTCTTCCTCCCAATGGAAAGACTTCCAAGCCCCCATTGTTTCATTTCATCACGGGGAATTCTTCAAGGAGCTCCCTCGTTCTGCATTGAAGTTAATTTTCTATTCCTCTGTGTCATATAATCTGCTTTTCTATCTTCTTTTGTGTTTGTATACATGATTGATGTCGTTTCTTTATCTCGCAGGCCAATGTCGGGGAGGCACTTGGGTGGATGTCTCGCCAATCCGCTCTTCTGAAACATTTTCACGAAGAGTTGGAGAGACCCAGTCCCGTAGCTGATCTGGAGAAGAAGCTGCAGGTCACCAGAGCTGCTGCTGAGAAGCAAATTCAGGCTCTTTCTAAAGAGCGAAATATATTGAAGGCCTCTCAGAGCGAGCTTAAGGCTGAGATTGCTGCAGCTGCCTCCCAGTTTGACCAGTTGAAGTTAGAAAGTGCTAAACTTTCTGATGAGAAGAAGGAGGTGCAAGTTTCTCTTGCTAAGGCTCAAGAGCAAGTGGCTTCCTTGTCGGAGGAAGCCAAGCTGCTATCTCGCGTTCGTGATCAACTGCAGTCTGACAAGGCGGCTTTGGAGGTCGCCAATGACGAATTGAAGGCTGAGATCCAGGAGCAAAGTCGTGTGATCACTGCTGGTGGCTACATGGCTTTTGCCAGCTACTTGAAGCAAGTGGAGTATCTCAATCCTGGTATCTCGCTTTCTTTCAAGGGAGTACATCCTCTCCATGGCGTGGAAGGGGGGAAACTAGTGGATTATGACCACGACCCTCCTTCCGAATTCGACTTGAACGATCCCGGGTTGGAGGCTTTTGACCCTCATGTTGATTACTCGATGTCACCAACTCTTGCTACAGATGAGAGTGTCGTCCCTACTGAGCCTTGAAGCTCACTTTGTAATAATTTAGGTCTATTTTTGGCTTAGTGAATAGTTTGTTGGCATACTGACCAGCTTTTCCTTTCTGTAATACTCTATCATTAATGACACTTCTCTTCTCATGTATATTCATAACGACTTTATATTGCAGCTTTTAACTTAGCTTTTCGTCACTATGTTTCCACATGCCGTAATTTTTGTAACTCGTAACTTGAGCTTTTATGCTTCTGGTTTATTGAACTTTAGCTTCTTTCAGTGATTAATTTTCATAACCAAATCATAGATGTATGTCACCTTTGTTGGGATCTTTGATCCTGTTGGAGTACTTCAAGGCTAGTGGCCTATCTGGGGCATGTCGCCCTATTGGGATCCTTGATCCTGATGAAGTACTTCAAGGCCTATGGCCTATTTGGGGCGTGTCTCCCTGGTGGGATCTTTGATCCTGGCGAAGTACTTCAAGGCCAATGGCCTGTTTGGGGCATGTCGCCCTGGTGGGATCTTTGATCCTGGTGAAGTACTTCAAGGCCAATGGCCTATTTTGGGCGGGTCACCTTGGTGGGATCTTAGATCCTGGTGAAGTACTTCAAGGCCAATGGCCTATTTTGGGCGGGTCGCCTTAGTGGGATCTTAGATCCTGGTGAAGTACTTCAAGGCCAATGGCCTATTTTGGGCGGGTCGCCTTTGTGGGATCTTAGATCCTAGTGAAGTACTTCAAGGCCTGTGGCCTATCTCGTTGGTGCATGTCGCCTTTTTAGGATTTTCTATCCTTTTATACGTCTGCTGAGTCGTGGTAATTGTACATCTGCAACTGAAATCTTAAACTTTGACAAATATTTGTTTTTATTTCATATGTCGTTGGGTTACAAAACCTGGGGCCTCATTAAAACCTTCAAGGTAAAACCCTCCTTAGGGAAAAAATCCGAGAAGGAAAAAGAGTACCCCTTACAGAAATTGTACATTAAGACTAAAATGCAACAAATTTAACCGTAAACAAGTCGGATACTTTCTAGCTGTAATACCTTCTCAGATCCGCGGCATTGAAAGTTCTAGGCAATTCTCTTCCTTGCAGAGTCTCCAAGGCATATGCGCCTTTTCTTGTACTTCTGATTACCCGATATGGGCCTTCCCAATTTGCTGCGATCTTTCCATCTTTTGCATTCTTCAGCCCTATACTGGCCCTTCTAAGAACAAAGTCGCCTATTATGAATTCGCGTTTCACGACTTTAGCATTGTATCGTTGCTCGTTGTTTCCTCGACATCTCAGTTAATCGAGCCAACTCCCGGACTTCGTCTACAAAGTCAAGTTCTTCTCTTAAGAGTGCGTCATTATTTGGTGGGGTATACATGACTCTCTAAGATGGTTCACCGATTTCAACCGGGATTACTTCATCAGTTCCATATACGAGGCGGAAAGGAGTTTCTCCTGTAGTAGTTTGCGGGGTGGTTCTATAACTCCATAATACCTGATAGAGATTATCCGCCCAGGCTCCTTTGGCACTTTCAAGTCGTTTCCTTAGGCCATTTAGGATCACTTTATTTGCGGCTTCAGCCTGACCATTTGTTTGGGGATGCTCTACACTTGAACAATGATGTCGGATTTGCAATCCTTGGAGGAGATCCTTGAATGGGCTTCCAGTAAATTGAGTCCCATTATCAGTAACGATCACCGCCGAGATTCCAAAGCGACATATAATTGTTTTGAAGGTGAAAGACTCCACTCTTGCAGACGTAATAGTTGCGAGAGGTTCAGCTTCGATCCATTTCGTGAAATAGTCTACTGCGACTAAGAGATGTTTCAACTGTCCCGTGGCTTTGTGAAAAGGTCCCAAGATGTCCATTCCCCAAGTGTGGAATGGCCATGGCGCGAATAGCGTGTGTAGCTCTTCCGGCGGGATATGAGGGATGTTGGCATGTCGTTGGCATTGCTCACATTTTTTAATGTGATTAATAGCATCCTCTTGCATAGTTGGCCAGAAGTAACCCGCTCTCAATGCCTTCCTGGCTAAAGATTTTGCCCCGATATGATGCCCACAACTTCCTTCATGGATCTCGGCCAGCACATACCCGACCTCCTTTGGGCCAATGCATTTCAGAAGTGGAACCAAGACTCCCTTCCTGAACAGGTGGCCTTCAACCATTGTGAACCTCGTCGCTTTTTTAATAATCTTCTGCGACTCTTTATCATCCTCAAGAGTGATCCCTCTCTCAATATAATCTATCAAGGGGGTCCTCCAGTCTGCTTCCTGCACCTGCAAGGTCAAACTAGGATAGGGGATTACTTCTTCCACCACGGAGTGGTAGTTTGAAGTCTTCTTCGTGCTGGCGAGTTTCGAAAGGAGATCAGCTCTTGCATTCTCTTCTCTAGGTATATGTCGGATTTCAAATTTAGAGAATCCCACTAGAGCATCTCGTACTTTGGCGAGATATTTCTGCATGATGGGCTCTTTTGCTTGGTATTCTCCCTTAATCTGGGACACCACCAACTTTGAATCCGAGCAGATAGTTATCGCGTTTGCTCCTAATTCCTTGGCCATCCGTATTCCCGCAAGGCAGGCTTCATATTCTGCCTGATTGTTAGATGTCGGGAAGTCAAATCTTAATGAATACTCAACTGCCAATCCCTCCGAGTTTTCTAGTATCACCCCGGCGCCACATCCCTTAATGTTCGAGGAGCCATCGACATATATTGTCCATTCCTCGGGATGGTTCTCTCCGAGATGTGTCATTTCGGCAAAGAAGTTGGCAAGGACGTGTGCCTTAATCGCTAGCCGTGGTTCATACGATATATCATATTTAGTTAACTCAATCGCCCAAGACATCATCCTTCCTGCCAAGTCTGGTATGTGTAAGATTTGTCGTATCGGTTGATTGGTCCTGACTAGGATGGGGTAGCATTAGAAATATGGGCGTAACTTCCTCGAAGCCACCAGTAACACGAAAGCTACTTTTTCAAGTCGCTGATAATTCAACTCAGCTCCCTGCAAGACTTTAGAAACAAAGTAGATTGGGAACTGATCTTTACCTTCTTCTCTTATTAGTACGCCACTCACGGCCTCATCAGCCACCGCGAGGTAGAGTATCAAGGTGTCCCTCGCCATCGGCTTTGTTAAGACAGGGGAATATGCCAGGGAGGCTTTGAGCTCTTGGAACGTGACTTCACATTCTTGCGTCCATTCAAATGAGTCTTGTTTCTTCAAGGCCTTAAACATGGGAAGGCAACGCTTTGCCGAGATTGGAAGGAAACGAGACAAGGCTGCGACCCTCCCTGTGAGTTGTTGTACGTCCTTGATCGTCCTAGGGCTGGACATTTCGAGAATTGCCTGACATTTATCCGGGTTTGCTTCAATGTCGCGATTTGTTAGCATAAATCCCAGAAACTTGCCAGCTTCCACACTAAATGTGCATTTCAGAGGGTTAAGTCGTAAATTGAATTGCTGTAAACGTTGAAAAACAGATTCCAGGTCTTTCGATGGATCTTGATCATCTTTTGTTTTGACGATCATATCGTCGATGTAGACTTCGACTTCTCTGTCTCTCATCTCGACAAAGACTTTGTCCATCATCCTTTGGTATGTCGCTCCTGCATTCTTCAAACCAAAGGGCATCACATTATAACAAAATACCCCAAGATCAGTGATAAAGGCAGTCTTATCCTGATCTTCGGGAGCCATGGGAATTTGATTATAGCCAGAATAAGCATCCAGAAAATAAAGATATTTATAACCCGCTGAGTTGTCGACCAACTTATCTATGCAGGGCAGTGGAAAAGGGTCCTTCGGGCAAGCTTTTTTAAGATCTGTGTAATCTGTACACATTCTCCACTTTTCATTGACCTTTTTTACCATCACGACATTGGATAGCCAGTCAGAATACTGTACCTCGCAGATGAATCCCGTGTTTAATAACTCGTCCACCTGTTTTTCAATAGCTGTTATCCGCTCTTGGCCCATTCTCCTCTTTTTCTGGGCCACTAGCCTAGCTCCTTCCTTTATCGCGAGTCAGTGACAACAGAACTCGGGATCTGATCAGGTTGACTCCCAAGTTGTATTTCCACTGAATCACCTTCAGGTTCAGGCCGTTCGTGCTGTAACTCCACTCTTGGATCTAGGTCTGTCATCATTACAGCATCATCTCGCCTAACGAGCTTCTGTTTTCCTTTAGTTTCTTTCTTCTGTGCCTCCTTTATTTTTTCCTGTTCCTGCACTGGCATAGTTTTCGTTATTTTAACACTTTCTAAATAATAAAGTTGTACTTCATGGCCTTTCCCTCGGATAGTGACGATGTCGCCGCTATCACCAGGGAATTTCATCGCCATGTGCAAGGTAGAGACAACCGCTCCCAAAGCATTCAGAGTTGGTCTGCCTATAATGGCGTTATACGCTGAGGGGCATTCTACGACGAGGAACTTCACCTCTACTGATCTGCTTCCGTCACGACCTGCAAAAGTTACCTTCAATTTTACATAGCCCTTGGGGGAAATAGTATCCCCTGTAAAGCCTATCAAATTTCCTTTGTGGGGATCAGATCTTTATCTGTTAGGCCCAACTTCTGAAATAGGTGCCAAAACATAATGTCGGCTGAGCTCCCTTGATCAACGAATAACCTTTTTACTTCATACCCCGCCATCTTAGCCATGATAACCAGGGGGCATTGGACCCGACTCCATCTGTAGGCGGGTCGTCTTCGGTGAATGCCAAAGTAATTCTTTTCATGGCTTATGTCCCAGGATCGTTTTCTCGAGGACTCTGGCAGTTCCCCCTGATCGAGACCTCCGGCAGTCACGTTGATGACCCCTTTCGAAGCCGCTTCTTCATGTCGCTGTGGACTCCTAGACTGAGATCTCTGTCGTTCATCCGGCCCAATGTCCCGGTTCCTTACACCGATTCACGTCTTCTGGGTGATGACGGGCTCCTTCCACGGGATGTTCCTTCATCACTTTTCTGAACAAAGTGTCTCAATTTTCCCTGTCGTATCAACTTCTCGATGGCGTCTTTGAGGTGAATGCATTCATTAGTGTGATGCCCATGGTCTTTATGATACAAACAAAATTTGTCCTTATTTTTTGCTTGTGACCTCATTGGAGGAGGCCTATCTTTCAGCTCAGAATACATGATCTCCTTATAGATACGAGATGGCGGCATAGTTAACGGGGCATAAGTTGAGTAAGCGCCCCTGGGTGGTCTCCCGCCCTTATCATATGTTTTCTCATTCTCCTTCGGTCTCCCGCCATAAGAATTTTTCTGTTTGTCTCTTTTTTCTCTTTCCTACTTAGCGGCTTGATTATCTGCCTTATTGTTTCGAACCCATTCTTTTATCTGTATCCACTTTTCAGCCCGCTTTTTCAACTCCTCCATTGTTTTGGGCTTTTCTCCCACTAAATCCTTGGCGAAGCCTCCTGGCTTCAGCCCCTGCCTAAGGAAATACAGCATCATGTTCGGGGCGACATCACGTACCTTGAGAGATTCCGCGTTAAAGCGGATGATGAAATCCCTCAATGGCTCGTCTGATCTCTGCTTTATCCTCTCGTGATGGATCCCGCCAGTAATGATGAGAACCATCTCCGGGCCGCATTTTTCAAGGTCAAAGGGAATGCTCGACATATAACGGACTCCTTGGCCCCCTGGAAGACCATCGTCTGCTAGAAGATCTCCACATGATCTTGAGGATCAGTCGTCCCATCATACGGGTCGATCTGAACGGCGAACTTAAAGTTGGCCGACATGTCAAAGTTCATGATTGCTGGGGTGAAGGGGTTATGACACCCTTCAATACTTATGTCGTTTTTCGCCACCTGATCCAAGTCGGGCAGCTGAGGTTGGGCGATCGCTGGGTTGGCACGCGGGATCTGTGGACCAACCATGG
Source organism: Cyamopsis tetragonoloba (assembly GCA_037177725.1). Classification (NCBI taxonomy): domain Eukaryota; kingdom Viridiplantae; phylum Streptophyta; class Magnoliopsida; order Fabales; family Fabaceae; genus Cyamopsis; species Cyamopsis tetragonoloba. The sequence continues at coordinate 24,836,941 of CM074124.1, forward strand.
AGACCTGCCTCTCCATTTGGGGATTTTGCCCCTCTTGCTGATTCTCATGTCGTTGAGGGAGTTGCTGGCTCATCCCAAGGTTGACCAGAATTGCTTGAAATTCCTCTTGCTGCTTTTTCCAAGCTTCTCGTTCCTTGTTCATCCTCTCGATTTCTTTGGCCTGCTTCCGAATCATCTCTTTGAGGTCGAGCATGCCGTCTTCAATCGTTGTCATCCTCTGTTTGGACATCGCCGGACCAGCAGGCCTGGCCTCTTCTTTCTGTTGTCATGGAGAAGGCCCGTTAGCAGAGGGCTGTTCTCCAGGGGCTCCGCTGGCGTTGGCCGATGCTCCCCTAGCTCCTTGGTTCTTCCTCATGGTGTTCACCATGTCGCTACAACCACATTTTTGGTTAGCATGAGTTAGTTCTTGTTTGCCTGCGAGCACAAGAGATTTTCTTGCCATACACTCATGCAGGATCGTTAATGAAACAGGATTTTGGAGGATGATGAAGAAATTACATATTCGTACAGGAATATATGCGCAATTATTACAGAAAAATTCAAAGAATGCAATTATCCGATCAACTAATCGGTGAAAAGTCACAATTCACCGGTTAATCGGCTAGAAATGACTTTTGCACCGATTAATTGACTGGAATTCACCTTGATAACCAGCAAAAATGGATATGCGAGGAGAGAGAGATTAAGTTCTTGTCTCCGGTGTTGTTCTTCCTGCAAAATTACCAGAAAAACGAGATAAAGGAGGAAATAAGAGATAAGTTACGATCGGAGAAGAGCAATTCTTCCCCACAGACGGCGCCAATGTTCCACCATGCATTTGGCATGGCGGATTTGGCCTCCAATCTGATCTCCGATACGGCGGTTGGATATCTCCGGCCACTCACCTGGTAGTGAGGGGGGTACCTGCAAGCACTCCGACGATCAAGTCAGTTGTGTGTCATAAGCAGGAATTCTCAGATCTAGAGTTATGAAAACGTACCGAATGAAGACTAGTCACATATATTTATAGGGTAAACGAAGTCACCAAAGTCAAACTTGTCACTGTCTCAGTTCCGTGAATTGTGACGGTAGTTACGGATCTGTAACGGTCCTCACATGGGGGTGAAGTCCCCTGTGCCTTATGTCGTGTCCCTATGTCATGGGTACACGACATGGGACCGACGGCTTGGGCCACCCACGTGAGACCTGCACGTATTCTTCTCGCGGGTTAGGTCCATAACACAATGCAAGGCCAAGACTAGTGATAACACAATTATTCCCATAATGTTACTTAATGCAAGTAGTAGTAGTAAAGTAAAGGGATGTGGCAGATAAGAATGTGATAGTAATAATTAATGCAGATAAGATTCTTATGCAACTTAATTGAAAAGGCAGAACTTTTCTTAAAGATTCTTAAAGCACACAAATGGTGTACTCCCTCTTGTCCTTTTTATAGGACATTTTTAACTATATTATATAGATCAATAAAAATAGTTAAAATTAGTTTTTTTTAAAAAAAAAAAAATTGTTACAATCAGTGTTATCAAACTCGGGTCAGTGATTGACTCGGTCAAGGCATTTGGTCGATGGGTTACTGGGTTGACTCGAGGTCACTGTTAACTCGAATATTTGTATATAAATTAAAATATATAGAAAGAACTCTCTAAATTTGACATATTTATACTTTAAATTTTATATTTTCAAATCAGATATAAAAAATTCTAAGATAAATATATTAACCAACCAATTAATTTTATGTATATACTTAATAGTTCAAATTTAGAGAGTCATAAAAAAAGTATCACATTAAATTTTGGAACTTTAAATAAAATATATAAACCAAATTTTACATATTGATTAAAGCATATCAATATTTTTAAATTAATAATACATATGAGATATTTTTAAATAGTATACTAATATTACTTTTGACATTTATGATATAAATATAGAAGAATTTTAAATTTAAATGTTTCATATTTATATATTATATATATATTTATAGGTAATTGTATATCAAAATTGATATTGTGGTTTAGTGGTTATTGACACTCTATGTAATATGGGGATTTGAGTTCAAGTCCCTTTGTAACATTTTCTTCAATTTTTTTATTAAAATGAGCAGTCACATTCCAAATTTACCCTTATTAATAAATTTGGAGTGACTCTAGTACACTATTATTACCTTCAACCCACCTATTTAAACAACTCAGAAAAGAAAAAGTCCAGCATTGGTTCTCCTTTCACCGATGTAGGTTGTAGTAGAAGGAGGTGTTATTACATCTCGGTAATGAAAAGCTAAAAGGTAAAGTTGTTGGAAAATTTATTAAGGATAAAAGTGTCAAAATAAAAAATTATTTTATAAATATTACAAAATATCTTATATAAAAAATTATAAAAAACTTATAGATGGCGTCTTATAAAAAGGACAAGAGGGAGTATAAACTCTCCTCTGCACATACTTTTAAGGGAATCATGGATCTATTGACATAGGAAAAGATTTCATTTCTAGGTTGCTCCATTGATCACAGTTTTTTTTTTTATTTTTTATTTTTTTTATTTTTTTTTTGGTCTCAGCTACAAAGTAGAAGATTTATTTTTCTTTTTTTTTTTGTAGTCCAAGTCTCAGTAGCACATGTATTTTTCACGGAAGAAAATCGATTCTCAGACCATGAAAAATCCAGTACCAAATGCTCTGTTGCGCTTGGTGTTTACAAATTGATGCATTTTACTTAATAATAAAAATAAATATTATATGATATAATGCATGAATGATGTAACTTTTGTTTTAGAAAGCAATGATGTATTAATAGGAAATATACAAATTGTCCAAGCCAATTAGGCAAGAAAATACATCAAAGAATTGTGAAAGATGTGAGGGTACATCAGACTCCCAAGACATCTCACAAACAGTAAAAGCTAATTTCGCCGTAATATCAGCAATTACATTCAAATTGCGAGAAATATGCATTATCTTAACATTATAATGAGCTGCTAAAACGGATGTCACAGAAACAATTTCAGCAAAATATGAATGTTCTCTCCTTGTGCAATTCCATGCATGATAAAACTCCATACAATCGGTGAAGATAGTAACATTATGAAGCTGCAATTTCGCTATCATCTGAATAATCCATAGAAGAACCAAGCTTTCAGCAACTCGTACTTCAGAGACTTCATTAAACTTCTTAGCACTTGCTCTTTGGAATCTACCATCACAGACTACCAAGACCATTCCTGCCCCCACACCCAATTTTTTGACTAGAGAAGCATCTATGAAGATTACCTTTGAATTAAGTAAGGGCTGCGATAATAAATCAGGAACATCAAACTGAGTCGCATTTGGAGACTCCTTGTCCTCGCCAATTGCAAAAGAATAGACCTTTGAAAGCACTTCTTGATGAGACATCATTCTTCCTGAAAAAACCCATTGATTTCGACGCCACCATATTGCATATAAAACGTTAAACCAGAGCATCGGCGTCACATCCCAATAGAAGAGGCCGAAGCCACTATAAGTCTGCATTATCATGATCAGCAAGCCGAAAAGAGAACACCTAGGCAAACCAAACAGGCACAACTTGTTCACAAGTAAGGAGAGCATGCGAAATGGTTCCTTCCTTCTCCCCACATAATGGACATAGAGTATCAACCGAGACACCTCGTGTTACAAGCTTAGCATTAACCGGCAAAGCTACCTTACAAGCTCACCACACTAAATCCTTACACCTTAGTATTGCATTTGCATTCCACAATCTCTTCTAGTTCAGCATAACCTGACTTGCCACATAGGTTTGTGCAATATAAGAGCCTTCACGCAATAGATTATAATCGGACTTAACATAATAATTTCCGTCAACAATATGCAGCCATAAAAGCCCATCCAGTATAAAGATACGGCACAACGAAATTTTCAGAATACAAGATGTTTCATAAGGTGAGAAACAAGACTGAATAGTAGAAATTCTCCATGCACCTGTGTCCTAGTCAATAATGTCACGAACTAAATGCAGTTCAGATTTTGACTGTTGGCCGGAATGAATAAGATAATCGGGTAGATACGGACACCACTTGTCCTGCCATATTTGGACTCTACTACCTTCACCAATTCGCCATGAGCCCTCATCTATCAATTGCTTTGTTGAATGAATACTAGACCAAGAGTAGCTCGATTGATAACCCTTTATCGCATTATAAACAGAGGTGTGCGGGAAGTATCTTGACTTAAGGACAGCAAACAACATAGAGATCTGTTTTTGACATAATCTCCACCATTGTTAGGCCAACATAGCTTTATTAAAAGATTGAATATGCCGAAAACCCATGCCCCCAGAATTCTTAGACGATGTTAGAAAATCTCATCAAATCCAATGAATCTTCCTCTTATCCACATCACCGCCCCAAAAGAAGCGAGCAATCATACTCTCAATCTGAGCACATAAACTTTGCAGAAGCAGAAAACAACTCATAACATAGGTAGGTATCGATTGAACCACCGACTTGATAAGAACCTCTCTACCAGCCCTTGTCAAGACTTTCTCTTTCCACCCTTTGAGCTTTTTCCAAACCCTTTCCCTAATAAAATCAAAGATTTGAGTCTTTGATCTGCCAATAAGTGTAGGAAGACCAAGGTAGCGAGCATGCCTTTCCACAGCCTTAATTCTCCACACGTTCTCAACCTCTTGTCGTCTGGCACTAGGCACATTTCGGCTGAAAGACAACTCAGATTTATCAAAATTGATTCTCTGACCTGAAGGTTGCTCAAAATCAGTCAAAATGGAAAGAATAATTCGCGCCTCATCAACAATGGCTCTTGCAAAGAGGATAGAATCATCTGCAAAAAAATAAATGACTAATCTCTGGACATCTAGGAGAGATTTTACATCCATGTAAAGAACTAGAGATCACTGCATCTTTAATCGTCATAGACAAGACTTCTAAACATAAAATAAACAAATAAGGGGACAACGGATCTCCCTGACAAATTCCCCTCTCAGCCGTGAATTGTTCAGAGTACCATTCAGCATAACAGAGAAAGATGCTGAATTAACACAATTCATAATAAGAGATATCCAATGAATAGGAAATCCAACAGCAGATAAAGTACAAATGAGAAATTCCCACTCCACTCTATCATAGGCTTTGGATATATCCAGTTTAATCGTCATTTCTCCTCTTCTCCCCTTTCTATGTTTCATGCCATGAAAACAGTCAAAAGCAATAAGGCCCTGTTTGGAAGAGCTTATGCGCAGCTTATGAAAATAGCTTATGGGTTCTTATAAGCTATTTTTAGCTTATTTTCATAAGCTTCTTGGAGTAGCTTATCACAATAAACTGTTTTTAGCTTATTCAAGTAAGTTTTACAATCTTTTTTTTATAAAAAATACTCATTTAAAAATAGTTTATTGCATAAGTGGTTGATTAAGTTATATACCCAAACATACCTTAAGTGCATTATCTTTAATTAGCCTTTCAGGAACAAAAGCACTCTGATTAACATATATAATATCAGGGAGAATAATTTTAAGCCTATTAACAATTGTTTTGGTAATGATTTTAAAGATTAAATTACAGAAGCTTATAGGCCTAAATTGACTCACATGACTAAGATTCTTCACTTTTGGAATGAGGACCAGAAGTGTTTGGTTGTACATAAAATTATTTTCTTTAACCGCTTAAAGAAATTTATACTCTTGATCATATCTCAGGAAATTAACTTTTATGGACTGGTTGAAAACTTTAAGAAATTGCAAATCACACTAAAAGTTCACGTAGTTGAGCCCGTATGCTTTTATCCTGAATTCATCACAAACATATATCCAATAACTAATTAGAGTTGATGAAAAAAAATAGTTAATAGTAAAAAAAGAGACAATCACTAAAACATGATAATCTAAAGAGACTATCAATCGACAAAATTGAAATACACATGACCAGTTTTATTAAACGTGAAAAGAATCTTATTATAATAAAAAAAATGAATTTTTTTATGAGTTCACTTAAAATTTAAAATTTAATGTTTTTTTATTTCTTCTTAAATATTCATAAGAAATTACAATAATTGGACATATGAACTCAAATATCTACGCATGCATATTTTCATCTTATATGCTCACAAACTGAACTACATGACTAGGACGAAGAACTTTACTTAATGATTATGATGATATCAATAAACATATTCCATAACCTAGTTATTTATTTCTACGAAATAATTTTATGATATAGCTTTTTATTCTTTAAATAAAAAAACCTACACGCACGAGTATAATATTTTTTAAAAAACATTAGCATATTTCATCTTAAAAAACACAAACATTTTTTACTATAAAATATATTACTTCTGAAATATAAACATAAATATATTTGTATAATAAATTGACGAGTGATAAACTTACAATTAATTTTAGGATAAATTGCACCCAAGTCCCTGAAGTTTCAACTTATTGCACTTAACCCAAAACTTTGTAAAAATTAGCAATCCGCACCATTAGTTAACTCTAGCTTAAGGTACAAAAGGATACCCAAGCTTAACCATGGTTTTTTTTTTTGTCTTCTTTAGAACAAGACAAAGTTAACCAAGTTAACCATTGTCCCCACATTAAAACTCACACACACACTTTGCTGCTTGGCGCGAAGGAAATGGAGTAGAGAACAAGACGCTACCAATGGTGGATGTAGAGAACAAGACATTATTTGAAGCTGTAATTTCTGCATTTTTGGGTTAGGCACTTTGGGTTCTGCATTTATGCATTTTTTGCATCTGCAACATCAGTTTAATATCGTAGTTTCTATAGCATTTCAGCTTTTGCTTCTACAATTTCTGCAGTTCTGTTTAGGCATTTTGGGTTATGCATTTTTCAATATAGTATAGCATAATGAATCAGATTATGAAATCCCTACAGTTTATTTCTGCATTTTTGGGTTCAGTTTATGGAATCAGATTATAGAATTTGGTATAGCGATGATAATGACTCCCTGCATATGTTGTCAACTTGCGTTTTCCAGTTGAATTGAATCAGATTATGGAATCATAATTTCTGAGAGTTCAACATATTTACAGTAGGATGTCAACAAAGATTGTGTTATGTTATGTTTTCCTTTTCCCCTTTTCTTTCTATAGAGCATTCAACCACTCTAGCAATTAAACACTCTTTTTTTTAACCATAGTTAACTTTAATAGAATATTTCCATTCTGTTTAACACTGTTAACTTCAACTGGGGCGAGTTGTAATTTTTTAAAACTATTGGGCGGAGTACAATAAATTTAAACTTGAGGGGGTTTGGGTGCAATTTACTCTTAATTTTATTTTACAACGAATACAAATTAATTAAAATCGATTAAATTCAATCAAAAGCGGCTCAACCAGATGTTGAATAACACATTTATATTTTTATATATATATAAGCGAAATGCATCCTTATACATTCTGCTATTCAAAGTTTTATTTCCAAACCATTAGACCACCCTATCAAACACATTTAAATTTGATAAATATATATTCTGTAATTTATATCATTCCATATGATTTTTTATTTTTCATCTAAAATCCGGTTATATGGTTCAACTAGTAGTACGTAATTTTGAAGTTGGATTAAAATATATAAAACCAGAACAAAATAAAAGCTTTCATTTCACTTTTTTTTTTGTGACGAGCATCCAAATTAATTTTAACAGCAGTACATGGAGCTGAACTTGGATGATTTGTGGTTGAAGAAGAAGGAGAAGAAGAAAAAGGAGAAGAAAGAAGGAGAAGCAGAAGGAGAGGGAGGAATTTAGCATGAAGAGAGGAGAAATAAGAAGAAGACGAAAAAGAATGAAGAAGAGAAGAAGAAAAATAATAAAAAAGAAGAGACGAGAGGGTATTTGGCGGAAATATATAAAAATTAGCGGCGACCTGGCCGTTACAAAAAAAAATTTCCAACTGCTAGACCGCCAGTAAGCCACCGCTAATTAAAAAAAATTGCGACGGCCTAGCTGCTACTAATAAATTTGTAGTGGTTTTGGCTAAAAAACCACTTTCCATGCTGAATTCCTCTCATTCGTCTAATTGTTATTTAAAGGTTCAATCTAGACTATACATTTTTATTATGATGGAGCAAATATTTATTGCCGTGTGTACTCTAAATTTATGGGGCTCACACCTGTTACAGTGCAACAACTCACACTCTCCAAGGGTCACGCACGCAACACCCTTCTCTCTGGGCAATACTACATTAAATACGGTGGGTTTTAGCACACACAATGTTGTAGGTGGTGTATGCATCCGGCACATAGATAACCTACGATAGGAGGTTTTGGTATTTTTTTTTTTTTTTTAAAATATAAGTATTGCTTTAGTGGGTGCTTCTCTAAAAGAGTTATTTACAAACAAAACAACTCCTCTGATTAGTAGATGACAGTAATTGGGTTCTGTTGTGGACCGGAATTAAGAGATATCCCGGTCTTGAAAACCATGCCGAGTCCAATATCTCAGCCATTATAGAGATTGGGTTAGACCCAGACACAAGACCCTTGAGGCCCGAAATATAACCTGCAAACCCTAATACTTCCTTATAATTACTATGTTATTATAATTACTCAGGTATGCTATCAATCTAATAATAAATACTTTGACCCAGTCAGTCACTGACTTGAGTGTCAGAGTCTTTGCAGGTCCCCCACCCGCCGTTGTGGAGCGCCGCCGGAGCACCTAGAGACCGGAGTTCTTTCCGTGGATTTTGTCATTGTCACCTCCAAATCAGGTACCTTTATTTATGCCGTTCCTATATCTTTAGAACGCAACAGGTTCCATCTTTGGTGGTTTTACCATCTCCTTCCCCACCCACTGCTTTTGTTCTGTTTATTGTCCAACCAAACTCGCCAGTTTGAAGAGAAGACCACATCGCGAGAGTATTTGAGCGGAGCTATTATGACCGTGCTCTCCAAGAGTCCAAATTCACCATAATCGACGGTGGCCGAGGAAATTATATATCACACCGCCAATTTAAACTCCCTTCACATCGAAGCCTGCAACAAAGTCAGGTAAATGACGATAATTGTGCCAAATTGTATCTTTCTTTTGAAAAATCCATCTTTTTAAACATAAAAAAATCCATTTGGTTTAAACGAAATCATACGCCACAGAGAGTGGCTCTAAACGCCGACAACAACCACTGAACAAGAAAGTGGTCCTAGCATTCGCAGTGGTGCCTATCGTTACCGGAACCAAATTGGTGTCTCTAACCGAAACCTTACCGACATTCTACGATCTCTATTCATCAATCTTCGGGAATAACTTAAACGAACCAGAGTTAGTTTTGTAGTTTCTATAAATTCATGGGCAGTTTTAACATACACCACGTCTTAAGTGATATATGGTATATCACATGAAAAAATATATACAAAACTCAACCAAAAATATTTAAAATAATAATAAATGATGTATTTAATATGTACGTATACCTCTTTTGTTTTTTTTGTTATAATCAATTAAATAATATCATAACTTGTGTATAGTATACCACTTTAAAAGTTGTGAATGTTAAAATTTACCCCAGTTTAAAAGGAAAAATAAAAGAGGTATGCACACTTACAAAATACATAATTTATTATTATTTTAAATATTTTCAGTTGAATTTTATATATATTTTTTATGTAATATACTGTATACCACTTAAGACGTGGTGTATGTTAAAATCCGCCTAAATTTATACATTAAGGAGAAATGAATAATGGATGTTATCCTGCAATTATAACGACCTATTCATTTCAGACAGTATTCTTTTACGGCAACCTAACATGTCGGTAAGCGATCAATCATCAGGACCGTTCAATATACTATCATCATATCCAAAGGCTAAAAGTATGTTCTGTACCGGTCCACCACCTATCCACTTGTGTACCGTATATGCATCCCATCAAATACCCCTCAATCCTCACAAATTTTCTTTTTATTCAAGTGGACCCCACACCACCTCAAATTCTCTCTCTCTGACATGCCACATTATCTCTCTTACGTGACAATTTCACTCCCTTCCAACAAGTATATCAATATATCATCATCCTTTTCCTTCTCAATATTTACCAAAGATGCCACCCACTACAAAGGATTTGGTTAGAGCACTCAATTTTTTTAAGAGTCCTGATGCATGCATGCAATTCAGTTGGCTATATCCACTTCTCAATTTCTCTGTCTCAGTGGGTATATATTTGTCCATGGGTCTCACACCAAATTGGAAGAAGCACTAAATTGGAAGAAGTGCAAAAAAAAAAAAAAAAAATAGAGGGTTATTGGTTTATGACCTTGAGGATAAGGTCAATCTGAAGGAAATAAGAATGATAGAGGGCTATAATTAATTAGTATTTACAATTTATATTTAGAATTATTAATATTAGTATAGTGAGTAGAATTTATATTTCAGCATATTAATATTATTAGTCTATTTTGTGTATTGGGCTTAGTCCATTAATCATTTAGGGTTTCACCATGTCCTCTATATAATGTAAGTCTTATGTTAAGAATAAAATCAAGAAATAAAATGTCAAATGTAATTTTTATCTTTTCTCCCTTTACTCTCTTCTTCTCCCTTTCTTCCTAAATTCTATGTTGAAACTTCTTGAATTGTTCAGCAGAATTAGCCGCATCATGAAGTATGTTCTTGTAGATAGTGGTGTCCATATAAATGGCAAATTTCTGTAATCTTTCATCCTTCAGAAAATATTGATTGGAGGAAGTCCTGCAGAAGAAAAAGAACTGGTAACTGAGCAGCCCATTCACAGTTAGTTTTAGCAGTTACCACAGGAATATGAAATATACATCCGCATATCCAAATCTTGAACTAAAATGAAATAAATGTATACTTCCATCTCTAAGTTGACAGAACAAATTAACTTAGGCAAGTGACAAATCCAGACTAAATACAAGTACAGAAGTGCTTATCAAGCATAACAGTTGCATTAAAAATTGAGAAAACATAATAAGTTGATAAAATCAAAGACAGTCTGAAGCAAGAAATCTTTGATAATAACATAAAATTATAACTTTCGCTAGAGGCAAGATGACGTAGTCTTTTTTCTTTTTTTTTTGGCTTATGAGAATTTGCAAGATTTCAATCAAAAGAAAAAATTCCAAATGAGATGTAGATCATGATAATTAAGTTATCCCATCCAACAAATAAGGACCAACATGTAATCACACAAGCGTAAAATAAAAGCCACCAAGAACTACCTTCATCATATTCCAGTGGTATTTCAGCCATAATGTTTGCTTCTAAATCAGTATAATTTATACTTTCAATATCCTGACCAACATCAGGAAAGTGCAACTTACCATCATGAAATGCAAATGATATGATTGCAAAGAAAGTCAAAATGAAAACTATAATAAACTTGAGAGTTCCAGTTCGAAAATTCCAATTCTACGAAATTTCATTTCCTGACATGATTTATGAGAAATAGTAGCATATGTGTTCTGTTTCACATTTAAAAAGCAAACATAACCAGGAAAAAAAAAGAGAAACAGAGACTATCAAAAACTGTATCAAATATCAAATGTATCTTAAAAAAAGGGAAAAACATTTGGAACTTATAATATAGTCAATAAATTCACCCGAATAAGATTTGAAAAACATTTTGCAGTAGTGTCCATGAAGAGGGCACATTTGCTTCCCCAAAACTCTACATAAAGTAATTAAATAATGCTTGCTAAATACTGATCTATTCAATTTATTGTACACAAAACAGTGACTTTAGTAATGCATCAAAGCAACAGCAGGAAAGATGAAAATTCTCAAGATGACTTACGTTCTTGTCAAGAAGATTTTCAGAACTCAAATTTTTATTGACTGGTGATTTAAACTGGAATTTAACATCAGAACCCGTAGCATTGCCTGGTTTAATGCGCTCTTTAGTATGCCCTGAATATGTATTAAGACCTGCAAATTAGGCAATAATAAGAAGAAATTTTTAGTCAAAAATGAAATGCTACTTCATCCATTCTATTAGTCTTATAAAATTAAATTACAGTTAACAGTTATACTTCACTACATCCTTGACAAGTGTATTTCTTGATAGGAATATAGGAAAGTAAGGAACATAACTTACTTGACCAAGCTTCTTGACCAAGTGCTTACGAACAGAAAATTGAATCTTGTCACCCTTGATAATAAACCAGCAAAACAATGAGACAAAAAGAGAAAAAACAAAGGAATGGCTATGTTAACATATTATCATATATAGCACATACAAAATCATCTAGGAGCATCATTTCAACAGAGTCAGTTTTGATAGGATTGTTCTTTTATGTAACTTTTCAAATTCTTATCACTCTGACCTTGAGTTTACAGTTGTCTCTGCCAACACAGATACTCCCAATAGGGTCACTCATGGGAGCCACTGCGCAAACTCAAGTGGAAGAAAGGAAGTTACTCAAGGAAAGAATTAGAGGGGAAGAATTTAGGGGAAAAAGCAGAGCAAGTTGTGTGGTTGAACTCAAACAAACAATTGCATTTATAGGAGTGGCAATCCACTCTCTCAGACTTGCATATCTGTTGGGCTTAGAGCACAAGCCACAAACACCATAGAGTACAATGATTATCCTATGAAACCTAAATTCGTAAATCTATCTAGAAATGATCTCACAGATATAGAATTGAATTTTCGAGGTCATTGGTGACCAGATTATGCAAAACCCATCCAATTAATAACTAGAGATGAAGAAAGAAGTATAATAATACTGATCAAATTGGGGTATAGAGAAATTTTGGGCTATATAAACTCACCTCGTAGATCTACTCACGCGACAGAGATTTTACAGATGCCCACCGATAGATGTCCTTTGTTTGGTAAAGATGATGCTATACTATGATGAATCGATTAGTGTAGGTGATCACAGACGTGTGATTTGCAGAAATTCGTTGACAAAATCGACGGTGGAGCCATGCTTTCCGTTGGGCCGAGCTGCTGTGGAGAAGAAGCATTAAATGTGAAGTGAGAATAAATTATTTTTTAAGTGGAAAGGTTATGAGTATCAAATGATACACATATCTGCTGGTTCAACCAAATGTCCAAAGTGTCCTCTGAATCTCATAGTAATTTTCGGCCCTATAATCTGATCATCAAACAAAGCCCAAGTCAGAGTCTATTCTTTTTTTTTTCAGGCCTAATTGCTAGCAACACTCATAGAAACAGTGCATCTAATGATTTTATGATACACAGGATAATCTTTTATTTAGAAACCCTAAGAATGCAAATAATAACAAAAACACGATCACATTAGGGGCTAAAATAGGCTTTTCACCATGTGAACAGAAAATTGATAACTAAACCAAATAAACATTAATAGGTTGGCATTTTATAGTTTTATTGATATGCAATAGTAATGCATTTAGGAAATTAGACAATAAAAGTTAAAAATTATTATACTAAGGGTCCATTTGATTTATTAATTTTTAGGATACAACACAGAACAAAACTCTTTGTTCTGATTCAAAAAGCTGTCAAGCACAAAATATGAGTGACTGGTCAGTATAAAAAGCCAATTTTTTTGTACCCCACTAAATCAAGCGACAAGTTTCTTGTTTCATGCGCAAGTTAGAAAAAGACAAAATTAACCTTTCATCTTTACTTAATAGTATAACTATCTCCCTCACTTTTCCCACTTACCTAAGCTAGTTTATGTTGCATTATTTTTTTTTTAAAATTAATGTTTACGTTACTTTTTTTCACTCTTGCATATTTACTGGTTAACGATATATATATATATATATATATATATATATATATATATATATATATATCTAAAATAACGTATTAATAATAAAATAAACTTTAATGATAAATATAAATATTAAAAAATAAACAGTCAAAAATATTTTTTAATAATATTTTTTATTTTTATATAATATAATTATTATATCATATAAAATATATTATGTAGTAATTTATTAAAATATGAAGTTTTAATTTTATAATAAATAATAAAATAATAAAATAATTATAAAATATCAAAATATTATTTTCCTAGAATAATTTAAGTGAAATTAATAATATATAACATGAAAGATATTATTGTAAAATTTATGTTGTGCTTCTTATTATGTGCATTGAGTATCAAACAATACACAACACAAAATGTTGTGATGTGCCTCATAAAAATTGTATTGTGCTAGATTACTTGTATTGTCCTGTTCAAGCATCAAACGCACCCTAAACCCATGGTCCTTTTGTGAAGAACAATTCTAAAGGAAAAGACTCAAGGGGTCTTTATTTCGCAACAAAAAAATCTAAGTATATACTACTATCCAATGACAACAAACAAATGTTAGGGCAAATGTTATTGAATTCGGATGGATTATACTTGCCATTTTTTTTCAATGACAATTATATAATACATTGTTGAGAGTTAAATCTTCTAAAGCATTGACCTATTATATTATGATAGATAAATTTTTATCCTAATTGATAATGAAAAGGGTTAAATATGTTTTTGGTCCCTAAACTTTCACTCGAATCTGTTTTTAGTTCTTAAACTTTTAAAAGTACGTTTTTGGTCCCTAAATTATTCGACTTGTTCTGTTTCGGTCCTTCTATTAATGGCCGTTAACTTTTATGCTGATGTGGCAAACGGCTTATGTGTGTCAAATTCTTACTCGACCACGTGTCACATTTTTTAATAATTTAATAAATAAATTAAATTACTAAAATAAAAATAAATTAAATTAAATTAAAAATAAAAAACCTAAAGATGCTTTCTCTCCTTCGACGCTCTTTTCTTTCTCTCTGTTAATCTCCTTCATTCATCTTCTTCACCATCTCATCTTCTTCTCATTCTTCTACTTTTCCTTCATCTTCTCCTTTATCTTCTTCTTCATCATTTTCTTCTACATCATCATCTTCTTCTGCATCATCATCTTCTTCTTCCAATTAAATTTAAAAACCAAAAAAATAAAACCCTAAATACCTATCTCAATCTCTCCTTCGAATCTCTTCTCTTTTTGTCAAGTTGTTCTTCTATGTAGTATTACTTCTATTAAAATCCTTCTCGATCTTTTGCTTCTTGAGTTGGTTTGGTATGATTTGCGAATTTTAGATTTTGATTTGGGGATTTGGGGATTTAGGGTTCTTCTTCTTCTTATTCTTCTCTTCATCGATTTCTGCTTCCATTAGTACCTTTCTCTTCTACTTCTTGAGTTGGGTTGTATGATTTGCGCATTTGAATTTTTGATTTCAAGATTTGGATTTTCGATTTGGGATTTAGGTTTTCAATTTGCTCTTCTTCTACCTAGATTTTTGATTTGCTTTCTCCCATTTGAAATGGGTTTATGGATTTTATTGAATGGATTCATGAGTTTTAGGAATGGCTGTGGGATAGAGATGAGTTTCTGGGTTGGGGATGAAATTTTCTGAGTTGGGGGCAAGTTTTCTGGGTTTGGAGATGAAGATTTCTGGGTTGGAGGTGAGTTTTCTGGGTTTTGGAGATGAAATTTTCTGGGTTGGGGCGAGTTTTCTGGGCTGGAGATGAAGTTTTCTGGGTTTGGGGATGAAGGTTTCTGGGTTGAAGGTGGGTTTTCTGGGTTGGGGATGAAGTATTCTTGGTTGGAGATGAAGGTTTCTGGGTTGAAGGTGGGTTTTTTGGGTTGGGGATGAAGGTTTCTCAGTTGGGGGCGAGTTTTCTGGGTTGGGGATGGAGTTTTCTGGGTTTGGGGATGAAGGTTTCTGAGTTGGAGGTGGGTTTTCTGGGTTGGGGATGAAATTTTCTGGGTTTGGGGATGAATTTCTGGGTTGGGGATGAAGGTTTCTGGGTTGGAGATGAATTTCTGGGTTGGGATGAAGATTTCTAATTTTTTGTTTTTTTATTTTTTTTTTTAAATTTGAGAAATTTAAATAATTAAAAATTTAAAAAATTATATTGAGGGAGTTGGTAAAAATTTAACGGAAGGACCAAAAACGAACTTTCGCTAAACTTTAGGAACTAAAAACATACTTTTTAAAGTTTGAGGACTAAAAACAGATTATCCTTAAAGTTTAGGGATCAAAAACATATTTAACCCTAATGAAAAATATGTAAATCTTTTAAAGCGTTGACCTATCAATATGTAAACTTCACTTGAATCAAGCATTTAATCCTATTTTTACTTGAACTTCATAATTACAATAGAAATGTATATATTACAAATTATTCAATATTTTTAAAATTATACTATTGTCTTTTGAAAAAAACATGTATTCTTCATTCATATGAAATATTATATTTAAAATATAACAATTAGTATGTATATATTATTGATAAAATGGTTCGAGTATCTATTTATTCTTACTTTGCAAAGTATATGTTTGATCCAATTTATTTATTTATTAATTTATTTATTTATTTTGTCTTCTCTTCTTCTTATAAGTAGAGTTCAGCCAAATATATTTTTTTTTAAATAAAAATCTCTTCAAATAATAAGCAACTTATTTTTACCTAAGAAAAAATCTAAAATTAGTAGTCAAATTATTGAGCTTTTGTAGATTATAATAGTTTAACATTTATAGAATTATACTATATATACCTAAACATTAATTTAAAAATTAAACATTATATACATGAAAATTTTTTATTTACTATATTATATATTTTTTCTATCATCAATATAGAGTAAAATTGAGTTGGTTTATCTTTCATAATATAAGAGAAACAAAGTGTAACACCTAGATTTTTAGGGTAGTTTTTTTTTTTTTTTAAACAAAACAGAACACAGCGGAATTTAATAAAATGTATACATATCAAAATATAAGTGTTTGTCTACAGTCAAAAGGATCTACATATGTCCAGCTAAGATAGCCATACAAAGACTCAAATGATTACCTAAGTAACAGAAAAGGTTGCAAAATGTCTCACGCGCTGACAACCTCCGAGTTCGAGCCACCTGCAATGCTGTAACCGTCAGATATATGCTCGACATATAACTGAGTAACCCGTCGGCCATAAAAACAGTTTTATACAGTATTACAGCCAGTCTAACTAGAAAACCGTCCCAAATCCAATCCTAGCAAACATACACACAACAAGTATAATCTCAATCACATGGATATGTATGCATGATTAATTTCCATTTCCATTTCTTTCCTCTTTTAACGGGAAATCCTGTGCACCGGGAATCTACCAAAACACGTGGCAGTAACGCGTATTGAGCTCATCATCATGGTCTTGGCGAGCGTCCCCCCAAGGATCCTCCTGCCGGGCTACTAACTCTCTCTCGAGCTAGCCTAGGGAACCATCTACCTCGTGAAGATAGTACCCTTTGTACTTTAGACTACCTACCTCGTGAAGATAGCCCAGTACTTCAGGTTATTTTCCCCTTTCCAGCAAACCTCTGCTGTTGTGGAGAAATATAACCTTGTTGCTGCTGAGAATCACCTTGCACATTAACTCAGATTGAATCTGTCCTCTTACCCGGTCTACTTCCGGCGGAACTTAACCCTCTTACTCAAATTCTATTGAGTGGGAATAGCCTCTTTTAACATTTCCATTTACAGTTCTAATGCATCACACATTCACATTAAGAACATAGCGTACAAACAAGGGTTTCCAGTATCCTTTTATCCGATTACACACTCATTTATTCGGATTCTATGTGACAAACATGTTATATTCATATATCTACTTGAACATGGCATTCCATATTCAAATACATATTTGAATATACTAATACTGGGACTCAAATCTTTTCAAATCAATTTGAAATCATTTCAATATCAAATTCCCAGTTAGTATCACATTTAACTCTGGAAAACCTTATTTATACCTTTAACATATTTCACAACATCACATGCATCATTTATCAGCATAAGGCATATCAAAATCATACCATATCAACCATATTATGCATACTTTACTCATAGTGTTCACAATCCAATCATACATCAAACTTTAATCACAGCATGACAGTTTGATTTCCCTAATAACATGTTACTATCATTCCCTAGTCACATGTTCCTAATTTCAAAGTATCTTAGGATTTGGGGTTTTCAGGGTTACCTGGAACTCCCTGAATCCTTTATCCTTCGCTTCCAAGCCCAAACTCCTACTCTGATTCCTTTGCCGTAGTTGCCTCTGAATCTGAATCAAACAGTTTGGGAACCTAAGTCTTTTGAAATGGAAGCCTTAGAGTTGCAGAGTTATGACTTAGTTGGTTTAGGAACAGAGGTTTTTAGTGTGAGAAGCGAGGAATTCTGAAGAACAACCCCTTTTGAACCAAGGCACCCCTATTTATAGAGTTTGGGCTCCATATTCGAATACCATATTCGAATATGGGGTTCCTGTTTTCAATTTCTCACCTGCATATTCGAATATAAGCTTTCATATTCGAATATAGGCTTCCATATTCGAATACCATATTCGAATATGGGGTTCCTGTTTTCAATTCTTCACCTGCATATTCGAATATAAGCTGTCATATTCGAATATAGGATTGCATATTCGAATACCATATTCGAATATCATATTCGAATATTTCATATTGGTTTGTAGACAATTCTCTTAGCTTTCCAATGCCTTTGGTTTCACTCAAATTAGAAGTCTACAACTCTAGTTATGACCAAATTACTGAGACAGGGTTTATACGAAAGTACCTATCCCTTCTTCCTTTTCTTTGTAAATTCTAACCAATCCCTTAAATCTTAAGTTTCTTTTATGGATTTTTGGGATGTTACACAAAGGATTAAAACAAACTCTCTTTTCATTAGTTTTTTTACCAAACTAAATCCTTAAAAAATTTCAAATATTGGGCTAGGTGTTTGTATTGATATATATAATTTATTAGTGCATTTAAAATTTTAGGTTTCTATATTAAATGTCTTTTCAAACTTTTACATATAATTTAAATAAAACTCATTGATAAATAAAAAAGAATTATATATATATATATATATATATATATATATATATATATATATATATATATATAAACACATGTGCAATGTATAATATATGTAATGCTAATGCATTTAGGAAACTAAACAATAAAAGTTAAAAATTAGGGTAAATAACACTTAGTATTCTTGAGGTTTGACAATATTGCAATCTCCCCCATTATTTTCATGAAAAAGCACTTCGCCCCATTTTAACCTCACACTGTTAGTTTATCACTAACCCCGGTTAACTATAGTTAATATGTAACTTAGATGACCTTAGGAAATGTTGGAACGCGGGAACTAATAATCTGAAAATGAATCACCTTTATAACTTCCAAAAGATAGACCTTGCGCAGCATACATGAGAAGATAGAAATGATAAGATAGAAAGGAGAAGATAGAAATATTTGTTATTTTTTACTCCATGTACTGAATTATGCGCTGATTTTTTTGTTTATGCCTTCATCATTTTTGGCGTTTCTCTTTCAACCATATTTCCTTCCGTTCTTCATTGCTTTTTCTTATCATTATCTGTTGAATCTCTATTTTGTGGATTTTTTTTCAAAACCCTATAATTTGTAAATTTTTTTTTTTTTTTTTGTAAAATCCTGTAAAATTTTTGTTTTTGTAAAATCCTATAAATTTTTTTTTGCAAAGCTCTATTTTTCCTGTAAACATTATATTGTCGCTGGTTCATTTTAACAGCTCTTCTCACATTTTTTTGTCATTTTCACAGTTCTTCTCACTTTTCGGTATTATTATACTACAAAAGCCATAGTACAACCATTGTTATGGATTTTTAGATCACAAATATAGTTACTGCATATTTTTTAGAATTTCTATGAAACTGCAGATTTTTTATGAAATTCCAAAATTTTTATGAAATTATCTTGTTCAAAGTTTCATGAAACTACATAATTTGTAGATAAGAAACTACAGAATTTTTAGATAAAATAACTGCAGATTTTATATTCTTTTACCATCATGTTCAATTTTTAGATTCCAATGTGTATGTAGCTACATAAATATAATTTCTGAAATCTGTAATTTTTTTTCTTCTCTTTTTAAATATGAAATCTTTAATTTGGTAGCATGTAAATGTGTAGCTGCATCTTTTTTGGTTCAGATCCACGAAGACATCCAATAAGCTAATAATTCCAACGAAGATATTTTGCTTTAAAATATCGGTAGTTTAATAGGAGAAAAATGTGCAACAGTTATCATATAGATAATTACAAATAAAAGAAAAATGGTATTGAGAGGAAAAAAAAAGACCAATTTGGGTTAATCATAGTTAGCTTAATATCAAGTAAAAAAACAGACCAATTTGGGTTAATCATAGTTAGCTTAATATCAAGTCAATTAACGGGTGTAAGGTCAAAATGGTGTGGACTGTTTTTTCAGGAGAAAAATGGGGGGAACTGCAATATTGTCAAATCTCAAGGGTACTAAATGTTATTTACCCTAAAAATTATTATATTAAGCAACATTGACCCATGGTCCTTATGTGAAGAACATTTCTAAAGGAAAAGACTCAAGGACGTGTTTATTTCGCAACAAAAAAAAAATCTAAGTATATACTACAATACAATGACAACAAAAAATTGTTATGGGCAAATTTTATTGAATTCGGATGGACTATACATGTCAACTTTTCTCAATGACAATTATATAATACACTGTTGAGAGTTAAATCTTTCAAAGCCTTAACCTATTATATTATGATAGATAAATTTTTATCCTATATAATTATGAAAAATATCTAAACACCCCTAAAATATTGTCTATAATAGTGAAGTGTTGATGAATTTCTTCAAAATATATATATATATAAATATAAACACATGTGCAATGTATAATATATGCAATGCTAATGCGTTTAGGAAACTAGACAATAAAAGTTATAAATTATTATACTAAGTAACATTGACTCATGGTCCTTATGTGAATAACAGTTGTAAAGGAAAAGACTAAAGGAGGTTTTTATTTCGCAACAAAAAAAAATCCTAAGTATATACTACAATGCAATGACAACAAACAAATGTTAGGGGCAAATGTTATTGAATTCAGATGGATTATACTTGTCATTTTTTCTCAATGACAATTATATAATATATTGTTGAGAGTAAAATCTTCTAAAGCGTTGACCTATTATATTATGTTAGATAAATTTTTTATCCTAGATGATTATGAAAAATATCTAAGCACCCCTAAAATATTGTCTATAGTAGTGAAGTATTGATGAATTTCTTCAATATAATTATTTATTACTCATTTTCTTTTAAAAATATGACTTATTTTTATATTATTAGTCTCATTAAAACTCCTTTAGTTTGAATATTTCTTATAATTAAAATACACATGTAAGCGACCCATGCAACGCACGGGTATTATAGCTAGTTTTGTTTAATTCTAGCAAATCTCTGATATATTTGCTTTGGGATAAATGAAGAGAACCATCTGCAAATTTTCGGACCTCAATTCCCAAGAAATAGTCCAATGACCAGAGGAATTACGTTCAGAGATTAGCTTTTGGACAGCTGATGCATTATTGCCAATGACCAGAATATCATCCACATAAATGAGAACATAAATCCCCAACTGATTACGAATGAAAGTGAACAGAGAAGGATCACACCGTGTCTGTCTAAAACCATAATGCTGGAGAGTAGAGGATAGCTTAAGAAACCAAGCTCTTGGGGCTTGTTTTAGGCCATACAACGCCTTATTCAGCTTACAAACCAAGGACTTATCAGATGCTTCAAACCCAGGTGGCTGAACCATAAACACCTCCTCTTCCAAGTCCCCATTGAGGAACGCATTATTTACGTCAAGCTGCTGGATGGGCCAGCCATTAGAAAGAGCAACTGTCAACAATGTTCTAATGGTAACTGGCTTGACCACGGGGAAAAGGTCTCGCTGAAGTCAAAACCAGGACGTTGGTGAAAACCCTTAGCAACAAGCCTAGCTTTGAATCTCTTAATGCTGCCATCGGAATTTTCTTTAGTGCGAAACACCCATTTACATCCAATTGCCTCCCTGCCAGCAGGAAGAGGAAACGGAGACCAAGTATTGTTAGCCATAAGAGCAGCATACTCACTTTTTGTAGCTTCCAACCATTCAAGTATGGCCAAGGCTTGTTTTGTAGTAGTTGTTTCAAGATGAGATAGCAAAAGAGTGGGATTGAGCCTCGGTTTTACAATGCTAGATTTTGATATGGTTTGCATAGGATGCACATTAGTAGAGGGAACAACAGAAACAGGAGGAATGGGTGCATGAGATACAGGGAGAGGTGGTTCAGGTGACGAATCAGAGGTATCCGCAGAGGAATCTGGAGTGGATGAAACAGTGTTAGTAGGATCAAGGCTTGGTGGGAATTGAGAAGGTGGATCAGATGGAACAACATCAACTGGTTCCAAGGGTGGGGGTGTTGAGGAAGGAGAAGGGATTGGGTTGGCAACGGGTGAAGGAATGACAGGCGGAGAAGAAATCAGAGGAATAAATGTGGAAAGTGAACATCAACAGAATTTGAGTTAGAAGTAAACAAAGCAGGGTAAGGGAATTTTACCTCATTGAAGAGAACGTCCTTGGAAATGTAGATCTTCCCGGAGGAGGCAAGGCACTTATATCCTTTATGTTGAGATGAATAACCAAGAAACACACACTCTTCAGAGTGAAAATCAAACTTGGATCTGTTATAAGGACGAATATAAGGGAAACAAGCACAACCAAAGACCCGTAAGAAGTAAAGTCTGGAACAGAATTGTACAGTTTGGTATATCGAATATTATTGGAAATAGAGGAAGAGGGAACTCTATTAATCAAGAGCACAGCAGTGGCAAGGTAGCATCTCATAATTTTAAGGGAAGAGAGGAGTGGGCTAATAGAGCCAACCCTTTTTCAACAATAGTCATATGCTTTCTTTCAACAACACCATTTTGATGATGTGTATGAGGACAGATCAGGCAATGGATTATCCCATTTCAGCCAAAAAATCAGAAAAAGCCTGAAATTCCCCTCCCCAATCAGATTGCAAAGATTTAATTTTTGTAGAAAACTGAGTTTGAACCAGTTGATAAAATTGTTTGAAAGCTTGAAAGGCATCAGATTTCTTTTTAAGGAAATATATCCATGTGTAACGGGTGGAGGCATCTATCTATAAAGGAAATATAGTAAGAATAGCCATCAAATGATTTAAAGGGCGCAGGCCCCCACAGATCAGTATAAACTAGTTCAAAGGGTGAAAAATACTTAGTTTTAGATAATTTTGAAGGTAAACGATGAGCTTTGCCAAGAGAACATGAAGAACAGAATTCCAAATTATTTATATTGAATTTTGGAATATTACAATATTGAGAAACAACTTGTAGTGAATCAAAATGAGGGTGGCCTAGCCTTAAGTGCCACAGATTACAAGATGAAGATGTATTAGTGACTATAGTATTATTACAAGGCTGTGAAACAGAATTAAAACCATTAGAACTAGCTGCAGAAAAAGAGTTGGCAAAACAGACTCCGGGAGCTGAGAGTGTGTGCGTGACTTGAAGTGCCTCTGAGAATGTAGATCCGAGAAGGATAGAAAGCGATACAAGCCATCATTTCCAAGAAAGCCCTTCAAAATCACCTGATCAGAACCTTGTAATTTGACAAAACAGGCATGAGGATGAAACTCAAAATAGACTTTGTTGTCTTTATCGAATCTACTGACACTAAGCAGATTTTTGGTGATAGAAGGAACATGAAGAAGTTGATTAAGAAACATAGAAGAAGAGGGTTGTAAAGGGGAAGAGAAGACTGATGAACCAATAGATTTAATATGCAAACCTTGACCGATACCCATGAAAAGTTTATCAGTAGATGGAGCAGGATTACTCGGTTGAAGATTTAACAGATTTGCTGTAACATGATGAGTGCTCCTGAGTGTGGGAACCAAAACTACTGCTGAGATCGAGGGTGAGGACCAAGAATAGAAGGTTGGATTTGCTGGCCAGCAGAGGTTGTAAAATTGGCAAGCATTTGAACATTAAAGGCAGCTGGTTGCTGTTGAAAAATAGTTGGAAATTGCTGTTGTTGATTTCCAGCAAACCTCTGCTGTTGTGGAGAAATATAACCTTGCTGCTGCTGAGAATCACCTTGCGCATTAACTCAGATTGAATCTGTTCCAACAGGTAAGTGCCTCATGACCAGTTTTACCACACTCTTGACAAGTGATATTGGAACGACCACCATTGCGGCCTCCACGACCACGGCCTCTATTCATTCCTCCACGGCTACCACCTCTGTTATTTCCATTGAACTAAGAATAGTTGGCAGAAGTTTCTTAAGAATCTGAGTTATCACTAGGTGTAGCATCATCCACACGTGCTACATTTGCAGAGAACAGAGAGGACTGAGATTGTTTCTGTAGTTTTAGAAGTCTAGACTCTTTGGTCAACAGCATGGCTTCAACTTCACTTTGTATAATTGGATCAATATAACTTCTTGAGGTAATTGATGAAGCTAAGGATTCATACTCCTTAAGCAATCCTTCTAGAATCACGTTAATGCGATCTTTAGTAGAAATTGGCTCTCCAATGGCCATCTGTTAAGGTTCCATCACAAAATCAATTGGAATATGAGGAGTAGCCCAACAGGTATTTAAATCGCACCGTGAAGAGTGAGGCAGGCGATGTGGGACTTATTTCCAAATCCCCTCCTCCAACAGAGCCGGCTAGAACAGGCAAGTATGCAGGGATAGGCGCAGGGTATCGGAGACCCATACAAACCGGAAGGAGCTTGACGGAACATGCTAAGCGTTGGGCTCGGGCTCTGATACCATGTTAAGGTTCCATCACAAAACCAATTTGCAATATAAGGAGTAACTCAACATGTACCTCGAAGAGTGAGGCAAGCGACGTGAGACTTATTTCAAACACCATCAACATGTCATGGATGGACTGAATACGTAGAAGATACTCAAAATTTGACCTATTCTTCTTTGCTATGCAATAGAGTTCAGATTTCAACTGCCTTGCTTTAGCAACCATATTAGCATGGAAAAATTTATGAATCTCTTCCAAAAGTTGATAAGAATGAACACAGAAAACAACTCTAGCATGCAATGTATCAGATAACAATGATAAAACCCAAGCAAAAAGCATTTGATCTTTGCTGTTCCCAAGTCAAATAGGCTTCGCTCAAAATTCCTAAAGAAGCATGTTCCCGAGACTCATATCGAGGAGGAATTTGAGGACTCACAACAAAGCGATGGAGCTTGTCAGCTTTGATAACAGATTCAACATGTTGTTTCCAGAATAAGAAGCTCTTTGTGTCCAATTTGATAGGCAGCACATGCGTAAAGGAGGCAGGAAAGGAGGAATTACCAGTCGGTAGAGAAGAGGAAAGAGGAATCAGTGTCGGTGTTGTTGTACTCTGAAAATTTGACGGAGGAACAGGCGGCATCGGAATCGTGAAAGAAGGCACCGTCGAGTTCGAAATCGCAGAGACTGGAACTGATGAACTCGGATTGCAGAGGAGATCATCATCGATACTGGAATCACAGAGAATGAGGAAGGATTTGGAAGAAGTTGCTGGCCAGATAGCGAATCAAAAGAAGGATGAAAAGAGAACAGCGGAATAGCGTCAACCATTTTTGGATCAAAGAGCTCTGTATACCATGTTATAGAAGCTGAACACGATAAAAAGAGAGAGAGCGAGAGAGAGACAGAGAATGATTTAGAATTGAGAAAAATATTATTCACACATAAATTAGAGGATTTACAACTATTTATATAGAGAGGACTAAAGTCCACATCAATAACTGAAGCCATAACAGAATAACATAATTCACTAACTATAAGTGACTTATCCTACTTTGTTCTCATCTATACACTAATACTAGAAATTTAAAGATTGAAACACTCAGCAAAGATAAGAACTATCAGAATTCAAAACACGTTGGCATGGAGGTAACAGGAAAAGACAAGGCATGTATGAAAGCACCTAGAAAATCTGTCTTTTCAAATTAGCCAAGTGATATTAGTACATTCTAACTACTAATTTTATGGTTGAAGATAAAAACTCTATTGTATGTCAAACATTTGGATTTAAATGCGTATAACAACAAATTATCTCTTGCGGAAATGAAGATAACTAAAGATGACCGAAAGAAATGCAAGCCAAGTACGTAAATAAAGACATCTAATCAAGAAAATCATAAAAGTGACAATACACATCAAATCCAAAGTATGCACAACCAACCTAGTCACGTCAAACAAAAAATGCATAATGAGCATTAGTATAGAACTCTGCAATATGATCTATATGAATCCAACAATGGATTTTCTTATATATTTTTTAATATTATATTCTCTTCCCTCTTTGTAAAAAATATACATAGAAAGAGACATACTACTCTTAACATAGAACATTAATAAAAATAAGTTAAGGCTTACCCCTAAACATACATATTAGACATTTAATTAAGGTGAAGCTTTTCATCAAATTATTCATTCATAAACACAAATTACACCACCAA
Source organism: Cyamopsis tetragonoloba (assembly GCA_037177725.1). Classification (NCBI taxonomy): domain Eukaryota; kingdom Viridiplantae; phylum Streptophyta; class Magnoliopsida; order Fabales; family Fabaceae; genus Cyamopsis; species Cyamopsis tetragonoloba. Next base: position 24,863,313 of record CM074124.1, read on the forward strand.
TCACCACATATACAACACTGCAAATACAGTTACCTTCCAAATGAGCACCAAGACCCTACAAAATAGTAGGATTAGCTCGTACAATAGACAGCACTACACTGATATCAAGAATTAACAGCTTCAGGCAGAAAAATTTGTTTTGTAAACTTAGCATTTAGTATTTGTAGTTAGAAACTTAAAAATAATCTAAAAAACCTTACACTGATTTCTTTGGCCTAATTGAAGGGAAAATATAGGCCTATATTTCTTTGAGAGTTCCCAAAGCTGCAAAAGAAGAAAAGTGCCTATCTAATTGATGAAGATTTCTTCTGATGGGAAGGCCTCTAGGACCAGGTGGAAATTTGTTTTGTAGTTTTGGGAAAGCAAGAACTGAAACAAAGGAAGAGTTAAGCAGAGAACTGGAATAATTGGTGACACCATTTTGGTCCAGTATCAACTATGAGGAAGAGACAAATAGAGCATGTCAGTACATTAATTAAAGATTTGGTGTCATTAATGCAATATGATTCAGACTAGATTTGGGAAGTTTTTTCTTCCTGAAATCAAGCATAATCCTTGACTTTTCCTATTGTACAGTTGATGTGGCAGTACTTCCTTGACCTTTATTTTCTTATCGTATAGCTGTGACAACTGTATTTTATATGTTTTTCTGATTATTTGTAATTCATTATAGCCTAGATTAGTACTCGGTAGAATAGATCATTTCCTATAAATACCTCCTTTGTAATCATTCTTAGATATGTGAAAAATAAATTTCACTTTTTTGCATGGTAACAGAGCACGATCTGAACCATCTCAGCAGCAACCTTTGTTGATCCAATCATGGAGGACAACAAAACAGAAGCTGCAACCAAGTTAGAAACTGGAGCTTTCCTCAACGCAAGTCCGATTGAAGGGTCAGTTCTTCCAATCACCAGCCACAAACTAAATGGGCAGAACTACGTTCAGTGGGTGGATCGGTACGAGTTTTTCTCCGAGGAAAAGGAAAGGAAGGGCACATTACTGGTGACACCGAGCAACTAGAAAATGGTGATCCCAAGCTGTAGATATGGCAGCTTGAGAATAGCCTTGTTATGTCTTGGTTACTCAACACCATGACAATCGAGATTGGCGAAAATTTCATGTATTATGATTCTGCTAAGGAGATATGGGATGCCGTGAAGGAGACATACTCGAATGTGGATAAGCTCAGCTATATTCGAAATTAAAAGTTTACTCGTCAATCTCCGACAAGGTGATTCCACTATTACTGAGTATTTTAACTCTCTAAATCGACATTGGCGGCAGCTCGATATATATGAGGAAGTAGAGTGGAAGTGTCCTGAAGACAAGAAATTGTACACTAGATTAATTGGGAAGGACAGAATTTACAAGTTCCTCATTGGACTGAACTAGGAACTTGATGAAGTTCGAGGAAGAATTCTTGGAACTAAGCCACTACTAAGCATTCGAGAAGTATTCTTGGAAGTGAGGCGAGAAGAAAGCCGGAGAAAACTCATGCTGGGGAATCCTAACTCAGCAGGTTATGGTGAAAACTCTGCTATGGCAGCAAGGAGTAATCAGTCTCGACCTTTCCAGAAGAAAAATCGACCTTTGTGTGAGCATTGCAAGAAAACAGGACACACAAAAGAGACTTGCTGGGCAATCCATGGGAAGCCATCCGATGGAAAAAATATTTGAAACAAAGAAGCTAGTGGCAATATAGTCACCACCTCGCATGACAAGGAGGAAAACAACTCTGAGGTTGTTACTTTAAACAAGGAGCAAATGAAATTTATACAGAAACTTCTCCAACAATCCATACAAGACAATGAAAAGAACATTGGTACAACATCCCTTGCTCAGAAAGGTAATTTTCTTAATGCTTTAAATGCTGGAAGAGAAAAAATCAAATCTTGGATTGTAGACTCGGGGGCTTCTGCAGATTTATCTGCGCTTAGTAATTGTACACCATGTAATAATTACTCAACTGTCCGAATAGCTGATGAAACTCTCTCAAAAGTCATGGGTAAAGGTTTAGTTAAAATTTCTAAAGATATTACACTGAACTCTATACTCTATGTTCCTAAACTTGACTGCAATTTGTTGTCCATCAGCAAACTAACAAAAGATCTGAATTGTACTACTACATTTTCCCCTAATACGTGTGAATTTCAGATTTTGGAGTCAGGGAGGACGATTGGCAGTGCTAGGGAACGTGCTAGACTCTACCTCATCAAAGTCGAAGAACTCAAGGCTCATTCTTGTGCATTAGAACGTTCTTGTGCAATAGAGCATTCAAGTGCTGAAAATTTGATAATGTTGTGGCATTATAAATTAGGACACCCCAATTTTCTGTATTTAAAGAAAATGTTCCCAGTTTTATTCAATAATAATCAACAGGTTTTTTAGTGTGAAGTTTGTCAATTATCCAAACACACTAGAAATAATTTTCCTACACAACCTTATAAGCCAAGTCAACCATTCTCCTTAATTCACAGTGATGTATGGGGGCCCTCAAGGATTAATAACATCACTGGCTCATGGTGGTTTGTTACTTTCATTGATGACCACACAAGAGTTACATGGGTTTTCCTTATGAAAGAAAAATCTGAGGTGGGCAAGATATTTTCAAATTTTTACAATATGGTGCAAACCCAATTTCAAACAAATATCAAAGTTCTTAGAACTGATAATGGACGTGAATATTTCCATTTATCTCTGAGTTCTTTTCTAAAAAATCATGGTATTGTTCATCAAACCACATGTGTGGATACACAACAACAGAATGGGATAGCGGAGAGGAAAACAGACACATTATGGAGGTCACTAGGTCACTCATGATAGCGTCCAATGTTCCAAAACAATATTGGGGAGAAGCTGTACACACTGCAACCTATCTAATCAATAGGATGTCGTCTCAGATCCTTTACTTTAACACCCCACAAACAGTACTTAAAAATTTTTACCTAACAAGCAGGATTCTCAATTCTCTCCCTTTTAAGGTATTTGGATGCACAACATTTTTCACAACCACAATCCTCACTGAAGCAAACTTGACCCAAAATTCATCAAGTATATCTTCGTTGGATACTCACCCCAACAAAAAGGGTATAAATGCTACTGTCCCATAACCAGGAAAATATTCCACAGTATGGACATTACCTTTTTTGAGGGGCAACCTTATTATCCAAAGGTTGAAATTCAGGGGGAGAAGATGTCACCTACTATAGGAAGTGCAGAATTTCAAACATTGGATGTTGAGATGGTTAAACCGCCACTATCGGCACCACTATTGACAACCGAAAGTGTAACATCATTGGGAAAAGGAGCTGATTTAGAGAGTGAAGACTCTCATAAGAAAACAGATCAAACTACTGCACAAGAAAAAGGAAGACTCCATTGTTAGTAGGGTCTAGCACAATCCCGATGCAAGGCCATGAATCCAACCAGACTCCAGAAAATGAAAATGACCCAGGTAACACTGCTCCTAATCCTCAACTAGATCATAGTAATACTGACCTTGATATACCTATTGCTTTAAGGAAAGGTGTTAGATCTTGCACTCAACACCCAATTGAAAAACATGTGTCTTATGGAAAGCTTTCTCAGGAATATAGAGCTTTTGTAACCTCTCTTGACAGCACTGAAGTTCCCAAGGACATTCAAGAAGCTCTTCAACATCTAAAGTGGGCAGTCGCTGTAGAAGAAGAATTTCAAGCCTTGGGGAAGAACAACACTTGGAAATTAGCTACACTACCGAATGGGAAGAAAGCAATGGGATGCAAGTGGATTTTTTCAATAAAGTATAATGTTGATGGGAGCATAAACAGATACAAAGCCCAGTTGGTAGCAAAGGGATTTACTCAATCATATGGAGTTGATTATGAAGAAACATTTGTACCAGCAGCAAAACTCAATTCTGTTAGGGTTGTCCTATCCTTAGCTGCAAACTTGGATTGACCACTTCATCAATTGGACATCGAAAATGCTTTCTTGAATGGTGATCTAGAAGAGGAAGTGTACATGCAAATCCCTCCTGGATTTGAGTCCTCTAGAAATTTTAACAAAGTATGTAAGCATCCAACAGATTGGTCAGATGGTTGAGGAGTACTGCTTTGTATAGCAGGTCCTCAATTCGAACTTCTGTGAACGCACTTTAGCCTATAAAGAAAACAAAGTATGTAAGCTTCGAAAGTCTCCATATGGACTTAAACAATCCCCAAGAGCTTGGTTCGGAAAACTAACCCAAGTTGTCAAAAAGGATGGATTCACACAGTGTCACACAGACCACACCATGTTTGTTAAACACTTTGAAGAAGGAAAGACAATATTATTCATAGTATATGTGGATGATATTGTTATCACTGGGGATGATGATCATCAAATTGAGCGTTTGAAAGGACTGTTGGCTAATAAATTTGAAGTCTTTACCTTGGGCAACTCAAGTATTTTCTAGGAATGGAAGTGGCAAGATCAAAGGATGGGATTCATGTTTCTAAAAGGAAGTACACCTTGGACTTGTTGCGAGAAACCGGGATGCTTAGATGTAAGGCAGCGAACACTCCCATCGAGTTAATCAAAAGAAACAATGAAGAAGATATCAGTCAGCCTACTAATAAGGAAAGATACCAAAGTTTGGTCGGAAAATTAATATATTTATCACACACCAAACCTGACATTGGATTTGTTGTAAGTATGGCCAATCGCTTCATGAACAATCCTAGTAATGCTAACATGAAGGCTGTTAACATAATTTTGCAATACTTCAAGAAAAATCAGACCGAAAATCAACCACAGGTTATTGTTCCTTTGTTTGGGGCAATATGGTAACTTGGCAAAGCAAAAAACAACAAGTAGTGGCAAGGAGCAGTGTCGAGGTAAGTTTAAGGCCATGGCCCATGGTATTTGTGAAGGAATTTGGTTAAAAAGAATGGTGGAAGAACTCAAAGTTCCAAGTGGCACAGTAAAAATGTTTTGCGACAACAACTAGGGGTGGAAGTGAGTCAGGCCAAGCTTTACATAAATAGGCCTAGCCTGGTTTAAAAATTAAAAGCCTAAGCCTGGCCTATTAGTATTTTTTTTTAGGCTTAAGCGTGGCCTAGACCGAAGCCTAGCCTGGCTTGAAAGCCTATTTAAAAGCCTACTTAATAGCAAATTTTAATAGGCCAAATTTTGAGAATAAATATTTTAAAGAAATAATTAAACAATTAACTATGTATTTGGAAGAAAATAGAACATGTTAATTTTTTTATTTGTGGACTATATTCCGAAAAATTAAGTGTTGCCTTGAATGTCATTTTAATAATTTTCATTCTCTGTACAGAAATTTTTTTTAAATGATAGTAAAAAAGTTAATTATTTTTATTTTATATATAATATTATATGTACAATTTAATTATATATTTATTATATATAAATAAGCCGGCCTGTCAGGCCTAACAAACTTTTTTAAAGACCCAAACCTGTTCTACTTATTTAAAACGGCTTTTCAAAAAGCTCAAGTTTGACATTTTAAATAAACAGGTCAGGCTTTAAATAGGCTAAGTCACGAGCCCCTGCAGCCTACCTGGCCCACTTCCACCCCTAAAGGCCGCAATTAGCATTGCTAAAAATCCAGTTATCATGACCGAACTCTAGCATGTGGAAATTGATAGGCACTTCATCATGGAGAAGCTAGACAATGGGACCATCAGTTTGCATCATGTGTCATCATGCTGCCAAACCGCAGTTATTTTGACCAAAGCTCTACCGAGACACACCTATGAAAATATAGGTCAAATCTAGGGATGATAGATATCTATCATCCAGATTGTGGGGGAGTGTCAGTACATCAATTGAAGATTTAGTGCCATTCATGTAATCTGGTTCAGATTAAATTTGGAAAGTTTTATCTTCCTAAAATCAAGCATAATCCTTGACTTTTCTTATTGTACAATTGCTGTGGCAGTACTTTCTTGACCTTTATTTTCTTATAGTATAGTTATGACAACTGTATCTTATTTGTTTTTCTAATTATTTGTAATTCATTATAGGCTTAGATTAGTGCTCAGTAGAATAGATCATTTCCTATAAATACTTTCTTTGTAATCATTCTTAGATATGTGAAAAATAAATTTCACTTTTCTGCAGAGCATATACTAGAAGGTGGTTCTAAACCTTTTATTTCTTTCATTGTATTTATAGAGTGGTAACGTGAGTCATTGAGAGTTTGAGACTAACCGCTAATTAAGTTAAGCATTTGAGCTTTGAGCTGTTTGTATTATATCAAAGTTATCAAAATTATACTATTAAACAAAATTCCTTCAAAGATCACTGCTATCACATCAGAGAGAGAAATAAAATTATATTATTAAACAAAATTCCATCAAAGATCACTGCTGTTGATGATGCATTCAAAAGCTACAAAATCAAAACAAACTCATTAGGCATGATTACAGTGACTAGTCTAGTCATTTATCATAAGTGGCAATAAGAGATTAGTGTGCCTCTTGGTTTTATGTCAATTCGAATCTCGTCGAGGATCTGATTCACAAAATAAATAGCAATCATATTAGGTACAAGTATGAGTCAATTTAAATCAAAATTTATGCAGAAATATAAATATAATCGAGATAATAATAATCAAATTTATGCATTTCACATTTTCTTCATTTACACAATTGGTTCTCTCAAAACAGACACACTAGATCAACTCCTCTAAAAATTCTAAGTTTGTTTGTTTAAGGCTTAGTAAGACTAAGTTCAAACTTAATAATTGATGGGAAAAAAAAGCTTAAATTCAGTCCAATTACATTAAGAGAGAAAACAGACAAATTGAGGAATTTAAGGACCTGTACGAAACAGTTTTGACTTTTAGTTTTAAAAATTGTATTATGAAACTGTTTTTAGAAACTGTTTTTAAAAAAAGTGAGAGGAGTTTCTAATACAAATTTGTGTGTAAATTCATAAAACTGAAAACTGAAAACCAAATCATGTTTTAAATGTTTTCATATTTTGGTTTTTAAATTCTGAAAAAACAAAATTTGTTCCCGAAAACTGTTTTTGAAAACTCGTCTGCTAAACGGATTTTTTAGTTTTCTGTTTTTAAAAACAGAAAACTGTTTTCAAAAAGAGAAATCAAACACACCCTAAGGGTCTGTTTACTTTGTTTTCACTTTTGTGTTTTCATTTTTTATAGGTTAAAATAAATATTTAGTCCTTTATATTTTGCCGAAATTTTATTTTGGTCCGTTATGTTTATTTGTCTCATTTTGGTCCTTTATGTTTGTTTTTTGACCAACGTTAGACTCTTGTTTAAATTCGTTAGTCTAAGTTAAAAGATCCACATACATGGCCCCTGTATAGAATTAACGGGCGTTAGTTGTCATCCATTCCCGACTAAAACGACACCGTATTGAATTTTTTTCATAAGCGTGCCTCCATTAGTCTAAATTAATGGAACTGCATACGCTTAAGAAAAAAATCAATAGGATGTCGTTTTAGTCCGTAAAGAGTTGTCAACCGTTAATGCCATGTAGGTGTCATGTATGCAGTTCGGTTAACTAGACTAACGGATTCAAAGAATAGTCTAACATTGGTCCAAAAAATAAACGTAAGGGACCAAATTGAGACAAAATACACATATATGATTTCGACAAAACATAAAGGACCAAATGTATATTTTAACATTTTTTTATATGTTTAGTTCAAAGAGTGAGAGTGAAGGAATTAAAAAGTGGTGTATTTGTTTTGTTGTTTTCAAAGTTTGCTACACACAACTCTAAAATTGAAAAACAAAATGGAAGTAACATTTTTGTAATACAATTACTCATAAAAAATGTAGAATAAAAACAGAAAATAAAAATGCAAAGTAAACGGACCCTAAATTTTCATTAGATCTGATTGGAAGATTAAAAAGGCACACTCTTTGAAAGAGAAGAGTTTTGGAATCGTCCACCACATATACAACTTACAATGTATTAAGCTGAAAATTAAATTTTCAACAAATGAGTAAGGAGATGACATTGTTCACCTGCTCAATTTACCTGATATGAGTCCAATGCTAAAAGGTCATAATCTAAACTCGAAGCATAATGTAGAAAGACTTAATCAAAAACAGGAGAAGTAGCAAATTAAGATCTGAGCCAATTACTTAGAGAGAAATCTTATTTCGATTGAGTTCTAAGGAGAGAATCAAAACATCATAACAAAACTTAAGAGAAAAAGAGAAAAAAAAATACCTTAATCAATCATTGTGTGGCTTCTAGTCATAACAAATTCCAAACGGAAGTCGAGCTGGTACAAATGTGAGCAGGATTTTGGATTTAGAGTTCGTGACCACTGAATCTGATATTTAAGCACACAAATATGGAGCTAAGGTTCATAATAAACAATTTAACGAAGGATTTAGAAGAGGGAGGATAAGAATTTTCTGAGGTATAAGGGATTCCAAATAAAAATGAGGGATTTGTAACTCGCACTTTGAGGCACGTCTTCTTTGTCTTCGACCAGAGGTAGTGGCCGGTGGCGCCATTGGAATGGTGGTCGCAGGGGAGAGGGTTAAAAAAGTGAGTGAAAGTTACGCCGTTAAGGAAGAGGTTCTCAATGGCTATGGTTCCGCTGTGAACGGCGCCACTGGTTAAGAGATGACATCGAGAGGGAATCGAAATTCATGGGAAGGAAGAGGGAAACATAAACGGATGGGAAGGAAGAGGGAAACCGAAATCGCTTCGCTCACCGCCGCAGGTTGCACAATAGTGAAGTTGTGTTGTGTTTATGTTTGGATCGATGAAATCAAATGGAGCGGAGTAGAGTGGAATAGAATTTTTTTAAATTCTATTGCATGGATTAAAAGTTAAAGGATGGAGCGGAATGGCAATGGATGGAATACATTCGATTCCATTCCATCACTTTTCCTCAATTTTGTTCCAACCAAATTTAGGAGATATGAGATAAAATCTCAATTTCACTCTATTAATATATTATAAAAAGACTCTTATACCCTCTTCCAACCCTTTCTTCTCTTCAATCCCATTTTCCCTAATTCCAGTCTCACATGTAGTATTTCTCTCAACTCTTTCTTTTTCGTGTCATTCCTTCCTTGTCTTCTTCTTCTTTGTGTCATTTCTCCCTACTCTTCTTCTTTGCGCAACATCCTAGCACTTGTACATGTGTCTCTTTTTCAAAATAATTATATTCGCGTTGGTTTAAACGTATTCACTTTTAATTATTATAAATTTACACATTCTTTTTTTCTTACCCTTAAAATTTGTTGACATACTATCATAGTGCTTCAGGGGATATAATTATTTTTAGTTGGAGTTATTTTAAGTATGCTATGTGCTGTAGAAATAAATAAAATGATCAAAATTATAATAAGTTTGTTAATTACTCCCTCCATTTTTTGTCTTTTGCTTTTTTTTTAGATTTAGATTTTTGTTTCCAATCAATTGTTTATTTTGATACTTTGTAAACTTAATTGTAGAATGAAAAACGAGAAAGAATAGTCGAAGCTAGTCGTGATGTAACAACCAACCGCAAAAGGTCATCTTTCAAGTGCACAGGTACTTATCTCTATTTCACTCTTTTCACTTTTCCACCTCTCTCAGGGTATTGCCAGATCTTGAATAACTTAATATGCTATCTTAGATTATGTGAATAACTTAAAAATGCATCTTTTCTATAGTCTTTGCTAGATTAATTTGTTGTATATTTCTTTAATTTATTGTAATTTGTTCTGTTTCACTTCGTTTGTTAGTCTTAAACTTGTTTGAATTAAATTTGAACTTATGTATGGTGAAATTTTATAAATTTGGTACTACTATTATCAAGTTTGGTGATTATGAATCTCATATGTGTTAAATTTGCAGTTACTGTGTTATTTACTAGTATATGCACATGTGCTTTATTTTCATCAGGTTTGGGTTTGTCATTGGCCTCGCCAATGTCGCATCTAGAAATCTTGAGGCTTAAAGCAAAATTTATGGCAAAGGCCTTTTTGAATACATCGTATTATATATCAAGATTGTTTTTGTTCCTATTTATTTATCAAGAATTTTAATACAAACAAGTTTAACATGTTTGTCTCAATAGAAAATATGACTAATTGATCAACCTTTCTTATAAAATAGTTGTTGTCATATGTATTTTACAAACAATCTTGTATTTGAAAATGAATTCAATCTTTTGTATAGTTTAATATTTTAATAGAATATCAATTTCACCCGTTCAATATTTCTTTCAATATAGTATTGTTATGCAAATAAAAAAATTTAATCATGTTATAATAATATTAAAATATTTTAAAATTTTACATTAATAGTACTATTAAATAAATTTTTCGGCCTTCTAAGACTTGGCCTTGAGCCTCACAAGTCAGTAGCAAGAATTGCTATTGTATTTCCAAGCTGTTATTTTTGTTGGTTAGATAATTTCCAAACTACTCTTTAACTTCTTCTAATACATGACATAATTTATATAGAATATTTGGTTAAAGTTATTTTTAGGCAAAATAACACTTTTGGTCCCTTAACTCTTTGCGTCAATTCACTTTGGTCCCTTAACTCTTTTTTATCTATTTTAGTTCTTTAACTTTTATTTTTGATTCAATTTGGTCCGTTCATAAATGGTTTTTGATTCGTTAACGTCATTGACAGATGTATCGGTAGGGACCAAATTGAATCCAAAATAAAAGTTAAGGGACTAAAACGGATCGAAAAAAATTAACGGACCAAAGTGTGTTAGCGCAAGTAGTTAAGAGACCAAAAGAGTCATTTTGCCTTATTTTTAATGTGAGATGTCTTTTTAACAAGTACAATATTACTATATATCTTCCTTCATTTATTAAAAAAGTACCAAGATAAAAAATTTATTGAAATTAAAATTGGAATTAACAAGGGAATAGTTAGCTTGATTTTATTAAAATGTGTAAATTATACCATGAAAGAGTTACTAAGAGTAAAAAATGAGAAAGAAATAAAAGAGATAGTTAGAATAAAATAAAGGGTAATATTGAAAAAATTTATTATATTACATTGCGCTCCATTCCATTTCCAAATAATGGAATGGAAATAATATTTTATTTCATCATAAAATGTCCAAACAATGGAGTGGAATTTCTTTTCAATTCCGCTCGGAGGAACAATACATGTGAGACTGAAATTAGGAAAATTGGGATTGAAGAGAAGAAAGGGTTAGAAGAGAATAAAAGAGTCTTTTGATAATATATTAATAGAGTGAAATTGAGATTCTATCTCATACCTCCCAAATTTGGATGAAACAAAATTTGGGAAAAGTGATGGAATGGAATGGAATGTATTCCATCTGTTGCCATTCCGCTCCATCCTTTAACGTTTACTCTAAGCAATGGAATTAAAAAATTCCATTTCGTGTCGCTTCGCTCCATCTGATTACATCAATCCAAACATAGCCTTAGGGTTAAGTAAAACATAAAAAAATTAATAAAACTAGAGATGATTTGGAAAACTGCCTTTTGAACCGCAACAAATAGCCATACTAAAATAACTAGCGACGTTTTTGCCTACCGTACCTAAATGCCTGCCACAATTTGCCCAAATACTTGTAGTGAGAAGCTTTTCAAAATTAAAACTAATGAAATGCACTAATTATGTATTTTACGAATGAAATGTTAGAATTGTTTCATTATAAAATTTTGATATAAAATTTTGGAGCTTGTTGTGGATCTACATCCCGAGGCATGATCCAGATCTCGGTAGTCAAATGGGCCCGGTATTGGATCGGCCCAATGTATAAGCCCACTACGACACGGGAAGCCTTCTCGAAGGTATAAATGTATCACAATAGTACGGGTACAGGTATGAAATTCTTAACCCTACAATAGAAACCCTAGCCCAATAATGATTTGATCATCGGACTCCTTGCAGGTACCACTTGCTCCACGGCGAAGAATATCAGAATAATTAATCATGCAATGGAGAGCCGTTCCTTCGAATTTACATCGTTGTATCTAGATCCCAGGTACGCATCACAGGCGTCATCTGTGGGGAACGTGCAAAAACCGTGATTTCACCAATCCATCATGGTCGATACTAAGCATAAAACCTAAGATGGAAACAATCAAAGTGTTCATAACCAAAGCGTTCACAACAATCCTAGGCCGGTGGATCCTAGGTCTTCTCATCCACCTCACTCGCTAGTACAACAAACATCTGTCCTCGTGGAGGATGTCCAGGAAGAGCCCTGGCTTCAGCCCGTTTTGCAACCGATGTTGGAACCCGACGAAATTTGTCGGATGTTTCACCTTATCCAAGAGCAAGGAAGGCTAATTGAGGAGTTCAGAGCTGAGAAGCGCAAGGCAGACTTGGAGAGGGCTAATCAACCTCCCCCCAATGCACAACCTTTACATTAAGGGAATTTGCCAAGGTGGGTGCCCAATGTTTTAGAGCGAAACACCCAACCGGTGCAGGCGATACCCCAAGGTAATCCCGTAAATGACAACCGGGACGTCTTGCACATAGGGGGACAAATGTTCAGGAATCCGGTAACCATGCTGGAAAGGCGACGCGACGCCCAGCCCCATCGACAGATCTTCAATGAAGTTGTGGCAGAGAACGATCCGGTTGTGGGGTATTGCCGGAACCCTTTCATCCCTAATACAATGGCCTAAGAACTCCTAGTTGGATTCTAGTTCACAAAGAAGCTTGATGATTACGACGGGACGAAGGATCCAAATCAGCATGTGCAAAACTTTGAAAGGATTGTCACCTTCCAAGGCATTCGTGAATAGAGGTGGCGGGGAGATGGTTTAATGAATTGCCCCCCCAACTCGATAGGAAGTTGGCAAATGTTCAAAGATAAGTTTCTCCGACACTTTACTAGTAGTAAGAGGCAATTTAAATCCGAATATCACTTAAAAAGTGTAACTCATGGGGGAAAAGAACCTTTACAAAATTATATAATTCGATTTAATAAGGAAGCTTTGGAAGTAAATGATGTGGCTCCTAATATGATTTTGTCTTTTTAATAGAGGGTCTAAAGCCCGGTTTCTTTAAACAGGAGTTGACCGGCAATAAGCCGCAGAATATGGAAGAGCTCAAAGATCGAGCCGAGTTCTGGATCAGAATCGATAAGCAATGAGAACCCAAGACCGAGACAAACAGAAATGGTGCGAGTACCACAGGGACCATGGGCACTACACTAACGAATGCTTCCAACTGAAGAATGTGATTGAACGACTCGTGAGATAGGGTAAATTAAAGGAGTTTGTTCAACAGCACATGGATTTTTGAGGTAGGCAAAGAAGTGAGTCACCTCAGAGTAGAGGCAAAGGAGGCCGAGGCCAGTCACCCCGGCAAAAGAACTTTGAACCCCAGCAGGGCAGGTGCCACTCCTCATCAACGCAATGACAAGCGAATTCCCAGCCTCGAGGAGTAATTAATATCATTGCAGGAAGAATCACCGGGAAATCAAAACGCACTAGAGAGGGATGAGAACATTGTACCCAGTAAGCCCTATCACTGATGTGGCTTTATCGTTCACCCAAGCTGATATGCCTGTAGGAAAACCCCTGGACAATGAACCCTTGGTGATAACCGGGATGATCGATGGATTTGAAGTCTATCGCATATTTGTAGATTAAGGCAGTTCTACAGACATCATGTTATGGAGCTTATTTACAAAATTGGGTTTGGGAACCAAAGATTTAATCCCTCACCCTAAGAGTCTGATCGGTTTAACTGATGACACTATTATCCCCAAAGGATATGTGGAATTAACCTGCGTATTTGGGGATAAGACCGGTCGTCGGACTATCCCGGTCAAATTCCTAGTGGTAGACTGCCTGTCGGCATATAATGCGATACTGGGGAGGCCAACTTTGAATGTACTTAGCGCTTTGGTGTCAACTCTACACCTAGCAATGAAGTTCCCAGGGTCAGGTTGGAGTAGTGACAGTCTGTGGGAATAAAGTTGAAGTCAGGGAATGTTATAAGGAGAGTCTAAAGATATCTAAAATCCCAGCGCAACCCGAAACATCATCTAGAAATAGGATCTTCAGGCATCGAACCCCGTCATAAGACTCGGCCGTCCTTATGCTCAACCTTGACCCGAGGGCAGATTTTGAGTACCAAAGGCCCCCACCTGAAGGAGACTTGATGTCGGTTCAGATAGGCGACAAGCTCTCCAAAGTAGTAAAGATCAGAGCCTCCTTACCTCCTGAGTTGAGGAACAGGTTCGTAAATATTCATGTTAAAAATGTTGATTTGTTTGCCTGGTCACCTTCTGATATCCTAGGAATAAGTCCCGAAATTTGCTGTCACAAGCTGGTGCTGAGGCCGGGTTCCACACCAGTAGCACAGAAGAAGCAGCGTATGGCCCGAAAAGGGCTGAGGCAGTTGAAAAACAGGTCAGGGAGTTGTTGGAAGCAAGGTTTATCAGAGAAGTCCATTACTCAGATTGGGTCTCGAATGTGGTGATGGTGAAAAAGGCGTAGTAGTGGAATATTCTTTAAAATTTGCTTTTCAGACATCCAACAATCAGGCCGAGTATGAAGCATGTCTAGCAAGGATCATAATGGCCATAGAGCTTGGCGCAACTGTCGTGGTCATTTGGTCAGATTCACAATTGATGGTATCCCAAATCTGGGGGGATTACATGGCTAAAGAGTCCATTCTGCAGAAATACCTAGCCAAAGTTAAAGAAAATTTACAAGTGTTATCAGGCTTTCAAATCTAACACATCCCACGAGAACAGAATCACAAGGCAGACTTATTGTCCAAATTGGCAAGTGCAAAGCCCATGGGAAATGTAAGGTTAGTAATAGAAGAAACTCTGCCAAATCCTTGTGTAATCCTCCAAGTGGAAGATGATGACTGGCGAACACCTATTAAAGAATATCTTTTGAAAGGGTCTTTGTCCGCCGACCTAGAAGAATCCGGCAGAATCATCAAAAGAGCAGCACAATTCACCCTGGTGCCAGAACACCTATATCGGAAAGGGATCTCGGTTCCACTCTTAAAATTCATCGGCCCTCCGAGGTTTGGTACGTCCTGGCAGAGATACATATAGGCAACTGTGGGCTTCATAGCGAGGGGAAATCTTCAGCATGGAAAGCGTTGTGGGCCCGGTATTATTGGTTGACGATGAACAACAATGCCATAACCCATGTCAAAAAATGCATTGCATGTCAGTTACACACTCTGCTCAAGCATATACCGACAGAAGAGTTGCATTATATGTCCTCGCCCTGACCATTCCACACATGGAGGCTAGACTTGTTAGGGCCATTTGACTCAGCTCCGGGGGAGTTGAAACACCTATTGGTGGCAGTAGATTATTTCAAGAAGTGGATAGAAGCAGAACTGTCGTCTACCATAACTTTTGTAAGGGTACAAAACTTCGTATTCAGGAACATCATTTGCCGTTTCGGCATCCCGGTGGCCATGGTTACAAACATTGGAATCCAGTTCACTGACAAAGGGTTTTGCAAAATGTTGGCCGGCTTACAGATAAAACACCATTATACAAGTGTAGCTCATCCTCAGAGTAATAGCCAGGCAAAGGATGCAAATAAAATAATTGTTGAAGGGCTTCAAAAACGTTGCAAAGACTCCGGGTGTAACTGGGTTGAGAAATTATTTCAAGTGCTATGGGTTCATCGAACTACTATGCATAGTTCCACGGGAGAAACACCATTTAAACTAGTATACGGAATCGATGCGGTCATCCCAGTCGAAATCGGCTATCCAACATGAAGAATTGTTTATCCAATCCCAGACAACAATCAAGGCCTCCGGGAAGATATGGACCTTGTGGATGAAGTTAGGGAACTTTCCAGAATAAAGGAAGTGTCCCAGAAGCAACATGTGGCACAGAGATATAATCTGAAGGTTCTTAAGCGGAAGTTTCAAGTTGGGGACCTGGTACTGAGAAGAGCTAGTATTGGGAACAAAAATGCTAAAGACGGGAAGTTAGCTGCGAACTGGGAAGGTCCCCACAGGATCAAAGTAGCGATGAATGTCAGAGCATACACGTTGGAGACTCTAATAGGGAAGGAAATTCCAAGGACCTTTAATGCATTAGATCTCCGACGTTATTTCAGCTAAGTTTGTACATGTTTAATAATTGATTGTAATCGGGGGTACTTTTTTTCCTATGGCGGGTTTTAGTCCCTAAGGAGGGTTTTACCGTCATGGGTTTTAACAAGGCCCCATTCATCAGATTTAATAAGAAATCAATTTATCTCGTCATTACAGTATAGTCAATTATTTATTTTGTCAAAATTGACAATATAAAATCCAAGTATGCAGATACGAACCCAATATTCCGTAGCAGGTAACCGACTTCACTTCTGGAAATGCACGAGGACTCGGGAAGTGGAATCCCGGGAAAGGGCAACTTTCCCAACCAGTGACTTAGGTCCTGGAAGGGATTTATCCCTCAAAGCATCATCATTCCGGGAAAGGGCAACTTGCCCCACTAGTGACTTAGGTCCCGAAAGGGATTTATCCCTCAAAGCATGGTCATCCCAAGAAAGGGCAATTTGCCCCATCAGTGACCTAGGTCTTGGACAGATTTCTCCCCACAAAAAAATTTGAATGGAAATGAGTTGTCGACTATACAATAAATACAAAAAGAAACAAAGAAGGCATCATTCAGAAATAAAAGCAGAAAAAAAAGAGAAGAAATAGTTAAAGCTCAGAGGTCTAGGCGGTGCCCTCGACATTAATGTCCTCGGGCCTATTAAATTGCCCCTAGGCAGTGTTATTTCCCGAGACCACTTCAACATTTCAAACCCGCTCATCACTTTCGGTAGCCTCAAAGTATTCCCGAACAAAAGGGACCCAAGGGTCAAAGACCTTCAAATCAGGATCCTGTAGGATCCATGATATTTGTCAAAACGCCGTTGGACACCATGTGGTCCACACTCAAACCTCAGACGTTCAAAGACATGTCGTGGTTTAACAAAAAGACCTGTTGAAGGCAGTTGCAGAAGGCCTATAATCTATATAAGCCATAAATATTAATATTAGTATAAGAAAAATGAAAATATTTTTTTCTAATCTCCATTCACTAACAAGATGATTGTTAATAAATAACAAAATTATAATAACCATATAATTTTTTTATATCATTTTCATGTCACATTTTATTTTACTGATTTGATAAAATCTGTTTTTAAAGTTTTGTATATAAATAGTTAGAAATCACATAAAACATATACTTTGAAATAATTTTCTTAGATCGAGAATATATAATAACAGGATGATTTTTCATTAGCATTTGAACACCATTTTAATTTTACTATTTTGATTAATTTTTAGTGCTTTTATACATTAATTCCATTTTTCATGAAATAAAAACTTGTTTTAATAAAAAAAAATAGTTATGAGAAATTTTAGAATGTTTGTGTCTGCTTTTACAAGATATTAGATATTATAAGCAAAAGATAATAAAATTTCTACTTATTCGAAGAAGCAACTTTAAATTGCTTCTAAAATAAATCAATTTTAATAAAAAATATTTTTAAAATAAGCATGTATTATTATGATAATTAAATATAAATAACTTCTTATTTTCTTCGTAATCACTCAAAGAATTATAACTTCTTTAACTAGCTTCAGAATCACTTTCATAGTTGATTATGGCAATTTGAGTAATAGAATTTCAATCATTTTTTATTTGGAAATTATTATGACTTCTTTTGTACATAATTAGTAGCAAATAACACCTTCATTTTATTATCATATTAATCTATAGTTTTATTCTTTATCACTTTTGTCGTGGACAAGATTTCAGTCCAAGTTTTAGGACCGAACCTAATTAGGAGCAACTATGTGACCTATTTTATGTGCTATATATAGACACCATTATTGATTATTAAGATATACATAATATACTGTTTATTCTCTATATTGGCCTCAGACTGATTTAAGCATCAAAGTCTATGCAAGTCCACAGTGGCGCCGTCTGTGGTGAACGGTAAAGCGTTTTCTCATCTTTTACCATTGCTGACATCACGGGAAAAACTCTGATCGTGGTAAATTAAAAAAGTAAATTTCGATTCGGAGCTTGAATCAAAAAAGGAGAAATAGCATTGCGATCCAATTTCTTGTTGAAACCGTAAAGGTTCCTTAATTCAATCATGTTATTTTCAAATTCCAAATTCCAAACAATTTCCAAATCACCTTCAAAACCACCATCAAAATCCCATTTTATGCCATACACGTACTGGCGTATTCCTTGCAAAATGCTAGGCACACATTGAAATTGGGTTTGATTGACGGGATAGGAAAGAAACGATTGAATTCCATTGAAACAGAACAGAAGCATCAACATCAAGCATGAGCCTAACCACACGCTCTGATACCAAAACAGATGCACTTTGATCACAATATGCGCCGTCAAACCCAAATACCACCACCACCACCGCCAACAAGGAATCGATGTCATTTACCGGCGAAGAACCCTCGCAAAAACCAACAACAACACGCTGATCCTACTCGCCGGCGTTCGATTCGGGTCGTTGGTCTTCCGACGGTGAGACGTGCACCACCATAACGACAGCCACCACCCGTCAAAGCTTAGTAGCAACCCAGGATTGCGGAGATGTGCACCACCACAATTGAAATCATGGTGGCGGCTATTTTCTGCACGCACCAAGGAAGAGAGGTTCTTGCGGCACTGCGTGATGTTCGCTCACGCTAAAATTAGGTTGAAAATGACAGGGTGGTGCGAATAGAAAATGTAAAGGCCCACTTGCAAAAAAATAGCATTTGTTAAAAAACCAAAAAAAGGCCCATCTTCATCATCTGACAAAACTCATAAGCAACAAAGTGTGGTGGGTGTAGCAAAAAAAAACTTATCTTGCTAAAAAAAAAGTTACAAGCAAAAACGAAGGAGGTGGTACGCCAAGTAAAAACGAGATGTATTGGTCACAACAACATGAAATGGCGTGCCAAGCAACAGCAAAAAGGAAATATACCAAAATAGATGGTGTGCTTAGTAAAAATAAAAAAGTACCATCTCAACAAAAATATAGAAACAAAAAGGCTTAGTCAGAATAAACAAAGGTGATGCACATAGAAAAAGGACTATATTGATTCAAAGAAGACATTGTCGATCTAGAAACCATCCCGATTCCGCAGATGACCATTTCAGTCCAGAAATCATCATGGTTTCGAAGTCCGTGTTAGGCTAGCACGAAATGGAAGCGTGAACATGTGGAGTTTTCTCACGCGTGTCCTATAATGTAGTATCAATGAAATTCCCGGTGCACGGTATATTCTACCTTAGTTAATATGCTTCATGCTCAATGTGTATATATTATAATTATGTCTAACATGACACGATAGAATTACCCTAATATGATCTACTAGCATAAATTATATTGTCTTAGTAATACTTGTCTCATAAAACTATATGCGAGCATCCACGATTTGTCTCATCTATATCTCTTGCTCAAAACTTGCTACTTGATTTAGATGCTAGTATCCATGATGTTATATGTACAATATCAGATGTACAATATTTGCCTCATAATATTGTCTATGTCGTCAATGTTATCTTCATATTATCATATGGTCAATGTCAAACGTTCGGATATTGTTGTTATTTGCTTGAAAACTGAGGATATTGCTATTATTTGCTTGAAAACTCAAGATTACATGCTGTTTTAATAATTGCAACTTGAATGTCATGACTGCCGTGGATGATAAGTGGCAAGACCGACATGAATATCATGTCGGTCAAATACATATTGGTAGTGAAATTTCCTTTTTCTTTATAAACAGGTGGTAATAGTCGAAATACCAAGGGGACAAGTCCCTAAAAATAGAGAAGATTGCCGAGATCATGGATGAAATCCCAAGGGGACCAAGTCCCTAAAAGTAGAGAAGATTGATGAGATCGTGGTTGAAATCCCAAAGGGACCAATTCCCTGAAAATAGAGAAGAAAGTTAAATGATGGTTGAAATTCCAAGAGGCTAAAGTACTCGAATATAAACAGACGACATCATGAAAGATAATGAAATCCTGGTCAACTCATGATATCTTAGAGAAAGTTTATACAAAAAATTGAGATAGGACTATATGTCCCACATTCATCTCTCGGCAATAACTTTTATATGGAAAATATAGATTTATTATAAAAATAAGCCTAAACTATGGAAAAATAACATAAATCCTAAACAGAAAGGAATAAGTTGGTTCCTGTACAATTAATATAATTGAACTTTGATTGTTTGAAATTAACACTGCCATAAACAGAAAGGAATTTGGTGGTTTGATAAAAACAAAAAAAAAAAAAAAACCCAAAAACAAAACTTTAAAAATTTGCAAAAAGAAAAATTATTTTTTACACTTATAATTTTAACAGTAAATCTCTAAATTGGTCCCTGAGATGGTAGGGGTCATGCAGATTAGTCCCTGAGATTATGAAAACCTCAAATTAGTCCCTGACTTTGCAAAAAATAATTCATTTTAGTCCTTTTTTACTTAATTATTTAAAGTCGTTTAATAGGTAAAAGGACTCAAATACATGTCATTTTGCAAAGTCAGGGACTAATTTGAGGTTTTCACATGAACTAATCTGCATGATGCATACAATCTCAGGGACCAATTTGAGAGTTTACTCATAATTTTTATTAGCATAGTGACAGGTAGATTTGCTTTATTATGCAAATTACAGAACCTTATTGTGATCTTTAGGGATTTATTAGTTGAGATAGCAGTTTTGTAAATGTTTAATCGATTGGTTTTCTATGTGGATACATTGAAAAGAAAAATTTTAAAAAATTGATAGTTGATTAAATGAATAAATATATTCGTGGTTTTATAAATGTGACAAAGTATTATCATTGGGAAATAGTTTTGGAATTTAAAGTTAGAGTAAATTCTTAAATTGGTCTCGAGATTGTAGGTATCATGCATATTAGTTCCAGAAATTTTAAAAACTTCAAAATAGTTCCTCACTTTACAAAACAACATGCATTTTAGTCCTTTTACCTATTAAACGACATTAAAAAACTATATAGAAAAGGACTAAAATGAATGATTTTTAGCAAAATCAAGGATTAATTTGGAGTTTCCATAATCTCAGGGATTAATCTACACAACACCTACAATCTTGGAGACCAATTTGGGTTTACACAAACTTTATTAGTACTCATCTATCAATTAAAGATATAACTTCTATTAATCAAATTTTTAAATCATACAAATTTACATTCGTAGATTTTATCATAAGTTATAGATAAATTAACTGATATTATAAATTCTGTCCATTTCATTCATAGGTTAACAATTTTTTGGTTGTCACTTCTATATATATTACAAAAAAAAAAGCTATCTACACAAATTTATCAAATAGTCTTGATGCGTATTTGGGGTTCAAATACGGCGTGGTCTAGCGAATCGTCCGGTGCTTCAATGTGCTCCGCTAGGAGCAAGTAGTACCTGCAAGACTCCGATGATCAAGTCAGTGTGGACTAAGGATCGTGAATATGTTAGGGTTAGATGATCATACATGTACCCACATATGCGTTATTTATTTATACCTTTGGGAGAAACATGTGCGTGATGATGGGCCTACTCACTGGGTTGTGTCGTCAATGGGCCCTGTCAACTGCCGGGATCTGGTAATCCCGAGATATGTGTCCACAACAGTTGCCCCCAAGCCGGAAAACAACTGGTTGTCATAGGCCCTTTATCTTGTCGGTTCGTTGGGTGTCGGCTTGACTTACGCCGGGAGCCTTCTCAGCTTTTTTTAATCTCCCGTGACACGTGTCTTGCTCTTATAGGTCAGAGTTATTTGTTCTTGGCGCCCTATCATTACGAAGTGGAAGCGGTTCATGGAGGTCACGTCGTTTCATATGCTTATTTATGGCAATGGACTTGGTTCTTTGTCTCCCCTATCTTTGCTTCTGCTCTGAATCTTCAAAAACTGCTCGCTGCCTCCCATTTGAGAAGAAACTTCATATTTTAGAGAAATCGAGTAATCCTTGTCGCCATTCTTTAACAGGTAAACTTTTTCCTCATTCCTTTGTTATTCCAGTTCAATTCGTCTCTACTGTTACTGTTGTAGTTCCGTATTCCCCCATCGATTTCTTTCGGTACAAGCTTATTATGGTGGATCTTTCCTTCTCTTAAAGCAAGGTTCTTGCTCTGAGAGATGAACATTTTCTTCTTTCATTTAATCGATCGAATTAGAGATGGTCATCGCATTTCAGAATTTAGGGCTCTGTCTGTTCTTCTTTCCTAGAATTTGTAGGCTGATATTATCTGATGCTTAAGTATCTCAGGGTTGCTTTCCTAACCCCTCTTCCCCCTTTCAGATCCCCAAAAGTAGGAACTTTTTGGGTAGATTCATATGTTTCTGGTGTCTGTTGGAAGCTTTTGAAATCTTGGCTTGTGCCCCAATTTTTCTTTTCGACTTCTTGTTAATTTTCATGTGCTTGTTTCCTATATCTTCCTTTCTTACTCTTTCTTCTTTTGTAAACTTGTAGACATGTCTTCCCCTCGTACATCTGTTTCAAAAATTTCTAAGAAGGATAAAGATAAGAAGAAAAGAGAATGGATCTCTGACAATCCGTCATTATTCACTTGCTACGAAGAGTCCTTTAAGGATTGGAAATCAAGCTACGTGAAAATTGTTCCTCGTGATAAGGCGACATTCTGGGGGGATGAAGAAGGTCAGGATCTGTTTCCTCTATACTGGAGCAAGTCCCACTATAATCTCCCCCAACTCCCCGAAGCCGATTTGCATGGGTTTTTGGAAGAGGCAGATCATTTAACATATCGAAAACTTTGTGCTTTTGTCGGGGAACGTAATTTCTCAATTCATTGCAAGGATGTCGTGAACGTTAAATCACATCATCATCGCAAGTGTTGTTTGGGTAAGCCTCGGTTTTGTTTTGTATGACTTTTATGGTATATGGTGTAGGCCTTACTTCATCCCAAACCCCAAACCCCCTACCAAGATTGAGACAGATTTGGTATGGATTATTTCTCATGTAGTTCACTCTTAAAGGTACCCCAACCCTAAAGGTGAATTGATGCTTGTAAACTATCTTTCATATTTACTTCTACTTGATGTAGGACTTTTGGTTTTGGATTTAACAATCACATTAAATAGTGTCAAGAAATTAGTGTACTTTTGGTTTTGGTCTTGTAAACTTTTTTATCACGATGAGAGGAACAAACACCCAATTTTTTAAATACCTAATTTCACTCTTTTACTATATATTTAATACTCATAATGATTTAATAACTATAAAAACTTTTAAATAGAAATAAACGAAAACAATTATCTAATAATACATAGTTGAAAGATGATAAGTATGATAAGTGCTATGTGATATGATAAGTGATAAGTATGATAAGTGATATGATATGTCATAATTATGATATGTGATATGAAAAGTTATAAGCGATAACTAAAAAGTGATAAGCGAAAAACAATAAGCGATATGATAAGTGATAAGTCTCATAAATGATATGTAATAAGTATGATAAATGATATGATTAGTGATAAGTATGATAAGTAATAAGTGATATGATAAGTGATAAGTATAAGTCAACTTTTCCATTTATTTCCTCTTTATTTTTATTTTCTATTACATTTTTTAAATAGAAATAAGTCAACTTTTCCATTTTTTATTTCCTCTTTAATAACTTTAAAAACTTTTAAATAGAAATAAACGAAAACAATTATCCAATAATACATCGTTGAAAGGTGATAAGTATGATAAGTCTATGTGATATGATATGTGATAATTATGATAAGTGATATGATATGTGATAATTATGATAGGTGATATGTGATATGAAAAGTTATAAGTGATAAGTGAAAAGTGATAAGCGATAAGCAATAAGCGATATGATAAGTGATAAGTCTCATAAGTGATATATAATAAGTATGATAAGTGTTATGATTAGTGATAAGTATGATAAGTGATAGGAAAATGTTTTATTGACACCCATTATCCTCACACCCTTAATAAAATAATAATATATGGATTAAAATTAAAAAAAGAAAATGAAATTGGGAAAACGGAGAAGGGACGGAGGAAACAGAGATTTAGTTTTGAAATTCAAAAAGTGAAATTCAAAAGACAACACAAGCTTGTCTTCAATCAGCTTCCTCTTCCACTCGAACGAATTGGAGGCCTTCAGCGCAAGCTTCGTCTTCCCATTTGCTTCCTCTTCCACCGTTCCTCCTCAACCTCTTGCCACACCCTTCTCTGCTTCTACCTTCTTTCTCAACAAAGTTTTGTTCAGCCTCTCTTTTGGAATCTCAACAAAGTCTTGTTCACCCGGTGAGGCAAAGGGCAGCGCTCTCTAGTCACTACAAAACCCTTATAAGATAGCTAGGTGTGTGTTTCTCTTGGATCGCATAACATTCTTGCTTCTGAAGAACGCTCGTTCTCCAAAATCGCCTCGAATTCACGCTTCGAGAAAGAGGGGTTTCTATCTGATTCTCGTTATAGGATTTCATTGCCGATTAGAGACATTTGCTCTGAATCTGAAAGCTGATCGGCTTGCGTTTGATAATCGAAGTAGCAAAGCCTCTTGCTCCTTTTTGATTTGATTTCGCCTTTTTTCCCTAACTGTCATTGTGGCTTCGTGCGGTTTCTGATTTCAGAAGACTGTGCTTCTCCAGATTTGGATTCGCTCGGGGACGATCGTGTAGCGCTGATTTTCTATTCTTATAACAAAGACTATCGGTAATTACCTATCGTATTCTTGTGGAACTCTAATTATTTACCTTGCAAATTTTGCAGCTCATACCAGTTCTCTTGGAATGCTTGTCCATGTTGACAGACGATATCCAAGATAAAGATATCTTGTATGGTTTGTTGCTAGTCTTATCTGGGATATTGACTGAAAAAAACGGTAATTACACTGCTTATAGTATTTGTTGCCTTATCTGAATTTTAGAGTATTACCATTCCTGTCACAATTTGCAGGGGTTAAAGGTGATGATGATAGTGTAGTCTTTGGATAAAAGTATTAATCAATAAATGTTGTCTTATTATGTAAATTGTGTTCATGAACGCAGGACAAGAAGTTGTCGCTAAGAATGCACATATTATTGTCCCTTTAAAAGTTATTTTCTGCTGGAATTTGCTGACTTAAGTTGTGGTGTAACCTGTAAAGCAACTTTATTTCCTGTTAGACATCACTTAGAACAGTCCAGATACATTTTCTGTATGGGATTAGGGCCTGCAAGCGAGGCATGAACTCCTGGTCCCGATTTATTTTTGATGGAGTTCGCTATTAGCAGCAAAAATCCATCATGCCAATCATGATCTCCATGAACATGATGAAGCTTCGCATACAACAATTAAAGACAAGGAAGGCTCTTCCTGCAAATAGTTTTTATAATTAAAGTCCTCCTTTGCAATTCTTTAGTTTTAAAGTATTTGCTATGTAATCCTTGTTCTCTGTTTTAGTTTTTCTGTTTCCCTTTCCGTTATTTTCTGTTAATGCTTAAACCTCTATATATATATCTGTTTGTAGCTTCTCCCTTTTCAATTGAATGTGGTATTATTCAGTTCAATCTCGTTGCCTTCTCTGTCTTCTCTCTCAAAGGGTCTTCAACACCCTTTTACCTTTCTACTTTCTAATTCAACATAAAGTTGTTATGGTGTCAGTGAAATTTTAGTTTTTCCGCCATGGAAGCTCTCTCTTCTCCGCTTTCCGCCGCTACTGCCGTCGCCAAGGAAGCCCAAGACCCAACCAGTCCGTTCTTCATTCATCCTAATGAGAACCCCTCTATGGTCTTGGTCACCCTTGTTCTCTCAGACAGTAATTACTACACTTGGTCCACCTCCATGCGCATGTGCTTGGAGATGAAGAACAAGGATGGTTTTGTTGATGGTTCTATCAAGAAACCCTCCGCTCACAATCCTATCTTTCCCTATTGGAAACTATGCAATACTCTTGTTCTTGAGTGGATTTTGCGCTCTGTGAGTCCCGACATTGCGCAATCTTTGCTTCTTGCCCCTACTGCTTCGCGTGCTTGGATTGAGCTTCGTGAGAGGTTCTGCCATGCCGATCTTTTCCGTATCTCTGAAATTCAAGAAGAAATTTATGGTCTCCATCAAGGAGAATATTCTGTTAGTTGTTACTATACTTCAATGAAAACTCTTTGGGATGAGCTGGACCTTCTTCACCCTGTCCCTGACTGCAAATGTGAGATTTCCTGTTCATGTGGTGCCTTGCTAAAGCTTCGTACTCAGAGAAACACAGATATGGTGGTCAGATTCCTTCGCGGTTTAAATGACCAATATTCCACTGATCGCTCACAGATAATGACTATGGATCCTCTCCCACAAATGAACAAGGTTCTTTCTTTGATCTCTCAACAAGAGAGACAATTTCTTCAGTCCAACCCTGATGTCTCTAGTATTCTTGCCTATACCACAACCAATTCACAAGATTCTCAGAAACCTACCTCTCAAAAGCCTAGCTCTGGCAATTCTGAGATTTTTTGTTCTCACTGCAAGAAAAAGGGACATACTAAGGACATGTGTTATAGGCTTCATGGCTTTCCTCAGGGTTTTAAATTCAGAAACCCAAAGTATCAACACCGTAACGTCAATGCTTCTGTTACAAATCCCTCTGTTCCACCTTCTTCTGACACTCAAGATACTCAGGATGAGACCTTTAGTTCAAGATATATGGTATCACAAAAGAGAAATCCATGAGGCTCAACTTGGCTATCAACAAAAGGCAATAATCATCACATATGGGAAAGCTATTTGGCTCTAGTTGTGCACAATCCATTATACTATGCCTCTATCATTCTTGTACTATCAAGTGTGAGGTAACAATTGCAAAATCAAGCAAGACGAATTAATTGAACCAAAGAGGACTCTCAAAAAGTGTTTAAGGTTCACACAACTCACTTGGCCTAAGGCTTATCATCCTCTTTGATTAAAATCTTTCAATCACCATACCAAAGCTCTTCAAATGCATGCAACTGTACTCTGAGTTTAAAAATTCATGTTTCACATAGATAATCCTCAATTTAGGCACACTTCAAATGTCATAGTTTGAGTCACACACGATCAATTCATATTGCCATTTATTCATAAAACAAAAGATACTAAATCTAACTACTAACTTCTAGAGATCCTAAAAATGCAAAAACTAAGAAATATTAAAAATGCAAAAACAAAAGAAATACTAAAACTAAGACTACTCCCCTCAACCCATGGGCGCATGGGCTGCATCATCTGACAGGTCCTGCTCATCATCAGCTCCTTCATCATCTTCCTGGTTCTCTTGCTCCTGACCGGCTGCCTCCCCCGTGTAATTAGGCCCGCCCACGGGCAACTCATCGCCTCAGCTAGTCTGTCAGGATGCGGATAAGTGTTCTGATCGCCTAACT
Source organism: Cyamopsis tetragonoloba (assembly GCA_037177725.1). Classification (NCBI taxonomy): domain Eukaryota; kingdom Viridiplantae; phylum Streptophyta; class Magnoliopsida; order Fabales; family Fabaceae; genus Cyamopsis; species Cyamopsis tetragonoloba. The sequence goes on from CM074124.1 coordinate 24,890,647, forward strand.
GTTGTTGTGCCATGTCATATTGAGCTTAATAGAAGAAATTAAGCCCTCGGTGCATAGAATCAAGCATGCTCCTAGTGTGGAGACTCTCAGCCTCTCTCCTAGCATCCTGGATGCTCATTCGATCCCAAAGTTCCTCAATAGTACGGGGCTTGTCATTCGGAATTGGCTGTTGAATCTCCTCGTCTTCTTCATCTGCTTGAGCTTCTTCTCCCAAACACCATTGTTGGACATACTTCTTATCAATCGAAGGCCAAACCTTCTTGGTGCGGTTGACTTCAACTCCAAACTGCTCACAAAGCAGAGTGATGAGAGAAGGGAAGCCTAACCGTTTTTTGACATCAGCAGGTTCATGTTCTTCCTTAGGATCCTTATGGGTGCCCCTTGATGATATTCCGCTCTCATATTCGGAAGGCAACAATATTGCTCCAAAACACTCCATGTAAAGTACCTCTTCCGAATATAATTGTATGAATCCCATGTTGGACTCCAATTGGGAACCGGGTTTCCGAGCAAATTCTCAAGAGTCTCCCGATCATAGGGGATGGTGATACCTCTCACATAACTTTCTTTTTTGAAGCGAGTATCACGATCACCTCCTGGGTAAGCATTTGCGTAGAATTCCTTAACCACCTCGGGATCGAACTTGGGGGGAAGTGTGGCTAGGACCCACCATTTGCGATGATCCAACAGAGAGGTGAAATCATCAAAGTCTCCTTCGGCCAATTCCACTCGCCTTTCCGGTGTGAAATCCCAAGTTTTTATCAATTCATACCGATACTCCTTCTCTTCATTCAAAAACCTTGGAGCTCCCGACCCACTTGAACTCTCCTTCCCTCTTTTGCTTCTTAGAGGGTTCCTTTCTCTTACGGGATTCTTGCTCCATTGGTGCCTTCCCGGGGTTCTTTTTCCTGAAAAAAATTCACAACCAAAAACCACCCAAAAGCAAAAAAGAGCATATGATGATTAGTCTCTAACACATGTACAATTCATATAAATGAGTTTAATCATCATCTATTTCAGGGAGAAAACACTCAATAGTAGGACATTATAGACTTTCAAGTTCAAATGGGGGTTTGAGTTCTTCACCAAAAACAGAGCAAAAAGAGCAACCAAATAGACAATACAATCTCCCTTAATAAGGCATGAAATTGCATTCTAACATATTAGAAGCATCAACTACACATCATTGCATTGTCTATTAAGCAAATTTTCGAGTTCTCTACCCATATGAACAATGAACATGCAAAATCCCAAACTAGAGCATCATCAATGGAAGAAAAGAGAAGAAGAGAGGGAAGAGAAGAGCATACCTTGCCATAGTTGAGGATGGGAGAGACTTTTGGAAAGAGGAATTGAGGTTGAGAGGAGAGGAGAGGAGTTGCGCACAATGAGAGGGAGTGAGCGCTAGGGTTCACTTAAGAGGGAGAATGAGTCTTTTTAAATTGTTGCCCCTGTTTGAGCGCGAACCCTCGCTTAAGCGCAGGTCCTCGCTTGAGCGAGACAAGTCCAGAGAAATTTTTGAAATCAAGATGATCTCTCGCTTAAGCGAGATCTTTTGCTCAAGCTATACAGGACCTGAGAGTTTTCAACCAAAACAGGGCACTCTCGCTTAAGCGCGAGGTGGCGCTTAAGCGCTACAGAGTCCGAAACTTTTTCCCAATATTGGTCTTCATTCTCGGTTAAGCTAGACCTGGCGCTTAAGCGCCAGGTTGGCTGAGCCAAACCTCTTGCAATTCTCTTAAACATTGTGCATTTCTCCTCAATTGCTCTCAACCCAAATTCCTTCTTGACAGTCTATAACCATAACAACTTAATGAAATACAAATTTAAAGACGAAAACAAAATTTAAACTAAAGAAAAATGAAAAGAAGATTGGGTTGCCGCCCAATAAGCGCTTCTTTAACGTCACTAGCTTGATGCCTGTTCAACAATATTAAGGTTCCTTCAGTGGAACCACCACCGTTAGTCATTTCACCTCACCTCCAAGGTAGTGCTTCAATCTTTGGCCATTGACCACCCAACTATGTTGCTCGATTGGGTCTTCAATCTCAACGACGCCATATGGTTTGACACCTTTCACTCGAAAAGGACCGAACCATTTGGATTTAAGCTTCCCAGGGAACAACCGAATCCGAGAATTGAACAAAAGAACCGATTGTCCCGGTAGGAAGTCGCTTTTGAGAATACCCTTGTCATGGTACTTCTTTGTCCGTTCCTTGTAAATCCTTGAGGACTCATATTCTTGAAGGCGAAATTCCTCGAGTTCAAGCATTTGTTTCCTTCTTTGCTCTAGAGAAGCTTGAGGATCAAAGTTTAGCCACTTCATTGCCCATAAGGCTCTATGCTCCAACTCAACCGGAAGATGACATGACTTACCGTACACCAATTGAAAAGGTGACCATCCAATTGGTGTTTTAAAGGCCGTCCTATATGCCTATAGAGCGTCATCAAGCTTCAAAGCCCAATCTTTCCTTGTGGAGACCGTCTTTTCAAGGATCCGTTTGACTTCCCGGTTTGACACCTCGGCTTGCCCATTTGATTGAGGGTGATAAGGTGAAGCCACCCTATGCCGAACTCCGTAGTGCTCAAGGGCTTTCTTGAGTTGCGCATTGCAAAAGTGGGATCCACCATCGCTTATCAAGACCCTTGGTGTTCCAAAACGGGAGAAGATGTTCTTCTTCAAGAATTTGATAACTGTCTTCCCATCGGCCTTGGCACATGCTATTGCCTCAACCCACTTGGAAACATAGTCGACGGCCACTAGGATGAATTCATTCCCACATGATGATGGAAACGGACCTAGGGGTGGCAAAATAGGCCTGGCCTGGCGGGCCGGCCCGCATAACCCGCCATTTTTACGCGGGGCGGGCTACATAGAAGCAGCCCACTGGCCCGCATAACCCGGCCCACATAACCCGCACTTTTGACAAGCCAACAGTTGTGCGGGGCGGGCTGGCCCGCGGGCTCACTTGTAAAAAAAAAACTTAAATTTTGAATAAGTTGTAGATAAAAAAGAATTGAATCAAGCCTTTTTTGCTTTTTGGTGTCAGGCTTGCTTTGTTCCATTAAAAAAAATAAACACACAAAGACAAAGAGGCAGAGTGAGGCATCCAGTTCTACATTTGTTTACTATGAAGTTAACATAAATTTCTTATATTATTATGAAAACAATACATTGTAAAATTTTTAGATCTTTTGAATAATTAATATTATTATTTTTATATAGTGTTGGAATTAATATGATTTTTTTTTAGTTCTTTTAGAATATTTTTTTATGTTTTTTTAAAGAGATAATTAGATTTATGAATTTTTAATATTTTAAGATTTTTTTTAAATTTAATTGGCTGGCTATGCGGGCTAGCCCGCAACCCGCATAACCCTTCATAAAGCGGGCTGGGCTGAAGAAATGAGCCTGTTTTCCTCCGCGGGCTGGCCCGTCCCGCCCCGCATTTTTACGGGCCAGCGCGGGGCGTGCTGACCTGCATTGCCACCCCTAAACGGACCCATGAAATCAATGCCCCAACAATCGAAAACTTCTACTTCAAGGATGTTGGAGAGGGGCATTTCATGTCGTTTGGATATTCCTCCGGTCCTTTGACACTCATTGCACTTTTGAGAAAATTGATAAGTGTCTTTGAACAACGACGGCCAAAAAAATCCAGCTTGAAGTACCTTTGTGGCCGTTCTCTCACCATTGAAATGTCCGTCATAAGGAGAGTTGTGGCAATGCCATAATATGCTCTTGGCTTCTTCACTAGAAACACATCTTCTTAGGATACCATCACCACATATTTTAAATAAGTATGGGTCATCCCATACATAATGGTTGGCGTCCTTCAAGAACTTCTTCCTTTGTTGGTAAGTGAAATCTTCCGGAATTGTTCCGCCTGCCTTGAAATTTGCTAAGTCCGCAAATCAAGGCTTCTCATTAATAGCTAAGATTCGCTCATCCGGGAATTCCTTCACTACCTCAATTGCTTGTTCGGTCACCTCCTTATTCACTAGCCTTGACAAGTGATCGGCAATGTAGTTCTCACAGCCCTTCTTGTCCTTGATGACTAAGTCAAATTCCTACAAAAGTAACACCCATCGAAGCAATCTTGGCTTCGAGTCAGTTTTAGTCAACAAGTACTTAATCACTGCATGATCTGTGAAAACTACAACTTTAGAACTAATCAAATAAGGGCGAAAATTTTCCAATGCATATACAATCGCTAGCAACTCTTTTTCAGTGGTAGCATAGTTTATTTGTGCATCATTTAAAACCTTGCTAGCGTAATGTATTGCATGGAAAATCTTAGACCTTCTTTGACCCAAGACAGCCCCTAAAGCATAGTCGCTCGCGTCACACATTAATTCAAACTCTAGAGACCAATCCAGAGCAACTATGATAGGGGCGGACACAAGCTTACGTTTAAGGGTTTCAAAGGCTTCCAAGCACTTAGCATCAAATTCAAAAGGATTATCTTTAACAAGTAAGTTGCTAAGTGGCTTGGCGATTTTTGAAAAGTCTTTTATAAATCGCCTATAAAACCCCGCATGTCCTAAAAAGCTACGAACATCCTTAACATTAACGGGTGGGGGAAGTTTCTCAATGACCTCCACTTTGGCCTTGTCCACTTCAATTCCCTTGTAGGAAATCTTGTGGCCAAGGACAACACCCTCGGTGACCATAAAATGGTACTTTTCCCAATTCAAAACTAGATTGGTGTCCACACATCTTTTCAAAACAGCTTTTAAATTATTTAAACATATATCAAAGGATACATCAAAAACGGAGAAATCATCCATGAAGACTTCAATGCACTTCTCCACCATGTCGGAGAAGATGGCAAGCATGCACCTTTAGAAAGTCGTCGGAGCATTGCATAACCCAAACGGCATCCTTTTATAGGCAAAGACACCGAAAGGGTATGTGAACGTCGTCTTCTCTTGATCTTCCGGATAGACAATTATTTGGTTGTAGCCGGAGTAACCATCCCAGAAGCAATAGTAGGCTTGCCCGGATAGTCGCTCCAACATTTGGTCCATAAACGGAAGTGGGAAATGATCCTTCCTTGTTGCCTTGTTCAATCTCCGGTAGTCTATGCACATCCGCCACCCGGTGACGGTTCTAGTGGGAATGAGTTCATTTTTCTCATTATAGATCACCGTCATCCCACCTTTCTTCGGCACCACTTGCACCGGACTAACCCTTGAGCTATCGGATATGGGGTAAATCATTCCCGCTTCAAGGAGCTTTATGACTTCCTTTTTAACAACCTCTTTCATGGTTGGATTTAATCTTCTTTGCGGTTGTGCCACAGGTTTGGAGTCATCCTCCATGTGGATTCTATGCATGCAAAAAGTAGGACTTATGCCCTTAATGTCGGACAAGGACCACCCAATTGCTTCTTTGTACATTTTCAAGACTTCAATAACCCTTCCCTCTTCACTAGTAGTAAGTGAACTACTAATGATCACCTATTTCTTCCCATTTTCTTCAAGAAATGCATATTTTAAGTGGAGAGGTAATACCTTCAATTCAAGTTTTCGGTCTCCACCCTTCACCTCTTGTGGCATTTGTTCAATCTTATCATTTTTTGATGGGAGCTCCTTTGAAGAATCTAGCTCTTTCAAGCATGCTTCAATTTCCTTCTCTTCTTCTTCTAAGAAGTTCCCTTGAGCTTCCACCAAAGCTTGTTCAAGAGCATTGCCATTATCTATAGCCTTTGTATCCATCGTAATGACTTCATCAAGGATATCCATCCTAAAGATTTGGTCTTTGTCTTTAGGATGGTTCAAGGCATCAAGAACATTGAAATCGGCCTCTCGGTCTTGAACTCTTACCTTGAGCTTGCCCTTGTCAACATCAATGATGACTTTAGCGGTTTTCATAAAGGGCCGCCCAAGAATCAATGGGACTTCGGTATCTTCCTCGATGTCCATTATAACGAAGTCAACGGGAAATAAGAATTTATCAACCCTTACCAAGACATCCTCCGCTACTCCATATGGAAGCTTTAGAGATCTATCCGCAAGTTAGATGGTCATCTTCGTCGGCTTGACTTCTAAGTCCCGAATCCTTTTCAACATGGATAGGGGCATGAGGTTGATACTAGCACCGAGATCTAGGAGTGCTTTTCCCACCGGTAAGTCTCCAATTGTCACCGGAATAGTAAAACTTCCCAGATCTTTTGATTTTAGAGGAATATTCTTATGAATAATTGCATTGCACCCTACCTCTAGAGACACTACCTCCTCCTTGAACTTTCGCTTTTTGGTGAGCAAATCCTTCATGAATTTTGCATAAACCAGCATTTGCTCCATTGCCTCCAAAAATGGCACATTTATTAGGAGTTGCTTGAAAATGTCCAAGAAGCGAGTGTATTGCCTTTCTTTGTCTTTCTTTGAGGGTTGCTGTGGATATGGAAGATTCTTTAGTTGCTTCTCATCACTTTTGTTCTTCTTCCTCTCATCCCTTTTTAATTCCCCCTCACTTTTCCTCTCATCTTTTTCACTCTTTTATTGTCTCACCCCTCTTCACTCAATTCTTTTGGACGCTCATTTTTTTCGCTCTCAACCTCTTTCCCAAACTCTCCATTTTTTTCATTTTCTCTCAAATTGTCTCCAATGCCCACCCCAATCTCCTTACCACTCCTGGTCGTTATTGACTTACAATGCTCTTTCGGATTGGTGTGAGTATTTGCCGAAAATGGAGTTTGATTCATATCCGCCAGTTGCTTTGCAATCTGCCCCATTTGAGTTTCTAAGTTCTTGATGGAGGATTCAGTATTTTTCTGGAATGCCTCAGTTTTTTGTTGGTTTGCCATGGATACTTGGATGAACTTGTCCAAGGTATCTTCAAGTTTAGAGGTCCTCTCACTCATTGGAGGGAATGGAGGATTGTTCAATTGTCCAGCTTCTTGCTTCCATCCTCCTTGTGGCTGATTGCTATTCCAACCTGTATTAAAATTAGCAAAATTATTAGTTCTAAAAGGTTGATTTGAGAAATTACCTTGTCTCCCTTGGTTAGAGACATATTGAACTTGCTCCTCAGTTGTGGCAAATGGGCATTGAGCAAAGGCATGATTGGCTCCACATAGCTCACACATTAGGACTTGTTGTTGAGGCGGAGCTATCATTTGTACTTGTTGGGAAGTTTGGGTGGGTTGCACCAACTTCCCAATGGTCTTTGTGAAAAGCTCCATTTGTTGAGTGATTAATTTATTTTGCGCCAAGATCGCATCAGAGGTAGACAATTCTAGGACTCCTTTTGGCTTTGAAAGTTGACTTCTTGGTTGGTGTCCAGCTCTATCAGTCGCTGCCATGGACTCAATAATCTCTAATGCCTCTGGTACGTCTATTTTCAGCATTGAACCACCTGCCGTAGCATTGAGATTTATTTGCCATTGGCGGTTTAGACCCACAAAGAAAGTGTTGATCTGCGCCGACTGATTAAGTCGATGATTTGGGCATCTCTTTAAGAGTTTTTGAAACCTTTCCCATGCCTCAAAAAATTCTTCGTCATCCTTTTGTTTAAAAGCTGAAATATCAGCTTTTGCATTCATGATTTTGGATGTTGGATGAAATCTAGTGAGGAATGCAATTTCCACTTCTTCCCATGTCGTCATACTTCCCGCTGGAAGGAGATCAAACCACTCCTTGGCATTACCTATAAGAACTAGGTGAAACAGCTTCATGTAGGCATTATTCAATTGGGTTGGATTGAGTGGAATGGTCCTCACTAATCCGTAGAAAGTATCGAGGAATTTGTGAGCATCCTCATGAGTTTTTCCTGAAAACTGATTAGACTGGACAAAAGTGAACCAATAAGGCTTGATGTCTAGAGCTTGCGCTTCTGGAGACAAAACAATTGGTCCTGAGTTTCTTGGGCCTTGAGGTAGCACATTATCACCAAGGCGCTCTCTTCGCAGTGGCGGATTATTGTTATTCATTCCGCCATTATTCCCACAGTTATTGCCGTGGCTCTCAGCCATTGAAATATCCTCAAGATCGCTGAGTGAAGTTGAAAAAGATGAGTCAACTTCCTCCCCAGTAGTCTTTGAACGTCGTGTGCTTAAACTTAACTTTCGAGAAAAGGCTTCAATCTCTGGTATGAACTGCAGCTGTTCTTTGTTACCCTTACTCCTGGTCAGCATAAACACACTAAACACCCAAGTGAAAGTTTAATCAAATAAAAACAGATAAAATGAAATTTATTTACAAGACCCAAAAATTTGAAATTGATACTAAATTGATCACCGTGCTTCCCGGCAACGGCGCCAGAAATTTGTTAAGTATTTTAGAGAACTAAAATACTAACTCGTTTCAGTATAGTGAAAAACAGGTTATCATCCTCAGAGAGCAATTATAGAACGTTTTAATACCAATTCAAGACTTTCGGTAATGATTTTCAAAAGGTTTTAAGGAAATCTAATTGTAAAATTAAGTGCTCGTAATGTAAAATGAGTTTAAAATGATTTTTATAAAAACTTGGATTTGAACTTGCTGCACACTGTAATGATCTCTTCGCCTCTGTTAATTTCTATATTATTGAAAAATCGTAAGGTAAAATTTTCACTTACAGAAGATTTCTCATTCTATAAGATTCTATGATACTGAAATTACACATTTCAATCTCTCAAAAAGGTGTGAATTTAATCACACATTAAGTGAAACCTCGCAATAAACGGATCATAAATCAATACCTATCTCTAGGTTATTGATTTATGACAATCCTTTATCAGAACCTCCTCTTAAATCAAATTCGCATTCAATTGAAAAGGTTAGAAGATGGAGAAAAAAGTTGATTAGACCTTAGACTCAGTAATTAAACAGACAAAGAGAAATAATTCAATAATATAGAAAGAAACAAAAGAGTTGAGTAATTACAGTGCTAGCCACGTCCAAATCAAAGAACAAGGGTCTAAGCTACCATCTTGAATGGAGAAACAATGGAATTCATGGATGCAAGGTACAAAAGATCTCTCTGTGCACTCTTTCTCTCTCTAAAATTCTCAATTTCTGCCTCCAGACTGCCTAACCTAACCTAAGATATGACTGATATATAAATAATAAACTCTGAAACATCAATGCATGCATTTTGCGTAAGGGCGCCCAGGGACTGGCGCTTAAGCGCCATGTGTGGCTTAAGCGCCACAATGGCAGAGAGTTCTTCTCTTCTCATTGCTTCTCTCGCTTGAGCGCTAGGTGGCGCTTAAGCGCCACTCTAGCTTGAGCGCTAGCTCTAGCTTGAGCGCCACGTCCCTTGCTGCTTCAAATGCTTTGCTTTTTCCTTTTCTTCTTGGACTTTCTTTTAACACCTACAATCACTTCAACTCAGAAAACCTTGTTAAAAACTATCTTTGCTCAAGAACTCCTAAAGATTAGATTAGGGAGGGTTTTTACTTAGAAAAACTCATTTTAAGAAGGGATAAGTGCATAAATTGGCTTGCAAAACATGCCTCAAAATGCACTTATCAGGTAACCGACGACGGTTTTGATGGAACTACCTCTATTTGCCTGCCAATGCTGTCCATTATTCTTGTAGTGTTTTGATGAAGATGAAGATTCACAAGGAAAGAGAGATATAACTCGCGAGGAAAGGAAGAAAGAACTGAGAAGAAGGATATGAAGCTGAAGAATGAAGGGAGAGGAATAAGACAAAACTTCGTTGCCTCTGTTCCGTTATCCCCTTTTCTCAATTTTTCATTTTTTTTTAAAACAAAAATCAGGAAATTATTAAAATATATTGGGTGTAAGGAGGGTGTGAGGGTTTTGGATGTCAAAAAATCAGGACCCTAAGTGATAAGTATAAGTCAACTTTTCCATTTATTTCCTCTTTATTTTTATCTTCTATTACATTTTTTTTATATTTATTTTCTATTACATTCAACCAAATAAAATTAATTATTTCATATTTCATATTTATTTTTATATTTTATATGCCACTGCTTACCAAAGCCTGAAGGGCTTAAACCCTTTCTCTTCTCTCACCACAAGCTCTTACTGGAACCCTGTGCGCACAGCCCTCCATGGACCTTGTGCGCACAGCCATTTAGATCAACGCCCATCATGTCTCTATCAAGTCAAGCCTGGACACATTAAATGCGCCTCGGGCCGTTATTTCTACCCAACGTTTCCTATTCATCCTTCGCTGTCTATAAATTCTCCATTTTTCTATTCAATAACACCTTTTGCATTCAAGCTTTCTCACATTCTCTCTTTCGTCCCGCTACTAGCCAATCTTTTCCTGTTGCTTTCTTCCAACCTTCATCCTTCTTCCTTTCAATTTTCCAGGTATTTCCCTCCTTCCTTACTTGTTGTCTTCACATAATTCCTCTTTTCTTTTCTTTATTTTCCAAATGTTTTTTCCTGAGAGACCTACCAACTTTCCACCACGAGAATCTCTCTGGAAAATTGAAAGGAAGAGAACAAATAGTGTAGATATAGACTCTGGAAATCCAAATCTCACAAATAAAATTCATGATTAGTGTAGATATAGACTTTGGGAATCCAAATCTATCCAAAACCAATCTTAAGAAGGACCAATCAACCCTTTCATAAGTTTTTCTATGTCAACATTTAATAGAAGGTAACCTATTTCCCAGTCTTCTTTCTCATATGATGGACCACTTCATGGGCTACCATAATATTATCAGAGGTGCTCCTCTCGGGATGAAACTACTTTGTAGGGGGCCGATCAATGACTCTAGATGGGGACGAAGCCGATTAACTAGAACCGTAGAAATAACCTTCATGATAACATTGCATACACTTATTGGCCAAAGATCCTTTAGTCTAGTGGGAGTGTTTACTTTAGGAATTAGGACCAGCCTAGCATCAACTAAACTAGTCTCGATGTTCCCTGAAGTAATGACTTCTCCACCATATACCAAAGATCCTTCCCAACCTCATTCCAATATTGTTTAAAGAACACCGGTTGAAATCCATCGAGACTGGGTGCCTAGAAGGAGCTCATATATTTCAAGGCAAGGAATACCTATTCATTAGATATGGCTCTAGAAAGATCATTAATTGCATCAAGAGACAAGCATGGTAATGTTACACTGTTTATACCGTGGGGGTTACAAGCTTGGTTTTGAAATAAAGTCTTAAAGAAATTAAGATCTTCTATCTGAAGTGAAGTCTCATCATCACACCATTTACCATCTTTGAAGAGGTCCAAAATAAGGTTTGTTAAAAATAAGTCTCACATCGCCTGCCTCACTCTTCGTGGTGCGGCTTAAATACCCGTTGAGCTATTCCTCATATTGTCAATTGGTTTTGTGATGGAACCTTAACATGGTATCAGAGCCAGAACCCAATGTTTAGCCTGTTCCGTCAGGCTCCCGGTTTGTATGGGTCTCCGATACCCTACGCCTGGCCCGGCAGGCTCGCCTGTTCTAGCGAGCTTTGTTGGTGGAGAGGTGTTGGAAATAAGGCCCACATCGCCTGCCTCACTCTTTGTGGTGCAGTTTAAATACCTGTCGGGCTACTCCTCATATTGCCAATTGGTTTTGTGATGGAACCTTAACACGGTTTCTTCTTTGATTGATCATAGTTTGAGTGTGGAAGAACTTAGTGTTCTTGGTTTTGTTTCTTTTTGAATGATATTAAGTCAGAAGAAGCTGCTGAAGACTCCATTTGCAGTTGAATACCCCTATTCCAACCTTCAAGCCAACGTTTCTGACAAAAAAACGTCCCCAAAAGTGTCACGATAGAAGTCTAATGAAGCTCGGCGAACAAGGTCCAACTTCATGAGGATGTTACCGCTCCCTCGCCAAACATTTGAGAGAATTGAGGAATATGATAGATGTTGCATCCATGCCGCTTGAAAGAAGAAAGGGTTGGGGTACAATGAAATCTAGGTGTATGATTGCTCCTCGGAAGAAACATGTTATAATCGGAATGAAACCTTTCCTAAGCATGTAATTGTAGCATTAGGAAATTTAAGTCTCCATTGGGTATCAGCAAACCCCCTGTCAAGACGCTTACGACATAAGATAGCTCCTCCTTGCATTCTTCTACATGTGTATCTACCACCAACCATACCCAAATCTACTAGTTCACAAACTGAAATAGCATCTGCGAAGCCCCTCGCACGAGAAGCATTGAAGGATCCACCCATAACTTCGTTAGTAAAAATGATTTCGTTAATATCCCCTATTAGGACCCAAGCAGAATTGATCCGACCACGTAGGTCCTTTAGGTAGTTCTAAAGGTTGACTCTAAGCGACAGGTTTGGGCTTGCATAAACCGACGAAAGATCCCACTGAGGATGATGCTTTTTTACTAAAATGGTAACAACTTGTGCATGAATATCAATAGATCTAAAAGAGATATCTGGACAGTTGGCTAGAATACAAATGCCACCCGCATGACCTTGTGCTTCCAAAATCTCAACCGAAGAATAACCAAGCCGAGCCCAAAAGTTTGTGACTTTCTCAAAGGCGACATGAGTTTCCATGAGACGGACGGTTGGTGTTTGCTAATTAAATCACGGATGTGTGTCGTAGCTCTTTTGTTAAGAGACCCCTAATGCTCCAAGATATTAATGAAAATTTTAAAAAATCCATTAATAACTGATTAAACAAGGGAGTATGTGAGAAGGGTCTCACGTTGTACGCACATTCGTCATGGTAGCATCCTCGACCAAAGGTCCAATACTCGAAGCTTGAGACTATAACCATGTTATTGGGTGTACATCCTGGAAGCCCATTCGTTGAAAATTAAAGGCCAGACATTGAGATTGACACCACCCAATTTGTGTTTTCCACCATTCCAATGATTACCCTCTCAATTCTTGGTGGTAGCATCCGAAAAATTTTCGGACATTTGAATCAAAAAATTAGATTTTGTGTGACGTTTAGTTTCTTAAAGAAAAAGTTTTGAAAATTCTGAACAATAGCATATGGAATTAGGGTGGTGGGAATGGTGTTGCCATCAAGTTAAAATCTGGACGTTTGTGTGTTAAAAAGACAATTTTGTCAAAAGAAATTATTGGGATGACGTCAAACCCAACTTGAGTGGTGTCATTCTCAGCCTCCTTAAAGGCCTATGCCTACCCTAGGCCTGAGTCTGGCCTGACCTGAAAGCCTATTTAAAAGCCTACTTAATAACAAATTTTTATAGGCCAAATTTTAAGAATAAATACTCTAAAGAAATAATTAAGGGTTAAATATATTTTTATCTCTCAACTTTAGTGAGAATCCATTTTTAGTCCTAGAATTTTAAAACAACGGTTTTTAGTCCCTAAACTTTCAAAAAGTTCACTTTTAGTCCCTCCGTACCAATTTTGGTGATGTGCCAAACTGAGGGCCCTTCATTAAGTCCACGTGTCAGCAAATCAGATTGTCATGTCACAAAAAAATGTACGGAAGGACTAAAAGAACTTTTTCAAAGCTTAGGGACTAAAAACTGACGTTTTAAAATTTGAGAACTAAAAGTAGATTTTTGCAAAAGTTCAACGACCAAAGACATATTTAACCCAATAATTAAACATATAACTTTGTATTTGGAAGGAAATAGACCATTTTAATTTTTTTACCTATAGACTATATTCCCAAAATTTAAGTGTTGTCTTACTTTAAGTGTTTCATAATGTCGTTTTAATATTTTTCATTTTGTGTACATAAATTTTTTTAAATGTTAGTAAAAAATTAATTATTATTATTATTATTATTATTTGGTATATAATATTGTATATATAAGTTAGTTATATATTTATTATATATAAATAGGTCGTTGTGTTAGGTCTAACATGCTTTTTTAAATGCTTAAACTTGTTCTATTTATTTAAAAAACCTTTTAAAAATGGTCAAGTCTCGCCTTTTAAATAAACAGGCCAGACCAGTACCTTAAATAAGCCCGGCCACAAGCCCCTGCAAGCTATTTGACCCACTTCCACCCTTAATTCCTAGATAAGTGCCCGTAACAACCAAATGACACGCACAGAGTATGAAAGCCCTCATATTTTAGATTACACCAAAATCCTTTCAACCCAACTCTATCTACTACGAGTTCGGTGTGTTCAATTTCAACACAGATACGAGTAAATCTACCTCTTGCCATATTTAGGGTGTTTGTATCAACCCTAAAAGAATTACCAATCGCCGCCACTAAAGCCATCAAAATACTTTCATGTCATTATAGTACACTGGATTAAGACCAGGGAAACGAACCCAAAGCAGTGTTTTCTCTACTTTCTCTGCAAGAGAAGCAAATTCCGAAGCCCAAATATGCATGGCCAAATAGGGATAAAAAATCATCCATGAGCCACCTTCTATAACAATTGCACGATCAGCCTCAGACTCAAATTTAACAATAAAGAAACCGTTTCCCACGTTGAGCATCTCAAAACTGGAAGCAAGTTTACAAATTGTTTTCAGTTTTTCTTTCATGGTTAAGTACCCAATGGATTTTCCAAGGAGTTTGATGACTAACGCATCACACCAAGGTTAATACAGGTGCTCCAGAACACTTTCTTCAATATGCGTATTGGGTTTCAAGCGATTACCAATAAGCGTATGCTTTGCCAAATTGTTCCCTAGCAGGTCAACCCTCTCAGTGAGAATCCGATGGCCTAGTTGCCCCTAGTAGAGAATCAGAAGTTTGCCGACATAGCTCAAAGCGTAAATTTTTCTTTCTTTCTTTAATTTTTTAAACCGTGCAATATTGGGATCTTAAGCGAAAATTAAGACTTAGGCAATCAGGCTTATATAGAGTTTTCTTTTTTGTTTTTTTAGCTGCAAAATTTTTTATTAAAAGTTTTATAATCAAACAATTCTAACATTTCACTTGTAAAATAGCTAATTAATGCATTTAATATTTTTTAATTTGAAAATACTTTTTTAAGCCGTTGCAACCGATACAAATAATGTCAATAATATTATATGAGAAGGACTATTGACAACCCTTTTAGTCTATTACCACTTCTAATTCAAAATAGCTAAAAGGTGGAAGGTTTTTGTTGGAAAATCAAAATTTTAATAAAACTATGTGTAACATATACTCTCTCTGTTTTTAAATAATAGTCGTTTTAGTGTTTGGTACACTAATTAAGGAATCTGATTTGTGGCTTAAAATAAGTAAGTTATAATTACTTCAATTATAGGAGTGATAATGAAAATAAATGCACTGCACAATTCCAAGGCAAATGCTACCGAAGGAGGAATGTGAAAACAAAAAATAATAAAAAAAACAAATCTCTTTCTCTATCAAAAACTCTACTTTGTTTCATGAGATGCTAAAAACCTTTCTTCTTCTTCCACTCCTTCGTTCTGGAATTTTTATTTTTTTTTTTATAATTCCTTCGTTCTAGATTTCATTGACTCTTGATTTCATTGCTTCTTCATTTTGAGACTCTCCAAATGCTCCATTTTCAACCTCACTCAAAGGCTCTGTTCTATTTGCCATGAATTCTCTATTCTCTTTAGAGCTGACCTCAAAGAAACTATCTTGAGTCAATCCATCATTATCAAATAAGTCTTCAAGGGAAAGATGCTCACTATCATACCCTTGTGAATCTTGATACACAACATGATTGTAATTATACTCTGGCTCGTTGTTGCTGTTCTCTTGTGACTCCTCAACCACTACTGCATCATCAACTTCTTCGTCATCATCATCATCGATGCCCAAATCGAATGATGGTCGGTCGAACCCTTGATGAGATACCACTATTTTTTGCTGTAACAAGAAAGAAAGAAGAAAAACCAAACGACAAAGGGAAGGGGAATAGGAAGGGTGAAAATAAAAAGTGTATTCAGAGAGTAGAGGGAGTAAGTAGTAAAGGAAGAAATAAGAAGTAAAGAAAGAGTGAAGCATCATGTAAAATGGTTTAATTAATGTGAAAAGGAGAAGAAAGAGAGAGAGAAACAAATGCTAGAGATAACTGAGGTTTGAGAATGAGTAGAAAGTATGAGAAGTTGTTCCTAATAAATAGGGAAGATAGGAAAAGTCTTGAACAACTTTTATTTTTAAGAAAGTAGAAGAGTCTAAAACGACTCTTATTTAAAAAGAGAGGGAGTAATAAATGATATGTTTTCTTTTTTTCTTTGATTTCTTATCTAGTGCAATATTGTAAAAAAACCTTCATAATAATAGAATTCAGCATTGATGAAAAGCATTGAGCGTAACAATTAATTCACACACTGAATAGAAATTATGCAAATGAAAAATAAAATTATTTTCTTCCAAAACCAAAACATAGGGCCGTATTTAGCAATTTTGGGTCTTAACCAAAAATTAAGACTAAAGCCTATATATATATAGAGTTTTCTTTTTTTTCTTTTTACTTTTTACTGCAAATTTTTTATTGAAGTTTTATAATGAGAAAATCCTTACTTTTCACTCGTAAATAGTTAATTAATACATTTAATTAGTTTTATTTTTTAAAAAACCATTGCAACAGATACAGATTTAATCTTAATAATATTCTAGGTGACAATCCTAACTTTTCAAGATTGATGAAACATCTTTTTAATTAATTTATCTTCACTTGATATTTTAAATTTATATGAATCCAACAAAAAAACTAAATATATTTTTATACTCTATAAATTGTTTAAATTGACTCTTAATAGAAGAGTGTGATTGTTCATGGGTAAGGTTTGAGAAAAAATGAGTGAAAGTGAAAAGATAGAAAGAAAATATAAAATATATAAGATTGGGTCTTATAAAATGTTGAGCCTTACATTAAATTAATATTTCTTTTATATCAATAGTATTACTAAAACATTTGGGGCCTTGTGCTAAAAACTAATATTTTTTATATTGATTGTATTATTAAAAACTGGGCCTTGCATTAAAAATTTGTATTTTTCTATATTAATAATATTATTTAAGTAAATTTTATGGCGTTAGGCGATAGCCTCACTTGCCTAATCGAATATAAAACCCTATCAAAACATATCCTATTTGATTTGGTATATACATTTATATAATTTCCCACAAAGATTAGTATTGGGAGGACTCTCATGCACCAAGCACACTTCAATTTTTTAGGATCTTAATTTTTGTGACTCTCATTAAGATATGACTCGGATAAGAAGATTTATATTAATTATGTGTTTGCATAAATACAAATTCCTAGTTTTACTTATCTCAATTTGGACTTATGGTTACGAAGAGGGATCGGTAAGCACAGAAAGAAAATATGGAAGGTGACTATTATGCTCACCTTATTTAGTAGATGGAGATGCAGAGCCGAGAGGTGATTTTTCCGTTTGAATTCTCTTGCGACTCCCTTGTCGTCAGCGCTCGCTTTCTCCTTTTCCTTATGATGCCACAGAACACTGAGCCAAGAGAAGAAGAGCTGAACTCCTTTTAATAAATTGTTTTGTTTTGTTTTTCTGTTGACCTACCTTCAGTTTATTATCTTTCCTTTTTACTTAAAGGAAAATAAATTTTTAATTGATGCTTGATCTTATCCCATACTTAACCTCCCGTTGATTTATTCCCATCAATTATATTTTATCTAAAATCTAAAATTATTTAATTTAAAAAGGCGGGTGTTACACTTGTTCTCTTTTCATTTTGACGCTCAAATTTGATCCTACAATAATCAGGTGCAATTGCAAGATCACTTGTATTTTTGATCTGAGTTATGTCAGTTTAAAGTCTTCATTAATCCTTTTAAAGTGATCTAAATTATGTTTTGACTTTTAGACATTTTTCTCACAAGATTGTCAGTATGGAGTAATTCAGATTTAGATTTTGAACTTCCTTCTCCTGAGAATCTGAGCTCTGGATTTTTTGTTTGAGATCTTCAATATAGCTTTATAAATTTCCAAATGGAAGGTATCTTCGAAGGTATCTTCCTTCTGATTTTCATCTTCTTACTCTTGATTTGTTATTTTCTTGTGTGTTGATGAATCAGAATTGTTTCTTGAGGATCAAGCCAAAGCTTAGTTCTGTTATATATCAGTCTAAGAGTTAGTTATACTGAATCATATATAAGCTTTGTATATCTTAGAGATTTACATTGTGGATTCATTCCCAAATCAATACAAAGTGTATTACTTAGAATTACTTGATCCTCTCTCTCTCTCAATACCTTCACAACATCATATTCTTCTATCTGTCATTCATATATGTTGTTGCATATTCATCTCTGTATCAGATACATGCTCGTTGGAGAATTGAGACAAAAACAGAGACTCCAATCCCTCAATTCTTAAGCAAGTTAGAAGCTTTATCCATAACCATGGTAAGATTTTTCTCTCTATCTGTTCCACTTTGCTTCTTAACTTTTGTGTCATCTAATCATTCATTACTTAGTACCTAACATGTGAAATTTTCACTTTTTGTGTGCCTCATTATGTTTAGTTGTGTTTATTTATTCCTTTTGTCACCCTTGTCATACCAATATGATAAACACCTTCCCCCACACAGTGTTAAATAAACTATGCAGTTATAAGTAGAGAAAAACATCTGCCGATAAAAAAAAAAAATAGAGAAAAACATCAATTCGGTTCTTGAAACATTCATCTCTCACCAATTTGGTCTCTTAAATATTTTTATCACCAAATTGGTATCTCAAAAATTTAAACACTACAAAATAAGTCCCTCAAAGTTTTAAAATATTATTAAATTAGTCCATCAAAATACACGAACTAAAAATTTAGAATTTGGAAAATTAACTGAGTATATTTTTAAAATTTCATAGTTTGTTATGCATGTATTATCACCATCTCAACTTTTGAGTTCTTCGTCAAAATTGGCTTTGGCTTTGCATATTACCATATAACTTGTGTCCCTATAAGCAGTTAGATAACATACAATTTTATGAGTTATAGTCAATTAATAATCAATAAGATAAAGGCAACTTTATAGTGAATTTGATAACACTTGTTTTTCACACAAACAATATTATTATAGAAAATGATATGTATAGTGAATTTAATAGTGGATAAAATGCTTGCTCTTGACCCACTTGAGTTGTTATCTAATAAGTGTTTATTTGGATGTTGGTTTAGGTATACTTGTTGTACCTTAATTAGTGCGCTCATAGCACTTGTTAGAAAGACTTAAAAAGTGTCAATTTTTGTTATATTATGTGTTACAACTACTGCAGAATAAAATTGATTTCTCACAAACAATATTATTATTGAAAATGATCTGTATAGTGAATTTCATAGCGGATAAAATGTTTGCTCTTAACCCACTTGGGTTGTTATCTAATAAGTGCCTATTTGTATGTTGGGTTAGGTATACTTGTTGTAGTTAAGTGTGCTCATGGAACTTGTTAGAAAGACCTAAAAAGTGTCAATTTTTGTCATATCATATGTAACAATTATTGGAAAATAAAACTTGATTTATGTTTTTTATTCCTTTTTGGGCTGTTGTTTAGCTTTGGGCCTGTTTTGTTTGTTTTGTGTTATTGGGCATGCGAGCTCTTTTTGTTCCATCAGGACTTCTAATCCGCCTTCTATATATAAGGCATATGTGAACAATCTTTTCAAAAGTCACACATTTCATCTTCGTTATAGTGTCATGCAGCTTTAGGGCTGTACACGCTCCGCTAGCGTTTCAAATCTGTAACCCTACGCTGCCGCCATGGCCGAAGTTGATTCTTCCACCGTGTTGTTGCTTCTCCGATCTTTGTCGGTGACAACCCTGGCAATGTTGTTGCTTTTCTGATCTTGGAAGGGACCAAGAATTACCAAGTTTGGTACCGCAACATGTCGAATGCCCTCATCTGCAAGGAAAAACTTGGGTTTGTCGATGGAAGCACCGCAAAACCTTCAATCATACCTTTGCATTCTTTTCTTTTAGTTTCTAAAAGTACGCTACTCCATGTGGTTCCACAACCCCTTAACCCCTATACTAAAACAAGTTGACTTTAGTTTACGCTAAAGCATTAATATTTACCTAATGGTGATTACTCTGTTGCAAATATAAGGGCATAATACATTTCTTGGACAATTTTTATCTTAGCAATATTTTCTACATACCTAATTTTAAGTTCAACATTCTTTCTGTCAATAGAATTGCTTCTCATCTTAACTTGACTATTAGCTTTGATAAATCTGGTTATTTTTACAACATGGCATTGAAAAAGATGGTTGGACTTGCTAAAGTAAAAAACCGTCATTATATTTTTGAAAAGTTTTATCACACACATGATACTTAATCCTTTTCAAACTCTATTATTGTTACTAATACTCATAATGCTTTTCATTTGTGGCATTTTCATTTTGGACACGCGTCTGATTCTGTGTTGATTCTATAAAAACTCAGTTTCCTTATGTTGCTTTTAAACCTAACATTACTTGTGATCATTGTCATTCTGGTAAGCAAACAAAGTTACCTTTTCCAAATTTAAACCATAGAACTGATAGTCTTTTCGATGTTATAATGTAGATATATGGGGTTCTTTGAAACAAACTTGTACTCATGATTATCATTATTTCTTGACCATTGTTGAGGATCATTATAGATACACATGGGTTTTATTCATGAAATCAAAATCTGAGACAAGGCCTTTGTAACACCTAGACTTTTAGGGTAGTTTTTTTTTTAAAAAAAACACAGCGGAAATTTAATAAAATATATACATATATCAAAATACAAATGTTTCATCTACAGTCCAGAGAATATATACATGTCCAGTTAAGGTAGCCATACAACGATACAAATGACTACCTAAGTATCAGAAAAGGGTTGCAAAACGTCTCACGCGCTAACACCCTCCGAGTCCAAGCCACCTGTAATACTGTAACCATCAGTTATATGCTCGACATATAACTGAGTAACCCGTCGGCCAAAAAACAGTTTTATACAGTATTACAGCCAGTCTAACTGGAAAACCGTCCCAAATCCAATCCTAGCAAACATACACACAATGAGTACAATTTCAATCACATAGATATGTATGCATGATCATTTTCCATTGTCATTTCTTTCCTCTTTTAAAGGGAAACCCTGCGCACCGGGAATCCGCCAAAACACGTGGTAGTAACGCGTATTGAGCTCATCATCATCACGGTCCTGGCGAGCGTCCCCAAGGATCCTCCTACTGGGCTACTAAATCTCTCTCGAGCTAGCCCAGAGAACCATCTACCTCGTGAAGATAGTACCCTTTATACTTAGACTACCTACCTCGTGAAGATAGCCCAGTACTTCAGGTTATTTAACCCTTTTTGGGATAACCCTACATTCTCATATTTTTCATTTTCTGCTCTGTCCTCTTACCCGGTCTACTTCCGGTGTAACTTAACCCTCTTGCTCAATATCTATTGAGTGGGAAGAGCCTCCTTTAACATTGTCATTTACAGTTCTAATGCATCACACATTCATATTAAGCATATAACATATAAATAAGGGTTTCCAGTATACTCTTATCCGATTACAAACACACCACATTCGGATCCTATGTGACGGAGATGTTATATTCATATATCTATTTGAACATGGCATTCTATATTCAAACACATATTTGAATATACTACTACTGGGACTCGATCCTTTTTCAAACTACTTTGAAACCATCTAAATGTCGAATTCCCAGTTAATGTCACATTTAATTCTGGAATACCTTGTTTATACCTATAACATGTTTCACAATAACACATGCATCATTTATCAGCATAAGGCATATCAAGTTCATATCAATATCAACCATATTATGCATATTTCACACATAATATTCACAATTCAATCATACATCAAACTTTAATCACAACATATTAATTTGATTTCTCTAATAACATATTCCTAGCATTCCCTAGTCATATGTTCCTAAATTCCAAGTATTTAAGGATTTGGGGTTTTTAGGGTTACCTAGAACTCCCTGAATCCTTTGTCCTTTAGCTTCCATATCCAATCTCCTACTCCGGTTCCTTTGCCGTAGTTGCCTCTGAATCTGAATCAAACAGTTTGGAACCTTAGTCTTTTGAGATGGAAGCCTTAGGGTCGAAGAGTTGTGACGTAGTTGGTTTGGGAACAGAGGTTTTTAGGAGTGTGAGAAGCGAGGAATCTGAAGAACAGCCCCTTTGGAGTCAAGGCACCCCTATTTATAGATCTTGGGCTCCATATTCGAATATATATTCGAATATATATTCGAATATAAGGCTCCTGTATTCAGTTCCTCATCTGCATATTTGAATATTAGCTTGCATATTCGAATACTATTCGAATATTAGCTTGCATATTCGAATACTATTCAAATATGGACATGCATATTCGAATACTATTCGAATATGACAAGGCATATTCGAATATTATTCGGATATGACAGTTCATATTCAAATATTTACTTTATCTTTGTTTCTCTTTGTAAATTGTAATCAATCCCTTAAGTCCTAGTCTCTTTTATGGATTTTTGGGATGTTACAATTCTACCCCCTTAAAATAATTTTGCCCTCAAAATTAGCAATTACCTCAACTATGTAGATAACTCTGATATGTGCTTCTCATATCTTGTTCCTTCTCCCAAGTGATTTCTGAGGAATCAATGTTCTCCCAGAGGACCTTTACTAATGAGATCACCTTGTTCCTTAGTGTCTTTTCTCCTCGGTCTAAAATCCTCATAGACTTCAACTGATATGAGATGTTGGGCTTCAACGGAATGTCATCAGTTTCCAAAACATGTGATGGATCAGACACGTACTTCCGGAGTTGGGATACGTTAAAAATGTCATGAAGG
Organism: Cyamopsis tetragonoloba; assembly: GCA_037177725.1. Lineage (NCBI taxonomy): Eukaryota > Viridiplantae > Streptophyta > Magnoliopsida > Fabales > Fabaceae > Cyamopsis > Cyamopsis tetragonoloba. Next base: position 24,913,280 of record CM074124.1, read on the forward strand.
TTCGAAAGATGAGGTGGCAAAGCGAGTTGATAAGCAACAGGTCCTACTCTCCGGAGAATCTGGTAAGGACCAATGAATCGGGGTTGCAACTTCTTTGTTTTCATTGCTTTGCCAACAGAGGTGTAAGGTATGACCTTCAAAAACACATGATCTCCTTCTTCAAATTCTAGAGGTTTTCTCCGCTGATCTGCATAACTCTTCTGGCGGTCTTGGGCTTTCTTTAACTTTTCCTTGATACGCTAAATCTTTTCTGTTGTTTCTTGCACCAAATCTGGCCCCAATAACAACTTTTCTCCAGTTTCAAACCAACAAACTGGTGACCGGCATTTTCTTCCGTGGAGTGCTTCATAGGGCGCCATGCCTATACTCGAATGAAAACTGTTGTTATAGGCAAACTCAACTAATGGCAAATACTTTCCCCAGTCACCGGCTTCTTCTAGTACACAAGCCCGCAACATATCTTCCAAAGTCTGTATGGTTCTATCAGACTGTCCGTCGGTTTGAGGATGATGAGAGGTACTCAGATGTAGCTGAGTCCCAAAAGCTTTCTGCAATGCTCCCCAAAAGAGAGAAGTAAACTTAGGGTCTCTAGCTGAGATAATACTGGTCGGTGTTCCATGTAGTCAGACTATCTCTGCAATATACAACTTGGCATACTTCTCCACGGAATAAGTGGTCTTGACGGGCAAGAAGTGAGCGAATTTAGTCAGTCTGTCTATGATAACCCAGATTGAGTCGTGTCCTGCTGGTGTTCTGGGTAATCCAACCACAAAGTCCATGGCTATTGACTCCATTTCCACTCTGGAATGTCCAATGGCTGAAGCGGTCCAGAGGGTCTTTGATGTTCAACTTTGATTTTCTGGAAAGTAAGGCACTTGGAGACGAATTCTGCAATGTTTTTCTTCATTCCAGGCCACCAGAATAGCTTCTTCATGTCTTGGTACATTTTCGTAGCTCCAGGATGTACCGAGTACTGGCTACTGTGACTTTCTTCAAGCACTATCTTCTTGACCTCTGCATTATTCGGAATACATACTCTGTCTCTGAACAAGATCATTCTATCACCAGTTAAAGTGAAATAATCTTGCCCCTTGAACTTCTGTAATTCATAATCTTGCCTCTGTGCTTCTCGGATTCGGTCTCTGAGTGTTTTCTTCAAGTCAAGCTTATACACAGAGATGCTATCATCGTAGCAAGACACATCCAAGTCCAGGTCTCTAAATTTCTCCAAGAGCTCCATCTGATGAATCATCATAGTCGACACGTGTAAGGATTTCCTGCTTAAGGCATCGGCCACTAGATTAGCCTTTCCTGGATGATACTTCAACTCAAAATCATAATCTTTCAGGAATTCCATCCATTGCCTCTGCCTCATGTTCAGCTCCTTCTGATTGAACAAATACTTCAAACTTTTGTGGTCATTGAACACTTAAAATGTGACTCCGTACAAGTAGTGCGCCTCCAAACTTTCAACGCAAAAACTACTGCAGCGAAGTCATGCGTTGGGTAATTTGCTTCATGCGGTCGCAACTATCGGGAAGTGTAAGCAACTGCTTGTCCTTCTTGCATAAGTACACACCCCAAGCCTTGCTTAGACGCATTGCAGTACACTTGAAAATTCTTGTTTGGATCAAGAATTACCAACACCGGCGCTGTTGTCAGCTTTTCCTTCAACATTTGAAAGCTGTCTTCGCACTTGGCATCTCACACAAATGGAACACCCTTCTTGGTTAACTTAGTCAAGGGAATGGCAATCTGAGAGAATCCCTTGATGAATCGCCGGTAGTATCCTGCTAGCCTAGGAAACTTCGAATTTCTATGTCATTGGTTGGCCTTTCCCACTTCATCACGGCTTCAACTTTACTTAGATCCACAGCCACACCATCTTTGTTAATTACATGGCCCAGAAATTGAACTTCCTCTATCCAAAAATCACACTTATCTAAGTTGGCATACAATTGCTTCTCCCTGAGTATTCCTAGCACCAATCTTAAGTGTTCACCATGCTCTTCTGTAGTTTTGGAGTAGATGAGAATATCGTCAATGAAAACTACAACAAACTTGTCCAAGTAGGGTCGGAAGATCCGGTTCATGTAGTCCATGAAAATTGCAGAAGCATTTGTCAATCCGAACGGCATCACCAAGTACTCATCATGACCGTACCACGTCCGGAATGCAGTCTTAGGAATATCTTCAGGCTTGATTCTGATTTGATGATATCCTGATCGAAGATCAATCTTTGAAAATACCTTGGCTCCCCCTAACTAATCAAGTAAATCATCAATCCGCGGCAAAGGATACTTATTCTTCGCTGTCAGCTTATTCAGCTCTCTGTAGTCTACACACAGCCGTAATTAGCCGTAATTTCCCATCTTTCTTCTTGACAAGCAATACTGGGGCTCCCCACAGCGAAGCGCTTGGTCTAATGAACTGCTTCTGCATAAGTTCTTCAATCTGGCGTTTACTTCTACCAACTCCAACGGTGCCATTCGATATGGTGCCTTAGAGACAGGTCCAGTTCCCGGAATTAGCTCAATCGAGAACTCTACTTCCCTTTCGGGTGGCAAGGATTCTCTATCTTCGGGAAATACATCGGGAAAGTCTCGGACTATAGGGAGAGAATCAACACGCACTGAATTCTTAACATTGCTCATACAAACAATCAAATACTTTGGGCCAATATCATACTTAGGCAGTTTAGGAAAGTCAGAAGTAGGATGACGCGTACAGTAAATCTCCAAGCCTCTGTCTGGAATATGCATGGTCTTGGCGGCGCAATCGGTCTTAACTTTGTGAGCTTTGAGCCAATCCATGCCTAAGATCACATCTAGTCCCTTCATTTGTAAGCAGTACAGATCTATGCAGAAAGTCTTGCCTTGAAAATCTAGGAACACTGGGGAACACATGGTCGTCGTACAGATGTTCTCTTCGGAGGGAGTAGATACTAACACTTTGTAAGGTAGCTTAGTCATAGGAAAATAAATTCTCTTTGCACAATCTACTGATATGAAGGAGTGAGTTGCACCAGAATCAAACAGAATATTAACAGGTTTGGCTTTTATTAATCCCGTACCTTGGATAAGATCTTTGGAATGGTCAACCTCCTCTGCATTCAGCGTGTAAACTCGGCCTCTCACAGGATTCTTCTTCTTCTCCCTGTCCTCAGCTGATCTTTGTCTAGACATTGCCAGCTGATGTGTCCCGGCTTCTGACATATAAAGCAAGTCCTCTTGTTCTTGTAACATTCTCCTCTATGGAACTTCCCACAAGTCTCACACTTCGGAATGGTACTCTTGCCTTTGTTCACTTCCTTGTCCTTTTTCCCCTTAGAACTTCCTTCCTCCCTCTTGCGTTTCCACAACAACTGTCTGCTAGCCGACACCGCAACCAAGGATCGCTCAGCAAGCTGACATGCCTGAATCAAAGTCTGGTACTCCCGAATTTTCTGAGTAATCACCAAGTTCCTGACCTCAGGTCTGAGTCCTTGCTCGAATCTCTTGGATTTCCACGCCTCATCGGGTTGGTTCTTAAGGTTATTCGAAAATCTGGCTAAACTCTCAAATCTGGCAACATATTCATCTATCGTCATGTCCCCCTGTTGCAGCATCAGAAATTCTATTTCCTTCTGATCCTTCACATTTGTGGGAAAATATTTGTTCAGGAACAGAGTCTTAAATCCTTCCCATGTCACATTACCTCATGTTGCCTCTACATGTTCGCGATACCGCTTCCACCAGTGTGCCGCTTCTCCTCTCAGTCTATAGGTAGCTGACTCCACCTTGTCCTGATCGACAGATCTAGTTATTCTAAATATCTCTTCCAAATGATCTAGCCACTCCTCAACTATCATGGGGTCTCTCCCACCAGAGAAGATGGGTGAGTCATGTCTATTGAAACTCCGATATTGGTCTACCTGTCCTTGCGCCTCCATCATCTGAGTCCTGGTCTGTGCCATCTGCTGTATTAACGGAGAATCAATCGGAGTTGGTGTCGCATTGGTGTTAGTACGAGGTCTACCAGGTGGTCTACTTGCCATGTCTTCCTGCATACAACGCACCACACTGAGTTGATCAGGCTCAATATACTGAATCGCATACGGTCAACATCTTAGGTTAAGACAAGACTTATTTCTCTGGACTTTTATCTAAGTTACGCATTGGGATAACACAGTCCGGATAGGACCAAACTGCTCTGATACCAAATTGTAACACCTAAATTTTTAGGGTAGTTTTTTTTTTTTAAAACACAGCGGAAATTTAATAAAATATATACATATATCAAAATACAAGTGTTTCATCTACAGTCCAGAGAATATATACATGTCCAGCTAAGGTAGCCATACAACGATACAAATGACTACCTAAGTCTCAAAATAGGGTTGCAAAACGTCTCACACGCTGACACACTCCGAGTCCGAGCCACCTGTAATACTGTAACCGTCAGTTATATGCTTGACATATAATTGAGTAACCCGTCGGCCAAAAAAAATAGTTTTATACAGTATTACAGCCAGTCTAACTGGAAAACCGTCCCAAATTCAATCCTAGCAAACATACACACAACAAGTACAATTTCAATCACATAGATATGTATGCATGATCATTTTCCATTGTCATTTTTTCCCTCTTTTAAAGGGATACCCTGTGCACTGGGAATCCACCAAAACACGTGGTAGTAACGCGTATTGAGCTTATCATCATCACGGTCCTGGCGAGCAGCCCCCCAAGGATCCTCCTGCCGGGCTACTAACTCTCTATCGAGCTAGCCCAGGGAACCATCTACCTCGTGAAGATAGTACCCTTTGTACTTAGACTACCTACCTCGTGAAGATAGCCCAGTACTTCAAGTTATTTTACCGTTTTTGGAATAGCCTTACATTCTCATCTTTTTCATTTTCTGGTCAGTCCTCTTACCTGGTCTACTTCCGGTGGAACTTAACCCTCTTGCTGAATATCTATTGAGTGGGAAGAGCCTCTTTTAACATTGCCATTTACATCTCTAATGCATCACACATTCATATTAAGCATATAACATATAAACAAGGGTTTCCAGTATACTCTTATCCGATTATAAACACACCACATTCGGATCCTATGTGACGGAGACGTTATATTTATATATCTATTTGAACATGGCATTTCATATTCAAATACATATTTGAACATACTACTACTGGGACTTGATCCTTTTTCAAACTACTTTGAAACCGTCTAAATGTCGAAGTCCCAGTTAATGTCACATTTAATTCTGGAATACCTTGTTTATACCTATAACATGTTTCACAATAATACATGTATCATTTATCAACATAAGGCATATCAAGTTCATATCAATATCAGTCATATTATACATATTTCACACATAGTATTCACAATTCAATCATACATCAAACTTTAATCACAACATATTAGTTTGATTTCTCTAATAACAAATTCCTAGCATTCCCTAGTCACATGTTCCTAAATTCCAAGTATTTAATGATTTGGGGTTTTCAGGGTTACCTGGAACTCCCTGAATCCTTTATCCTTTAGCTTCCAGATCTAATCTCCTACTCCGGTTCCTTTGTCGTAGTTGCCTCTGAATTTGAATCAAACAGTTTGGAACCTTAGTCTTTGGAGATGGAAGCCTTAGGGTTGAAGAGTTGTGACGTAGTTGGTTTGGGAACAGAGGTTTTTAGGAGTGTGAGAAGCGAGGAATCTGAAGAACAGCCCCTTTGGAGTCAAGGAACCCATATTTATAGATCTTAGGCTCCATATTCGAATATATATTCCAATATAAGGCTTCTATATTCAGTTCCTCACCTGCATATTTGAATATTAGCTTGCATATTCGAATACTATTCAAATATGACAGTTCATATTCAAATATTTACTTTATCTTTGTTTCTCTTTGTAAATTGTAATCAATCTCTTAAGTCCTAAGTTTCTTTTATGGATTTTCGGGATGTTACAGCCTTTGCTTCAGAATTTTATAACTTTTGTTAAAACTCAGTTTACTCTCTCTGTTAAGACAATACTTAGTGATAAAGGCCTATGCATGATTTTTACAATGAGTATGGCATACTACATCAAACTTCATGTGTTAAACACCAGAAATAGAATTCTATAGTTGAATGTAAACACAAATATATTTTAAGTGTAACTAGGAGTCTGTTATTTCATTATGGAATCCCTACTATTTTTTGGTTTTTAAAAAGGAACAAAATGATATCTTGTTTTAGATTTAGAAAGAAAAAGTGTATACATTTCTAGAACTGTTATTTTTTATGGGAACATATTTCTTTACAGATCTATGCAACAAAGTTTTGTTGTACATGATCATGATTTTTTAACTAACCATGATTTCTCAAACTTTTTCATATGACCCATTGCCCATGGAGATAATTCCTCCTACATTAAATCAGTGTGTTGACACAGTGTCTGATACATCTCAATCTATCACCACTAATGATGTCATTGAATATAATAGTCCTCATGATTTGCCCTTCTATTCCTTGGTGTTCTTCTAGAAATAAAACTGCTACAAAAGATACATATTTGAAAGATTTTCATTATTATCACAGTCAAGGTAAAATTCCTGAAACTTCATCCAATGTGAGGTATCCCCTTTTTGACTTTGCTTGTTATGACTCTTTACCTAAGAAATATGCTAGCTTTGTTCTCAATATAAGTTTACAAACTGAACCAAAATTTTCTGCTTCCGTTGTTAAACATCTTGAATGGGTTGCTGCTATGGATCTTGAACTTTATGCTCTTGCTAAAACTAATACATCTACCTAAAAATAAAAAGGCCATTGACTCTAAATGGGTGTGTAAAATCAAGTACTGTTCCAATGGTACCATTGATCGTTATAAAGCCAGTTTAGTGGCCAAAGATTATACTCAAGTAGAAGGGATAGACTATTTTGACACTTTTGCACCAGTAGGTAAGTTAACCATTGTTAGAGTTTTACTTTCTATTAGTTTTGTTAAAAATTGACATTTATACCAACTTGATGTTAATAATGCATTCCTTCATGGTGACCTTAAAGTGGAAGTCTATATGACTCCTCCGTAGGGTTTGAATATCGATGGTTCTAATATTGTCTGCAAATTAAACAAAAGCCATTATGGTCTTAAACAAGCCAAGCTGCATGTGGTTTGAGAAATTATTTACTTTTTAAAAATCATGCATTTTACGCAATCCTTTTATAATAATTCTCTGTTGTTCCTAATATTGGCATTTCTTATATTTTAGTTTTAGTTTGTGGATGATTTATTATTATGTGGTGATAATATTCTGATATCAACATTTTGAAAAATCTGATACTACAAATTTCAATTGAAAGATCTAGTTGAGTTGAGATACTTTAATTTTTTGGATTGGAAATTGCCAAGTCCAAACTTGGTATTTCCATTTCCCAGATAAAGTATACTCGAGATTTACTTGAAGTTGTTGGTCTTCTTGAGGGAAAACCAGTCAAAATCCCAATGATTAAAGGAGCAATGAAGGTCAATGAAGCCTCCACGCCTTATTCTGATCGTGCTAGATACTGAAGACTAGTAGGCAAGCTGCTCTACCTTAATACTACAAGACATCACATATGCGGTTCAACAATTGAGGCAACACATGGAAAATCCTCAAGATCATCATTATGCAGTTGCTATTTGCGTTCTAAGATATGTGAAGTCCAACCAAGGTCAATGAGTCTTTTACATACCAAACAATGCTCTATAGTTAAAAGGATTTAGTGACTACGATTGAGCCACATGCCCGCAAACTAGGAGATCTGTTAGTGGTTTTTGTATTCTTTTAAGAATCTCTCCTTAATTCCTGGGAATGAAAGTAACAAGGGACTATATCCAAATCATTTTCTAAGTCTTAATATTGGGTCGTTGCTGGTGCCACTTGTGAGATATAGTGGTTAGACTACATTTTAAGAGATTTAGGAATTGATTATATTTCTCCTGGATTGTTGTTTTGTGATAATAACTCTGCTAAGCACATTGCCCACAATGTTATTTTTCACGAACGGACCAAATACATAGAAATTGAATGTTATGTAGTTCGTGAAAAACTTCTCAAAGGGCTTTTTAAACTGTTGCCCATTGAAAGCTCTCATGAGCTAGCAGATATTCTAAGAAAACCGCTTGAACCTTCTCCTTTTCAGGATATGCTCTCCGAGCTAGGAATATTGAATATATATTCTCCAACTTGTGGGGTAGTAGAGAATAAAAATTATTTTATGTTTTTTATTCTTTTTGGGCTGTTGTCTAGCTTTGGGCCTGTTTTGTTTGTTTTATGTTATTGGTCTCGTGAGCTCTTTTTCGTCATCAAGACTTGTAATCCGCCTTCTATATAATAAGGCGTGAATAATGTTTTCAATACCTAATACAATTCATTTTTCACAAAACACGCGTTTCATCTCCTTTAACAATGGATAACCAAGCATATAATGATATTTTCTAGTACGAAATACAAAAGAAAAAATCTTATAAAACGTTATACTAAATAGTAAATTATGTTTTCTTTATTTTTTTTTATGCACCATTATTTTTGATTGCTTGTGCTAGAAGTTTTCAAGCCCAAACAACATAAAGTATCATAGTTATAATAGGGTATAGTGTTAATATTTTTATTATATTAAATATAATCATAACGTATCATAATGTCTTATTCAATGAAGCCTTATTCTATAATATGTACCAAGCACCAAATATGTAATGATTTTTTTTTAATTATGAAGTTAAGCATTTTTAAGATTATGTATGATCTTTTTATGTTATCAATTTTACAAAATGAATTAGTGTCATTATTTTTATAATCATATTGAAAATAATAATCTGTATCGCATATAAATTTTAAAATAATTCATATATAATAAAATAAAAGTGAAAATAACTTTTTGAAAAGAAAACTATTACATGCACATTTAAAAATACAATGTTACATTATCAATATAATTTACTATTTTTGCCATAAGTTATTATATTGAAATTTTTTACACGCATTAGTTTAGTCCATCATTTTTTACAAATATCCATTTAAGTCCTTAACTGCACGAATGAGGGAATAAAAAAATAATTTTTTAAAAAAACGACAAACTAAAATACAGGTAGTAAAATAGGCGTATTTCAAAAAAAAAAGGAGGGCTTTTATATGGAATGATCAAATGACACCGGTATAACTTACATCAACTCTTACACCGGTTAATAACTATTTGTGGAAGATTTTTTTCACGAAATTCACCGTAAGATTAAAACTATTTATCGTATAGATGATGTCTACCAAATTTCACATCATTGCAAAATTGTTTAGTACTCCATCAACATACTAAAAAAAGTAACGTAAAATATAGTTTTAAAATATATGAAATTAACAAGCACTGTGATGGAATAGTAAACGATTTTCGAATGATGTGAAATTTTGTAAATATGATCTATACGATAAGTAGTTTCAATCTTACGGTGAGTTTCGTGAAATTTTTTTCGACAAATAGTTATTAACCGGTGTAAGAAGTGGTAGTGTTATTTGATCCCCCTATATATACACACACAAACACTAATTTTTTTTTCTAAAATCATTTTGAAGGGTTAAATATTTTTAATTACTCTGGGAATTTCATTTTTTTAAAAAAAAATCATTTTTGCACTTAGATAATTAATAATTAATACTTACCAATAAATTTGGTAAAACTTGATTGTCACATTATCATAAGTTTTTGATTACACGTGGTATGTCTCAAGTCCGCATCCATCTTTTCCTTTGTATCTCTCATGCTCACACTCCTTATTTATGTGGCCCTCCTTAATTCCATTGCGACCTTTCTTCCTTTCAATTACTCTCTGATCATAACGCTATCTCCATAACTCCAAGGATTTCAGGTAAGTTATTACTTTTTTCTAGAATTTAAGTGTCACTTCTAATATACCAATTTACATTTCGCATGTTGTCTTTCTTTGTGTTTTGATATTACAGTACTTTGAAGCATAATTAATATTACATGGTTTGTCTTTATTTTCAATTAAATGGGTGGAATATCGATCTTTATATCATAATTTATATAATTGTTTTTGTGTAACAGGGGTTGGTGCATGCTATATTGGTGTTGTTCTTCATTTATTATAGGACATATGTCCTTTCTCATTTTGCATTCCATTGCATTTGTGCTGGGAAGTTAACCAAAGGAAAATAAGAAATTCTAGGAATTTATGTATGTTCCAAATGGACGTATTCAATTGCAAAATATTGTGGCTTTCTTTGACTCGTATTTGTTCCAAATAAAGCACACAATTGCGCCACATTTTTTATGCATAACTATTTTTCTTCCACATTTTGATAGCTCATAAGACCATTTTGTTACTTGCTATTTCTTAGCACTCTCCAATTCTTGTATTTTTATACCTTGAAATATGGAAATGTTAATCTAGTTTAATTTGAGTCACATAGATGCTTGTTTCGTTATATTGTAATGATGTAAATTTTTCTATAATTTCCTATATTCTTCAACTTTATGTTCATCTTTTTTATGGAATTAGTTATATTTTTATCTATAAAGTCTTTGCTTTGATGAGTAGGCATACACTTTAAGAGTAGTATTTATCATAATGTCAAATCTTTTATTAATTCTCTTATATGGAGTGATTTTTCAATATGTTAGTTTCTAAACATAAAAATCTCTTAAGAAAAAACAAAAATTCACATTACTATAGCGAATTTCTTTCCATATGCTAGATGTGATTGTGTAATGGGAGATGCCTACTTTTTAAAATCAATTATTCTTTCCATGCACTCGTTGGTTGTTCCGGTGGATAGGTATACTACTTTAAGTAGTAGTTCCTTGACTTGAACCCATGTAAGTGTAGTATGATTATTTACCATTGCACATGTTATTGAAAAGTTGGCCTCCATCATGACTAGCGTGTCTTATTTTTGTCAATTCTTGTGTAAGTGAAAATCATTGGCTTGTCATAGTTTAGTTGTTTTCCATCATTTATATCTCACTGTGTACACAATATTGATTTTTTTTATTTTTTCAGTTGTCACTCATTTGTATCATCTTTATAACTATTGTTTTTGTATGTCTCTTATGATACCTAGAGACAATTTGAACACACGATGCATGAATTTATTCATTTTGCTTTTTACTCATCATTATTTTTAAAGCTTCGTACACATAACAATATCACAACTTATATATTGAGTTATATCAACAATCTCCCCATCCTCCGTTGAAATTAATTGGAATATATACCATGTGTTTATATGCTACTGCATGTTGAAGGTGACTTTTGCTTTCAAACCTTGATCATGTTGAAAATGAAAAAAAATATGGACATATAGAAAGAAACTAACTAAATTTTATTAATTCTCTTCTTTCAACAGGTTGGAATAAGTGATTTGTCATATTCGAAATGTCATCTCCAAGCAAGAGAAGAGAAATGGATGTAATGAAATTGTAAGTTAATTGATTTCTCAATGTTAAGGGTTGAATTTATATAATTTATTTTATAAACTATGGGAAATCAATATATTTTGAAAATAATAAGAAAACATGTATGGTTAATCTTTGGGAGAGCCTTTGTGATATTTTCTTGCTATATTTCATAATTAACTAAGGCAATCACTTTTGACATATTATTTACATCTTACCAACGTCTTATACATGCATGATTAACTATTAGAAAGTAGTTTTTAATAAGATTTCTCAAATATTCCTTCCCTGTTTACAGGATGATGAGTGATTATACGGTGGAGACGATAAATGATGGACTAAATGAATTCAATGTGGAGTTTCATGGTCCAAAAGAAAGTACAGTCAAAATTCTATAGCTAACATAGTGTTTTGCTTGCTAAAATTGCACATGTAAATGAAGAATTACTTCTTAATCATATTCTTGTTGAAGGAAGATTTCCTTTATTTCCTTTTTGTAAGAGAAGAAAAAGAAAGAATAGAAAACAACATCAATGTAGAGTTCATCTCTATTAACACCAATTTCTAACACTCACATGGTTTACCTCATCTTATGGCTCTCTATTGATTTTTTTTATCTTGAAAGGGGTTGTGAATTCAAATACTATTACTAATACTTTTTTTCGCACGGCACTATTACCGTTCATTGAGTTATACATTTTTCCTTATTTATAATATTAATGTGATTGATGTAGGTCTTTATGAAGGTGGAGTCTGGAAAATTCGTGTTGAGCTTCCTGATGCTTATCCATACAAATCTCCTTCTATTGGTTTTGTGAACAAAATATTTCACCCAAATGTTGATGAGTTGTGAGCGCTTCATATGCTATCAAGCAATCTCTCTTCATTTCTTTATTTATTATCTTTTAGTTATTCTTATTGAAGATTTCTTATCTATAATATATTTTATGCATGAAAATAGGTTTTGTTCTTGATAAGTTTCATAGAGAGATATAGGATAACTACCCTTAGATAATGGCTAGGGAAAATGTGCAATATGAGTAAATTGTCAAACCTGCATAAAGTAATTATTTATGATATCTTATGATCTCTACGTGCGAGCCATGTGTGGTAGATTCGAGCTTGCAAGATGCTCCCAGGTAAGTCGCCAACAGGGTGGCTCCATAGGTCAAATTAGGCTAACCCGAACTCCAAATAGAATTTCTCTGAGGCGCATAGATCCTAGGACTATTTGTAGGATACCTTGCTAGCCTAGGAATTTGGTATAGTACATATCCCCAAGTTCTTTTACATCTTAAACTTAAAGGACTTTCTTTTTCTACTATTTCTTGGAACTTGGGCTTTACTAAGTGTTAGGCTTCTGCGTAGATGATTCATCTTCATTACCCATCTCTTAATACCCATGTAGTAATTGCGAGGCCGTATCAAAATGTATCTTTAACTAACCTTTGAATTCCTTTACAAATTGACTTGATATATAGTTCATCTGTGTTTTTATCCTTTTTAGTATAAAAAGATAATTTTCTTCTTCTAAACATTCCTTTTCTATATGTTTTATTTTAATATTGTCTCCTTGTATTTTTGCATTTATGGATGGCTTCAATCAATGATCCCACCATTCCTATTGTGCAAACTAATCTTGAAAATTAGTTGATTAGGATTAGGTTAGGGTAGATTTAGGGAAAAATCAATTATCAATAGCCCCATGAGATGGACTAGAAGAAGGGAGGGATTTCTTTTAGGTTTGAGCCCAATTTAAATATACAAATGGATCTTCATTCCCGTTAATCTTTCTCAATGAATTTGCATGTCAAGGCTAACAACATTGATTTCAATTATTTTTATGATGTTATCTTTTCTCTTCTAGCCGTTAGCTTGTCGTTTTTCCGTTTTCTGATGAATGTTTTCCCCTTTTAAAGTTATCTCCTCCCAATATCATGTGAATAATTGGGCAGTCCCTCGAGGCTTCAAAATTCTTTGCCAATTGATGGGTCCTTTTCATCACTTTTTATAGCTTGGGTTCAATACATGGGCTTTTAGAGTTTTCAATCGATTTTTTATTACCATTGTTTGTTGACAATTTTTGAGCCTATTCGAGTTAACGCTAGTTATCTTAGTTAACTCTTTTGTTAATAATTAGTTACATTATTAGTTAGGTTAGTTTAGAGTGTTAGATAAGCTTTATGGTGGTTATATAAACCCACATTCCCTTTTGTAATAATGATCTTTTATCAAATCAATATATTACTATTTCTTGGAACTCTATCGATGTTCTTTGAACTCTATGTTGTTGGCCAAAGCAAGCTGGTTATACATGCACTCATCGCCACTCTGATTTTTCTATTATGGTATCAGAGCTTATGTCCTTCTGTTGAGAAAGTGAAGAGGATTGTTTATTTTCTTCGATTCCATTGATCTCATTTGAAAATTCTTTTTCAGAGTCAATGGTTGAGTATTGTTTCCCTACACTGGACCACCGATACCCATTAGATTAGTTAAAGTCACTTAAAAATTTTAAGTTCCACTACTTATGAGATTATAGAGCTCATCAACCAATGAGAGAAATCCCTTTTTTAAATTAGACGAGTTATTAGGACAGGAATGAAATCCAGTTGAACTTCCATGTTACATAAGTAGAGAGAAACATTTTGTGGGTGCCCTTAGATCAAAGTCTAAAGAAAATGTACAATTTGAATGAACCCCCAAATCTTTTAAGAGTACACATATTTATAAGCACGAGTCTTCGTTGGGGGATATGCCATTGTAACTAGTTTTGATCTTTGCGCACCATATGTTGCCACATCTAAAGATAGCGTAACACTAGAGGTAAGTAGCCGAGAGGAAAGGTCCATAGGTCAAATTAGGCCCTCACACTCTCAATGGTACTTTTGAGTTGCATGCATCCTCGCCCGATTTGTAGGGTGCCCCACTGGCCTAAGAATTTAGTATATTATAGGTTGTTTGTGGATTTAGTACTTCTAAATTGAGGCTCCCTAATATATGTTTTGAAAAAGGGTTTCCTTTATTTTAATGGCGAACAAGTGTCTTTTTGGTTTCATTTTTGCAGTGTTTTGGGATTTTATTTTTGACGAACTATAGTTTCTAAAAGTATCAAGTCACAATTACTCTTATTGCTAGAAATTTGTCCATTTTACTTGTTTTGGGAAATGACTAATTTATTTTGTACCTTTTTTGAACAACAGATCTGGCTCTGTATGCTTGGATGTCATTAACCAATCATGGAGTCCGATGTTTGGTAAATTTTATTTTGATGAATGAAAGTTTAGTAATTGTTATAAACTTTTCATATAGTAATATGCAACATATCTATCTTAAAGTTCAATTATTTTTCCATATTATTGTTCATGTCCACAAACATATATTTATCTAATTTTCTTAATTTAATTAAATAAATTAAAAAAACAAAATTACCTTTGTTAATGGCCCTTGTCTTCTTATCCTTTTTAGATAACCAATGTTTATGATTTTTTTAGATCTTTTGAATGTATTCGAAGTTTTTCTTCCGCAACTCTTGCTTTATCCAAATGCTTCAGATCCTCTCAATGGTGATGCAGCATCGTTATTGATGAAGGATAAAAAGCAATATGAACAAAAAGTTAAAGGTGAGCACATATTTTATTGTAAACTAATTTTTATTATGACTTAAGATTGAATGTTTTAATAGTTTCTATTTGAATCCATGATGCCATTGTTGTACCGAACCAATAATATATTTTAGTAATTCTTGAAATTAATATGTTAAATTAAATATTCCTAGATTGAATGTATCTTGGTAAGAAACCCATTTAGACTTTGGTCCTTCATGGATAGTTTAACTATATTTGCAAGAAAATTATAGTATATTTTTTGAGTCTCTATTTTTCCTTTTTTTCATCATAACACCTTGGAAGCTATATAATGCAACAATTTATACCTATTAATAGTTAATTAATAGTAAACAAGATTATTTAGAGGATATGTTGGTTTAAGTACTTGACTCGTGTGTTTTTTTTTTGTGTGTATATATATATACTAGTCAACTGATAAATAGTGAATATTTAATTGTGACAAAAGATTTGTAAAAAAATATTGTTGTGCTATTTGTGAGGACAGAATATTGTGAGCAATATGCTAAGAAGGAAAACATTATCAACTCAACAACTGGTGAAGAGAGTGGAGATGAAGAGAACATTAGTGAAGAAGAAACTGGATCTAGTGATGATGACATACTCGATCATGCTGATCCTTAAAGATGGTACTAGTTCTCTTCGATCTATTCCTTTAAGAGGAAATTCATATTAGAGAATTGTTACCAATATACTTGTTCAATTATAATGTTAGAAAAAATTGTTCAATTGTAAGAAATAGGATTATACACACCACTTTTTAGATTGCATAATTACAGTTTGCTAAATAGTATTTTTGTGGAACGCTCGAAGGCAATATATAGCTAGGGCTTAATTGTATTTTACATATTCCCATCCTTTATGTAAAAAAAGAAATGATACAATAGATACCGATTGAAAAACAATTTCTTTTCTCTTGTATAATTATTTAATTAAAAAATTTACTATTTAAGAAATATAATTTTTTCTTGTCATAATCATGACCATACGCATAACGAAGATAGTTTTGACAAATATGTTTCATGGGTAAATGAAGAAGTACAATTTTTCCAAAGAAAGAAAATTTTAGTTTCTCTAAAAATTGGATATTTGATCTTCGGGAGTGTTAGGATTGATGGAATATGGTTGAATAAAGAATTTGAATAACTACATTTTCTATTGCTTAGATTCACCGAAACAAATAGGATCTAAATGAAATGCTACAAATGGATTCCTTTCAATAGTAGATTTCTCTTGTACAAGTTCTTGCTTACAAGTTCATTGGAAATACCTACATCATATCACAAGTATGGAACATGGTTATTGAAGGTAAAAGAATAGTCTCAAGAAAGGGTGGTTGAATTAAGACTACCTGAAATTTTTTCTCTTTTAAAAATTAAAAGACCTTTCTGAACCTTTTCAAAATAGGTTTAAGAAATTTGAAGCATAAGAATGGTTACAGGATGTTTAGAAGAAGCAAAGAAAGTTTTACAAAACAAATGCATAAAAGAGTATTTGAAATAGATCTTTCTAAACTTGTTGTTCCTCTAAAACACATAATTATTTTCAACAAGGGAAAGCTCATATTATGAAATAAAATATTGGAAAGTTGATTACTTAAACTTTCTGAAAAAATGTTTTGTTAATATGATGCTCATCTCGGTTAATGACACCCATGCATTATGGATAGACAATCCACATTATTACTT
Source organism: Cyamopsis tetragonoloba (assembly GCA_037177725.1). Classification (NCBI taxonomy): domain Eukaryota; kingdom Viridiplantae; phylum Streptophyta; class Magnoliopsida; order Fabales; family Fabaceae; genus Cyamopsis; species Cyamopsis tetragonoloba. The sequence goes on from CM074124.1 coordinate 24,930,007, forward strand.
GTTTGGGTCAAGGGCCAAGGTCCAATAGTCCCAAAGCGCAAACTCCAAACCCTAGAGACCCCATTATAAATACATCACATCATATCATGCAAGATACATATTAATCTAGCTAATAATCTAACTCTAATAGTCACTGACTTGGGCATCAGAGTCTCCGCAGGTACAACTCCCTGTGCAACGGAGCCATGCCGTACAAGGAGAACCATGGAGCATATTCCACCCACTACTAAAAAAATGCCTTTTAGAGACGGAAATTTGGGACGAATTAATTTTTATCCAAAACGCCTTAGAATTTGGGATGGATTTTCCACAGTTTTGAGACAGTTTATATAAAAAAAATATTTCGTCCAAAATTTATCACTTTTACTTCCCAACTTTTCCCGCCAAAATATCACCAACAAATTTGGGATGCATTTTGCACAAATTCAAATAAATGAGATATCATTGATATTTTAAAATAAAATCCGTCTGAAATTTGTCTCTAGTTTCCTATAGATTTTTGACACACCACAGTTAATTGTATTAGTTTATTCTATAACAAAGTCATGTGTTACTTTGACACGAGATATGGCAGATTATATTTTCTCTTCAATTATTTTTTACTATTGATTTCTTTGTCTCAAATCCGTGTGAATTGTTCATCGAAATAAGAGACGAACTTCACTTGTGCTTTTATAATTTTTTCTTATTGCTGAATCCGTCTCAAATATTTGACGATTAATCATACAGATTTGACTTTGCCTGAAATCCATAGGAATCATTCATACAAATTAGAGACTTACTATATTTGTGCTTTAATGATTTTGTGTTATTGTTAAAACCGTTACAAATATGTGTGGCTCGCTCATACAAATTTAATTTTGCATAAAATCCTTGGGAATCATTCATATAAATTAGAGACAAATTTCCCTTGTGCTTTGACAATATGGTATTATTGCTGAATCTCTCTCAAATTAATCCATTCGGATTGCTCATACATAATTGACTTTATCTCAAATTCGCGGGAGACGTCCATACAAATCAAAGACAAACTTCACTTGTGTTTTAAAAAAATTGTTATTATTGAATCTCTAAAATCTATTCGAATTGCTCATACATATTTGACATGTCTCAAATTCACAGGAAGCATTGAGACAAACTTCACTTGTGTTTTAACAAAATTGTGTTATTACTGAACTCATCTGAAATCCATTTGGTTTGTTCATGCAAATTTGACATTATCTTAAATCTATTGGAATCTTTCATATAAATAAGAGACAAACTTCACTTATGTTTTAATAATTTTCGTCTAATTTTTGAATCCGTCTCTAATTCGACTACACCGTTCATGCAGATTTGAAAAAACATTACTTGTTCTTTAATTATTTCGTGTTGTTACTGGCTTTATCTCATATCTATCCGAAATCATCAACGTAAGATTTCCTTGTTAAGCATTTTTTTCTCATTAATTTGCACACGATTTCAATTAGATAATTTTATTGTGAAGTTAAATTAAACTTTTTATATCTTGTCCTTTTTAGCTTGTATTAGTTTTAATTACACTTCTTTACCTTGATAAAAAATATGGCCAAACTATATCATATAAAAGCTAATTTCTTTTTTTTTTTTATTTACAATGATAGCAAATGAGCTTCAAACCCATAAGACATTAAAAAAAAAAACACAAAATACTAATGCTTGTAAAATGAACTCAAGTTGTCTTCAAGGGTATTGAGCTCTTACTGATGAGGTCTGCCCACATATACTTTTGCCTTTACGTGACATTTAAAATGACGAACTTATTTAGACATTGCATGATTAAACTTCTCCAAGAAGGACAATAGTTACTACAATATAAAAGATAAGACAACCATCAAGTTATGCATTAACACAGATTTAAATCTATCAGAATATTAAGGTTCAAACAATACAATAATTAAATTTAAAAAAATGCAAAACAACTATTCACTATCACTATTATCACTAAATTCTACATCTTTATCAAGGTCTCCCACTTCGTTGTCCACTTCAATATCATCATCATAATCACCATCATCAATAAATTAGTGGTCACCATCATCAGACCCATCATTCATGTCGAGTAAAGTACGTAATAGGGTGATCAAGGTCTATTGAGATTTGACTGCAATTTTGACCCACAAAATCCTCTTGATACGAAAAATTGTCAAGTGGCTCATCCTAAATCATGCCCCTAACTTTGGTCTTGATGACAAACCACCAATCAGTTTTATCCCTGGTGCTTATTGGATGTGGAAGAAAATATACTTTAACCGCCTTCTGTGCAACAATAAATAAATCATATATAGTTTCCATAAAATCTATTGTGTCGAATTTCAACAATACCGTATTGTCCATTAACCTTTGTTCCTCTATCAATCACATTGGAATAACAAGTCAAGGATAAAAACATATTATTATAGGCATTCTTGTTAATTATTTATCATAAAAAACTAATAAAAAATTATCATAATGAAAAGATAAATTACTAATATGAAGAAAAAATAAAAGGGACAAATTAAAATTTGAGATAAAGTTATAGTACTAAAATATAAATTTAGCCATAATAATAATAATAATAATAATAATAATAATAATAATATTCTACAAATTTTCCAACTAAAAATTCATAAAATAACAAAAAAAATGATTCACTAATAAAATTTATAAATTTGACATGAATAAATCTCAATTAAATAATATAATTGTATTTCAATTTTATGTTAACTGTTATATAATTTTTAATTAAAATTTTAGTTAGAAAATGTAAAATTTAAATATTGTTTTCATACAAATAACTAGTATATGTCTCATTATGTTGTCATCCATATGCTCTCAAGTATTAATTATTTGTGTCACATTCTTTTAAGTCTTATAATTTATTTCCAGTCCAATTATCAATTATTTACTTCCTAACTAAAATTTGAATTAAAAATTATATAACAATTAACATAAAGTTAAAATACAATTATATTATTTAAGTGATATTTATTCGTGTCAAATTTATAGAATTCATCTATCAATCATTTCTTGTTTTTGCCTCATTTTATAAATTTTGACTTGGAAAATTTGTTCAATAGTATTATTATATTTTTTATAGCCAAATTTATATTTTCGTCTCATAACTTTATCTCAAATTCTAATTTGATTCTTTAATTTTTTTATTCATATTAGTAATTTATCTTTTCAATATAATATCATCATTTGTATTAATTTTTGTTGATAAACAACTAATGCTGGTAATAATATATTTTTTTATCATTGACTTCTTTTTCTCTCACATCTAGCAACAATTTTAGATATTTTTATTAATTTTTTAATAAAATAAAAAGAAGCAAAAATAAGTAAAAGAGCTAAATGAATAAAAATAAAAGAATCAAACTGGTTTTTTTTGAATTAATTAAAGCTCAAATACACTTTTAATAATGTAACAAAAATATAAATATTTAATTAAAAAAATAGAGAAATATAGTTTAGACTAAAAATAAAAACTAAATGTTAAATTCAAATTAAAAATAAAATCAAGTTTAATCAAATCAAGTTTATATCTATTCAAATATAAACGAATTAATGAAGAATATGACTTAAGTTCTGATTATCTCCTATCAACTTTTTTATTTGATTAGATAAAAAGACATGGGGTCATCTTGACTGAGATGACACCATAGAAATCACCTATTTTACTATGATATAAATATCTAATATCACTATGATTTTGGACTAACTAATGTTGATAATAAAATGAAACCGTTCATTAAATAAGTAAGATTGAATAAGTATTTATAAATAAGTAAGATTGAAATTATTTATATGTAGGGAAATATTTATATATAAATAATTATTTTTTCTTGGCAAAGAAAATGATAGGTATAAATACAGTCAGGGACAATAATGTAAATATATTTCATCAAAAAAAGAGAAAATAACATAAGAAAAGAAAAAAAGGAAAAAGAATGCAACGTAAAGAAAATGAAATAGAGAAAATGAAAAAATATAAAATAAAAAAAAAACAAAACTACACACTGCAATCTCAAACCTAGGACCACCATCATAATAAGAGGGACATGTGCCACTAAGCTACGCTCAATAAACTATTGGTGCTAGCACATGTTAATACTAATAGTTTTGTATTTCGGAGGAGAGGGGTCCAGAACCCCTCGTTGCCCCCCTTGCATCCGTCCCTGAATACACTAGAGGCGTTAATAATTACATAAAGAGCACCAGTAGTGCTTAATAACCAATAATGCAAAAACATGTATAAATAATATGTAACACCTAGATTTTAAGATCAGTTTTTTTTTTAAACACATAGCGGAAGTCAAAACCATATATATGTATATATATATATATGGGGTTTGCTAACGTACACCCACCTATTTTCTAGAAGGAGTGCGTTAGCAAGCTACACCTTTTAGGTGTATTTTAAAAAATCTAGTTATAACTTGTTAATGCACTCCTTCTATAAAACAAGTGGGTGTACGTTAGCAAGCCCTATAACGTACACCCAATTATTTTATAGAAGGAGTGCATTAGCAAGCTACACCTTGTGGGTGTATTTTAAAATTTCAAGTTATAACTTGCTAACACACTGCTTCTAAAAAGCAAGTGGATGTACGTTAGCAAACCCCTATATATATAAGTATTTTCATTTATTTTACAACCCAGAGAGAGTACTAGTCCGACTAAGTACCTAAGTATATCAAAATACAGCTGCTAACGTCTTCTCAGGCACTGACACCCTCCGAGTCTGTATCACCTGCAATACTGTAAGCGTCAGTTGTATGTACGACATATAACTAAGTAACTGTCAGTATTGAAAATAATATATATATAATATTATAGCCAGTCTAACTGAAAAACTGCCCCAAATCCAATTCCTAACCAACACACACAATATGTATGAAATGACAAGTTAAGTATGTATGCATGTCATGATTCACTTTATTTTTCATTTCATTTCTTTCCTCTTTTAACGGGAAACCCCATGCACAGAGAGTCCACCGTGGGTGCACGATAGTGAATGCATAGTTGAGCTCATCATCATGGCCCTGGCAAGCGTCCTTCCAAGGTCCTACTGTCGGGCTACCAACCCTTTCTAGGGCTAGCTGAGGAACTATCTACCCCTTTCGCGATTGCCCATTTGCACTAGACGATCTATCCCGTTTTCTGGATAGCCTAGCACTTCAGGTTATCTGTCCCTTTCGGGATAACCCTACATTTTCATCTTTTTATGCTTTGTCCATTTACCCGGTCTACTTCCGGCGAAACTCAACCCTCTTACTCAACCAATGTTGATGGGGGAAAGCATTTTCCACTTTTTCTTTTGTTTGATTTCATATTCCATGTTCTCATGAATCAAACATTCATATTCATTATCATAGATATTCATCCAAGAGTTCCAGTAACCTCATATTCAAATACAGACATCTTATATTCGAATATCATGTGACAGAAGTGTTATATTTGAATAGGTATATTCGAATACATATTCGAATATACTAACCCTAGACTTGTTTTTCAAAAACTGTTTTGAAACCCAGCCATAGTTGAAGTCCAAATTTCATCACATTACAATATGGAATCTCTTGTTTATACAATTCTATGATTCCACCATCATTTACATTTCCAATTCAATTCCTAATCACGCATCATCTACTTGCATATTTAATCAACACCCATATCATTCAAACATAACATGCAAATCTCAAACATAAACATGATCCTAAATCAAACAACCTATAGCATGTTTTTAAATCCCTAATCACATGTTACTAATGTTCCTAGCATTTCCTAGAATCCTAGATTTGGGGTTTTTAGGGTTACCTCAAATCTTCCAAAATCCCTTTCTCCTTCAAACTCCAATCCCAGTCCCCAACTTCCTTCTTCCGCACTTGCTGTCTCCGAGTATGAATCTCACCCCTTGGAGCCTTAGTCAAGAAGTTTGTGAGAAGGGAATCTTAAGATGAAGGAGTTGTAGAGTGTGGTTGATTCGTGACAAAGGTTTAGTGAGGTATCTTTGAAGAGAAGATGAGAGAGTGGAGAGGAAAATGGTGAAATTTGGAGGTAGGGAACCCCTATTTATAGTTTAGGGGGTCCATATTCAAATTTGGATCATCCATATTTGAATATGAAGCTTCTGTAAGCAATTCCACACCTCCATATTCAAATATGAACATTCCATATTCGAATATGACAGTCCATATTCGAATATGCACAATCCATATTTGAATATGCACGGTCCATATTTGAATATGACTCATCCATATTCGAATATAGGTCATTCATATTCGAATATAGTTATTCATATTCGAATATATAAGTCCTATTAGTCCCTCCTTTAACCTCTCTACTTGTGGTTGATCCTCCTCCTTCTTTTCTTTGTAATTTGTAACTAAATCCCTTATGTCCTAAGTCTATTAGGGATTTTTGAGATGTTACAATTCTACCCTACTTAAAATAATTTTGTCCTCAAAATTAGAGAATTACATTCATTACTGAAACAATTCGGGGTATGAGCCCCTCATGTCTTGCTCTTTTTCCCATGTGATTTCTGATGACTTGATGTTTTCCCAAAGAACCTTTACCAATGGGATCACCTTGTTCTGTAAGGTTTTCTCCCCTCGGTCTAATATCTTCACAGGTTCCACCTGATATGAGGTGTTCGACTTCAACGTAATGTTGTCCTCTTCTGAAATATGAGAGGAATCAGCGACATACTTTCGGAGTTGAGATACGTGAAACACGTCGTGAAGGTTGGAAAGATGAGGAGGCAAAGCTATTTGGTAAGCAGCAAGCCCTATTCTTTGGAGAATCTGATAAGGACCAATGAAACGAGGCTGAAGCTTCTTTGTCTTCATCGCTTTCCCAACGACGGTATAGGGTGTAACTTTTAGAAACACATGCTCTCCTTCTTCGAATTCTAAGGGCTTCCTTCGTTGATCTGCATAGCTTTTCTGACGGTCTTGAGCCCTCTTCAACCTTTCTTTGATACGCCTAATCCCATCGGTTGTCTCTTGCACCAAGTCCGGTCCCAATAGTAACTTTTCTCTAGTTTCAAACCAACATACCGGTGATCGGCACTTCCTCCCATAGAGTGCTTCGTAAGGTGCCATGCCTATACTTGAATGAAAGCTGTTATCATAGGCAAATTCTACTAACGGCAGGTATCTTCCCCAGTCCTCTCCTTCTTCTAACACACAAGCTCATAGCATGTCCTCCAGAGTCTGAATCGTTCTTTCCGACTGCCCGTCGGTTTGGGGATGGAGTGAGGTACTCATATGCAACCGAGTCCCAAAAGCCTTCTGCAATGCTCCCTAGAAGCGAGAAGTAAACGTGGGATCTCTGTCTGATATTATACTCATAGGTGCCCCATGTAGTCGGACTATCTCTCCAATGTACACTTTCACATATTTCTCCACTGAGTAGGTAGTCTTGAAAGGCAAAATTAAATGAGTAGATTTGGTCAACCTGCCTAATATAACCCAAATCGAGTCGTGTCCTGCTAACGCTCTAGGTAATCCAACAAGAAAGTCCATGGCTATAGACTCTCATTTCCACTCAGGAATGTCCAACGGTTGAAGAGGTCCAGAGGGTCGTTGGTTTTCTACTTTGATCTTTTGACAGGTGAGACACTTAGATACAAATTCTGTGATTTCTTTCTTCATTCCAGGCCACCAAAACAACTTCTTCACTAACACCAGCGCTGTTATCAGCTTCTCTTCTAACAACTGAAAACTTTCTTCACACTTGGCATTCCACACAAACGGAACACCCTTCCGTGTTAGCTTGGTCATAGGTATCGCAATCTGAGAGAATCCCATGATGAATCGCCGGTAATATCCTGCTAATCCCAGGAAAATTCGGATTTCTGTGACATTAGTCGGTCGTTCCCACTTCAACACGGCTTTGACTTTGCTTGAGTCTACAGCTACGTCGTCCTTATTGATCAAATGGCCAAGAAATTGGACTTCTTCTAACCAGAACTCACACTTATCCAATTTGGCATACAATTGTTTCTCTTTGAGTATTCTTAACACCAATCTTAAATGCTCTTCATGCTCTTTGACAGTCTTGGAGTAAGTGAGAATATCATTGATGAAAACTACAACAAATTTTTGCAAGTAGGGTCGGAAGATGCGATTCATATAATCTATAAAAATAGCAGGTGCATTTGTCAATCCAAACGGCACTACTAAGTACTCATAATGGTCATACCGCATCCGGAATGCAGTCTTAGGAATATCTTTGGGCTTAACCCCAATCTGATAATACCCTGACCAAAGATCAATCTTTGAGAATACCTTGGCTTCTCCCATTTGGTTAACTTATTCAGTTCTCGATAATCCACACACAAGCGCAATTTTCCATCCTTCTTCTTGACGAGAAGCACTAGGGCTCCCCATGCTAAAGCGATTGGTTGAATAAACTGCTTCTGCATTAATTCTTCAATTTTTCGTTTTACTTCCACCAGCTCAAGCGGTGTCATTCTATACGGTGCCTTAGAAACAGGTCCAGCCCCCGGAATTAACTGAATTGAAAACTCTCCTTCTCTTTCTGGCAGCAAAGATTCAATGTCATCAGGAAACACCTCCGGAAAGTATCGGACTACGGGAAGAGAATCGGCATTCATCAGTTTCTTAATATCACTCACACAGACAACCAAATACCTTGGGCCATCATCATACATAGACAGATTATGAAGATCAAAAGTAGGATGATGCGTACAATATATCTCCAAGCCTCAATCTGGAATATGCACAGTCTTGGTGGCACAATCGATCTTGACTTTGTAAGATTTGAGCCAATCTATTCCTATGATCACATCTAGCCCCTTCATCGGCAAGATCTAAGCAGAAAGTTTTGCCTTGGAAATCTAAGAACACTTGGGAACACATAGTAGTTATACAAATTTTCTCTTTAGAGGGAGTAGATACTAACACTTTATAGGGTAGCTTGGATACAGGAAAATAAACTCGTTTGGCACAGTCTACCGATATGAACGAGTGAGTCGCACCCGAGTCAAACAAAATATTAACAGCCTTTGATTTTATTAGTCTCATACCTTGGATAAAATCTTTGGAGTGGTCAACCTCTTCAGCATTCAGTGTATATACCCAACCTCTCACTTGGTTCTTCTTCTTGTCATCCTCCACTGGTTTCTGACCCTTGTCTGGGCATTGCCAGCTGAGATGTCCCGACTTCTGGCATACAAAACAAGTCCTCTTGTTCTTGTAGCATTCTCCTATATGGAATTTCCCGCATGTCTTGCATTTCGGGACAATTCCTTTGCCCTTATAATCAACTTCCTTGCCCTTTCCTCCTTTTGAGCTTCCTTCCTCCCTCTTACGCTTCCACAACAGTTGTCTGCTAACCGCCACCGCAGCCAAAGATTGTTCAGCAAGTTGACATGCTTGAATCAAAGTCTGGTACTCCCGGATTTGTTGAGCAATCACCAAGTTTTTGACCTCAGACCTAAGTCCTTATTCGAACCTCTTAGACTTTTATGCCTCGTCAGGTTGGTTCTGGAGATTGTTCGAAAACCAAGCTAAACTTTCAAATATGACAACATATTCATCTACTATCATATCACCTTGCTACAGTATAACAAATTTCATCTCCTTCTGATCCTTCACATTAGAGGGAAAATATTTTTTCAAAAAGATAATCTTGAATTCCTCCCAAGTTATGTGGCCTCCCGTTGCTTCCATGTGTTCTCGATGTCTCTTCCACCACTGTGATGCTTCTCCTCTAAGTCTATACGTAGCCAATTCCACCTTGTCTTGGTCACCAGATCTAGTTACTCGAAAAATTTCCTCTAACTGATCGAGTCATTCCTCCGCTACCATAGGATCCATTCCCCCAGAGAAATTGGGTGGGTCATGCCTCCGAAAACTTTGATAACGATCTTCCCGGCCTTGTGCCTCAAAAATTTGGGTCATGGCCTGTGCCATTTGCTGTATCAGCGGGGAATTAGTCAGAGTTGATGTCGCGTTGGGGTTAAAACGAGGTCTACCAGGTTGTCTTCCTGTCATGCCTTATTGCATACAACGCACGACACTAAGTTGATCAGGCTCAATATAATGAATCATATACAGTCAACATCTCAGGTTAAGACATGACTTATCTCTCTGGACTTTTTTTTAAGTTACATATCAGATACCACCGTCCGATAGGACCAAACTGCTTTGATACCAAATTGTAACACCTAGATTTTAGGATAAGTTTTTTTTTTAAAACACGTAGCAGAAGTCAAAACCATACATATATATATATATATATATATATATATATATATACATAAAAGTATTTTCATTTATTTTACAACCTAGAGAGAGTACTAGTCCGACTAAGTAGCCATACAAAAAAATAAATGACTACCTAAGTATATCAAAATACGGCTGCTAACGTCTTCTCAGGCACTGACACCCTCCGAGTCCGTATCACCTGCAATACTGTAACCATCAGTTATATGTACGACATATAACTGAGTAACCGTCGGTATTGAAAATAATATATATACAGTATTACAGCCAGTCTAACTGAAAAACTACCCCAAATCCAATTCCTAACAAACACACACAATACGTATGAAATGACAAGTTAAGTATGTACGCATGGAATGATTCACTTTATTTTCCATTTCATTTCTTTCCTCTTTTAACGGGAAACCCTGTGCACAGGGAGTCCACCATGGGTGCAAGACAGTGAATGCGCAGTTGAGCTCATCATCATGGCCCTGGCAAGCGTCCTTCCAGGGTCCTACTGCCGGGCTACCAACCCTCTCTAGGGCTAGCCCAGAGAATATCTACCCCTTTCGGGATAGCCCCTTTGCACTAGAGTATCTACCCCATTTTCGGGATAGCCTAGCACTTCAGGTTATCTGCCCATTTCGGGATAACCTTACATTTTCATCTTTTATGCTTTGTCCACTTACCCGGTCTACTTCCGGTGGAACTAAGCCCTCTTACTCAACCAATGTTAATGGGGGAAAGCATTTTCCACTTTTTCTTTTGTTTGATTTCATATTGCATGTTCTCATGCATCAAACATTCATATTCATTATCATAGATATTTATACAAGAGTTCCAGTAACCTCATATTCGAATACAGACATCCTATATTCGAATATCATGTGACAGAAGTGTTATATTTGAATATCTATTCAAAAATGGCCCTCCATATTTGAATACGTATTCAAATATACTAACCCTGGACTAGTTTTTCTAAAACAGTTTTGAAACCCAACCGTAATTCAAGTTCCAACTTCATCACATTACAATCTGGAATATCTTGTTTATACAATTCTATGATTCCAACATCAATTACATTTCCAATTCAATTCCTAATCACGCATCATCTACTTGCATATTTAATCAACACCCATATCATTCAAACATAGCATGCAAATCTCAAACATAAACAGGATCCTAAATCAAACAACCTATAACATGTTTTTAAATCCCTAATCACATGTTACTAATGTTCCTAGCATTTCATAGAATCCTAGATTTGGGGTTTTCAGGGTTACCTTAAATCTTCTAGAATCCTTTCTCCTTCAAACTCCAATCCCGGTCCCCAAATTCATTCTTCCGCACTTGCGGTCTCCGAGTATGAATCTCACCCCTTAGAGCCTTAGTTAAGAAGTTTGTGAGAATGAAATCTTAAGATGAAGGGGTTGTAGAGTGTAGTTGATTCATCACAGAGGTTAAGTGAGATATCTTTGAAGAGAAGATGAGATAGTGGAGAGGAAAATGGTGAAATTTGGAGGTAGGGCACCCCTATTTATAGTTTAGGGGTCCATATTCAAATATGGATCATCCATATTCGAATATGAAGCTTCTGTAAGCAATTCCACACCTCCATATCCGTATTCGAATATTACTCATCCATATTCGAATATAGGTCATTCATATTTGAATATAGCTATTCATATTTGAATATATAAGTCCTATTGGTCCCTCCTTTAATCTCTCTACTTGTAACTGATCTTCTTTCCTCTTTTCTTTGTAATTTGTAACTAAATCACTTAAGTCCTAAGTCTCTTAGGGATTTTTGGGATGTTACATAATAATTCAATAAGAATATTTGTAATTATTATTTGTATATATATAAATAATTTTTCAGATAGAAAGTACAAGTAAACCTAGGACCTTGACCTGACATATATTCATGATTTTTGTGTCAGATTTATAAAATTAATCTATCAATCATTTCTTTTTTTTTTGTGTTATTTTATAAATTTTCACTTGGAAAATTTGTACAATAATATTACTATTATATTTTTATAGCCAAATTCGTATTTTAGTCTCATAACTTTATCTCAAATTCTAATTTGGTCCTTTAATTTCTTTTTCATATTAGTAATTTATCTTTTCAAAATCATATCATCATTTATATTAATTTTTGTTGAAGAATAATTAATGCGTGCAATAACATTTTTTTATCATTGTTTTCTTTTTTTCTCACATCCAGCAATAATTTCAGATACTCTTATTAATTATTTAATAAAATAAAATGAAGCAAAAATAAGTAAAAGAGCTAAAATGAACAAAAATAAAAGAATCAAACTGAAATTAATTTTTTTTGGAATTAATTAAAGCTCAAATACCAATTTAATAATGTAACGAAAATATAAATATTTAATTTTATAAAATAGAGACATATAGTTTAGAATAAAAATAAAAACTAAATGTTAAATTCAAATTAACGATAAAATCAAGTTTATATCTTTTTTATGATCAAATCAAGTTTATATCTATTCAAATCTAAATGAATTAATGAAGAATATGACTTAATATCAATTTTTTGATTTGATTGGATAAGAAGGCATGGTGCCATCTTGACCGAGATAGCACCATTGAAACCACATTTTTATTATAAGAAATTTGAAATCTTTGAGTGAAGATCTCATCACAATTTATATTTTTATTCAATCTTTAATTTACAAGAAAAAAGATACTCTTCACATGTTAGTAAACATGGTATCTTAGGGAAAATGAGAGAGAAGTTACAGGAATTAAGAGAAAACTAAAACTAAAATTGTATTAAAATGAGAAAGTGTGTATCAATTACAATAGGTATCAACCTTATATACTAGTAAACTCTAACTAACTCTAACTATCTCTAATAGACCCCTGCAAGCTGGAAATGGTGTCAACACTTTCAACTTGGATGAGCAATACAAAGTCAATTAAAACTATGAAAATACAATGGCTGAAAATGGTAGAACAAAAACAATATAAAAAACAAAAACAACTTAACCACCTATAAAGGTAGAAGCTAAGTATCATATCATAAAAACTTAACCACTAGACAGAAATGACCTTGAATACTTAACCATCTAGCAGAAGCAAAGTATCAAAGCTTAACCACACAAGTATAAGCTATCATCACTACTTAACTACTTGGCAGAAGCACAAAAGAAACACCAACAAGTTCCATAAGGCATCACCAAATCAGAGATGAAATACAGCAAAAACTAACTGGCAAAAATTTGGACAGTAACCGATCATCATTCTCCACCTTGAGGAATGCTTTAATCAAATAAAGACAGTTGGAAACATCTCTCAGGAAAATCAGTAAACACCTTGTATGCATGAACTACCTCAATAACACCCTTGAAGCAAGAACAGAACAATTTATCCAAACACATAATGCATCCTCAAGACCTCTAGCAGAATTCGAAATATCTCTCAAGCAACACATCAAACACCTGTTGTGCATGAACATAGCTAAGTAGAAGATTGAACCAAAAACAATCCTGATGCGAAGTAATCAAACCAATGGAACGAGACCAGTGGCAACGAAAATGCCATGGAAAGACAGCATCTAACCTGAAAGGGTTGAATCATGAACACAAAGGGGTTGAGACTAGGATGGAAGAGTTTCTCCTTTGTCATTGACCAAGCTTAAGAATGGTGGGGGTTGTCCATGCAAATACTCTAATGCCCAAGTCAATGACTGGTTAGGATTTTTGTAGTATTAATGAAAATTTACATACCTTGAATGATGCTCATGCTTATGTTTATATGGTGGAGTCAGTAGGGTTTGCAGGTTTTACTTTGGGCCTTGTGGGCATCAATCATTGATCTAGTCCAACACTTATGAATGCTATGATGTCGTCGTGCATCTTAGTATTTAATCGGCATGGTGCCTAGATGGTCTTCACACACAGTGTCTGACATGGCTTACATGACTAGGATATCGTGTCTATATCGATCAACAACAGTTATCCCCCAAGCTGTTAAGTCGTCGTCTTAGATTTTCCATGTTGGTTAATATCTATCCTAATGTTTGAGCTGTCTTAGGATCTTAACTTCGATGTTGGTTTGCAGGTTAATCTTCATCGGAAAAGGCGCCAACTCATGTGCTTTCCTCGCCAATTGTGCGCTATGATGACTGTAATGTTGAGATCCCCGCATTAAATGTGATTAGATCGTATACGCCACTCTCTCTCTCTCCATGTCTTCAATTCAAAAAAGTCAGCCCATATAAATAGGTCTCAACCCTAAGTTCTTTCTTCTTTTTCTCGCTTCCAAAACCTCTAAGCTTACTCTGTGACTCTCTCTTCAATTTTCACACTAGCTTCAAGCTTTGCCTCCCTTCTACTTATTCCAACCTAATATATGATTTAAAATTAGGGTATACTTGATAATTCTGATAATGATGTTGATATTGATTTTGACGTTGATGCCCCCATTCATATTCTCACCAACTATATTGATATAGGTATCGTTAGGAGGATTTGAACTTTGAAACTCTGCCCTAATTGGTTTTGACCAATACTAGGTTGACTGGACAAAGCATGATTCCCTAGAGCATTAATCTGATGCTAATTTTGAGTAACTAATCATGATTGAAGCATGTCATAATTTTGTCTAGGGACCATTGTGACTCTGAAAGCATGAGTCATATGAATCATTTGATCAGCTAGACACTCATAGGCATTTCTTTGCTATGTAATTCGGGGAGTAAACATATTTGTCATATGTTGTGCCATCTGCCTTTTGGAATCATCTATATGATGATGTCCGATGGTTGTGAGGCAGATTATTTGACATTAGCACATAATTTGAACTCAAATCCAAAGGATTATGAATATTGTTTGGCATGTATTTTACCAAACAAATAAATCCTTGATCTCAATTTCGGTAAGGAAATTTTCTTCCTCTAACATTTCTTTCTTAAGTAGTTTAGTCATAAACAAACTTGCTTTTTATATATTTTTGCCTCATTTTATATCATTAAATAATTAATAAAAATATCTAAAATAGTTGTTGGACGTGGAAAAGAAGAAGTCAAGGATAAAAACATATTGAGGGCATTCTTGTTAATTATTTATCATAAAAATTAATAAAAAAATGATCATATTATATTGAAAATATAAATTACTAATACGAAGAAAAAATAAAATGACCAAATTAAAATTTGACATAAAGTTATAGTACTAAAATAAGAATTTATCCATAAAAATAATAATAATAATATTCTACAAATTTTCCAACTAAAAATTCATAAAATAACAAACAAAAAAAAAAAGAAATTATTCACTGATAAATTTTATAAATCTGACACGAATAAATCTCACTTAAATAATATAATTGTATTTTAAATTTATGTTAAATGTTATACAATTTTCAATTAAAATTTTAATTAGGAAATGTAAAATTTAAATATTGTTTTCATATAAATAGCTAGTGTGTGCTTCATTATGTTGTCATCCCTATGCTCAAGTATTAATTACTTGTGTCGCGTTCTTTAAGTCTTACTCCCTCCGTTTTCAAATATAAGCAATTTTTTTCACAATACTATGTTTTTAAATATAAGCAAAACTAACTATGTTCACTTGCATTTAATGAAAAAATTTCTATTATACCCTCTACTCAATTCACTCTCTTATTTATTATAGTGGTTTTGAAGAGGAGAGAGAGTAACTTAATGGAGGGTAATTTAGGAAAACAAATTGACTTTTTGATAGATTCAAACAAATTAAATGAGGCTAGCTATATTTCTTAAAGAGTATGAGTTAGGTAATTTTTGCTTATAATCGAAAACGGAGGGAGTATCATTTTTTTCTAGTCCAATTATCAAGTATTTATGTTTTATTGTTTTGGAAATACAATTTGTTTTAATTACTTGTATCATGAGGGGATTGATGTAAATGATAGACATAAAACAAGATAATACAAGTAACTAATTTTTTAGTCTTAAGCAAGCATTAGGCCCAAAAAACGTGACCTAGGTAACTTATACTCCAGCCTGAAGCAAACAATAGACCTAAAAGAAAAATACATAATTAATTAATACTTGAACTTGAAGCAAACAATATTTCTAAAATAATAGAACGTATAAATAATTGATAATTGTACCTGAAACAAATTATAAAACTTAGAAGAAGGTGACACAAATAACTGATTATTGAGCGTAGGGATAACTATATAATGAATAGTGTACTAGCTATTTTTGTATGAAAATAATATTTAAATTTTACATTTCCTAACTAAAATTTGAATTAAAAATTATATAAAAATTTAAATACAGTTATATTATTTAAGTGAGATTTATTTGTGTTAGATTTATAAAATTTATCTATCAATCATTTCTTGTTTTTGTGTTATTTTGTAAATATTCACTTGGAAAATTTGTACAATATTATTATTATATTTTTTATAGCCAAATTTGTACTTTAGTCTCATAACTTTATCTAAAATTCTGATTTGGTCTTTTAATTTTTTCTTTATATTAGTAATTTATCTTTTCAATATAATATCATCATCTGTATTCATTTTTGTTGATAAATAATTAATGGCCGCAATAATATTTTTTTTATAATTGTCTTGTTTTTTCTCACATCCAGCAACAACTTTAGAAATTTTTATTAATTATTTAATAAAATAAAATGAACCAAAAAAAAAGTAAAAGAGCTCAAATGAACAAAAATAAAAGAATCAAATTGATTTTTTTTTAACTAATTAAAGCTCAAAATACACATTTAGTAATATAACAAAAATATAAATGTTTAATTAAAAAATAGAGACATATAGTTTTTTTGGTAATAAGAGACATATAATTTAGATTAAAAATAAAAACTAAATGTTAAATTCAAATTAAAAATAAAATTAAGTTTATGTCTTTTATTTTTAATGATCAAATTAAATTTATATCTATTCAAATCTAAATAAACTATTGGGGAATATGACTTAATTGAAATTCTAATAGTCTCCTATCAATTTTTTATTTGATTGGATATGAAGGCATGGTGCCATATTAATCGAGATAGCACCATAGAAACCATCATATTATATATCTTAACTAAAAATGTTTTTTTATTGTTGGTTTCTATGTACCACCTCTGGCATCTCTATCAAGATGGCAACATGTCCTCTTATCAATCAAATTAAAAATTTGATACGAGGCAATTAGAAATTCAATTAAGTTATATGTTTTATTAAATCATATAGATTTGAATAGATATAAATTTTATTTTACTTTTAATCTAATATTTAGTTTTTATATTTAATTTGAATTGTATGTCTATTTTTTAATTAAATGCTTATATCTTGATTATATTATTAAAGGCTTATTTGAGCTTTAATTAATTGAAAAAATGAGCTTTTATTAGTTAAAAGATAAATAAATTAATGGTGAATATTATAATAAATATAGTAAAGTAAAAATATTATTTTTGGTCCCTAAACTTCATACCAAATTTCAATTTGATTTTTCTAGCTCCTTTATTTATTTTTGCTTCATTTTATTTCATTAAATAATTAATAAAAATATCTAAAATAGTTGTTAGATGTGAAAAAGAAGAAGTCAAGGATAAAAACATATTATTGTGGGCATTTTTTTTAATTATTTATCATCAAATTTAATAAAAGATGATCATATTACACTGAAAAGATAAATTACAAATATGAAAAAATAAATAAAAGGATCAAATTAATTACTTGTTTCATGTTCTTTTAAGTCCTATCATTTGTTTCTACTCCAATTATCAATTATTTATGTTCTATTATTTTGGAAATGCAGTTCGCATTAATTACTTGTATCATGGGGGAGTTGATGTAAATGGCCGACCTATAATACTAATAACTAATACTTGAGTCTTAAGCAAGCATTAGACCCAAAAGAACGTGACCTAGGTAACTTATACTCCAGCCTGAAGCCAACAATAGACCTAGAAGAAAAAAACATAATTAATTAATACTTGAACTTGAAGCAAATTGTATTTCCAAAATAATAGAATGTATAAATAATTGATAACTATGTCTGAAACAAATTATAGAACTTAGAAGAATGTGACACAAATAACTAATAGTTGAGCATAAGGATAACAATGTAATCAAGGTTGTACTAGCTATTTATATGAAAATAATATTTAAATTTTACATTTCTTAACTAAAATTTGAATTAAAAATTATATAACAATTTACATAAAATTGAAATACAATTATATTATTTAAGTGAGATTTATTCGTGTTAGATTTATAAAATTAATATATCAATTATTTGTTGTTTTTTGTGTTCTTTTATTAATTTTCACTTGGAAAATTTGTACAATAATATTACTCTTATACTTTTATAGCAAAATTCGTATTTTGGTCTCAACTTTATCACAAATTCTAATTTGGTCCTTTTTTTTCTTCATATTAGTAATTTATCTTTTCAATATAATATCGTCATATGTATTAATTTTTATTGATAAATAATTAATGCCCGCAATAATATTTTTTTATCATTGTCTTCTTTTTTTCTCACACCCAGCAACAATTTTAGATACTTTTATTAATTATTTAATAAAACAAAATGAAGCAAAAATAAATAAAAGAGCTAAAATGAACAAAAATAAAAGAATCAAACTGAAATATTTTTTTTTAAATTAATTAAAGCTCAATTACACATTTAATAATGTAACAAAAATATAAATATTTAATTAAAAAATAGAGACATATAGTTTAGATTAAAAATAAAAAAACTAAATGCTAAATTCAAATTAAAAATACAATCAAGTTTATATCTTTTTTTATGATCAAATTAAGTTTATATCTATTCAAATCTAAATGAATTAATGGAGAATATGACTTAATATCAATCTTTTGATTTGATTGAATAAGTAGGCATAGGGCCATCTTGATAGAGATGGCACCATAGAAATCACCTTTTTTATTATAAAAAATTTGAAATCTTTGAGTGAATATCTCGTCACAATTTAAAATTTTTTTCAATCTTTAATTTCCAAGAAAAAGATACACTTCACAAGTAGAAAAAAACTAAATAACATTAGTTGGATACCTAAAAGTTGAAGAATAATAAAAAATCTCAAATATATGAAAACACACCCTAAAGAAGATCCTGTTTAAAAAAAAAAAGAAATAACACAAATTTACTTTCCCAATTCTTGACTTGGCGGTGACTATCAGTTTTGAGTTGCCGCTCAATTACTTATTCATTTGTGTTATATCACGCGCCAAAATTGTTTTGCCATGGACATCTTATATACGGCTCCACCATTTTGTTACTTTTTTCCAATTTGGCTTTTGAGTCTCTCAAATTTATCTTCTTTGCGTTAAGGTGAGTCATGTTCTTCTTCTTCTATTCATTTGTCTCTAAATGTATGTTTGGTTTCTATACATATATATGACTATCAATAAGGCATCGATTACTTGTTATTTTTTGCTAGGTTTTATTCAAATTTTACATTCCAATTATTCCTTTTTCTTGGATGAAGTTGAACGCAAACTTGAGGATCAAAGTAAGTTGCAAACTCAGGAAAGAAGAATTGAGTCAAATGAAAGTTTGCTTACTGCGTTATATAGCAACTTAAATAAGCCACTACCTCCAAATTATTCTTCTGGAGCTATGCACAATGAGGAGAATGAGACTGGTGAGCCCATTAACGAAGAGTAATATCATAGTTCTACACTTAAGAACTTATACATGACCGTTCTCTTATTTCATTTTCTTTATCTAAACTAATGAATAGTTTGAGTATCATAGTTTCTTTTATTTAGTTTTACATTGTTAGAGCACTTTGTTAACTCTATTATGTTTGATCATTCTGATGAAATTTTTTACTCATGCAATTGATGAAATTGGTGACGTTTTATATTTTATTAGAAATTTATATAAAAACTGAAATATTATAAATCAATTTCTCTTAAAACTAAATTAATATCTATATAATATTGACCCAAAAACATACAAAATGAAATGATATTTTTTATAAAAAAAAAATTAATAATACAAAAATAAAGAATTAAATATATCTGTCACTAATAAATGGGAAATGAATTTTAATAACAAACACTTTTTATCTAAAATTTGTGTAAAATAATATTTCTTTTCTGTTTTAAATTCGTGTGAAATACCATTACATTTTCGTCAATAACTTGTGTGAAATAGCATTCCGTTTACGGCTGAAATTCATGTGAAATAATATTTTATTTCTATCTACAACTCGTATGAAATAATACTTCATTTTCGTTTGGAATTTGTGTGCAATAACATAAAATTTATGCCTAAAATTCGTGTGAAATAATAATTCAATTTTGTTTAAAATTTGTGTGAAATAGCAATTTATTTTTGATTTTTTGTCTAAAACTTGTGTGAAATAATTTTCCATTTCCGTTGGAAATTCATCTAAAATAACATTTTATTTCCATCTACAACTCGTGTTAAATACTATTTCATTTCTATTGAGAATTCATGTTAAATAATATTTCGTTTTTGTCTACAACTCGTGTGAAATAATATTTTATTTTCGTTGAAAATTCATCTAAAATAACATTTTATTTTCATCTACAACTCGTGTGAAATTCATATGAAATAACATTTTTGTTGAAAATTCATATGAAATAACATTTTTGTTGAAAATTCATGTGAAATAACATTCAATTTCTGTCTACAACCCGTATGAAATAATGCATCATTTTCGTCACCAATTTGTCTTCTCCGATTTTTGATTCTTCCCGAAGTTGGTGTACAAGACTAGAATCTTCTTGCATCCCTTTTGTTTTCCATTGACCAACACTGGCCTTTCAGTTTGTATAGATCACTTTCGTACGAGAAATCACTCCCACCTACCACACACACAAAAGAAAAAATCCTCGTGCATCCACATATATGATTTATTAACCTTGGATTCACTTTACTGAATGTGTAACAAGACATCAATTCTGTGTGAAACTAGTGAAAACACACAATTGCAAGTGTGTTAATATTGTGGGAAATCTGTGTAAAAGTTGTCGGAATTATAATCAAAATTTTGTCTTAAATCTATCATAAATAAACTAAAATTGTTGGACATGAGGGCCCGTCTACCGTTTGTGGGAAATTTGTCCAAAATGAATTTGAGACAAAATTTGGGATAGTTCACACAATTTGCAACGATGATTTTAGGGACGGGGATTGATTCGTGGAAAATCCATGCAAAAATTGTATTTCGTCAAAAATTCATCAAAAAAGTGTGGGAAAGTCGTGTGAAAACTGACTAAATTTCCCTCTAAAAAAGGCATTCTTTTAGTAGTGCTATTTATAGGTCTACTTTGTCCTAAGGCTTCTAAAAAGACCAACAAGCCACTAAATAGGCTAGTATGCCTTTTTAACAAGCCTCTAAATAGGTATAGTTTAATTATTTAACATTTAATCAAACAAAAATCTATTTTGTTCACCCAATAATAATTTATTAAATGCTATTACATGCCATACATAACAAAGATCACAAATATATGTTATTTTTTTCATCAACCAAACAATATGAGATCATATACTACCCCTAAAACAACATATAATCTTCAATCTGATATGTTCAAGTGGCTTATCAACCTTCAAAACAATGAAAATATTATTGAAATAGAGCATTGATTAAAAAAATAGAAGGCTTAAATGGAATGGTGAATCACTTCTTTTCTGCACTAAGCTTAACTCTTCTTTGCAAGCATAGTTCTTTATTTTGTATATTTGTCCCTTAAATAAGTTAACGTATCTATGTAATATTAATGTATATCATCTTGAATTCGTTCTCTTAAAAAATATTTAATTAAATATATTGGATATATTTTTTCTTCATAAGATTATATATATTATCTACCAAATGATTATTGAAAATTTTTTTGTATTTACATTTATAAAATTTATTATATATATATATATATTATTTTTTAAAAAATAATATTTTCCTTATATTTATAAAATTTATAATTATAATATAATATATATTAAAATAATTAAATAGACCGGTCTATTAGGTTTAAAAGGCTTTTTTAAAGGTTTATACCTAGATTTTTTACTTAAATAGACTTTTTAAAAAGCCTGAACCTAGCCTTTTTATTAAACAGGCTAGGCAAGGCCAGACTTTAAATAGGCCAGGTCATAGGCTTCTGTTAGGGTGGCTAGCCTTTTTCCACCACTAGTTTCAAGTCATCCATTATTAGATATTGATTTGAATGTTGAGTATCTAGAAATTGTAAATGAAGATTCTCAACAAATTTGTGCAAGAGAAATTCATCCTTAGTTTCTTGATTTAAATATTGGAGAAATAGATAATTTTGCTTTTGATTGGAATGTTGTTCCAAATTCTCCAGATGTATCCTTGGATTTAAACATCCAACACTTGGAGTATGAAGACACAGTCATAAGGTGCCACTTTTGTATGTGCATGCATCTCGTAGATGCTTTCGTTTTCCTTATCAATTTCTTAGATGCATAGTAACGTACAATAAAAATGAAGAGTGGGCCACCAAAGGGCACGTGGCTATGGGAGATGCATGAACTAATAGTGACTATATAAGCTTTGTTGCAAATAGTTAGCCTTCATAATTCTAAGGGACTGGTGAATTAATTATTAAAAGCTTTGTTCTGGTGCTGCTCTTTTTTCTCTGTAATTATTTATTTCACTGCTTGTGGAGTTGCTTTTGCTTTTGCAAATCAGAACTATCTCTTGTTTTATTTTATTTCTATTTTTGTTAAAATTTTAGAGCAAGATATTCATCCTACAATACTTCTCAATGGACAACCATCTCTTGATGAAAGTGAACCACACACAGAAACAAACCCTCCAAAAATTAACTTGGATATTGGTAATCTTACTAATACCTCTTCA
The DNA here is from genome assembly GCA_037177725.1 of Cyamopsis tetragonoloba. Classification (NCBI taxonomy): domain Eukaryota; kingdom Viridiplantae; phylum Streptophyta; class Magnoliopsida; order Fabales; family Fabaceae; genus Cyamopsis; species Cyamopsis tetragonoloba. Next base: position 24,953,105 of record CM074124.1, read on the forward strand.
TCTTCATGTAGTATGTTTCTTTATATATATATATATATATATTATAGAAGGAGCAGTAGGCCAGTTTCCATATGGAGAACCAAAAGGAAAGGTTGGCTGCTGCAGCATGAACGGATTCTATTGTTGAGTAGCAAACTGATTGAAGAAAGGTGAAGTGAATTGGGGCTGTGAGCCATAGCAGAAAGGATTTGCAGCATTGAAAAAGGCAGTGTTAGGCATTTGAAAGGGATTGAAACCAGAGACAGTGTTTCTTTGATAGCATATTGAAGCATCATGACCTCTTTTGTTACATATTTGGCATTGGACAGAATTTCCACGTCTTTGGCCACCACGGCCTCTACCTCCGTAGGACCCTTGATTGAAGACATTATCTGTTGTATTATTGAAAGAGTTGCTTTGAGGAATACCTTGCTGCTGGAGAACATCATTTGTGATTCTTGCATTCAGAGGATTGGAGACAAAATTAGCACTAGGTACAACATTAGTTGTAGTGGCCTTTGAAGGAGCAGTTTCAACAACATTGATTGTAAGAGGCTCCTGAAGAACAGCTTGCTTTGATTGATCAAGACGAGCCTCATATGCAAGAAGCATAGTCTCAATATCAATGACACAGAGACTATCATCTCGACTAAAAAAGGCAGTGATTGTTGACACCAAACCATCATATTCAGAAGGTAAGCCTCCAAGAATAGCATCGATGTGTTCTCTGCTTGAAACAAGATCACCAATGGAGGCTAGGATATGTACTAAGGATTGAATGCGTTGTAGATATTCATTACAAGAGCGAGTTGCTTTCTTGATTGTACGAAGCTCTAGGCGAAGCTGAGTAGTTTTCGCACGCGTCAACGCATTGAAATGAGAGTGAATTTCGTTCCAAACTTGAAACGAATGCTTGTAGGTCACAACACGACTAAGAATTGACTCAGAAAGCGTGGTAAGGAGCCATGACATGATGAGAGAATCTTGACGATCCCAGCTTAAAAATTCAGGATTCATAGATCCTTGTTCTTGATCTTCTTCAGAGAGAAATTTCAATGGAACTTTCGGATTAACAACAAAGCTTTCTAGCTGGTGAGCACGTAGGACAGCATGAACCTGCTCCTTCTAACTGCTTCCAAATGCCTGGCAGTACTCCCTTAGAACAAGCTGGCCTGTTCAAAGCAACAAACACCATGAATCAGCAACAGCATCAAAACCTTATGCCTGCACAACCTACTGTCAATTTTGCTCAAGCATTGTATCCTGACTCTGGAGCATCTCATCATGCAACCTCAAATCTAGAAAATCTGCTTCAAAGTGCTCAAGTCAATGGCAGTGAGCATGTTCTAATGGCAAATGGTCAAGGTATGAAAATTACAGGAGTTGGTTCCACACATGTTTCGGTCCCCATATTTCCCAAACACTATGCTGCATTTGCATAAACTCTTACTTATTCCATCTTTATCTAAAAATCTGTTAAGTGTCAGTAAGTTTACCAAAGACAACAATGCTTTCTTTGAGTTTCATTCATCTCACTACTATGTTAAATCTCAGGATTTGAATAAGGTCTTGCTTGAAGGTGCTGTTGGTGAAGATGGACTCTACAAGTTTCATCCCTCACTGACTAGAAGTTCTCCTCGGCCTGAGAAGACTTCATCAAAATTCTTAGTACCACTTTGTACATCTCCTAGTTCTAGTTTGGCCAACAATGTTGTTGTACCTAGGTCTTACAAACTATGGCACTTGAGACTTGGGCATCCTCATCATGATGCCTTAACAAATGTACTCAAGCAATGTAATATTTCTGTTTCAAATAAAACTAGTTCTGATTTCTGCAATTCCTGCTGTGTAGCAAAGTCTCATAGACTCCCATCTAAACCTTCTGTTTCCTCTTATAATTCACCTCTTGAATTAGTATTCTTTGATGTTTGGGGACCGTGTACTGTTGAATCTTCTTGTAGTTTTCTGTATTTTCTAACATGTGTAGATGCATGCACAAAGTTTACTTGGATTTATCCCCTACAAAAGAAAAGTGAAGTTTTGTCAAAAATTCAACTATTCAAAGTCATGGCAGAAAAGCAGTTCTCTCTTCCTCTCAAAGCAGTACAAACTGACTTTGGGAGGGAATTCAGGCCTCTTACTGCCTTTTTGCAGCAACATGGAGTAATTCACAGGTTAACTTGTCCACACACTTATCATCAAAATGGCTCGGTTGAAAGAAAACACAGGCATATAGTAGAACTTGGTCTTGCTATTCTGCATCATGCTTCCTTACCACTCAAGTTTTGAGATCATGCCTTCTTGACAGCAGTTTTCCTCATCAACAGGCTTCCTACAGCTGCCTAAACTTCAGAACCCCTTACTCTGCATTATTCAAAAGAGAACCTGATTACAGCATCCTAAGAGTCTTTGGATGCTCTTGTTTTCCCTTCATCAGACCCTACAACCAATCAAAAATGCAACCAAGATTAGAGGAGTGTGTCTTTCTTGGATATTCTCAGCATCATAGAGGTTACAAATGTCTCAGCAAGGCAGGTAAAATCTATATCTCCAAGGATGTCATCTTCAATGAAGATAAGTTTCCTTATCCAGAGTTGTTTTCCACAAGTTCTACTGCCACTACCTCAGCCTCTCAAATGCTACCTCCTTTTCCCAGTCATCTCCTAGACAGAAATTCCACACATCTTGTCCATAGTTCTCCTCAGATACCTATCACCACACAGTCCCTCACACCCGATATAGTACCACCTAGTTCTTCACCTGATACTTCTCCACCTCAACCCTCCAATTTGTCCGAACCAACCAACATACAACCTATCCCTCCTACCTTAACCGTCCAAGATAATCAAACTGCCCAAATTCAATCTCAAGCCCAGCCTCCTGTTCCTGTCTCCAACACTCACCCAATGACCACTAGATCCAAGAATGGAGTCTTCAAACCAAAGCATCCTTCTCTGCTTCTCACCTATACAACACCTAAGTCTGTTCAAAGTGCTCTCAAAGACCCTAATTGGAAGTCTGTAATGGAAGTTGAAATTAAAGCTCTCCATTCAAATAATACATGGGATTTGGTAGCTCTTCCACCTGACCGAGAACCCGTTGGGTGTAAATGGGTTTTTAGAGTGAAACAAAACCTAGATGGCTCTCTGAACAAGTACAAGGCCAGATTAGTTGCCAAAGGTTTTCATCAACGTCCTGGGCTCGACTTCAATGAAACCTTTTCACCGGTGGTTAAGCCAATCACTATCAGAATCATCCTCACTCTTGCCTTGTCTCACAATTGGGAACTTCAGCAACTTGATGTGAACAATGCTTTTCTCAATGGTGATCTTAGTGAATCAGTGTATATGAAGCAGCCTCCGGGTTTTGAAACCAACAGGAATCTTGTTTGCAAACTAAAAAAGGCTCTCTATGGTCTCAAACAAGCTCCTCGGGCTTGGTTTGAGAAACTCACTCATGGACTTGTCTCTCTTGGCTTCCGGGCTAGCAAATGTGACCCTTCCCTCTTTGTTTACTCACATGGCGGCAACACTGTGTATATGCTGATTTATGTTGATGATATAATTGTCACTGGTAACAACAACTCCCTAATCAACTCCTTGGTCGCGAAACTTCATTATGCTTTCTCCTTAAAACAACTTGGGAAGCTTGAATATTTTCTTGGCATTGAATTCAAATACAACCCTGATGGGTCTCTAGTTCTATGTCAAGGAAAGTATATTCAGGACCTTCTGAATCGTGTTCATATGGATGAATCTAAAGGAATCTCTACTCCAATGGTTGGTGGACTTAAATTGACAAAAACTGACACTGGCTGCTTTGAAGATCCCACTCTTTACAGATCAGTTGTGGTAGCACTGCAATATGTAACAATCACAAGACCAGAGATCAGTTTCTCTGTTAATAAGGTCAGTCAATTCATGTCCAATCCAATGATAGACCACTGGAAAGCCGTCAAACGCATGCTACGCTATCTCAAAGGGTCTTTGCTTCATGGCCTTCACCTCCAACTCGCAAATCTGTCTTCCCTCTTTCGCATTGTTGCCTTTTGTGATGTAGATTGGGCTGCTGATCCTGATGACCGTCCCTCTACCTCAGGTGCTTGCGTTTATTTTGGGCCAAATCTGGTGTCCTGGTGGTCTAAGAAGCAAGTTCTCGTGGCTAAGTCAAGTACTGAAGCAGAGTATCGCAGCTTGGCTCAGGGCCACGTGTGAAGTTCTATGGATTCGGTCTTTGTTTCATGAACTTTGTATCCGGTTTGACACACCAATCATCCTTTGTGATAATCAATCCTGTTCTCTATGCCAGATCAAAGCATATGGAGCTTGATATATTTTTTGTTCGCAAAAAAGTCATCAGCAGAAGCTTGATTGTGTCTCATATACCTGCAACCGCTCAGTATGCATATCTCCTCACGAAGCCGCTCTCTCCAGCTCGTTTTCTGCTCCTTAGGCCCAAACTCAAGGTCGTTGCTCCTTCTGTTCAACCTCCTTGAGTTTGAAGGGGGAGTATAGAAGGAATGAAATAAAGTGTATCTTTATTTCATGTTTCTCTGTATTTCTGTTAAACTCAGCCTTATCTATTCCTATTCTTTTATAATCAGTTAAGTAAGTTAGTCAGTTAGGTAGCTGTTAGCTGTTCTGTTACTCAGGCACGTGGGATGTTATTCAGTTGCTGACAGTAGCTATCCTAGCAAGTCGTCTATATAAAATTGAGGCATTACTATACATTTTGGTTCTTAATAATAATAATTCAGTCAATACAATTCTCTGTTTCTCTCTCTCTCTCTATATATATATATATATATATATATATATATATTAAATTTTACTGTCTTTGCATTTAAAAATATTTTACTAGTGAAATTTTTAAAATTCTACCTATGAAAATTACTGAATTCATTTATTTAGTTTTTAATCAAGGCTTTATAAAGTAATTTCTTTATCAAAGCCTTTAACATTATGGAGTTTTGTTCTCTTGTGTAGAAGAAAACGTTGATAACACTACAAATTCGGCAACGACCGAAGCACCAGAACATTCTGGAAAGAAAAACATTGAATTGTGAAATAGCAAGAGAAAGGTTATATATGCGAATTTGTTGGATAAAAGTTTGGATGGAAAGTTTGAAAACAAAGCCGCTCAAGTGGTGGCATCACAATTTTCAGTCTTGAGACGCATTGTTTAACATATTTGGAAGAAAGAAAAAAAAAACAAAGTATATGTGCTGATGTATCCCATAAAAAGATAGGGAACTGTGGTTGTAAGAAAATTCAAGTTAATTTAACGAAAATTTGTGATATTACTCTACATCAAAGGACAACCATTAACTCTTTAGCTTGCACTCTCGATATGAGCAAGACCACGTTGTTTAGACACATGAAGTTTGGATCTATTCAAAGTCACTCAAATGATATAAAATCTTCTTTGAAAGAAGAGAACAAAATGGCTAGATTGAAATTTTGTATATCTATGCTTGATAAGAATAACATACGACAAGATCTTATTTTCTTAGAGATGCATAACATCATCGACATTGATGAGAAGTGGTTTTATTTGACAAAGAAGCGTGAGAAATATTATTTGCTAAAGGATGAAGAGGATCCCATCCGCAATTGCAAAAGCAAAAATTTTGTCGCAAAGGTCATGTTTTTAGTTGTGATTTCTCGTTCAAGGTTTGACGTACTTTGAAACGAACTCTTCTATGGAAAAATTGGTGTCTTTCCTTTTGTCACTCGAGAGCCAGCTAAAAGGACTAGTGTCAATAGAACAGAAGGCACACTAGAGACAAAATCAATGACTTTTTTATCCAGATGATTAATCTAATCTATCCTACAATACATGTTAAGTGATAAGTTGCCACTTATCTATGTTTCATGTGACATTTTAGCCTCTTTTAGTTAGTGGACTAGCCAAGACCCCACCGACCTAAGCCCGGTACTATTGGCTCTAGGTCGGCCCCAACGATCAACTGAGCACACGCCTAAAAGCAAGGACCCGCCAAGTCAGGACCAATCAAGGATCAATCACGAGATACCCTTGGCAAGATCACCGCGATCAGCGAGATATCAAAGAAAACTTTCCTAACTTAAAATGAACTTGGACACTAGATAGCTTAGCTTTGAAATGTATAAAAGGCCAAGAGGGCTTCACTTGTATGCATGCTCACAGTAAACACCACAGTTCTTATTAGGGTTCAAGCATCGGAGTACCACTGTCGTCGGGACCCGGGAGCTGTGAGTGAACATCTGGCTCCCACTAAAACAATCAAGAGCATACAAACATTCAAATGGAGCACATGTATCAATCCTAAGTGTCTAAGTCACAAAAATCATGTTAGTGGAGCATTTGGATTCCTTGCGGCTCTTATGCTTGCGGTTGTCTTGAATTGCTTTCTGGATGCTTGAGATTCCATCCTACAAGAATTATCATCTCAATGAACATGTTAGTGAAGTGCAAAATGAGTTGCTCCACTATGTGTTACAAAAGTCCACATAACCAAACAAATTTTGAAAATGCATGAACTTGTGCCAATTCAATTCTAATTAGCTTAATGAGATATATTTCAACCAAAGAAATACAAGCCAAACCATATAGCACAAGAATTTCATGCACATTCTCACATGTTATTCACTAAGGACTTTTGTCAAACACCTAGTGTGCATACTTCAAATTTGTGAATCAACACTTCCTTCAAAATAATGTGGCATCCAATTTTTCAATAATGGTAAGCAAAGCATCAAACAACACATTAATTGCAAAGATATGCCACCAATTACTCAAGAACAACCAAGTTTCACCACTTTCCTCCAAACCCTCAAAATTCCTAAAAACTTCAAATCCATACCCAAAACACCCATATTCAAGTGATTCTAGCTCATACAAGTAAGAATAATCAACAATTAATCCATAAATGCATGAGAATTAGAGAGATTCAAGTGTTACATTTGAGTCTTGAACTTGGGAACTTGACGAATCAAAATGGGGAAATCAACTCTAATCAAGTGGAGATAGTGAAATGAGTGGAGAATTAGTGAAACCAAGATGTAGAATGAGAAGAAGATGGAGTACAAGTGCTTGAAATTGAGAGGAATGATTGTGGCAAATTAGCCACGGAAATATCCGTTGCAAATTTGCGACGGAAATGTCCGTCGCAAACAAAATTTGAGACGGATTACAAGTGGCGCCAAAAAAAAAAGTTTCTGCAAAAATAACGTAGCCATAGCTATAACCGTGGCAAATTAGCCATGGAAATAACTGTGATAAATTAGCCACGGAAATATCCGTGACAAATTTGCGACGGAAATGTCCGTCGCTAATTTGCCATGAATATTTCCATAGCAAATATTAGCGACGGCTCGATGACCGTCGCTAATCCGTCGGAAAATATATATTAGCAGCGAAATTAACTTTTTTGCCACGGATATTTCCGTAGCTAACAAGTAGCAATCTTGTAGCGTTAGTTATTCAGTTTCAATAATATATTAAACATTAAAGAGGAATTAGTAACTGTGTTTATACCTATATGATATTGTTAAAAATTTGTTACCATTATTTTGAATAAAATAATAATCATTTTCTAAAAGGCCGTTAATACTAGATAGAAAATTTAACTAAAAACGTATAAAATATTAAACATTGTATGTATTTATAAAAGCAAATATTTACATTTGATAAAAAATAATTAGTAAATTTTTTTATACCTATTTATACTCTATTTCGAACAATTATGTTCGTCCTAACTTATTTTTTCATTCGAAAGTAATGATTCATACTAATTATACGGGACAAAGCACGAAAAACCATACTAGTATCCATACTTATATATATATATATATATGGTTCAAATAACAATAAGGTGTTAAAGTTAGTAAATGACACTGCACATAATATTTTATTAACAACGAATTTCATCGATCCAATCCAATCGTTTAATCGAAATTTTATATGATATAGTAACCATGCAAAAATTTATACAAATTGAAAATCTTTAGGTATGTAATATAGCAAAAGAAATTTACTTATATTTCAAAAAATGTAGTAGATGTTCAAACAAAATATTATGATAATGTGTCAAATAGTTTTTAAATTGTGTGAATTTTAATATGGTTGATTGATAAAATTTGTTGTTTATAAAAAGTTATGCGTAGTATCATTTATTAATTTTGATGTCGTTTGAACCCATATATATATATATATATATATATATATATATATATATATATATATATATATTGGGTAAAATGCACTCCCCAAGGTTTTGTAAAATGGCAAGGAGCCCCAAATTTCAAAATAATTAGCACTCCACTCCACTATAATAAATGGTGATGGATGGACTTTACAAAATATGCCTTCAAGTGACTCCAGTGAGTGAGGAATAAAAAAAACAAAATTAATATAAAATGTAGTACTGCTCCATGAAATTATTATCTTTTTACTGGAACTATGATTTCTATTTTAGTATGAGATAATGATCAATAATTTTGTGGAATAATGTAATATTTTTTTTTGAGTGATGTACTGTTTTAGTCTCTAATTTTGTGAGAATAATTTACTTTGCGGATAAGTCTCTTCAGTCCCTGACTTTATATTTTACATGTCACTTTATATAATCATTCATTTTAGTCCCTAAAAGTCAGGGACTAAAATGAATAATGTTGTAAAAGTACGGGACTAAAATGACTAATTATAGTGAAAGTCAGACACTAGAATGACTCATTTCACGAGGGACTAAACTGACTTATAAAATACAAAGTCATGGACTATTTTAATATATAATTCGAAATTCAAATCCTAACTATGTATAAAAATTGTTTTGTTAGTAAAACTCATTTCAAAGATCTTTACGCCCTAGTCCACTGAAAGTTACCCTTGATAGAAAAAAAAAGAGTAATGTACCGTTTTAGTCCTTCATTTTGTAACCACCATACAGTTTAGTCCATCTATTTTAAAAATGACTAATTTAGTCCCTCACTTTGTAGTCCGTCATGCAGTTTAGTCCCTACCGTTAACTCTCACTAACGGCATGATGACGTGGCTCATTAAATGCTTATGTGGCTGTTAAGTGACAGTTAGACATTCACGTAGGATTAAAACGACGTCGTTTTGGTAGAGGCAAATCATGCACTTTAGTCCCTCGTTTTGAAATTTAAATTTCACTCTCAAATCATTCAGTTTAGTCCCTATTTGACTGAAACTCTAATATTTCTCTTATCCCTAACCTTGAATCCCTAACATTCTTAGCAACTCTCTATCTCCTTCTTCTTTCTTCATGAACTCTAATCTCAGAACCTTCGATGCTTTCTTGGATTTTGATTCCTTGAATTTTGATTCCTCCTATAGTTGCACGGCGCACTCTCATCTTCTCTCTCTGAGCCACCGATTGAAGAAAGAAGATCATCGCACCTTAACGACAAACGAAGACGGCGACACAAGGTGGCTTGGTTTTGCTTTGCTCGGTGACGCAAGGCATGACGGCGCAGGGACTTGACTCTGCTTGGTGAGGAGTTGAGGCATGATAAGGTAAATTCCTTTGTAAATTTAGAGTTTTTATTTAATCATTCCTTTTTACCTATGGACTAAACTGAATGATTTGGGAATAAAATTTAAATTTCAAAATGAGGGACTAAAGTGCATGATTTACCTCTACCAAAACGATATCATTTTAATCCTACGTGGATGCCTAATTGCCACTTAACAGCCAAATAAGCATTTAACGGGCCACATCATCATGCCGTTAGTGAGAGTTAAATGTAGGGACTAAACTGCATGACAACCTACAAAATGAGGGACTAAATCAATCATTTTTAAAAGTGAGGGACTAAACTACATGGTGGTTACAAATAAAGGGACTAAAACGGTATATTACTCCTAATTTAATATTTGAAATTATACACATAAATTAATTTTGTTCATAAATTAAGCTTAAAATCAACAATTGTCAATTAATTTAATCTTTGAATATAACAATTAACTGTTGTAGCCCATAAAATTTTAGTTAGGGACTAAATTGATTAATTTTAAAATATTTCAAAAATTTATATTAGTTTATTTTAAATAATTAAAATGACTAAACTAATTTATCCTTAAATAATTTAGAGAACAAATTAATTGACAAAATTATAATTTTTTAGAGTCAAATTAATTGATAATTATAATTTTAGTGAGTAAATTATATTTGTCATTTCCAATTTGTATATATGAACGGATTGAAGGTAGAATTACATTTTGTCCAATTTTAATTATTTGAGTTAAAAAACGTGCCATTTCCTTGGTCAATAATTTTTGGTTCTACACTTTGTTAGACAATAACACTCATCACTTACCATTAACTAATGGTATGGTTAGGTTAGTCGAGTCTAAAGGTCCGGTTTCAATTGGTTTTGAAGGGTTAAATCATCAAATCCGATCAATTTATTTATTTAGAGTTTGGATTAATTCGGTTTGATTTACGAAAGAAATCCAAACCAATTCAATCCGATATTTTTCAGTTTGGTTTAGATCGATTTTTGATATTTAGATTATGTTAATTATAAACTAAATTAAATATAAAATTAAACATTTAAATAAAATGTTAAATACATAACATAAAATATATATTATAAATTTCACCAATATAAAACTAAAAATTTAAAAATGTTGAAAAATAAAAAAAATATGCAGTGAGTGCCGTTGAAAAATACAGCTGCAATCTGCAACCGATCCATTTGCACAGGTGATTGATGATGAAATTGTTCGATGCACACTGTCATCTACAGGACCCAAGGATCCTAAGCAAGGTTCCGCAACTCATAAAAACCGCCCAAGACACAGGGGTTGTTCGCTTCGCCGTTAACGGCGTTAGCGAACAAGATTGGCACTTGGTGAAGGAGTTATCTGAAACCTATCCTTCTGTTATCCCTTGCTTCGGTCTTCATCCCTGGTTATTCCCTTTTTTCATCTTATTATTCATATCTAACCTAACTGTTTTGATTTTGTTTCTAAATAATATGTTCTCTATTGTGCTCTTATTTGTTGAAAACTTGAAATTCATACGAAAATCACCGAATTGATGTAGCATCCGTTTATGCAATAATAAAAAATTGAACTGAAAAGAGTGTCTTAGAGAGGGAGTTGACGTTTCAACATTTGGGGCTATCTTTTGATATTGAAGGTTTGTTGCAAAGAGGAGCCCTAGTTGGTCATTCTGTTTTTTCAATTCATATCTGTTTTGATTTTGTTTGTAGGTTTTCTCAGTTTGGCATAATGATATGATATTTTTTCTAATGTGCTCTTATTTGTTGAAATTCATAAGAAAATCACCGAATTGAAGTAGAATCTATTTAAGCAATGATAAGAAAGTGAAGTGAAAAGAGTGTCTTAGAGAGGGAATTGACTTTCCAAGGTTTTGGGACTTATCTTTTGGCATTGCAGGTTTGTTGCAGAGAGGAGTCATAGTTGGTTTAAGACGTTAAAAGACTATTTTGATTCTACTCCCTGTGCTGCAGTTGGAGAGGTATTTTTTTTTCAGTATTAGTTAATTGTTAATGGTTGTATTATATATGTGAGTTGTATATGTGACATGTCTGGATTTAGCATGTAATGGTTTGGCCACTGAAATTGCTAATAGTAAAAGACTTGTTTCCTCAATTGTGCCTTTCATCATGTTTTAGCAGTTTTCTTTGTATTGATTTTGTAAATCATCAGATCTCAGAAGTTATTTGAAAATTCACTTCACATCACAGATAATAACTTCATGCTGTGTTGCGACTTGCGAGATTAATTTATTTAGTACAAAATATCACGGTTACTCCCAAATGACTAAGAATATGGCCAAAAATAAATATACATGGATATAAGCCTTGGGCAAACCTTCCATGAGGTAGCTTTTGGAATTGAGTTAGGCTCAAACCATTTTTAATGCTTTGTTTCCCTTATTTGTTGATAAAGCTTAAATATGTTTTTAGTCCTTGGAAAATTTTTTGTTTGTGTTTGTCCCTGAGAAACAAATTTTTTTGGTTTTCGTCCTTACAAAATTTTTTCTTTAGCTTTTCATCGGTACGTTTCTTAATTTCTTTCGATTTTAATCCCTACATTTTGTGAAGAAAATGACTAAAATCAAACAGAAGTATTTTATAGGGACAAAAACCAAACAAAATATTTTGTAGGGACCAAAACCAAAAATCATGAATTTTGCAAGGACTAAAAACATATTTAAACCTTCTTGATATCACGATGGTAATTGGGGCAGTTTTGACTGTATAGGGTTATTAAATTTTGTATACCTGTATTTCCATAGTTAGTGCAGGAACGATTATCCTATTAAGTATGGTAAACTTTTGTAGATATTTGTACAATGCTTTGAATTTGAAAGTACGACCAAGGCTTTATTTTTCTGTCGTGGAATACATTTAATTTTCATTTTTAAACAAATCCTGCTGAAATCCTTGGCTTGTCCCTGATTTTATGTGTTTGCATTTTCTCTTTCCCACTCTTAAATGCTAAAGTTGTCAAAATTCATATTGGTGGCGGCTTCAATGCTTTTACATGCAATAGAAGGGAACTATTGAGAATGTTATGTCTAATGTAGACCACACGTGTGTATATACTAATCAATGATCAATTACAGAAAAAAAAAAAAGGAAAGTTAAAAATATTATTGAAGAATAAAAATTATTAAAAGCTATCTTAATTGACATATGACTAAAATCCAAATAGGCACATTCATACATATTTACCAAATTTATAGGTTATTGTTGAAATTGCTTTTGCTCGTTTTGCAAGCATCTATTGTAAGTAGCTTTCGGACACTGTTGAGTTTTGCTTGCATAAATTATCATTTGATATTTTGATTTAGCTGAGTTTTTTATTTTTCCTCAGATTGGAGTGGACAAAGGATCGCATGGAAGGAACATTGATTTTTCTGAGCAGGTTTTAATTCCCCGTTTTAGTTTAAGGAAAGTTGAATGTATGTGTGTTTTCTCTAAACATCATATAGTAGCTGCTTGGTGATCTAGGACCTACCCACCATCCTTGACCAAATATCCCTGTCATTGATGCTAGCAATCCTTGATGGACAGTGAAGTAGTTCTTGGCTAATGCTTTTGCTAAATAATCTATAATTTGTGTTCGTAAATTACTTTTTCAAGTTTTGTTTAATCAGTATATCAGGGCTAGATGTTCAGTTGTTATTCATGAATTTAGTTGTTTCATGCGACAACAAGAACAAATTATAGAAATTGGTATAGTATACTGCTGTTCTTTCCCAACATATTTTCATGTGTATGATATGGTCTGCTTTAGAATATTTATCATATATTTGATTGAGTTATTTAAGGTGCCCTTTGGTACATATTGAATTCTAGTGGTAGGTTGGGTTGTGATTTTCTGTGAAAGAGTTGATTGTTAGAAATTCAATTATATTTAAAGACTTTTGTTCTCTTATTACGCATGATGCACTCTGAGCAAACGTCTCTGAAGATATAAATACTCGCTGAATATATAAATCTCTAATGGTTGGACTTAATAGTGATTAATTATCAGTCACAGTTCTTAAAATATTGCAGTAAAGGGGTTTGAAGACCCTTGGAATTGGATGCACCTTGTAGTATTTCTGCTTGGGGAATAGTTTCACAATCTTTTATGTACTGTTTGAGGGCACCTCCTGGTCTTATAAAAAAAGGGTACTTCAATACCATGTCAAGTAGCTGCTAGGAATTTCCGATTAAATAATGATCTCTGTTCTGGAAGATTGCATAAACCTATGGTGATTTTGTTATACCTTTAATACTCTTTTTTCAAGTCGGAGAAACAAAATTGATGTCTGCAATCAAGTTAGGCACTATTTCTGCTTAAGAATTTTGAACTGAGATTAGTCTTACCAAATTTGCAAATTGAGCTAAGTCAATTGCCCTGACTTATAGTTTCTTTCAAGAAAAAAATAAAATAATTTTCAAAATGAATTTACCATGTTGATAGGACCTAGAAATTTTGGCAGTTTAGAACTAGTTGGTTATTGGTGAGAGTGACAGATTTTTCTTTCAATATGCTGGCTATGAGTTGAGTATAAACGGTTGTTTCCTTAAGGCAAGATAATTTTCAGTATACTTAGAAAATAGCATTTAGGCTTCAAATGGTGCTGATTATGATATCTCAACGAACATTCCTTTTTCTTGATGTAAGAGAAGGTTATAGTCTATAAAAATTCGTTTTCAAAAATTTTTTTTATTGTCATGCTACCTCCAAATGGCTTCAAGTGCCAGTCCAATATCCGTGCAGTTAAGGTTGGCATTTTATTACCAGATTATCGGATTGAGTTCTGAACTCTGAAAAACAGAATCTATTGACAAGCAAATGACATGAAGCTTTAACTTTAATGTGCTGCACATTGACTAATGGTATATCAAAGATAGAAGTGAAGAATGTTACCTAGAGTGTTTGTTGCTAATGCATTTTGACGGCTGCAGGTTGAAGTATTGAGGCATCAGCTTGAACTTGCAAAAGAGTTAAACAAGCCAGCATCTGTACACTGTGTTCGTGCTTTTGGTGACCTTCTCGAGCTAATGAAGTATGAATCTCTCAGTCTCTCTCTCCTCCTCTCTCATTCTATTGTACTTTAAAAGATTGTTTGAGAATAATGATATGTCAATATTTTGAAATGTAAAACTTCTTTCCATACTAGTGTGGTGACCAAGAAGAGAAAATGATATTTTACTTAAAAATGTGTTCTCTAGCATAGTAGTCAATAGCGTGCTATAGCGCCGCTATAGCGACGTCGAGGAGCGTTGTGCCCCTTGGCCGCGACAGCGGCTCTGTCGCAGAGCAGTTTAAGGTCGCGGCAGTCGCGGCAGTCGCGGCGGAAATCGCGGCTGAAATCATGGCAATCGCGGCCGCGAGGAAGGATTTGAGAATTTAGGGTTTCTTTTGGAGAAGAAAGGTCCAGCAAAATTACCAAAAAGGGCTTCATTAAGGGTATTTTAGACTTTTATCAATCCTTTTTAAAAAACATTAAAAAAACCCTAAATTAAAAAACCCTACTTTTGAAAAAGCCTTCCTTCTTCAGCGCCAGTGTTTTACGAGCCTGAGGTTTTGTTTCTTCTTTCTTTCAGCATTTGCTCTGTGGTTTCCCTTGTATGCTCTGTTTTTTTCTTCTTTCTGCGTGCCTCTCTCTGGTTTTCATTGTTTCTGCGCGCTGCTCTGTTTTTTGTTCCTCCTTCTGCGTTTTCTGCTCTGTTTCTTCTTCCTTCTGCGTTTTCTGCTTCTGCTCTGTTTCTTCTTCCCTGTTCCTTTCTTCTTCTCTGTTTTTCGTTTAATCAAGCCCCTGTTCATTCATGGCTTCATCATCTCAATCTCAAGCAGCAACTCAAAAAACAATGTCTTCATCAAGTTCATCTTATAAGCTAGTGAAACCTACCGGAGAAAATATTGAAGAAAGTCCCTCTGGAAGTTAAGGGGAGATGTGGGTGCTTGTAAGAAAGTCCCTCTAAGAACCTACTCAAAGAAGCAATGGAGAAGAAGGCTGAAACTCAATCTTATATGCAAGAAGTGAAGGAAGGGGATGATGAAGAGGAAGAAATTGAAGAAATACATTCTATTAAAGTTGGAAAAAGGCCTCAAACAGCAGCTGCTCCAAGTAGCACGTCCACGGGATTTAATGTTGGTAATAAGGTGAAAGGTCCTATTGATGTGTTTTTCATGAAAAAACCAGAAGAGTTGTTAAAGGACATGAGGCAAACAAGTGTGGTTGGTGATAAAGAAGCAAGGGATAGAACCATCCAATACATTGCACGATTCTTCTATAGGAATGGAATTGCTTTTAATGTGGCACGGTCTAAAAGCTTTAAGCTTATGGTTGCGGCAATTGGATCCTATGGAAAACACTTAAAGCCACCAAGTTATCATGAATTGAGAATTCCATTACTTAAGAAGGAGGTAGAACTAAATAGGGAAATGATGTCGCATTTGGAGGATGAAAGAGTCCAACATGGTTGTTCAATAATGTTGGATGCTTGGACCGATAAGAAGAATAGGACTATAATCAACTTCTTGTACAATTGTCCTCGTGGAACAATGTTCACCAATAGTGTTGATGCCTCGGGTTTTGTAAAAACTGGAGAGAAATTATATCAATTATTAGAGGATTTCGTGTAATTGCTTGGAATAGAGAGCGTGGTTCAAGTTGTAACTGATAACGGAAGCAATTACGTCTTAGCCGGTAAGACACTAATTTCAATCACGTTAAACTTAATTTTAATTAATTGTTTATTTACATAGCTTATTGATTTGGAGTGGATTCAATGTTATATTCCTAGGGAAATTATTGGAATGCAAGTATCCTCGCCTATTTTGGACTCTATGTGCTGCCCATTGCATCGATTTAATGTTGGAGGACATAGGGAAGCTTCAAAAGGTGAAGAGAACAATCAAAAGAGGAGTGGAACTTGTCGGTTATATTTACAACCATGCTTTGACACTTAATATAATGAGGAAGTTCACAAACAAAATGGAATTGGTTAGACATGGGGTTACAAGGTTTACAACATGCTTTCTTACTTTGCGAAGGTTGCATAAACAAAAAGTTAACCTTAGAAAGATGTTCACTTCTGAAGATCGGTTGACAACCAAGTTATCAAAGGAAGCTAAGGGTAATAAGGCCACTAGTATTGTTTTGATGCCTTCTTTTTGTAATGATGTATTGTTTTCTCTTAAAGCCACGGGGTCACTTGTGTTGAGGCTTGTGGACAATGAAAAAAAGGCAGCAATGGGCTATATCTATGAAGCTATGGATAGGGCCAAGGAAGCAATCCAAAAAGCCTTTGGTGATAATAAAGACAAGTATGGGCAAATTTTTGATATTATTGATAGAAGGTGGGAATGCCAATTGCATCATCCATTACTTGCAGCCGGCTATTATTTGAATCCTGAATTTTATTTCTCAAATCCTGCTATTGAAAATGATGCCGAAGTCACACACGGATTACACAGGCGCATTGAGAAAATGACAGAATCTGAAAAAGTGGTAGATTCAGGCTCACATGAGTTGTGCATCTATAGGAGAAAAGAAGGCCTTTTTAGTTTGAGGGCTGCAATAAGGCAAAGAACTATATTGGCTCCTTGATTGTATTTACTTAGTTCTTAATTTTTTACTTTTTTTTTTTACTTGGTAATAGTAAATAAATTACTAATTAATTTACAAATTATAGCTGAGTGGTGGAGAACTTACGACAAACACGTGCCAAATTTACAAAAGATTGCTATCAAGATTCTAAGCTTGACTTGTAGCTCGTCGGGTTGTGAGCGTAACTGGAGCTTTTTTGAGCATGTAAGTATAATTGTTATGACCATATAGCAATTTTACTTGTTATCACTCATCTGTTATTGAGTATTCATGAAGCTAACTTTATTTTTAAATAATAGATTCATTCCAAAAGGAGGAGTAAACTTGAGCACCAAAAGCTACAAGACTAGGTCTTTGTCACCAAGCTCTAATGGAGCGTTATAATTCTCAAGACTCTATTGATCTTATCATCCTCAACGATATTGATGATAGTTGCAATGAGTGGATGCTTGGAGAAATGGAGCCTCTTGATGAACCAACTGATGATGAGCTTGTTTATGATGATGATGATACATTGACTTGGGGGCTTGTTGGTAGTGCTATGGGTGTTAATGAGCCTATTGTCTACACTAGGCAGCAATCAAAATTGAAGAAAGGTAGAGGAGTTCAAGGTGGCAGCAGCAGCAACACTTCCTCTAGGAGGCCAAAAACTAAAATACTTGCTCAAGTGGAAGAAGAGGATGAAGAGGAAGAAGACGAAGAGGCTGCACTTGAAGAGGAGAAGGAAGAGGAACAGCAAGAGGAGGCTTATCATTCTACTAGTGATGAGAGTTGCGAAGGAGATGAAAAATATTTTGAATGAGATTAGGAGTTAGGATTTAGGACATGGCATTTAGAATACACTTATAGTCTTTTAAGAGTGTATTAGTACTTATAAGTTATTAAGTTTGAATTATGAGAATTGTGTTTTGTTATGTTTTGAAGTAGAAGCTAGAATTATGATTGCTAAATGCTACTAATTATGAAATATGAATATGAACAATGAATATGTGTTTAATTTTTGGCACCTTAATATTTTTATGGAATTATTTAAGTATAAGTATAATTTTGATTTTATACAATTTGTATAGTTAAATTTCGCAATAGCGGGCATCCCGCTATTCGCTATACCTCTATAGCGTTTTGAGGGTCGGCTGCTATGCTTTGCTATCTGAGATGGACTACTATGGCGTAGACGGTAGAATATAATTACAGAGAATTCAAGAGTCCCTGTTCTCTCTCTACCAATGTTTTGAAAATCAGACTGGTCATTGAACTGGTCGAGGCACTGGTTTAGGTTTAATGTTTCAACCGCGATCAAACTGTGGTTGAACCGGTATATAAATATATTATAATATAATCAACACAAGCAGATGTATATATAGACAAAAATGATTTTTTTTTTAAGAATTGGTAACTGATCGCATTATGATATATAGCAATTGCCGAAACCGGTTCGCAAGCACGGGTCCTGCTCGCGAGCAATTCTCCTGTTTTGACCAGTTCGGCAGTTTCAAGTCCAGTTTTTGTGTCAAAATACTTGTATTAGAGTGTAAGTGATATAATGTGATTACTCGTTAGGTTCTTTCAGAAGCTGTTGAATGTCTCTGGCTATCGTACTCTTTTGTCGCAAATTACTTCTATTAGAGCGTCAGTGATGCAATGTGATTACTCATTCAGTTTTTGCAAAATAATACGAGTGCTTTTCCTGATTTTTGGTAACATGGCTCTTATTCTTAGAATGGTTACATAAATAGACTTGCATTATCTAATATATAATGGCAGGGAGTTTGTATCATAGCGATGCCATTGATAATTATAAAGTGGCATGTTTGAAATTTTACACCTTCACTTAAATTTTTCAATGTCTGCAGGTCTATAGGTCCTTTTCCTGCTGGTGTCATTCTTCACTCTTACCTAGGTTCTGCTGAGATGGTTCCTGAATTTTCCAAGCTTGGTGCTTATTTTTCCTTCTCTGGGTTTCTTATGTCACTAAATGCAAAGAAGGCAAAGAAAATGCTGAAGATGGTATTTTCATCTCTTCTTCTATATGATTAATGTTGTTTAATGTAATTTTATACTATCTATCATGACATTCATATTTTCTATAATACTCAGGTTTCTTCTGATAGAATCTTGTTGGAGACAGATGCACCTGATGCACTACCAAAGTCAAACATAGATTCTCTGTTTTTCGTCGAAGGTGATGCTTCTCTGCCTGAAGAGCTTGATGGCCAACAAACAGCTTCATCCTCAACTTCTGGTTCTTCTGCTGGTATTTTATCCC
This sequence comes from Cyamopsis tetragonoloba, assembly GCA_037177725.1. Lineage (NCBI taxonomy): Eukaryota > Viridiplantae > Streptophyta > Magnoliopsida > Fabales > Fabaceae > Cyamopsis > Cyamopsis tetragonoloba. The sequence continues at coordinate 24,972,442 of CM074124.1, forward strand.
ATGTATCAACAGATGCTTTAACATTGCCGAAGGAAACTCTCAATCATCCAGCAAATATTCATAATGTATGTAGCTCTAGTAACTGCTCTGTTCATTTCAAACTAAGCATCTCGTATTATATAATTTCTTGGAGATACATATGTTAATCTTTTAAATTAGAGAAGAAAAAATTCTAGTCTTACCTTTCCCTTACTTTTTCTCCGTAAAATAAATCGCATTGATCTCTAAGCTTTAAATACCTACCATCTCAAAATACTGTAAATTCACTAATACACAATGCTGTATTTGGGGTTGGGGGGTTGTGAATAAATTCAACCAGTAGGTTTCTTTGTCCTGAATAGCACTTAATTGACATCTGGGATAAAAATGTAATATTCCCTTGCATGTATGAGGCGCTTCCCTTTTACATGCAATACTTAGTAGTGTTCGGCTTCTCTCTTCTCCATGTAGATAAAGGTTAAGAATTTTTCAACTTATCTTAATAAAGAAAAATGTAACATTAAAGAGTTCTTTGAGAAGTTAGGGGCATGTTTACTTTGTATTTTTTATTTTATTTTTATGACCGATTGCAATACAAAAATATTACCTTATTTTTTTTTTATTTTCTATTTTTGGAGATTTATATTGCAAATATTAAAAAAACAACAAAAATAACTGTAATTTATTTTCAATGTTGTGTAAAACTCCTCTATCTCCTCTTACAAAACTAACATAAAAACACTACATTTTAGTCCCTCTCCTTTCATCATTTGAACCAAATACATACATAAAATAAATAATGAAAACAAAAAATAATAATATAAAGTAAACAGGTCCTAGAATTTTGAGGTTCTACTTCTCTTAAAGTTTCTCCTAAAACCACGTGAATGTACTGGACCAGATCATGGAAACCAAGCATAATAAATAAGAGCTTTTGAAAAACTTTAGTGGTTGTTTAGTTTCATGTTTGAGTGGAGTAAAAAGGCACCCGTTTCAATACAATAAAAAGTAGCTATTACATTTTGGGGGTACGTTGGATTTGATTTGATTTATTTTCAATCACACAGTTAAACAAGTAGGGACATATGATATAGGAAATAAATGAACAACAAAATTTATTTAATATTGTTGAATGATTACCCGCATGCTTGTAAAGGAATTAAATGGTTTTGTAAGGTTGATATTCTTCAATTCTTACACTTGCAGGTACTTGATTATGTTGCATCTATGCTAGACATCACTAAGGAAGAACTTGCTGAATTAAGTTACCAGAATGCAGTCCGCTTGTTCTGCTATGAAGGTTCGAAAGTTCTTCAAAATTAAATATGATAACAGACTTATATCAGTAGTGTATCATTTTTGAGTGTTGTTTTGTATAAGTCTTCTCGATTAGCACTTTTCATAATGTCAATTTGTTGCATAAAGATATATCTGTCGTTAATTTAATCTGAAATATTTTTATTACTAATTTAGTCTCTAAAAGATTTAAAACCCTCCTATTTTAGTTATTTCCATACAAAGTATAAAATAAGGATATACATAACAGATAATACTAGAAAGTTTATAAACATATACATTACAGATAATACTAGAAAGTTTATTAGAGCTAGATGGATGAAAAATTTGTATAGATTAGTGGAAAAAGTTTAATATGTAAGCATGTGTTTTATATCTTTTAGAGATTAAATTGTAACAAAAATCTTTTGGAGATTAATTTGGTAATACATATATTTTTAGAGGACTGAATTCACATTGATATCTTTCTTAAAAACTCACAATTTCAAGTTTCAAATGTATTTTCCTTTTGTTTCCTTAATATTGAAAATTTAAGATACACTTGGATCAAAATTATAAAACTTGGGTTGGTTATCGACTCAGTGAGGTATGAGTTAATGGGTCTCTAGTCTAGCTAGTAGGTTGCTGGTTGAATCTATTTATTAAAAATTATAAGATATATAAATTGATTTAAGACATATAAACTTCTTTAAAATTATATATTTATTAAACTAGCAGTAAGTATTGTTTATTATATTTTTTACTATTGAATCACACAATATTTTAAAATTAGATTAGATAAAATAAATAGAGTTATTAATTACATGTATATGATTTACCCTAGTAGCTTTAGAAATATATGGTTTTGATAGTTGAGTTTTATTGAAATTAGTCATGATGACTCTTGAGCTTGTGATAGCTTAGTAGATTGCAAAAGTTTAATATGCAAAAAGGAACCTTTTGTGTATTGATGCACAAAATATGTCTATTTGTTAATATGCCTATTTGTTAACGGCCACTGACATATTTGCATTAAAATAATTGTTGAGATCTGTCATCTTAAAATATTTCACAAAGTTTGAATTTTCGTTTTTCATCGGATTAAACAAATAATTACTTGATCCCTTGCCTAAAAAAAATAAAAATTACTTGATCTTATATTGGAAAAATGAATTTTCTTCTTTTGGATTCTCTATTAAAATAGTATAGTCACAATAGCAATTTTTAAAAAGTAATTTAGTAATTAGTAATTTATAAGTGGCATGTTTTAATTCAAGCATTCTGACAAACATAATTAAGAATTAGTCGTAAAACATTGATTGATGGACTAAGTTTAAAAGAAATTGAAAATATACTTAGACAAATGCTTGAAAGTAAGAACATATGAACTTATAATGAAATAAACACATGAACTTAGACAGAACAATGTGACCGGGTTAATGTCTTAAAGGGGTTTATCCTAGAACTTACATACAATCCATGGTGTAGCCATTGTTAGCCTTGTTTGTTGAGGACTTAGGCATGTTTTTGGGTGTCGGAAGTGTTTTGTATAGGTGGCCTTTATGTGCATCACGAAATTTGTGCTTAAACTCTACCCAAAGACCCCTATTTATAGTGCTCTTACTAACATTAGTTACAACATTAAAAAACCAGAACAAAACTGCCCTTAGAATCATCAAATCATTATATGCCTCGTGTCCTCATAACTGTTTTGCTTATGCGCACCGTTAGTTTGTCTTTCATGGCAAAACGACACTTGCCTCATCTTTATTGGCTCCCTTATTTGGAAAAATTGTTGCAATAGGATTCTGGCATGTTCTTGTGCATGTGACTTAGAATGTCACTTCTTAGGGACTCTTCTACTAATAACTTGCATGATTCCCAACACTTAGCTAATTTTCTGGATGATTTTGTGTAACACCCTTATCCTGATTATACTAATCATATATACAAAATTCACAACTTATTCTATGGAAGCATAGATAAGTAGTTTGTCCATCTCCTTGTCTTTAGGGTGTATTTTGTCAAAAACAAATAATTCTTAGATCTCAATTCATGGAAGAAAATTTTCTTCCTCTAAGGTTCATTCTAAATAGTTTAGTCACAATTAAAACTGGATTTCTTAAGTTAAAATTAATTGTTAATCAAATTATAAGTTTCTAACTAGATGATACAGATAAATCACAATAAGTCAAAATAGCAAAAGAACACTGAAACACTTGAATGAAGCATTTAAAACATGAACAATGATAAAAATGTGCAAAGGAGTAAAAGGAAGACTTGATTGTATTCCATTTTGATATATCAAAGTACACATAAGGATTTAAACAAGAAATTAACACTCAAAGGTGTTAATCTTCACTTACATGTAACCCAGTATGCTTATGTTTGTAGCCATATGTCGTATACGTTTGTGTGTGTGACTTTGAGAAGGCTTTGGGTATTAGAAGATGGATATATGATCTTAGTTTGTGTTGAAGGATCTTGATTTCCTCTCTATCAACTCTTCTGTCTAACACAGAATATCTCAAGAAAATCTCTCAGACTTAACACAGAAATTATGTTCTTTGCCTTTTTTTGCATATCATTTGTGTACAACAGAGGTTCCTATATATAGCGCTCTGACAAAACAGGGCAGTTACAGAAGGGAAGCAAAAAGGAAAAAGAAATAAACTAAAATATCCGGTGATTGATTGACATGTGTCTTTGGGCAGTTATTCTTTAAGCGCGTTAGTTATCCAATCATGGGTAGTAATCCACATGCTTCAATATAAATGTTTCCCATGATTCTGGAATGGAAACTGCTTTATACACATTAAACACGTTTCCTTTTGAAATTTTGCTCTTACTGCTTCCTTATGCATAACTAAAGACTTTGTCAAAATTCCAACATTATGCTTGGAATACATGTATATGAAATCAGAAGAATTTCTGACTATGTACGTGTGATTCTGACTATAGTGGTTAGAGAGCTTTAAAACCTGCATATGATCAGAAACGTTCTGATTAGGCCTTGAACTCTTGAGAATAAGTCCAACATCATGTTTTGATATTTGGACATGGTAAGTGAAAAACCTCTTTGACCAAGGTTAGAATGAATCTGATCAGCATAGCCAACCAACTATAGAACTTATATTTGATAAGTAAGAGTCTCTGACTAAGCTTTAATCATTTGAAAATAAGTTAAATGAAGCCATTTATGTCCTTTGGAATATAACCTCTTAATCATGAGGGTGTTCTGAGTATAGACTCAACAACATTCTTTAAGGTTTATGATCATTCTGATCAATGGTCAGGACCTTTCTACTGATTAAGATCTTAACTTGAAAAAATTGATTCAAGTCATTCATAGCCTTTGGCTGTACGTTTGGTGAAGGTAAATTTATTTTACCCAACAGAAGCCCCCAAAATTGACTCTCTAATGGATGCGAAGAGGGTAAATTTTATTCATTACAACCAATTTAGTCTTTGATCTTCATGAAAACGTGATTTGGTCCATGATTATTTATCGTGGCAAAGGCGGTTACCAGATTAAATAACTCTTTATGTTACCGTATAAGTCATTAATAAATTTCTCCTCGTAGAGATAACTTAGGTAACAATAGGGTTTTATTTAATTCATTCAGTTACCTATAAATAGGCTTAAGGCGCTTTGAGGGAACTTTCACATTCTCTCTTCTCACAAAGTAAATTATATTTACTCTTGGGAAACTGCCTTCTTTGTCCCATAACTCTTCTTCAATTCCTTTGAGATTTTTTATGATCAATGGCATCTGGGTCTTAAAAGAATGTTATGACTGAAAGTGCATCGAAAAGAAAAGGAAAAGTACCTCAAACCACATCAGATGAAGTATCAGAATCATTCACTTTCCCTAACCTTGAAAAGGACCCAATTAAACTCGCTATCATGTAGAGTTAGGTATTTATCCCCTTATACCATGGCGGTCGTAAATGTGTCATTTTAGGGCCTTGTAGTCCTCTTGAAACCATAGAATCCTAAAACTCCATGTTTCTCTTATCTGGTTCTGATGCTATTCTCGCTAATCTTAAATGTGTGATGACTGATTCTTTAATTAAAAACACAAGAATGTACATGATTGCTTACCCATCCACCAAGGAAGATTATATTAAGTGGATTGATAGGTTAGAGCCCATAAAGAGTGATTCTTAGAAATGAGTGGGAATTTATGATGCTATTATGCTTAGTACTTCTCCAATTAAATATAATTATTATATGCTTCATGTTGCTTTGATGTTTTGACATGCTCCAACATCATCTTTTCATTTTTCTCTTGGTATGTTCACCCATACTCTTTTCGATCTCTCTACCATATTTGGTATTAGACCAGATGAACCTTTGCCTAATTTCTGTTTCAACAAAGGTTTTTATTTTTCCCTATTTCAGATTCTAACCATGTTGCCTTCATACTATATTAATTGGCCAAATACGCTTTTGGTTCTAAATTCTGTGTGTACTGTTCTTCGATACTATATTAGTAATTTTTAAAAGATTAAGTTACATTCCAACAGAGACATTGTCAATTTTGTTGTGATCATGTGAAAAATTAAATTCGCCAAACTCTAAGATTAGTCACATATACTCTGACTGGAGGGATTCAAAGGTCAACTAATTTCCTCCCATCATGGCTATTTGAGTTAAAATGTTCATGTTTTGCTATTTGACATTATGTGCATAGTGATGGTAGGATTATAAAATGAACTGAAAGTATGCATTTTTGGATCAAAATCTGATTATTGATATAACCCTCAAAATAGAGAATGAACATGCGATGAAAAGCTAAAGTTAGCCTTCTTTTAATGTATGAAAAATGATTTAGTTTTAATAGTAGTACCAACTAGTGTGTACCCTGCAGTTGTTTTGGCTAACTTTAGCTATCTAGCGCATGTTTTAACTTTAGATTATGAGGAAACATATGCTCTCGTAGTTAGACTAGTATTCATTAGACTTCTTCTTGGCTTTGCATGATCATGAATTTCAAGCTTTATCAAATGGATGTAAAAAGTGTTTTTTTAAATGGCTTTATTCAAGAAGTTTATGTTGAACAACCTCCCGGTTTCGGAAACTTTGAATTCCCAAATCATGTTTTCAAACTAAGAAACCTTTGTATGGTTTAAAGCAAGCTCTTGGAGCTTGTATGAAAGATTGAGTAAATTTCTCTCGAACAATGAATTTCAAAGAGGCAAAGTTGATAATACCTTATATATAAAGCATAAGCATCATGACATACTTTTTGTACAAATCTATGTTGATGATATTATATTTAGGGCTACTAATAAGAATTTGTGTAAGGACTTTACTACAAGCATGCAAGAAGAATTTGAAATGTCCATAATGCAAGAACCTTTGTGTCTCAAACCAAGTATTGCAAAGAATTACTCAAAAAGTTTGGCATGAACAACTCCAAAGAAATGGCTACTCCTATGAGCACTTCTTGTTACCTCGACAAAGATGAAATTGGTAAACACGTTGATGTGTCCAAATATCGTGGCATGATAGTGTCTTTATTATACTTAACTGCTAGTAGACCTGACATTATGTTTAGTGTATACATGTATGCAAGATGTCAATCATGTCTTAAGGAATCACATCTTAGTGCCATTAAACGTATTATAAGATATCTGCTTGGCACTTGCAACAATGGTTTGTGGTATCTTAAGGGGTGCATCATGTTCTTTAATTAGATATTTTGATTCCGATTTTGCGGGATGTAAAATGGATAGGAAGAGCACTAGTGGAACATGTCATTTTCTTGGTCATTCATTAGTCTTATGGCATAGTAAGAAGCAAGAAAGTGTAGCTCTTTTTACCGCCGAAGCGGAATATGTAGCGGCAAGAAGTTGTTGTGCTCAAATTCTTTGGTAAAAACAACTTGAAAATTATGGCATTCACATGAATCATATTCCACTTAAGTGCAATAAATCTCATAGAATTCCATGATGCATTCTAAGACCAAGCATATAGAAATAAGATATTATTTCATTAGGGATCATGTTCAAAAGAGAGATTGTATGCTTGAGTTTATTGAAACATCCAAACAATTTGCTGATAATTTTACCAAGCCTATCTCGAAGGAAAAGGAAGGTTTTTATTTTATAAGAAGAAAACTTGGCATAATTGATCAATCATGTGTTGTTTGAATTGTCTTAAATTCCTGCATTTTTATCAATGATCATTACTGACTTGAGCGTTGGAGACTCTTTTTCTTGTTTTGCAGGTCTCATTACTTACAAAAAGGCACAAGAAAATAAATATCAACCCTTGAATACTTTAAATTCATGTGTTCCTTCAAGATTTAAATTTTTCTAGTTTATATTCAAATATATGCTTTCTGTGCTTGTATATTCGAATATATGTCTTTTGTGATCTTATATTCGAATACATATTCGAATATGGGAAGTCAACATGTTTTCAACTAAGTTTCTTTGACTTTCAAAACTCCCATATTTGAATAGATATTCGAATATAACTTCCCAGTAGTCCTATATTCGAATACATATTCGAATATTAAATACCCATATTCAAATATTACATCTCCATATTCGAATATCTGACTGTTTTGATTAAGATTTTGACTGTATATTTGAATATATATTCGAATATACCACGTTATATTCGAATATATATTCGAATATGGATGTGTCTGAGTATTTAAACACTTTCCTTTTTGAGACACTTTTCTCTCAACTATTTCTCATCTTCACGCATTCCCTCTCTTTCCCTCACCCAAATATTTCCAAATCTCCTTCCCTCTCAACCTTCAACATTCATCAATGGCCTCCTCCTCACCATCTTCCTCTCTTCTTTCTGCCAGCTCTCCTCCATCACCTACACCCAGCCCCGCTTTAAACGCACTGCCACCAACAAGCCAACTCCCATGCCACGTGGCCCACGCACTGGGTCTTCATTATCAGTGTCTTTGGCCATCGCCGGTTTTTCTCCTGAGTTCCAACGTTGGTTCTCCTCTCCCAAGCAAGTGCCAAATTTCAAAAAGGATTTGCTGACCGGAATTGTTTGACGCCTGCCGGGTCAACCTGTCATGGTTTCACGAGTAGGGCTTCTTGTTTGTCCCTTAGCTCGAATTTGCCTATCTTGTCCCTTTACTCAGCATAAAAAAAAAGGTGTATTCCAACCTTGTTCGTGTTTTTTACTCCACCTCGCCTACGACGCCGAGACTTTCACTATTACTTCAAAAGTAAAACGCACAAAATTCACACACCTACCTTCCCTCTAAACTTCACTCACCGGGCTACGATTTGAAGGTTCCCAAATTTCTGGCTCCACTGCCATGGGCCAATGGGCCACCGAGTAGAACCCCATTTAGGCCATCGGGGCCATGTGCTATGTTAGGGTTACATTCCACACCTCCAAACAAGGGGATTACCTTTCGACCAACACTCTGACAGTGGACTCGCGCATAGTCCATATGATTATTGCCCAGGTCCTGCTCGGTCGTGTAGGAAACTTTGCCAAGGTCCTCCACGATGATCGACTTCTGCTTTGGGCCATCATCAAACAAAAGCCCGTTGATTGAGCACGAATTGTACAACACCATATGCTAAAGGGAGCCACAAGAATCACTCCCCTTCCATACCCCACTCTGATTACTTCGAGTCAACCTGGCTGACGAATACAACACTTCCATTGATGGGCAAAACATTGATATTGGCCACTCAGTTTTGCACTGTGCTGGTATCGTTTTCACTGCAGACAACTGGTACATACATGACTTGGGCATTGATGGCAACCACTCAAAGGAAAACTCCACTGCACCCGCAGACCTTGAAGATCCCTCTGAGCCAACCTAGGAACAGGAGCCTCTTACAGCTCTTATCCAGCAACTTAGCCTCCAGATTTCTCAAATGATGGATGGACGCTTTGAGTATCAGCCCTCGTACTTCGAGCAGAGGTGTGAGCAAATGGAGTCATCACTGCGAGGGGAGATTGCTTCCCTCCAAGAAGAAATTGCCCACAGCTCAAGCTACATGCCTCAGTATTGACAGTCCACTTTCCATGATGATAAGGCGGCACTGGCGGCTCTCAGCAGCTCTTTGGAGGTGAAGGTTTATAGGGATTCGAGACTCAACAAAGTCTCAGCTTAGACTTTGATTTCTTTAGCACTCTATCTGCCTCCGGCCCACTCTAGCTCCTCTCTGCCTTCTCCGTAACCCACTTCTAATCACACTTCATTGCACATTTCTAACTTAGTTTAAATTTGATCAAATTTGGGTAATTTTGATTCAACCTGGCTTACTTTTTTTAAATTGGATTATTTTGGAGTTTTAAACTCATAATTTTGCTTCTGAATGTTTTCAGACTTGATACTGGTCTAATTTCATCCGTATGTTTTTAATGATGACATAAGAGGGAGAATCAATGCTGAAAATGCTAAACATGTTCAAAGAGGCCCTTGTCTAACACACATAAAGCAGAATTGTGCATATTTCATGACTTAACAGAGTCTTTGAACATGTTTAACATTTTTAGTCTTTGAACATGTTTAGCATTTTCAGTATTGATTCACCCCCTTTTGTCATCATTAAAAACATACGGATGAAACTAGACAAGTATCCAGTCTGAATACATTTAGAAGCAAAATTATGAGTTTAAAACTCCAAAATAATCCAGTTTATAAAAAGTAAACCAAGTTAAATCAAAATGATCCAAATTTAATTAAAATTAAACTAAGTTAGAAAAGTGCAATGAGGTGTGATTAGAATTGGGTTAGGGAGAAGGCAAGAGGGGCTAGAGTGGGCCGGAGTCAAGTGAAGTGCTAAAGAAATCAAAGTCTAAGCCGAGACTTTCTTGAGTCTCGAATCCCTGTAGATTTTCACCTTCAAAGGGCTGCTAAGAACTGCCAGTGCCCCGTTGATCATCATGGAAGGTGGACTGAGAGTACTGAGGCATGTAGCTGGAGCTGTGGGCAATTTCCTCTCGGAAGGAAACAATTTCTCATCATAATGATGACTCCATTTGCTCACACCTCTGCTCGAAGTATGAGCGCAGTTGCTCAAAGCGTGCATCATCATTTGAGAAATCTGGAGGCTGAGCTGCTAGAAGAGGCTTCTGTTCTTGGGTTGGCTCAGAGGGCTCTTCAGGGTTTGTTGGTGCAGGGAAGTTCTCCTTTGGGCGGTTGCCCTCAATGCCCAAGTAATGTATGTACCAATTGTCTGCAGTGAAAACGATACTAGCACGGTGCAAAACTGATGGGCCAATCTGAAAGTTTTGCCAATAATGGAAGTGTTGTATTCGTTAGCTAGGTTGACTCGGAAGTGGCGGAGGATGATAGTGATCAGAGTGGGGTATGGAAGGGGAGTGATGCCTATGGCTCCCTTTAACATATGGTGTTGTACAAGTCGTGCTCAATTAACGGGCTTTAGTTTGATGATGGCCCAAAGCAGAAACTGATCATCATGGAGGACCTTTGCGAAGTTTCCTACACGACCGAGCAGAACACGAACAATAATCAGATGGACTATGCGCGAGTCCGTTGTCAGAGTGCTGGTTGGAAGGTAATCCCCTTGTTTGGAGGTGTGGAAGGTAGCCCTAACATGGCAAATGGCCCCGATGGCCTGAATGAGGTTGTACTCGCTGGCCCATGGCAGTGGAGCCGGAGATTTGGGCACCTTCAAATCGTAGCCCGGTGAGTGAAGTCCAGAGGGAAGGCGAGATTGTGACTTTTGTGTGTTTGACTTCTGAAGTAATAGTGGAAGTCTTGGCGTCATGGCGAGGTTAGAGTAGAAAACACGAACAAGGTTGTGATACACCTTTTGATAGGCAGATTCGAGCCAGGGGACAACCAAGAAGCCCTGCTCGTGAAACCATGGCAGGTTGACGCAGCGGGAGTCAACCAATTTCTGGTTTGAAAATCCTTTTTGAAATTTAATGACTTGCTCGGGAGAGGAGAACCAACGTTGGAACTCAGGAGAAAAACCGGTGGTGGCCAAAGGGAGTGATGATGAAGACCCAGTGCGTGGGCCACATGGTATGGGAGTTGGCTTGTTGGTGGCAGTGCGTTTGAAGCGGGGCCTTTTGGGTGTAGGTGATGGAGGAGAGTTGGAAGGAGGAGGAGAGGAAGATGGTGAGGAGGAGAGGAAGATGGTGAGGAGGAGGCCATTCATGAATGTTGAAGGTTGAGAAGGAAGGAGATTTGGAAATGTTTGGGCGAGGGAAAGAGAGAGAATACGTGAAAATGAGGGAGATTTGTGAGAGAAAAGTGTCTCAAAAAGGAAAGTGTTTAAGTACTCAAACACATCCATATTCGAATATATATTCAAAAACCTTTTCAAAATAGTCAGATATTCGAATATGGAGATGTGATATTCGAATATGGGGATTTAATATTTGAATATGTATTCGAATATAAGAACACTGGGAAGCTATATTCGAATATGAGAGTTTTGAAAGGCAAAGAAACTTAGTGGAAAACATGTTGACTTAAGACCACAAGCTTATATTCGAATATATTTTCGAATATGGGAAGTCAACATGTTTTCCACTAAGTTTCTTTGAATTTCAAAACTCCCATATTCAAATAGATATTCGAATATAGCTTCCCAGTGTTCTTATATCCGAATACAATATTTGAATATTAAATCCCCATATTCGAATATCACATCGCCATATTCGAATTTTTTCACTATTTTGACTAGGACTTTGACTAGGATTTTGACTGTATATTCGAATATACCACCTTATATTCAAATATGGATGTGTCTGAGTACGTAAACACTTTCATATTCGAATATACATGCACAGAAAGCATATATTCGAATATGTGATCGAATATCAACTTGAAAATTTTAAAACTTGAAAGAACACATGAATCTAAGGTATTCAAGGGTTGATATTCATTTTCTTATGCCTTTTTGTAAGTAATGAGTACTGCAAAACAAGAAAAAGAGCCTCCAACGCTCAAGTAAGTAATGATCATGGATAAAAATGCTGGAATTTAAGACAATTCAAACAACACAAGATTGATCAATTATCCTAAGTAAGGAGGTTTGGTAAAAATATCAGCAAGTTGTTTGGATGTGTCAATGAACTCAAACATACAATCTCCCTTTTGAACATGATCCCTAACGAAATGATGTCTTATTTGTATATGCTTGATCCTAGAATGCATGATGGGATTCTTTGCGAGATTTATTGAACTAGTGTTGTAAAATTTAAGTGGAATATGATGAATGTGAATACCATAATCTTCAAGTTGTTGTTTTAACCAAAGAATTTGAGCATAACAACTTCCTACCACTACATATTTCGCTTCGACAGTAGAAAGAGCTACACTTACGTGCTTCTTACTATGCCATGAAACTAATGAATGACGAAGAAAATGACATGTTCCATTAGTGCTCTTCCTATCCATTTTACATCCTGTAAAATCAGAATCATAATATTAATTAAAGAACATGATGCACCCTTAGGATACCACAAACCCATGTTGCAAGTTCCAAGTAAATATCTCATAATACGTTTAACGGCACTAAGATGTAATTCCTTAGACAATGATTGATATCTAGCACACATGCATACACTAAACATAATGTCAGGTCTACTAGCAGTTTAATACAATAAAGACCCTATCATGCCACGGTATTTGGACACATCATTGGGTTTACCAATTTCATTCTTGTCAAGGTAACAGGAAGTGCTCATGGGAGTAGCCATTTTTTTGGAGTTGTCCATGCCAAACCTTTTGAGCAATTCTTTCCAACATTTGGTTTGAGTCACAAAGGTTCCTGCTTGGTTTGTTTGATTTGAAATCCAAGGAAGAATGTGAGTTCTCCCATCATGGACATTTCAAATTCTCGTTGCATTCTTGTAGCAAAGTCCTTACACAAATTGTCATTAGTTGCACCAAATATAATATCATCAACATAGATTTGTACATGTAGTATGTCATGATGCTTATGCTTTATAAACAAGGTGTTATCAACTTTGCCTATTTGAAATCCATTGTTGAAGAGAAATTTACTCAATCTTTCGTACCAAGCTCTAGGAGCTTGCTTTAATTCATAAAAAGCTTTCTTGAGTTTGAAAACATGATTTGAGAATTAAAGTTTTTGAAACCGGGAGGTCGTTCAACATAAAATTCTTCTCGAATAAAGCCATTTTAGAAGGCACTTTTTACATCCATTTGATAAAGCTTGAAATCCATGATGCATGCAAGGCCAAGAAGAAGTCTAATGGCTTCTAGTCTAACTACGGGGCATATGTTTTCTCATAATCTATGCCTTCTTGATTATATTCCTTAGCCACTAGTCTAGCTTTGTTTTTAGTGATTATTCTGGTTTCGTTTAGTTTATTTCTAAAGACCCACTCAATACCTATGTTGGATGATCACTAGGCTTAGGGATCAAGTCTCAAGCTTGTTTTCTTTCAAATTGATTCAAATCTTCTTGCATAGCTATAGCCCAATGTTCATCACTAATTGCTTTATCGACGGTACTAGGTTCAATTTGAGAAACAAATGCCACGAAGTTACCTGCATTTCTAATAGAGTGTCTAGTGGTTACTCATTTTGAGATTTCACTAATAATGTTGTCAATGAGATGGTGCTTTGAAGTTCTCCATTCTTTGGGGAGTTCACCATGTGGTTCATTTGCAGCATGAATGGAACTTTCTGGTTTGTCTTCCTCAACTTTTTCTACTCTTCTTTCATCGCTCATATCCTCAAAGGCACCTACAAGATCATCAACCTTTATTTCCAAGTCTTTGGGGTTAGATTCATCAAAAGTCACATGAATTGATTCTTTAATGGTCATACTTTAGGGGATCCATGTCATTGAGCATGGTTCTAGCCAACTCAACAAGTGAGCAATTTTTCCTCTCCACAACACCATTTTGTTGTGGGGGTCCTTGAAGACGAGAAGTTATGCTCAATGCCGTGTTTGTCACAAAATCTTTCAAAATCATGATTTTCAAATTCCGCCATGATCACTACAGATGCATGTAATTTTCAAATCCTTTTGATTTTGAATAACTTTTTCTAATCTTTTGAAAGCACTAAATGCTTGACTTTTGTGAGCTAAAAAGAGAGTTCATGTGTATCTAGAGTAATCATCAACTATTACTAGCCCATAGTAATTTCCCCCAAAACTCAGTCCTAGAGGGACCAAACAAGTTTATGTATAAAAGCTGCAAAGGTCTTGAGGTTGAAACAACATTTTTGGATTGAAAAGAGACATTTGCTTGTTTTCCTTTTTGACAAGCATCACACAATTTGTCCTTTTCAAACGAATTTTTGGTAAACCAATGACTAACTCTTTTGAAATCAACTTGTTTAAATGATCCATATAAATATGTGCAATTATTTTGTGCCATAGCCATGATTCTTCCTCTTTAGTCATAAAAAATTGAGTATCATTTTAGGATATATCATTTAAGCTAATCATATAAATATTATTCACTCTATGATCCATAAATTTAATGGAGTTATCCTCCTTATTAATGATAGAGCATGAATAGGAATTAAACACAACTTCATTTCCTTTATCACATAGTTGGCTAATGCTTAACAAGTTATGTTTTAATCCCTCAACATAGAGTACATTGTCAATAGAGGTTGAAGGAGTCTTACCAACCTTACCTATACCAAGAATTTTTCCTTTGCTGTTGTCTCCATAAGTGATATATCCACCATCCTTTGGTGTGAGAGACGAGAATTTAGATTTGTCATCCGTCATATGCTTGGAGCATCCACTATCTAGGTACTATTTGGATTTCCTTGCCACCAAGCATACCTACAAAAACATTCAAGTTCTTCTTTTAGGTAGCCATGGTTTCTTGGGTCATTGAGAGTTAGTTTTTGTTAACGTGCCTTTGGGCACCCATACTTTCTTTCCTTGAGGTACACCCTTCTTTCTTGCATTGCAAGTGATACCACTATGTCCTTTCAATCCACAATAATGACATGTAATAAATGTACTAGAAGAGACAAAGAAGTTCTTATAGAGCCTTTGTTGATTACTAGGGTTATACCCCAACCCGGTCTTCTTGAAATGACATCCTTGCTTACCAAGTAAGATGTTTAAGTTGTCTCTACCTATTGTAAACTTAGCAAGCACATTGTTCAAATCATCAATCTTTTTCAAATGTGAATCACAAGAGGTGCAAGTGTGTGATTTGTTCAACTTACACTTTATGCATACATATTCATATCTTGTCAAAGGAGCCTTACCTTTGGCAATCACACTTTTTAACTTATCAATCTCTTTCAAGTAATCATCACATAAAGTGCAAGTGGGTGGTGTGTTTATCAAGCAATATTTACATTCATATTGAACACTACCAAAGGGAATTTGAACTTGCCTCATCTTAATGATGTCACGACTAAGAATATCTATTTTATCATTCAATACACATTTTTCTTTCTTTGTTTTAGCAAGTTCTTTAGTAATGATCATGGACTTTTCATGCAATTTATTATAAGCATCTTGCAATTCATCAAAGCTATAGTTAGAGGGTTTGGAATCATTTACCATATCTTCATCAAGAAGATCATCTTCATTAAGGTTGACCATGAGACATATATTAGCTTTTTCGCTTTCTGATTCCTCCGATGGAATAGGGAAATACAAGGATGTTCCTGAGAATAGAATGTTCTATTTTCCAATAATTCCTAGGTTGCAGAGGTTATATGCGTCCACGAAAACGACAAGTCACATGAGATGGCATAAGGAGTGAAGATGGTGTTCTCCGTCATCCAGCCGATGGCTTGGCATGGAAACACTTTGACGACTTCCAGATTTTTCCAATGAACCTAGAAATGTTAGACTTGGTCTATATGCCGATGGATTTACATCTTTTATTCAAGCATTTGCTTTCCCATACTCGTCTTGGCCCGTGATTGTTGTTCCATGCAGGCGAGGTTCAATCGACTTTCATTGACATGAACTCATCAAAGTCAACATTGGATTAACGTCTGATTGACGGGGAAGGATTTCCTATATCAATCACCTTTCAATTTTCCAAAACGAGCAAAGCTCGCACAAGTTTTACACGTTAGTAAGCCTGGCTACGGCTTACTTTGGCCCGGCTGGAAGACTTGGACTTGAGGGGTCCCCCGCAGATTCACTAATATTTGAACTAGGTAGCGACTTTCATTCTAAAGGAAATCGAAGAACCAACCTTTAGTCAATAGGAGCCCTACTTCCCTCTTTGCGATGTCATCACTAGAAGTCCCAATGTTAGAATAGACGTTTTCTTACAACCGTTGATTCATGATCTTCAACAGTTGTGGTACCATGGTGCATGGACATATGATAACTTGTTAAGACACAACCTTAATGTTATGCATATTAAAAAGAATTTTTTCGACAATGTTTTTCACACGGTGATGAATGATCCATCAACTCGAGGCACAAGAGTCCATCCTCAATATAAGATGGAGAAATCAATATGAGTAGACGTTATGGACATTATAATCCATTCATTGTTGCCCAAAATGCAAGACAAGTTTACTACATTAGTTATCCCTCCATGTGTAAGTCCTTGCGTGGTTGGAGCGTTGCAATTGCGACAAAGCCCAGGGGTTGTGTTGAGATCGATAACATTGAGGCTGAATCCGATGAACAACCTTATCAAGCTGATGAAACTCTACTTCCACAATTGGAGGTTGAAAGAATTCGTTGCTTGGTAGATGAAACAGTTTATAATTATCAACAAATTGGCAATCCTCTTCCAAAACCATTATGTGAAGATGAATTCGTTGGAGAAGAAGTTGAGAATAACAACGGCAATTAAGAGGAACAAGGAGATGATGAAGATAGTGCAAATGACGATGGTGAAGATTGAGATGGGTATTATGATAACGAATAGGTTAGGAGTACTTTAGTCACAATTGATTATTTGTTTGTAATAACTTTAGTAAACCTTATTAATTAGTTGTTTGATAAAATTGCATTTCATCGATGTCTTCACACGGATTTACTTGAGGAGGAGGGAAGTTGCCTCCCACTAGGGGTCGCGGCAAGGGTACTAGGGGTGTTATTCAACTAGGCGAGCTGGCTCGACAGTTCGAGCGCCGGTGCAGACAGCATGATGCTGAGTTACAACATGTCCAGCGCTACAGACCAGCGCCAGCAGCCCCGACACCAGCACCACCAGCACCAGCACCATCATCACAAGGGTTTGTCATGATCCCTACGCCACATATGATCCACAGTAGCATACGGAGGTCCACCCGAGCCATAGGGAGGTAGGTCATGTGGACGTACATGATCACCAGGATCAGGAAGCTGGTCTAGACCTTGAGGGGGGTCTTGAGGACCTCGATTATGAGAAAGAGATAGAGGATGCTGAGCGAGATGATACTCCCTCTATTGCGGCTACTCCACGACTTAGACGTGGACGACATACTGCTGCTAACCGTCCCGTTGAGCATGATGAGCAGGGACGGGTAATTATTCGTGTTGGCGAGAGATCAGGGTATTTGTTCTTAACTCTTCTTTTAATTAAGTTTTCTATAAACTCATATTTGTAAATTGAATGTTGTTTTTGTTTTAGATAGCTTCCGGCATAGCCGCCTGTTACCGCTTTTCGTGATGTAATCACAAAGAACTTCACCGAGTCGTGGCACTGTCGGGGGGTGTTCCTGTCGGCCATAAAGGATCATTGGTTTGACATTTGGGGGGTAAGTATATAATTTAACTTTTTAACTACTACTTTCTAAACCTTTATTTTTTTTTGTATGCATTAATACTTTTTTTCTTCCATGTTGTGCAGAGGAGTATCGGTTAGAGTCCCAACCAGGCTGCCCGTGTCAGACATATCTGGAACCATTATGGGAGCAAGCGACT
Source organism: Cyamopsis tetragonoloba (assembly GCA_037177725.1). NCBI lineage: Eukaryota > Viridiplantae > Streptophyta > Magnoliopsida > Fabales > Fabaceae > Cyamopsis > Cyamopsis tetragonoloba. The sequence continues at coordinate 24,990,517 of CM074124.1, forward strand.
TTCAGATAAGCTTCAAAAGGCCTGAGAGAAGAATATGAGAGAGGTCTGGATTAGAGAGGGGGTGTTGGAGAGGCTGCAGGCATACTGGCACGGTCCTGAGTTTCTTGCCCAATCGGGTTGGAACAAGACGAACCGCCATTTTGCTAGGGGCGGAGCGGTCCACACCTCAGACAGGACCTCTTTCATACAGGTTGCAGATGACATGGTACGTAATTTTAAGTGTTTACTAAAAAATGTGGTAGATAATTGAATATTTTTTAACTTTGTTTTTTATTTTTGTTGTATAGGCACGTAAGACGGGCCGACCCGTTGCGCCGGATGAGCTCTTCCTCGTGATACACACAAGGGTGGATGGGACGTGGGTGGAGCCTAGGGCCGAGCAGACCTACGTAAGCATCTTCAAATATTTCATATCAATTTATATTAGTTAGTTATTAGTTAGCTTATCAAATTACTTGATCTTTTTGTTTACAGACTCGGTATCAGGAGCGAATACGTGAGATTGAGTGCCAACCTGACGAGGGATCGCCCAATGGGACTCGCGTGGCCGACAACGCGACGAAGACTTTTACTTGAATTGACAGTGCCGGGGAAAAGTCGCGGGGTCATGTTTATGGGTGTGGGACTTTGACTGGTCAAGTTAGGAGTAAGGCCACCTCCTTTTACACTCAGGAGTCCATGTGTGGACCGTCCACCTCCTCATCCAGTGCAATACGCAGAGGCTCCACCAACAGATGGAGGAAATGCATCAGCATCAGGAGGCAGTGATGGAGGAGATGCGCCGACAGCATCAGCAACAGATCGAGGAGATATGTCGGAAGAATCAAGAGGATATGGCTCTGGTGTTGGCTCGACTTTCGGCGATAGAGTCTTAGAGGCATTCTGCATCCAGCTCTCTCCCAGTGCATCAGGACTATGATGAGGAGGAGGACAAGGATTAAGATTATTTTTTTATTTTTATGTCTTTTACTTAATGTACTATTTGGATTTTTTTATTTATTCATTATTATGACTTTGTATACATTTATTTATATTTCTATTGCTATTTATATATTATAATTTGTTATACCTTTTATTTTCATTCTATAGGTGATTTTAATAGTATCAATATGTAGTGTAAAGGAAAAAAATCTCAACATTAAAATTAGAGTCGACCTAGGTCAACGCTACCTTGTTACGCTATAGCGTCGGCCAGTGGCCGTCGCTAAATAGCGTGGGCTAAAGCCGATGATAAATTGCGAGGGACACCTAAAATAGCGTGGCCCCAGGCTGTCGCTACTTAGTGTGGGCTAAAGCCGCCGCTACTTAGCGTCGCTCTTAACGCTAATTAGTGCCGGCCCCACGATGGGGTGTCAAGTCCTTTTTGCGTGGGAGTAGCGGCGGCCTGGCCGCTGCTAATTAGCAGCGGCCTCTTTCGGGCCGACGGTAAATGTTAACGTTGAGTAATTTAGCGTCGCCCCCGTGGTCGATGCTGTGACCGACGCTAACATGGTTTAGTGGTGGTTTTTTGTGACTTAAAGATGGCTTTTGACCGATGCTAATCGGCAATTTTCTTGTAGTATTTAGTACTAACGGATAAATATGCAATTACTAACCAATAAATCCCTTAGTATACATATTTGATATATACTAACGATGTGCATATTGTTAGTAAAAACTTTTTTTATGGCTATACTGGCGTAAAATTTCATTAAGAGAAGTCTATACTAACAACGATTATTCTGACGGAAACAAAATAAACCGTTAATAAATAACAAATTGTTTCTAGTAATGTTTACCAATAAGGCAATAACTACTTTTTAAGATCCTCTCTCACTTGAATTTCGGAGTCCGCGTAGATAGACCACCGCCATCAGAGCCACCGCGACGGAGAAGGAACAGGAGCATACATCAGCTAAGGACAAAGATTGTGAAGCGCTTGAGTTGGCTTCGAGACCAAACGCATCACAAACTAGTATAAATGGTTGGATCAATATTATTAACTTCAGTTACTTTCGTTTCTTTCCAAAAAACAGAGGATCCATGCATATTCTAAGACCAATAGTCGGTGTTGAGGACCCGCCAAAAGATAATTTGCTTTCCAACATTCGAACATGATTCAGTTAGCCGATATATGCTCGCATGTTCTTTCCACCAAGGGGTAAAGCGCTAAGGGTTGTGGCAGGCACACGACAAACTCCAAAAAGTTTGATTCACTCTCAATTCTCTTTCACATTGAAGATTTTTTATTTCCTACGCAGCCATTGGATCAACCAAAAGGACATAAACCAATTATGGTCAAAACTCAACTCAGAAAGCAATATGAGTTTCATGCCAATTGCTGGTTAATGCTTGAAAACAATATAAAATTACCCGCTTGTGGTATAAAGCAATTCTAAATCAGCGCTAGCTAATTGTTTAAGCACGCATTTCTATTTTCTTTTTTCAATAATGAAAGCAGAGATTGAAACCTATGAAATAACCGTTCATTTAGATTACCTAAACCTCTCATCACTAGCACGTGTCTGGGATTGTTTAAATATATCACTCAACAAATTAGTAGAGAACTGGAAATTGAAGACTAAACCTTTTTTTTTTATATATATATATTTTTAATAATAAAATATCAATTTGGTCCTCTAACAATTTGTTTGTCACCAATTTAGTTATTCAAATATTTTTGGCACTGAATTTGTTCTAAAAAGAATTTATATACGTGCAATTTGAGAGACTAATTTGATAGTTAGTTAATTTTTTAGAGACTAAGTTAATAATATTTTAAATTTTTTAAATACAAATTTAATAACAAAATTATTTAAAAAACCAAATTATTTAGCAATTTCGTAACATCAAATTGATATTTTACACTAATTTTTCTCAATAAATGACATTTCAATATTATAAACTGAAATAATTTATTCAACTGAATTAACTATTTGTTACTGAAGTGAATAAGTACTTATGAATATGCCTGATTTAAACATTTTATTTATCAAATCATTTCAATCACACTTATTCCATCAATTTGATCTACGTATTTTGTTGTGAACCGATATCCTCATGTTATCTCGTTCATAAATTCCTGCCGATATAAGGGCTTAACAAGGCCATCTTGGTTAATGACGCGACCGGGCTACAACATGAAGGCATGACATGTGTTACTACTTTTCTGGATCAAGGGCTCAAGCATGCACTCCATGCAAGGTACATAATTTTTCATTAATTATACACAAACACTAATTGGGGTTTAGTGTGCATTTTCTCAAACAAATAATTCTTAGATCTCAATTCCGGTAAGGAAATCTTCTTCTTCTAAAGTTCTTTTCCAAGTAGTTTAGTTTTAAACAAACTTATATTAGGTATAATTTAGTTAATTGTAAAATAAAGATTTCTGATCTTGTTAATTCAGAAATAGCAAAAGATAAACAAATTAATTTAGATTATATTCTTATCAATAATGAAGATATAATTACAATGTAAAAGAGATATAATCATCATTTTATCATATTCCATTATAGCTCTCAACAACATACATGAAGACTCAGACCAAGGACTCTAACACTCAAAGGGGTTAATCTATACTTAAATATAATGTGTGATGCGTCCGTTGTTAGTTATTTTGTTGTCAAGGACGTGTAAGGCGTTTATAGGAAGGTTTTGCAAGGCATCAGAAGATTTTGAATAGATGGCCTCAGTTTTGTACTCTAACAAATATTTGGTTTCTTTGATATATCTTATTCCGAACTATACTGGACTACGCCAATAATCCACTCTCTTTGTAAATTAAAAAGACCAAAAAAAAAAAGTTATGTAATCTACGGTAATATATTGCTTTCGCCTCTTTTTAGGTACAAAATGATGGCTATTTATATGGCTCTGAGTGGTCAAAGCAGTTATACAAAAGAGAGAAAAGAAAGATAAATAATATATCTTCCAGTAACATCTTGTCATGTGAATTGAACGGTTAATTCTATGCGAGTTTCTGTTTATTCAACCATTGAGATTGTCACGTGTAAAAATCTTATCCATTTACAAGGACTAATTGTCAAAATTCTCACGTGAAGATGATAACTACTTCACTCCGCGCTGAACACGTGTATATTTTGGATTTCTACCAAATTGATTACTTGAGCATGGCCAAATACTTGCCAAATTTTCACTTGATGTTTTGAATACTCTAATTTGTAATCAGAGGCCTTGGCCATCAAAATTCTGATGCTCTAATCAGAACATTAAAATAAGTCCAAATCATTTATAAGTGATCATAAGGCTTTCTAACTCTAGATTTATGTCTCCATAATCAAATTAATTGAAATTCAGAAGTCATTAGCTTAAATGAACCTCTCTAACAAAGGTCAGAATGACTCTAAATAATATAACTAACATATTCATAACCCTTCTTAATAACAAATCTTCTGATCAGATTAGAAAGAGCCTCTCATCAAATTAATATCGTCAAAAACACAACTAAACAGCCAATGCATTATTATGCATTTCTTTCGGACCATAAGTTCATTCTAAGCACTTATTTTATAACTGCTACTCATTGATTCTGATCAATGATCAACTCTTCTTAATACCCAGGGCTTTGTTCTGATCATTTGTTGCTGATTAGCTCTATTGAAGATAAATTTATTTCACCCTTACAATTTGTCATTGACTTGGGCGTTAAAGTCTCAACAGGTACAACCCCCACCACATCGGAGCTCTATCGTACGGAGAAGGAGAACGTCTTTTGCTCTAGGCTTATCCTGTTTATGATTGAGCTCTATTCCTTTTAGGTTATAACACGTGATTGGTGCCATCTGTGGTAAATGCTAATTGAGTTTCCAATCTCTATCATTCAGTCGAGCATCAGACGGAAGAACTACGATGGAGATAATAACCAAAGTATTCATAATCAAGGTGGTCTGGAACCTTTAAGGCAAAACATCAATAAATAGGTACATGTTCTAGAGGAGAATGCACCTCTACCTCATCTTAATTTGAACGCTGAATTCAAGCGTTTGCTAGCCTAAATTGATGAACAAGCCAAGGAATTGGCTGAGCTCAGACGTGAAAGGTAGGAACGACAGTGTGAGAAACAAGGGAAGCAATGTCAAACCGAGGCGAACCCTAGTTCTAATATTTGGATTCCTTAGGAGAACGAGGCTGGAGTTTCTACTGGCTCCAGCTGAACAACAATGCTAACCCTAACGCAATTGTGAATAAGGAGATTAGGGGGCATTAAAAATCTACAAGGCAATTCCACACCACAATGATCTTCAACCTCAAGAAGTTCAATAGGAATCGGGAAGAGTAGGGGAGAATTAGGTGGACTTCGGTTACATAGCTAACCCTTTTACATCCTGGATCATGTCTCGTGATCTCCCCCCAAACTTCCATTTTACTAAGAAACTAGAAAGTTATGATTGCAACAAAGATCTGACTTTGCACATCAGCAACGTCGAGCGTTGCATGTTCTTCCAAGGAGTAAGGTAAGGAAATCGATAGTATGTTGGGTGTTTCCATTAATGTTGTTAGAGATGGCATCCCAGTGGTCCACTGAACTCCCGCCAAATTCCATAGGTAGAGGAAATTTAAATACGAGTTTCACTTTGAAATAGTTAAACATTTGCAAAATGAATCCTTGAGAGATTACAATACATGCTTCAATAATGAAGTTTTAGAAGTTAAAAATGTTAAGCCTGACTTGGTTCTGTATTTGTTTGTTAAGGGCTTACACCTAAGTGCTTTTGCTAAACTTTTGGCAGGAGACAAACTAACATCAATTAAATATTTGAAAAGCAGAGCTGAAAGATGGATTAGGATTGAAGAATGGGAAAAATCCAAAAAAGAAAAAAGAATGGAAAGGCAAAAAATCAGCAAACTAACTCTAACCAGGATTATAAGGCCTTGGGAACCCCCCCCCCCCCCCCCACAAGAGGACTCTTTTCGAATTATACGCCCTTGGTGATGTATTTAGCGAATGTTTACCTAGAAGTAATGCATACTTGGTTAAGGGATGAGCCTTCTCCATTGACAGGACAATCCCAATATTTTTTTTAAAAAAAACATTGCAATTATCATAAGGATCATGGACACTATACAAACGAGTGTGGTCATCTTTGGGATGGCATTGAGAAGTGTATCCGACAGGGAAAGCTCAAAGATTTGATCTAGTCTGCTTTGGAAAGTAAGCCCCGGCAAAGAAGCGCTTCACCGAGAAATAGGGGTTCATGACTCTCTGCCAACAAAACCATGATAGAAACTGAGATGAGCACAATAGATCATGGAGTCCTCCTATGGCAATAGAATATTGACCTTGTGGATTCATTCAAGTCATAGTGGGAGGAGAATCCCTGATTCGCATCAAAGGTGATGAAAAAAAGACTTCCTGGGAGGCTCAATATAGTTTCTCTCAAGTAAGAGTAAGGTCAAATCTGACATTGTCCTTCTCGGATTTTGATTTTCCTCCCGAATGTCCCAGAGGCAATGAAACTCTAGTAGTGACTGGCTTTCTTGGTGAGTTTGATGTTTATTGTATTTTTGTTGATCAAGGAAGTCCTACTGACATAATTTTTTTGGATCTTTTCAAAAAGTTGGGTCTTACATCTAAGGATTTAGTGCCTGATAAAGGAAGTTTGATTTGCATCGCTAGTGACACTAATACTTCAAAAGGTTATGTCGACATGAAACTGGCCTTTGGGAAGAAACCTAATCAACACATCATCCCAATAAGATTTTAGTCGTGGATTGCCCATCAGCATACAGTGCAACTATTGGCAAACAAAATCTAAACGCACGAGGTGCGATCATTTCAACTGTACATATGGATAAAGTTCCCGGGTGATCGCAGGACTGTAGTCGTCACTATCAGAGGAAAGGATAGTGAAACATGGAGTTGCTACTTAGAAACCCTCAAAATAGTCAAACGCCCCTCAAAGATAATAGAACTTTCAGAAGTTAAAGGAAGAAGGAAGATAAAGTGAAGAGATTTTCCAAAAGATGCAAGGTCCTGATGACAAATTTAAATTTGAGAGCGTATTTTGATGACCAAAGACCCTAACCTGAAGGCAGTCAAATTAATATCCAGATTTGGAAGAAAGAATCACAGGGTGTGAAAACTGGAGGGAATTTTGCCCTTATATTGAAAGTAAGGATGATTGAGCTTCTTCGACAAAATGCCGACTAGTTTTCTTGGTGTCATCCGATATGCCCGTGGTAGATCAAAATTTCTTTTGCCATCGTTTGTCCATTAAATCGGGATGCATCCTGGTGGCCTAGAAAAAGAGTCGTATGGGTCCAAAGGGGGTAACGGTATTGAAAAACAGGTTAACGAGATGCTAGATACTGGATTCATCCAGGAAATTTGTTATGCACAATGGGTCTCAAATATGGTCATGGTTAAATAAGCCAATGGAAAATGGCGAATATGTAGTTTATTACAAAGACTTGAACAAGGCGTGTCTTAAAGATCCTTTCCCATTGCCATGCATTGATAAATTGGTAGATAACTCGGTTGGGTACAAGAACTTTCCTTTTATCGATGATTACTTAGCATATAATCAGATCCCCATGCACCTATTGTATTGCTATAACATTATGCCTTTCGACTGAAAAATGAAAGTGAACATATCAAAGTATGATGTCAGGTCTTTGAGAAGCAGATTAGAAGAATACTTAAAGTTTATATTGATGATATGATTGTAAAGACCCCAGAAAATAAGGATCCTATTGATGATCTCGTAGAAGTATTTTGGCAGTTGCGCAGGTATGAAATGTGATTAAATCGTACTAAATGTATTTTCGGCGTTGAAGCTTGAAATTTTTTGGCTTTGCTAAAAAACTAGGCAATCAAGGTAAACTCGGATAAATGCAATGTTGTGTTGAAATGCAAAGTCCTATGAATATCAATAAAGCACAGAAGCTAATCGAACATGTAGCTACCTTGACACACTACTTACCGGTATTTGCAAAGAAATGTTTTCCTTTATTCAAGTTACTTTAGAACAAGGAGGAATTTTCCTAGGGCGAAAGCTGGGAGAAGGCCTTCAATGAGTTAAAATTGGTGCTATCCAATTCACCATTCTTATCCCGACCAGATATTGGTCAAATATTATACCTATATCTCGCTGTCACAGACAAAGCTCTAATCGTAGTATTAGTAAAAGAGGAACGAGTTCAAAGTCCAATAATTTCTTTTATCTAAAGATTTACAAGGCTCTGAGCTAAATTACCTAAAATTGGAGAAAGTGGCATATGCCTTACTTATGGATTCTAGGCACTTTTCCCATATTCCCCGTGCCACCCCATCATGGTTTGGCACCAACTAGCCTATAAGGAAAATTTTGAATAAGCCTGACTTGGAAAGAAGAATGATGACATGGGCCAATGAGTTGTCACGGTATGAAATAATGTATAAACCGAGACAAGAAATTAAAGCACAAGCTTTTCCTAAGTTCGTTGCAAAGATGACTCATCCCGGGGAAGGAAACCTTGGTTCTTGGACAATCTACGTCGATGGGTCTTCAAATGACAAAGATAGTGGCACCGAGATAATAATAGAGAATGATGAGGGAATAAAAATTGAATATTTGTTGGAATTCTCCTTCCCTGCCTGTAATAACCAACTAGAATATGAATCATGCTTAGTTGGTATAAGGGTCGCGAATGAATGAGATGTTACGACCATTAAAATTTGTTCTAAATTGAGATCAATTTGATGTGTGATCAAAAAGGTAATTCATGAACCTTGCACAGGTTGAACCAGATGATTGGATAATTCCTTTAAAAGAATAATAACAATAGGTGTATTACTAGAAGACTCGAAAGAAGCAAAAAAGTCGTCCAGAAGGCACCTCACTTTTGTGTGATTGAAGAGCAGTTGTTTCAAAGGGAGATATCAATGCCCCTGCTAAAATTTATGAGACCATCTGAAGCATGGTATATTTTTACCGAAGTCCTTCAAGGCACTTGCGGGCACCATGCCAGATGAAAGTCTTTAACAAGGAAAGTGTTAAGAGTTGGGTATTTTTGACCGACAATGAATGAAGATGATGCAGATCATGTCAAAAAGTGTTAGAAGTACAAGAGCACAACCCAATAACTCTTATCTGGAGCATGATTCATAAAGCATGTCGGCTCCATGGCCATTCAATACTTGGGGAATAGACTTATTAGGAGTATTCACTCTAGTGCCATGTAAGTTAAAACATTTAGTTGTTGCAATTGATTATTTTTCTATGTAGATTGAACCGGACCATTATCTAGTATTATCTCAGTGAGAGTATAGAATTTTACATTTGAACATATCATATGCTAGTTCGGCATGCAAGCCGAAATAATTACTGACAACAGAACCTAGATTACTAATATTGGTTTTGGTGAGATGCTAAAAGGATTATAGATTAAGAAATATTTTGCTAGTATGGAACACCCACAAACCAATAGCCAAGCTAAAGCTACAAATAAGGTGATCGTGAATGGCTTGAAAAAGAGATTCAAAAGGGAGAGAAGACAAAATAGAAGAGAAGACAGGAGAAAAAGAAATTAAAGTTAGGAGACTAGCTTAAGAAACATTTGATGTGTGAGTTAGTTTTAGTTTAGATCACAATTCACCACTACCCTTCATCCACTTATCCATTATATTTCTTTATGCTATTTTTGAGCAGCTTCATTAGTTCAATCATTCTTTGTACATTTTTTTTTGTCATATACGAAATGATGGAATTTCATATTCAGGCTTTGTTGTCTTTTCTATTTTTTATCATCACGTGTTATCTAAATTTGAACCTGCTTTATAATTTGATCATGCATGAATATCAGACATAATTGAAATTAAGCTAATAAAGAATCTAAACTTATCCTTGATACATTTTATAATCTGATCTAAACTTACTTATTTGATATTCAAATCTGATAATGAATCACTACTTATAAATCTTAGACTAATGATTGATGATTAAGTGTTTCTGATTATATGCTTTATTATTTGTATCAAATTCAATGGGAGCTCCATCTATCTAACTTTTCACAAACTCAGATTACATAAATTTTTCTAGCTTCCTTAGTTTTCAATGTACAAAAATCGTTGAGTCAAACCCTTAGATCTGACTGATGTTTTAATGATAACAAACCCATTAGCAACTTTAAAAATTTAAGACAATTTGAGATGTCTTGGTATCTAACAAAGTATTTGAGTGTGCAGAAATAATAGAAGATACATAAGATTCTTATTAACACTCAAACAGTTCTGAGACTAAATGAAAAAAGATAATCCCTTTGAAGGGTAGTATCAAATTCAAGGGGATCTCTATCTATCTAACTTTTCACAAACTCAGATTACATAAATTTTTCTAGCTTCCTTAGTTTTAAATGTACAAAAATCGTTGAGTCAAACCCTTAGATCTGACTGATGTTTTAATGATAACAAACCCATTAGCAGCTTTAAAAATTTAAGACAATTTGAGATGCCTTGGTATCTAACAAAGTATTTGAGTGTGCAAAGATAATAGAAGATACATAAGATTCTTATTCACACTCAAACAGTTCTAAGACTAAATGAAAAAAGATAATCCCTTTGAAGGGTAGTATCAAATTCAAGGGGATCTCTATCTATCTAACTTTTCACAAACTCAGATTACATAAATTTTTCTAGCTTCCTTAGTTTTAAATGTACAAAAATCGTTGAGTCAAACCCTTAGATCTAACTGATGTTTTAATGATAACAAACCCATTAGCAGCTTTAAAAATTTAAGACAATTTGAGATGTCGTGGTATCTAACAAAGTATTTGAGTGTGCAGAGATAATAGAAGATATATAAGATTCTTATTCACACTCAAACAGTTCTTAAAGGCATCATACATATATCAATTTGAGACAAACCTATGAAGGATATAGTTTCTTACTCTAGACCAGAGTACTATAATGAAGAAACCATCTCAAATCATTCTGAACTAAAGAAATAAACCTCAATGCCATACTTAAAATAGCAACTCAGAATATTTAGGTCAGAGGATATGTATCTCACTAATATCATTCAAAGAAGCCAACTTGCTTCACTTAGACGTACATATGTGAACCTAATCAATTCATGGAGAAACTTGGCGTATTCAAGACAAAGGACACACAAAGGAGTAGTTGAAGAAGACTTGCTCTTCATGGCTTTCAACTAATAAAGTAGCTCAAATCATCAATCTCAAAGAAGTAACTCAAAGATCTCAAAGCTAGAAGTCTTATATTTCATTGGCATATGCAAAGAATTCATTTAGAGTCATCAACATACAAGAATGAAGATATTGTTCTTTAAGTGAAACAAATGGTAATATGAACAACATCAACTTAGTCTAATGGTCAAAATGACCAAGAAGATCAGAACTATCCAAGACACCTTCTAGATACTCAATAAGAACATTACTAAAGATACCAGCTTAAGTATCTGTAACACCTTAATTTTGAAAATAGTAGTTACTAAAAATGTTAACTTTGAAAATTTGACACTAAGATATTTTTTGTGAAAATACAAAGCTTGCTACTTGGTTTCATATTTAAAATACAAGCGGAAAAATTCCTTTATTTAAATTACAATTTCCTATATAGCTGAACCATATAATCCCTGAACAAAAGGCTTAGGTTCACCAAGGATGGTTATACCTAAGCAAAGCCTAAAGCTTTGTCTCATTCATTGTTTTAGCTCCATAGTCTTCCAATACCTGCAATACTGCAACCGTCAGTTATATGTAAAACATATAATCGAGTAACCTCCAGTCTAACTAAAAACATTTTTACAATATTGCAGCCAGTTAACTGGAAAACTGCCCCAAATCCAATTCCTAACAAACACACACAAGATGTATGAAATGTCAATATAATATGTATGCATGTCATGATAATTTTTTATTTTCTTTCGTTCCTCTTTTAACGGGAAACCCCGTACACAGGGAATCCACCATAGGTGCATGACAATGAATGCACACTTGAGCTCATCATCATGGTCCTGGCAAGCGTCCTTCCAGGATCCTACTGCTGGGCTACCAACCCTCTCTAGGGCTAGCCTAGGGACTATCTACCCATTTCGAGATAGCCCCTTTATACTAGACTATCTACCCTGTTTTCGGGATATCCTAGCACTTCAGGTTATCTCCCCCTTTCAGGATAACCCTACAATTTCATCTTTTTATGCTTGTCCTCTTACCCGGTCTACTTCCGTCGGAACTTAACCCTCTTACTCAACCATTGTTGATGGGGAAAGCATTTCCTCTCTTTTCGTTTTTGTTTGATTTCACATAACATGTTCTTATGCATCAAACATCATATTTATTTCATATCATTCAAACGAGGATTCCAGAAATCCTATATTCGAATACAAACATCTCATATTCGAATATTATATGACAGGAATGTTATATTCAGATATCTATTCGAACATGACCTTCCACATTCGAATACATATTTGAATATACTCACTCTTGGACTTATTTTCTTAAAACAGTTTGAAATCCGTTCAAAGTCCAAGTCCCAAATTACAATATGGAATCTCTTGTTTATACAATTTTATTAATTCATCATCATTCACAATTCCAAGTACTTTCCTAATCATGCATCATTAACTAGCATGTGTAATCCGTACAAACATTTTTCACATATAGGATACAAATCTCAAACATACACGAATTCTAAGCAAACAATCTCTAACACATTATTCTAAGTCCCTAACACATGTTCCTATCATTTCCATGATTTGGGGTTTTTAGGGTTACCTTCCAAAATTCATTTCTCCTTCAAGCTCAACTCCCAGTTTCTAACTTCCTTCTTCCGCCCCTGCTGTCTCTGAGTATGAATCTCAATTTTTGAAGCTTTAGTCAAGAAGAGGCTAGTGAGAGAAAACTCTAAAACAGAAGATTTGTTGAGTGTTGTTGATTCCTGACAGTGGTTTAGTGAAGGATCTTTGGGATTGAAAGGGTGTAGGGTGAGGGAGAGGAAAATGATGAGTTTTGAAGGTAAAGCACCCATATTTATAGATTTTGGGATCTATATTCGAATATATATTCGAATATGAGGCTTCTGTATTCAATTCCACACTTCCATATTCGAATATCACTGTTCATATTCGAATATGCACAGTCCATATTTGAATATGGACAGTCCATATTCGAATATGACTGTTCATATTTGAATATGCATAGTCCATATTTGAATATGACACATCCATATTCGAATATGGATCCTGCATATTCGAATATGGCTGTTTATATTCGAATATACATGTCCTTTTTGTCCCTCTTTTAACCTCTCTACTTGCAACTAATCCTCCTTTTTCTTTTCTTTGTAAATTGTAATCAAATCCCTTAAGTTCTAAGTCTTTTTTAGGGATTTTTGGGATGTTACAGTATCAAGGAAGACAAAGCTCCAGTTGTCATGCTACAAGAAGTCCAACACAAAACTTTAGAAAAGATTTTTTCTCTAATCTTAACTATCAAGATCAAGATACACACTTAAAAGATTCCCACAATGGACATCAAGATCACACATTAGAAGAATTTAATGAGAATCAAGATTGCATTTCTAAAGAACACAAATGATGATTACTATGTGCATCAGAATACAAATCTGAGTGAGCAAATAAGCTTAGATCCATATGAGGTAAAGGTTCAAAATTGAGTATCAACTATTCAATGAAGATTATGGCATCTGACGAATGCTATGAAGTCTGAAAAAACTCAGAAGAAAAGCCAAGATGATTGAAGAGGACTTTAGACTAGCCGAACTCATAACATAATAGATGAAGACTCTACAGCAGAACAAGATCAATAGATTATAATTGAATGAAGAATCAAACCTTGATGGAATCAATCTGATCATTGAATAAGAAGACAAAGGAATTCAGAAGAATATGAACTAACTCAAATTTAAGATTGGAGCTGATGTGAATCCTAATGAACATTTAGGAATCGTTGAAGGATCTTTCTAGGATTTGTAGGCAACTGTTAGGACTTTGATAAGAAATAAGACTGAATTAGGCGCTCAAATAGGAACATATGGAAAGAATTTTAGACTTTGGGAAATTTGGGAAGAGCTATGTTGTAATCTCTATGTGTGGAAATTAGGGAAGAAGAAAATCAAATAAGTTCCTTTGAAGAACTAGATTAGAGAGGCGCATGAAGAGAGAATCAAGGATTAGATGATTTTTTTTAATTTTAGAAATTAGAGTGGAGAGGGATGGTGGCTGCGCAAATTCAAAGAAGGAAGAGAAATTTAGATTTTTCAAATTTTAAGGATTTTTAGAACAAGAACAAGATGAAGATGATTTCAATGGAGAAAGAGAAGAATTGAAGAAGGAAATTGGGGAATGGAAAGGGAAGACGTCACACAAAGGGATGGATATCCTTTGATAAGTCTCAACTCTTTTTTCACACAAGAATTTAGAAAAATCACTCTTATACTGAACACAATTGTATTTTCTGCAAAAAAATTCAAGTCTGAGTTGTTCATTCATCCATGGACTTCAAATAGGCTCAAAAAGAGTTACACAATTGATGAGAGCTCAATACCAATCACTCTCCTTAATTCTAGAATTGTAACTGACAAGGAATCCTATGAAAAACCCTAAAAACACGAGAAATCATTGCTAGCTGTGCTGGGGGCGTGTTTGAACGCCCCCAATGCGCATTCGGACGCAAAAAAAAAAAAAAAGTCCTGGCTATTAGTCAGGTGTGTTTGAATGCCCTAGAGGGTACGTTTGAATGCAAATTTTGGCTCTGGTTACTGTTCAGGTGCGTTTGAACGCAAGGATTGAGCATTTGAATGCAAATTCTACACTTATTTTCGTAAAAATACCAACTAAACATGAAATAAAGGTCCTAACAAACTTATTACAATCAAAACTCCAACAAAAGATCCTTATTTTAACAACTCTAGATTCTTTTAAAAACTTGATTCTTTTTCAACCATTGTGCAAAACACCATGTTGGGCTTCACTCTTCTTTGTTGAGACTCTACTTCAAAGCCTATTTTCAACACTTGTTACAGAGCCTCCTTTGCCTTGTTAGCTCTTGCCCTTGTCATAGGTCCACATAAGCCCCTTAAAGCTTCATCGTCCTTGTCCCTTGTTGTTTCCTCATCACTCCCTCGCTCTTTAAGAGGATTTGTCCCCAAATCTAGAACTTCATCATCTGCATCAAAAAGATAGAAATCAGCCACATTAAAAGTAGCACTGACATTATACTCGCCTGGTAGGTCAAGTTTGTAAGCACTATCGTTGATTATTTGTAACACTTGAAAAGGTACATCTCCTCTAGGTTGAAACTTTGACTTACTTTTTTCCGGAACACTCTCCTTCCTCATATGCACCCACACCCAATCTCCGATTGGAATACAACTATCTTTCTTCCCTTGTTAGCTTCCCTGGCATAGCTTTAATTTGTTTCTTTATTTGAGCCTTGACTTTCTCATGTAACTTCCTCACATAATCTGCTATAGCATGTGCTTCCTTATGCTTAAACACAGAAATGTTAGGCATTGGCAATAAATCAAGAGAAGTTAAAAGTTTAAATCCGTACACAATTTCAAAAGGTGAACAATTTGTTGTGCTATGGAATGTCCAATTATAAGTCAATTTTACATGAGGCAAACATTCGTCCCAAGATTTGAGATTTTTCGATATAACAGCTCTAAGAAAGGTACCTAAAGTCTTGTTAACTACTTCAATTCGTCCATCCGTTTGTGGATGACAAGTGGTAGAAAATTGTATTTTAGTTCCAAGCTTACCCTACAACGTCTTCCAAAAGTGACTAATGAACTTAGTGCCCCTATCACATATAATACTTCTTGGCAACCTACGGAGCCTTACTACCTCTCTGAAGAACAGGTCTGCCCCATGACAGGCATCGTCTACCTTTTTACAAGGAATGAAGTGTGCCATCTTGAAAAACATGTCAACTACAACAGAAAACACAAAATCTTTTCCATTCTTTGTTTAGGCAGCCCTAAGACAAAGTCCATGGATATGCCAGTCCGAGGAAATTCAAGAACGGGAAAAAGGGTATACAAACCATGTGGCAACACTTTTGACTTTGCCTTTTTACAAATAATGCATCTTTCACAATGCCTTTGCACATCAATTTTCATGTGAGCCCAGTAGAAATGTTCATGCAATGCATCATAAGTCTTTTGAACCCCAAAATGTCCAATGAATCCCCCCCTAATGTGCTTCTCCAACAAGAAAACCCCTCACATAACATTAAGGCACACATAATTTATTTTCTTTAAACAAAGACGCATTGTTCCTAAAATATCCATTGTGAGACATTTTTTATCAAACTTTATAAATTTGAGCAAATGTTTCATCACGCACATACATTTCTTTCAAATATTCAAGCCCAAACAGTTTTGTTTCCAGAGTAGAAAGCAATGCATGTCTCCAAGATAAGATATCAGCAACTATGTTCCCTTTCCCTTTTTTATGCTTAATGACATATGGAAATTGTTCTAAGACTTCTACCCACTTAGCATATCTTTTATTAAGATTTCCTTGTCCTTTTAGATATTTAAAGGATTCATGGTCGCTATGTATCACAAATTCTTCGGGTAAGAGGTAATGTTGCCAAGTTTCAACACTCTTACTAAGGCATACTATTCCTTATCATAAGTAGAATAGTTAAGGACAGCCCCACTTAAATTTTCACTAAAATAAGCAATTGGATGTCCTTCTTGTAGCAAAACAGCCCAAATACCTGATAAGTTCAAATTAGCGTGTTTATATAATAAAGGATTTGCACTTATCTTATCAAGAAATAACATATTTCTATGCAAAATTTCACCTCTATTCCTTACTTTGTGAGTTTAAGAGTAAATAGGAATAAATAATAAATTTTCTAACTTTAGAAATGTATTTTCAGGTGTTTTGGAAGCAAAAATAAGAAAATCAAGATGCTGGGACATATAAGAGGCCAGCGCTCGAGCGCCATGCCAAGGCTCGAGCGCTGGAAGCTTAGGAACATAGGAGTAATGGTAGCATGAGTAAAGGTTGGGTAAGAGGTAGCATGAGTACTTGTACCGTGCCCGTGATCTTGGTACCAAAGAAGAATGGAACTTGGAGGATGTGTTCTAATTGTAGAGCCCTCAACAACATCACCATCAAGTATAGGCATCGTATACCAAGGTTAGATGATCTTCTTGGTGAATTGTATGGTGCATGTTTCTTTTCTATGATTGATTTGGAAAGTAGTTATAATCAAATTAGAATAAGAGAGGGGGATGAATGGAAAACTTCCTTTAAGACCAAATATGAATTATATGAGTGCTTAGTTATGCCTTTCGGTTTAACTAATGCAGCTAGCACATTCATGAGATTAATGAACCATGTTTTGCAAAACTTTATAGGCAAATTTGTTATGGTGTACTTTGATGATATTTTTGCCTATAGTACTAATTTGGAATTGCATGTTAAACATTTAAAATATGTCATGCCTATGCTTAGGAAAGAAAAATTGTATGCCAATCTTGAAAAATGCATATTTAGTACATATCATATTATATTCCTTGGATTTGTTGTGAGTGATAAACGAGTACATGT
Source organism: Cyamopsis tetragonoloba (assembly GCA_037177725.1). Classification (NCBI taxonomy): domain Eukaryota; kingdom Viridiplantae; phylum Streptophyta; class Magnoliopsida; order Fabales; family Fabaceae; genus Cyamopsis; species Cyamopsis tetragonoloba. Next base: position 25,008,051 of record CM074124.1, read on the forward strand.
AGATGAAGAAAAGGTGAAGGCTATTCAAGAATGGCCCACGCCTAAAACTGTGAGTGAAGTGAGGAGTTTTCCTGGCTTAGCTAGTTTCTATAGCAGGTTTGTTAAGGATTTCAGTAACATGGCAGCACCTTTAAATGAAGTAGTTAAGAAACATATAGGACTCAAATGGGAGGGGTGGGGGGTGGGGGGAACAAGAACAAGCCTTTGCTACCCTTAAACAAAAGCTAACAAATTCACCCATCATTGCGCTTTACCAAATTTTGCAAGATCTTTTGAAATTGAATGTGATGGAGAGCACTGAATTTACCAAATCCTTGCGCTGGAGAGCACGTTATCCTTGTATTTTCAAATAGCAAGGCTAAGTTCCACTTGCTTGCTGACTTGAACCACCCCATCTTCACTAAGCCACGTTGGTGCTTCCACCATCAATAATCACCGTACAAACTTTCCCATTTATGGAACATCGAGTGTTGATACGAACGTTATACATTAAGGGAATCCCTTAATTTTAAGGGCAACTTGTAGGACCTTTCTTTGGGCTTAATTTTGGAGACAAGAGTTCAATGAATAGGAGGAAGAAATGGGCTGAATAATGGTGTTTAAAGGCTTGGTTGGGTGCTGACTAAGAATGGATGAATGTGGCTTGAATTTAGTCTTGGTGCAAATTAGAGTTTAAAGGCTAAGGAGACAAGTAGTTAATGAAAAGGAGAAGAATATGGGAAGGTGTTTTGGGCTGTTTGGGGTGTGGTGGCTGAGGTGTTTAGGGTCTGAATTATTCAAATTTAGGTGAGAGAAATGGTTAGGTAAGAGTTGATGAGCAATTATGCAAAAGGCGGAAAAAGGGGGATTGTGTTTAAGGGAATTAATGGCGAGTTGTGGCTGAATTTTGGAGCTTGGGGCTGACCAAAAATGATGGTTTAGTGGCTGGAAACTTAGTTGAAGGTAGGCAAGGAAGAAGATGAAGATTATGAAGCTTAAGGAAGAACGGTGAAGAACACAAGTAACCTAGTCTTGAATCACTCAAGAGCTAACAAGAGAATCACTCCCTTGGATGAGAATCACACTCAGAATAGATTATAAAATCTGAATTTTCACTCAAGATAACTTGGTTTATTCATGGAGAAAACAAGCTCTTATATAGGAGAAACTTGCTTCTAAGGTTACAACTTGAAGAAAGAAGAATCGGTCACCATTGATGAACATTCAAGGTGACATTGAAGACTCATTAAAAACAAATAAAACATGTGTAAAATGAGGCTAAGAAGCACGAAATTTTGAGGCTACAAGGCAGCCACAACTCTTCCTCTTCTAGCTTATTTGATCTAGATTAAACCTAATTACTAAAGAGCCCATGGGTGGTGCAAATCCAAGATGAATTGGCAGCCACTTAACACAAGTTTGGGCCTTTATTACAAACATAGAAATGCTAAATAAACCCCTAAATGGCAGCAGCTTGTGCGCCTCCTTCTTCACCTTGGGCCTTGATGCAATTGACCATTTTAGGCTTCTTCACTTGTAACTTGGGCTGAAATTCATGAAGCATGGTTAACACTTGTTGAAGAGCTTCTTGTGCCTTTTTAGTCCTTGCCCTAGTCATAGGTTCTCCAAGCCCTTCTAAAGGATCCTTGCCTTTAGTTTTGCCCTTAGTCTTGTTGGTGTCCTCATCAAGTGTGGAAGATGTTTTCTCTCTGGGATTCATCTAGAGCCTTCACTTTTCTTCCTAGTAGCCTTTGAATCATCAACAAATCACCCTCCGTGGCTACCACTTCTTCCTCTTGGTCACTTTCCTCTCCTTCACTAGCTTCAGATTGGCTAGTGTATTCACCACTATTTTTAACGATGATAGTTTTCTTTATATAGGTCACTCATATGCATGGTGCCCAAACCTTGACACTTGAAGCATTTCACTTCACCACTCTTTTTGGTGAGTTGCTCATAAGTCTCCATTGGTGCCTTCCCTTGTGAAGAAGTGATAGCAAATTCTTGCCATTCAGCAAGTATACCAATCGTTTAAAAGATAGGAGGGGAATAAGATTATCGTCCCACGAGTTCTATGTTAGAATATCAAATCCCTAAGGCCTTTCACTATTTGGACAATCAAGTTTTTCTGTAAAAGGAAGATTCATACCAAGAAAGTAAAATAAAAACAATAAGATACAAGAATAGAAGCAAGAATAAGAGAGTTAGGGAATAAGTTCAATTGATCCTTCACCTATGTAACTCCATCCTAGGTCAATCCATGTTTAAGACAAACAATTGAAAGTAGAAATCACAAAACATAGACTAATTCTATTCCTAGAGCTTTACTCCCTTTGCCTTATCTTCAATTTCCTAATGTCTTAGGCCAATTTTAGAGAAAACAAGGGAAAAAGGTTAGATTCATCAAGACCTCATAATCTACCAGTCTTATTCCTAAGATCATGCAAGATTATGGTGATTTACTACAATTCTAATACAATCATCAACTTTCCAATTGCACAATTGCATCTACATCAATTTCCCATTGACTAATTCAAGTGTAGCAGTCACATCTAAAGCAATTCTACCAAAATTGAAGTTAATCAATAAAGAAAAAGCATTAAGCATAGAAGTAATCACTCAATTGATTGAAATAAACTTGAAATCAACCACAAGATTCAATTACATAAGGTTTGGGATCAAAATCCCCAAATTTCCTAACCTACAATCTAACCTAACATAGAGAGAGGAAAAGAAAAGAATAACAAACATGGAAGGAATCTCCATGAATCTTCAAGCTTTTGCTCTCACAAGTCTTGAATCTTCAAGAATTTTCCCCAAGAGAAGAGAGAAAAATCACGCAAAATGAGTTATGAGCTGAATTCCATGCAAAATAACTATTTTCTCCCTATTTATAGCTGACCCCAAAGCGTGGGCACGCTCAATTCCTGAAGACAGGAGCATCCTTGCACGTGGGCACGCCCATCTGGGTGTTGCCAACACCCAGATCATGAAGAACATGGCCCTTCTACGCGTGGGCATGCCCATGTGGATGTTGCCAAAACCCAAATAGCATTTGACAACTTTTCAAAGCACTTGACAGCTTTTAACAGCGCTTGACAGCTTTTAACAGTGCTTGACAACTTTTCCAAATCTTTATGTTTTGGCTATTTTGGACCCTTTTCTTGGTCTGATCTTGATCATTTTCAACTAAGCATGTGGCACAAGTCATGTCGAAAAGCAATGAACAAAAATCCTCACCAAGACAAAGTGTATGTCACCCATCACTCCAAGTGTGTTTAGGCTAGAATTAATGCACTCAAATCAATTATGTGAGATCTGGAATCTTTGAATTTGAGATTGCTCTCTAAGTCTCCACCACTAAAATCACATGCAAAGGAAAATAAAGAGATCTTCTTATGGTTGTAATGGGGCTTAGTAGGGTAGGTGAAATAGGAAGGGAAACTAGCTAAAACCATAGAAACACACAAAGAAAATGGTATGCATGGATTCCTAATCACCTATATGCAAAATTTGTAATGCGATGGACAAAATGATGGAAAAGAGAAAAACAAAACAAAAACAAAAGGAAGCAAGAACTACACATGAGAGTGCAAACTCTTATTCTTTTTTACTTTTCAATCTTTTTCCAACTTTTTTTTCATTCTTTTCCTCACTTTCGTTTTTCTTTCTTTTCAACACTTTTTCTACTTTTTCTATTTTTTTTCTTTTCTTCATATATGGCTCTTTTTCTTTGAAGATTTCTTTTTCTTTTGCTTTTTGCTCTTTTTTTTTTCTTTTTTGGAGTTGGTACCCCAAATCACAACACAAAACAACAAAAATGGAACATTGAAGTGGAAATATGAAAAAATGAGAGTGAATGCATGCATCAATGAACCAACCCCAAAGCAATAACCCAAAACAAACATCAAACACAAGGTATTGCCTACCACAAACTTAGAATTTTAAGTTGTCCTCAATTCAAATGCACCCCAAAATAAGACCAATAGAATTGTCTCCTAAGAAAAAACAACCGGGACCCCAAACTTAGGGAATTAGCCTATCCCTAAGCAAAAATAACCCTAAACTTAGAAGAAAACTCTATACCCAAGTGCATAACCAATGTTTAAGTGTGTACACGGTGGGGACAATTAGTTTTACACTTATTTTCCTTGTAATGAGCTAAATATCGAGAAATGAAGGGCAAATCAAGGCTCAAAAGAGCTAGCAATGGATGGTGAAAAGGACAAGGCTCAATTTGACTCAAGGCTTAATTTGGCTCAACGCTTACAACAAATGAAATGCTTCTATCATGTCAATCCTAGCATGTGATTAGCAATCTCAACCAAGGGCAAAATCAAATCCAAGAGCACACCTCAACATAATAAACACTCATGACAAGGAACATGTACGAGGCTCAAAATCCTCTGCATGATTATTACACATTGCTAGACTTCATTAAACATGCCACAAACCTAGTATTCTTTCACTATTGTACACATTTATCAACAAGCACTTAACAAACAATCCAGAGAATGCATCTTTACAATGGATCATAAGTTTCAATCCTAAGTGCCTAGGTCACAAGAATCATTCCTACTAGAACCAAGAATTGAGACCATGCCATCAACAATCACTTAAAACAATCATCAAGTCTAGGGAATCTATCAAGTAACTAATCTAATCAAGAATTAGAAAACAAGGGTTAAGAAGGACTCCCCTTTGAAGATCTTGTTTAATAAGTTTACTTAGAGTCCTCTTAGATCTACCTCAATCCCAATTGATCGGACTAACTATCATGCTATCGACTCTCCTCACAAGTGCTTCTAACTGCCTTTTCAGTAACATTATGTGCTTTTTAATTTTGAAATAGTAAAATTCAGAAATATTTATAACTTATTTTAATTCTCAGTTTTTATAAATTTTCATATTAATTTCCATTAAAACTTATTTCTCTTTTCCTAAAAACAATTTTTTAAAATTATTTTATAGTACAGTTCTGAAAAACTAACCGACAAACCGAATCAAACAGCAATAAAACTTTATATAAGAGTTAGAGAGTAATTGTTGTGAGGTAAAGGGCGAGGAAGAGAGGTAGAATTGTCTTTAGTGTAAGATTCATCGGGATTCAAATTAGGTGTCCTTAAATTACGTCTCTAATCATGTTAAATAGAATATTGTCATGTTATTAAAAATATTTATTTTACTTTTAATTTTTAATATTCTAATAAAAAATTTTAATGACGTGGCAATATTCTATTAATGGAACATGATTAGGCACATAATTTGTAGACACCTGATTTGAATCCAATTCATGAATGATTGAACAACGGTTGCTAGCGGCATATAGAAAAGAGATTATTGGATAAATAGGAAGAAATGTCACAACTCACATTAAAGTTAATCTATAGTTGTAGAAAATTATTATTTTAACTATTCGGTAGAAAAGATAAAATCTGTGTATGAGTCCCTATAGCTTTCAACAAGCTCCACAACCACTAAATTACAATAACACTTTATGTTTATATGTGTGACATATAATATATATTAGTTGAATAAAATATAAGTTCAAACTAAATATATCAATAAATATAAATTTTAATTTTATTTTATTTTAAAAATTTCATATGAAAAAATTGTATATCTAGTTTAACAATTAAGATTATTTTATATTATTGTTTATTTATAAATTCAAAAATTTAGTTTTATTTACCCCTTTTGATACATCAAATGAATCAATGACCCAGGGACCCAATTTCTCAGTCGAGTCAATGACCAAGCCGAGTTTAATAACTATGTTTATAATGGTATAAAAATATTTTATTTGAAATAAAGAATTTATTGCTTTAAAAATTAAAAACTCATTCAATGCATATTTTTAAAGTATAATTTAAAACATTAAATGAGATGCAGTACAATTATTACTCTATAACTAATGCATTAAAGATACTTATTAGCTTGACTCTTATTAATAATAAGACTTCAACAATTATATATTATTGTTGAAATTATATATATATTATTTAGATAAAATATTTTGAAATTTATATATATAATTTAATAAAAGCAATTTCAAGACATCACTAAATTTAGCTATGAAGTTTTATTTGATAGCTAAGTAATAGCTATTTAGAAATAAATCAGCTTGGAACAATTTGTCACTACATTCAATAGCTAATAAGTAACTATTAAAATAATTAGCTACAAAATTATATTCGATAGTTAATCAGAAGCTGTTTAGATATAAATTAGCTACAAAAATAATTTGTAACTATATTTCGTAGCTAATTGATGGCTAATTTAGTAAAGAATCCGTGGCTACTAAATTAGTTAGGAAAAATTATTTGGTAGCTAATCAATAGTAATTTAACTATAAATTAACTACTAAAAATATTTCTAGCTAAAATTTATAGCTAATCATGAATTTTCTTATAGTGAAATAACATAAAACTTTAAAAAAAAAGTTGTTTAGCAGTATTGCTTATTTTATTTTTCTCTTTAGTTAATGATTTTATAATTTTATATATTCACTACTAGAAATAGTTTGTGTAGAAACCAAGGAAATTGGTGGCTAAAACTTGTTTTTTTGATCGCTAAATAGTTTGCAAAAGAATTAGCCATCGAATTAGCGATCAAAATGGTTAGTAGCATGATATTAACAACCAACGGTCTTGGTTATTCCGTCGCTAAATTAAACTTTTCTAGTGGTGATTGAAAAAGGCTTGAAAATGAGATGACAAAGGAAATTCTTACTTTTAGCTTTAATTGCACTTTTGGCCCACAATTATAGTGACATAAGCGCGACCTTGATCCCACGATCATTTTTAAGCGGTTTTCGTCTCTTGTTCTTTGTAATATGCAATTTTAATAATTTGTTTTGGTACTTTTTCCAAATTTAAATTGATCTTGATATAATATTTTATAAAACATATTTTATAGCCAAACCACGATCATAGAAGGTTGAGCTACAAGTGGAAGTTGCCTCAAAGCCCCTTTGAATACTCGACGGCATTCCTGAGTTGTGGGAGTTATATCTGTAGAGACTCCAACGCTGACGTCAATGACTACTGGAGTTTATGTATGATATGAAAGTTATATACCTCGCATAATATGCATGTGATGTATTTATAAAGGAGTCTATAGGATTCAGTGATCACAAATACGGACTTCATGTTGATAGGGCTTGGGCCTTAGGTCTAGTAGAACCATTATATTGTGCTTATATGACCCGTAGGCTACATTTTGGTATATCTCATATAACTAGTACCGAGATGCTAGTCGTTGTCCATTTAGCTGACATGGTATTAGGACCGGGATGCTGGTTGATAACAGTTGCCCCCCAAGTTGATAAGCTACCTTGAGTATGTTGTTATCTTTCAATCGAGCCTGTTGGTATAGGTGAATGTCGGACGTAGAAATGGATCGTTGTCTAGCCAAATGTCGGTTTCGTCTCTTCAATTGGATGATGACTGTTATGTCACAGGTTAGAATTTAATTGCTAGCACTGACTACGAAGACCGTGCACCATGTTAGAAACCAATCCCATAAGAAGAGAGTTCCCAGTCCAAATCCCTCATGCAGGGAGCTTGGAAAGATAGTCATTCTTGACAAATGGGCTAATATAAAAAACATAGAGACAATATTGTGGGTTTCAGAAGAGATTCTTGACATAGTTTCTTCTATTAGGAACACTACTCATCTCGCTAAAGCTGAGACGGTATGGCGTAAATGTTTTCATCTTTACCCTATTGTTGTCAAGGAGAGTGTGAAGACTAACCCAGTAGAAAACTGTCGAGTCACCTATGTCGGGATAGACGAAAGGGTTTGCACCCAAGCTTTTCCTTGCAATCTTCCCTTCATAATAATGTACAAACCGGTCTTTGACTGTGTTAAATTTACATTCCTTTTTTCTAATATTCAAATGGACGTGATGAATCTACTCCAAGTTTCTCCATCTCAATTACGAAAGGGTTTGCTAATGATCGGCATTCTTCTTCTACACTTTTTCATTATATGTTCACCACTTATCGCAAGGTCTCCTATCTCAAGTCCTAGGTCTCCTTCCGACAAACTCAATGTCCTCTTTAGTGTAATAATGTTTCCTGTATCTCCCGAGAATTTCATCGCTATGTGGATTGTTGAGATGATTGCTCCTAATGCATTAAGTGTTGGCATTATGTTACCACTTTAGCGTAAATGCTAAACTGCAATGCATTTCATAAATTCTTAGTAAATAACTATTGAGTTATGAACATGATTTGTTGTTTGAAATATTGAACAATTAAATTATACGAATATAGTAAAATGGATTAAATACAAGTGAGAAGGCTTGTAATTGAAAACAAAGGCGCGAACAATAATGACAATGATAAGGAAATTGAGGTGCAAACAATGAAGCAAAGGATTTGGAAATTAAGGCACAAATGACGATGATAAGGATCTGGAAATGGAGGCTCAAACAACGAAGGCAAGGATATGGACACGAATCAAGGAGAGAACGACGGTGGCAAAGATTTAAAAACGGAGGCACAAATGGTGACAACAAGGATATGAAAACAAAGGCGCAAAGAGCAGAACACAAAGAAGTAGAATGACGATAAAGGGACCAACGGCGACAAAACAAGAAAACAGAGAACGGTGAAGACGGTCGATGACTCACTATGAGTGGGATAGGTTTTGCGAAAGAGGGAGTACCAAGAAAGAAACATAATTAAAGATGAGAAAGGGAAGAAACTTAACATTGGGTATTTCCAAAAATAAATATGAAAAAAATTGGTACCAATGATGGTAAATGTAAAAAAAAGGGCTGCCAATTAATAGAATATGTGCCAAATATGAAAAATACAACATAAACCGTATTGGAGACAAAATCAAAAGCAGTTCGCCTAAAATCGGTGCTAATTTCCCAATGCGAAATTCCCAATTTCTTGTAGTGTCAAGGGGGTGGGCAACCATTGATCTCAATTTGCATAACTTCATGACATGCTTTCGCAGGGGACATGATTAATGGAATATAGTTATTGAAGGCCCCTCTTTGCAACCTGCCCGACTTGTCAAACCTCTGGTCGTCTTTTTGGTGATAAGAATTCTATTGGTCGACTTTACCTTTATCCTCCCTCTTCACCTGATTGAGATGTAGTTGAGTCTTCTCACATTCCTCTATTCTTACTCCATGCTTTAGATCTTCCATGGATTTTAGTATATCACCTTCTAGATTGATAGTTATTAAACTATTAAGTGGAAAATTTGAACATATTTTTAATGATGTTATATTTATCTTTTAATCAAATTCCCCTAAATTTTGTAAATTCAACACTCATCTGAATTTGAGAAAGAGTTGGTTGATTATCTGAGTTTGATCCTTATTTTGTGGGTTTTTAGGTTAGTTGATCGAGGCTCAAGAAACGTAAAATAGATGAGAACTGAATCAGAAGCTTAAGGAAGTAGGGTATGGCCGAAGCCAAGAGAATTTCGATGTAGGTAGAAGAGGACAAGGCATATTAAAAAGCAGACCTGCATCTTGCTACAGCCATATAAGCCTCATTGTAGCGAGGATATCACTTAAAGCAGCGCAGCCAAAGATTGGCTCCTCGCAATAGCAAGCTGAATGACGTTGTAGCTAGGAGGTCGTTTCTTGTTTTTCCTAATTTTACGTATTCTAATGCTCAGGTTTTTTTCTTTTTCAATCAATCTCAAGTTTTAGCGAACTTTTTAAAGAGAGAAAGTGGGAGAGCAAGTGGAAACAAGCGGCGATTCTAGGATTCATGAGCTTCACTTATTTTCTTATTTTCTTTACGGTTGTCACGACTACGATGAGTAGCTAAAGCCCTTCTTCTTGGGATTGGATGTAAACTCTCAACTCTTTATTTTACCTATATTAATCTATATACAAATTTTATTTTCTTCTTTATCTTGGTTTCTTTTCTATTCTTAATGCTTTGATAATATTTGTGCGCTATTTGTTAATTGCAGATAGGTTTAAGGTTGTACTAGGAACGATCTTCCGAGAAATGGACTCGAGTAGAACTCTCGATTATTAATTGTCGATTGGTTCAAGGTTGTATTGGGAACGATCATCCAAGAATCGGATTTGGGTGGAATCCTCATTAGGTTAGCATCCTAGGGCTAAGTGTTAGTCGATTGAATGCTTCATAATATCTGCACATTAATATTGGGAAATCTTTTTATATATTCAAGGGATCAATGGATAAAGAGAATTCCTTAGAATCTAATATTTGAGAGATATTGTATAAGAATAGAAGATATCGATTTGTGTCACTAGATCAATAGAGGGATCAAATGTGGGAGTGACTATTGAAATCTAATCACAAGAGCTTGATTCTAATTAGATCTTCTTTTAAGTGTTTTCTTTTCTATTTTTCTGCCAATTTCTACATCTAATAATCCTTTTCCATTACACTTGGTAATTATTGACCAAAATTTCCTAATGAGTGCTCTCTAAGGATGATAATCTATATCTCTATACTATTATGTGTTACACTTTAGTTGTTCCTAAAATGTTAACAAGTTTTTGGTACTGTTGATGGGGAGCACAGTTGCTTACGTATTTTAGCATTGATTATAAAGTGTTGTATATATTTTGTTTTTTATTATTATTTTCCTCTTTTCTTGCGACTATTCTTGATCTGCTTTCTAGTTTATGCCTTTATGAGGTAAAGCAGTTGCTAATCAATTATTATTTGATAGTGAGATCGAACGAACAGCACGCCAAAGGAACAGCAAGACCAAGAAATTAAAGCAAGGGGATACCTCCACTTCTCAAGACACTTCTCAAAATCTTAAGATGGCAGAAAAACATCCACGGCCTCCACCTAGGAAGAGAGTCCTCAGAGATTACATCCGGTATCAGACGGTTAATCCTCAGCAGTCAAGCATTGTCCTTCCAGACACGGCTGCCACTATCGAAATAAAGCTTTCATACATGAACATGCTCACGGGAAAACCTTTCACGGGGAAGAGTCATGAAGACTCGTTTGAGGACATCCAGAAATTCTATGATACCGGTAATGCCATGGGACTCTTAACTACAAGCAATGACGCCATGTATTTGAAGGCATTTCCATATTCCTTAATTGGGACTTCTCAAGATTGGTTGAAATCATAAACAAACCAAAGCATCACAAGTTAGAATGATTTGGAGATGAACTTCTTGATGTAGTTTTAAGCAATGCTCGGAAAATATATTAACACTTTAGGAACAACTAAAGCGTAACTCATAATAGTAAGGTATATATTTTCGTCCTTAGAGAGCACTTGTTAGGAAATTTTGACTAGCAATTATTAAGCGTAACGAGAAAGAATTATTGGATGTAGAAATCGACAGAGAACTAGAATAGAAAATAATTAAACGATGATTCAATTAGAATTGGGCTCTTAGGATTGGATTGGACTTCAATACTCACCACACCTTTGTTCCCTCTATTAATCTAGCAATACAAATTCAATTTCTTCTATTCTTGTGCAATATCTCTAAAATCACTAATATTGATCCCTCAAGTATTAGATTCTAGGGAATTCTATTTATACATTGATCCCTCAAAAATATAGAAAGAATTTCCAGCATTAAAATTGGGATATTATGAAGCATTCAATAAATTAACACCTATCACTAGGATTTTAATTGATTGGTGATTCTTCCTGGTTCCGGTCCTTGGAAGATCGTTCCCAATACAACTTCAAACTTAACAGAAATTAATAGTTGACAGTTATAAACGGGTTCGGTTCTTGGAAGATCATCCCCAATACAACCTTAAACCTATCCGCAATTGACAAATAGCACGCAACAATTACCAAAGCATTAAGAGTAGAGAAAAAACCAAGATATAGAAGAAAATCAAACTTGCATGTAGATTAATAGAGTTTACAAAGGAAAAGGGTTGAGAATGTACATCCAATTCCAAGAAAAAGGAATTTAGCTACTCACTGTAGCCGTTACAACCGAAAAGGAGATAAGAAAATAGATGAAACGCATGAAACCTAGCTTTGCCGCTTGTTTCAACTTGCTCTCCCACTTTCTCTCTGTAGAGTTTACCCCAATTCTCGCTTCATAATTAGTTCTGAGTGAATGAGGCTTTTTAAAGAGATCCCAAGTGGTTTCTCTTTGCTCAAGATAAGATAAAATAATATAAGATAAGATTTCTTGAGATTTTCTCCTTTTTCTTTACCGTTGTCTTTTGTGCCTAGCTTTATCTAATTACTTGCAATCCAAAAATTTAGGGATCAAATCTTATCTAAATCAATCAACTCTTTATTAAAGGTAAATTGTTTCAATCTTCCTAGATTTTAGAAAAAATAAAATAAAAGATAAAACAAATCTTATCTAAATGAATCAAATCTTCACCAAATTAATCGAAATTTATCACTTATCAGAATCCTTTTACAGTGCTTGGGAACGCTTTAAATCACTCCTTAAGAGATGCCCTAGTCATGGCATTGAAGAGGGAGAACAATTGCTCTTGTTCTGTACCAAGATAAGATCATATGTCAAAACAATTCTAGATGTACATGCTGGTGATTGTATGATTGAAGTAGAACCAGATCGTGCAAAGAGGATTATTGAATCCCAAGCAATCGATGATAAATTAGTGTAGCGTGACGATATGAATACTCTGAAGAGTGAGGTAAAGGAGTTGAGCTCAACTGTTGTGATTCTTTCATAGAATAAATTAATTATGTAATCAATTGAAACTCTAATAAAGCAACTAGCCACTCTACCCCAACAATTGCAAGTCGTATCTACCCCACAAGTGCAACTCTCTTTAGTTTGTGATTCTATGGGGGGAATCATCCAAACGGCTATTGTCCATACACAGATCCTGCTCAAGAGGAGTTACATGAACAACAAATCGAGGCAAGGTAATTTCTCATCTCATAATAGCAATAATGGTTTTCCTAACAATTTTTCGCAAGGATGGTAAGCCTATTTGGTAAGCCTAATTGGAGGCAAGATGCAGTTCCACCAAGTAGGCTTGCCAAATTGGAGGAAACTTTGGAATGCTTCATGAAAGCATACGAGGAAACCAACAAGAACGCAGTAGCCTCCATCAAAAATCTAGAAACACAAATGGGGCAATTGGCTAAGGATCTTGTAGAGCAACGATCTAGGCAAGTTTCAATCCATACTAAAACGAACCCTAAGGAGCAATGTAATTCCATTACTACTAGAAGTGGAAAGGAAATTGGAAGGAGGACTTGGTGGTAGGAAAAAAGAGACAAAATGAGGGAGTGAAAAAAGGGAGTGAGGGTGGAGTTGAAGATGTTGAGAGAAATAATATAAAAGAAAAAGAAAAAAGTATAGACACACAAAGAGATAGACTTTTGAGTTAAAAACGAGAGAAGGAGAAACCACAATTAAAAGACATTTCATACCCTCCTATCCCCTCTAAGAAGGATAAGGAGCGGCAATTTGCTCAGTTCTTGGATATTTTCAATAATTTGCAAATCAATGTCCCTGTCATGGCTGCTATGGAGAAAATGCCAACATATGCAAGGTTTATGTAAGAGCTCCTCATGAAGAATAGGCGGTTTCCCAAAGAAATCGTTGAGTTGGAAGCCGGGTGTAGCGCGATCACTCAAAAATCGCTTTCGCAAAAGAAAAAGGATCCTGGTAGTTTTTCTATTCTAATTACCATAGGTGCTTTAACCGTTGGAAATGCACTTTTGGATTTGGGAGCAAGCATCAACTTGATGCCCTTATCCATGCTTAAAAGAATTGGTGACTTGGAGGTTAAATCGTCCCAGATGACACTACAACTTGTCGGCTGCTCTTTGAAATATCCGTATGGAGTCAATGAAGATGTTTTGAAAAAAGTCGAAAAATTCATTTTTTCGGTGGATTTTGTCGTGATAGATATGAAAGAAGATATAGACGTTCTACTCATCCACTGAAGACCATTTATGAAGACTGCCAAAGGTGTCATTGATGTGCACGACAGAAAATTGAAGGTTCAGGTACAAGATGAAGAAGTCACCTTCAATGTCTTTGAAGCTAGAAAACATCCAAAGGAAGAACGTCTAATGCGCATGGAGCTAATAAATAAAGTTCTTCTGACGGACCGGAAACAATTACACACTACTATTTCATTAGAAAGAACTCCCATTGTGATAAGGGCATGACCATAGGCAAGGACCAAGAGGCACTTCAAGGACTTGGAGGACCAATGACAAGGGCAACGGCTAGTAAAGTAAAGGAGGCTCTTCTTCAACAAGTATTGACAACAATTTTTGAAGATGGGCCCAAGCTAGAAGAAGAAAAGCCAAAAATATTGAATTGCGTCATGGCAAAAGAGGACCAAGTTGGCATGGAAATTAGGGAAGATTAGGTGGTTTTTTTAGCACTTTCTTTCATGTTAATAAAGGCCCAAAAATATGTAAATATGCCCCAACCTTGGTTTCTTGGGTTTGGGTTTTTTTGTTGAGTGTCCAAATTGTAATAAGGACCAGTTTGGAGAGTTTTTACTCATCCCCATGGCTGAGCAAGCTGTGCCATTTTAGTGGCTTCTAGGGCTAGAATAACTCATGTTTAAGTCACTTTATGTAGGTTTTAATTGAGTCCATCAATAGGTGTTAAGTGGTGGCTTCAATTCTCTTTAGTTTGTAACCTAAATGGGCCAAACTCTCCATTGTTCTTGTGTGATTCAAGAGCTTGGCTTATCAAAGGAATCCTCCAACTCCTTTGTGTAACCTAACCTTTGGAAGAGTGATTCTTCCTTCCCTTAAACTCCCTTCTTCATGCACAATCTTCATCCATCTTTGCACTATCCATCTTGTTCTGATTTAGTTCTACAAGTTCATAGTTCATAACTTGGCCAAATTCTGCCCATTCCCTTTTCTATCTTCACCATCATTCATTTTCCTTCCTAAAATCCCAAAAATTCACCTAAGTCTATTCAACCTTTCTTTCCATTTTATTTTCTCTATGTTCAGCCTAAATAAGTGTATAATAGAAAACCAAATATAATTAAAATTCAGGCCAACCCTTGTTCCTGCGCATTTACAAGCCTTAGACACATTTCCATGTTTTTCTTCCTTCCAATATCTCCTTGTCTCTATCTTACTCATTTCCACATCATCCTAGCTATCTCAAATTCAGTCCAGATACATTCTCTTCATTCTCACTTCTGTGCATCCCTTCTCCCCTATTCAAACCACTTTATTTCTCTTTTAACTTAGCCTAAAATATGAGGATATAACCGCTTGGAGTTGGAACAATTGACGACTTTTTTCGAAAGGTTGTTAAAGCAAAATACTGAAGCAATATATGAACGGTTGGAAAAATTGGAGAATAGAGAAACTCCAAGGAGAAGGAATAATGGAGAGGCCTCCATTTTGGGGAAAATGGTCTCCCAACTCTAATCTCTAACATGCAAGCTTAAATTGAGTCCTAATGGGGTTCTAATAGCTCCTATTTGTGAATATTAGGGATTTACAAGTCATTTGGGGAAGTAGAGTTCTTGGGTTCATTTGGAGGAGACAAGGTTTTGGAGCTTCACTTGAGAGGTAACCCCACAAGACCCTAAAATTAGACTAATTAGGGAAATGGAAATTGGTAGGAGGTTTGATTTTGGTATATTGTGAAAATGTGAATGAAATAGGTTTAGAATTGTTAGAATGGATGATTGGATTTTGGCTCATGTATTTTGATTAGAGTTATGGTGCTTTACATATGTATATGCATGTTTGAACTTATTAATTTGATGATTTAGTTTGGATGTATGTAGTTTGATGATTGAGCTTGTGAGAAATGTATGTTATAATGGATTTGTTCTTATGCATATTGGTTATGTTGATGGAATTGAGAAGTCATGGGTGTGTGTTGAAATTCTGTTTTGTGATGTAAATGTGAGATTGAATTAGTGAAGCATTTGTGTTTAAATCATGTTATTATGCACTTGAATTGTGACCACTTGATTGAATAGGTGTGATGTTGTAGTGCTATAATGTGGGTTGTGTTTTGGAAGTGAAAATGGGGTCAAGAAAGGAGGTTGAAAGGAGAAAAAACTGAGTTTTTAGTGAAATTCGCAAAAAGCTGTCATCTGTCGCTGGCGCTCGAGCGCCAGGACTGGGGCTCGAGCGCCAGGTGAAAATTTTGGACAGCAGGAAATGGATTTCTGGCACTCGAGCGCCAGGACAAGGGCTCGAGCGCTAGGATAAAATTTCTGACAATGAAAAATGGGCGTCTGGCGCTCGAGCGCCAGAATGGGCGCTCGAGCGCCAGAATGGGCGCTCGAGCGTCAATGCTCTGTACCTCTTTGACCACTTTTAGCCTCCAAAATTCATTGTAAACATATTCTAAGATAAGAATGAATGGAAATAGGCTTATAGGACTTAGTAACATGAATTGGGGTATGAAATGATATGGAAAGCTCTTTGATTTTGAATTGTGGAAATTTTATGTGATGGATATTGAATGAAAATGCATGATGACTTGTAAAATGAAACTAAATGATAAGTTCAGCTTTCCCCCTTCAACAGATGTTGAGTAAGTGGGTTGAATCCCACTGATTATAAACCGGGTAAGTGGACAAGCATGATTAAACATGAGAATATAGGGTCAGATGACCTGAACTAGTAGGGCGCCCTGTGACAGGGAATCATGGCCCGAAAGAAAGGACTATCCCATTGATGTGGGGTCAAGATAGTCCTGGGCTATCCCATTGATGTGGGGTTAAGATAGCCCGACAGCCAGTTTGATCACGGTAGGGACGCTTACCGTGGTCCTAGTTTTGAGCTCAACCTCGCGTTACTGCCACGCGCTAGGGGAAGTCTAGTGCACGAGACTTCCATAAACGATTCAAGAAAAGAAAAGAACCAAGTTTGTTAATGAAAGAACATGGCATGCATACATCCATATATGTCATTACATGCATTATATATGAATTGTTGTATTGAACTGTGTGTTAGGGATTTAAAGGGGGTGTTTTCCAGTTAGACTAGTTGTAATATGGTATAAAAGTATTTTTAAAAATGTCGAGAGTTACTCAGTTATATGTCTACATATAACTGACGGTTACCATATTGCAGGAGACTCGGAAGATGAAGACTTTAGCGCTTGAAGGCTCATTCCCTTAGTTATTGTAGTATTTTGAATATTTTGATGTATTTTGGGTAGCCATTCCTTCCTTATAGTATGTTAGATGGCTACCGTTAGTTGACATATTATGTCTGGTTTGTACTAATAACCTACTACTATGAACTTATGTATTTTGATAGGGCATATGTAGCCCCTCTCTCTAAGACTAAGTAGTGAATGTACTCATGTATGAGAGATTACTTGATAGCTATTACTTATCTTATGTCAAAAAAAAAACTTAGCCTTAAATTTTGTTAGGTGTTACAGTTTGGTATCAGAGCAGTTTGATTCTTCGGACTGTGGTGGTTAGATGAATTTAGATAGAGTCCAGAGATAAGTCTAGTCTTGATTGTTGGTTGTTTCTGTTCACTATACTCTTATGTTGAGCCTGATCAACTCAATGTGGGTGTTATGTATGCAGAACAATGACAGACGGACCCGCAGATTCCCTAAGGCAAATAGCTCAAGCCCTGAATCAACTACTTCAAAACCAAGGCAAGGAGGACCCATATAGGAACTTTCAGGTGCATGATCCTCCTACTTTCACCGGGGATCAAGGCCCAATAGCAGCAGAATCATGGCTAGGAAGGATGGAGGAAATTTTCAGGGTTATGCAATGTACTGATGCTGAGAAAGTGACATTGGTTGCTTATAAGTTCGATGGAGAAGCAGCTCAATGGTGGCTTGGATATGGGGCGAATATGGAGGCCAACCAAAGGCAATTAATATGGGCTCAGTTCAAGACACTCTTTTTGGACAAGTATTTCTCCAGCACCGTCCGGGATCAAAAGGAGGTTGAGTTTCTCTCTTTGCAACAAGGGAACATGACCATATCTGAGTATGTGGCAAAGTTTGAAAATCTAGCCCGCTTCTCTAACAACCTCCTGAACCAGACTGATGATATTTGGAAGTGTAAGAGGTTCGAGCAAGGTTTGCGCCTCGAATTGAGAAACATGGTCACTGCTCATAGAATCCGGGATTATTAGCAATTGATCGAAGCATGCCAACTCACCGAACACTCCTTAGCCGCGGTGTTGGTGGAAAAGCAAGCTAGTTGGAAAAGAAAGAGGAATGAAGAAGGCTCGGGGAGCTCAAGAGGAAGAAATGGTGACAAGAAAGGGAAGCAAACAACTACTTATTCGGGTCGCTCATTCCCGAAATGCAAGAATTGTGATGCTTATCATCCTAGAGAATGTTTGAAGGGCAAGGGAGTCTGTTTCATCTATCGTAAGCCCGGACATATGGCACGAGATTTCCCAGACAACAAGCGCAAAGATTCTCAGGCAAGGACCCCGGTGCGGGGGCGTGTGTATACCTTAGATGAAATGGAGGCTGACAAGTCCGAGAACTTGGTGCAAGGTACGGGTTTAATTCACAAGCAACCGGTGCACATTCTCTTTGACTCTGGTGCTACTCATTCATTCATTTCATTAGCATGTGCCCAACGACTACAATTCCCATTAGGGAACTTAGCTATGAATTGAGGGTCTCCACACCTTCAGAAGGGAAACTTAGTACTCATTCAATGTGTTCACCAGTGTATTTAGAATATCAAGATAAAGTTTTCTGCCTTGACTTGTATTGTCTTCCAATGAGAGGGTTGGAAATCATCTTGGGTATGGATTGGTTGCATTCTCACAAGGTTACTATTGACTGTGCCAACAAGACCATCCAAGTGCCGGAACGGGGGTACGAGGTATATTACTCCCACCATCCTACATTTGATGAAGATAATCTAGCTGAATATGATGATGGGCCTAGGTTTATAATTTTGTGTCTAGAGTCCTCTAAGGTTATTCATGACATAGATTCTATTCCGATTGTACGAAATTATCCTGAAGTATAACATCGATTCCTTGCCGCCCGAGCGGAAAATTGAGTTTTCTATTGATATAATTCCGGGGGTTGGACCGGTATCTAGAGCTCCTTATAGAATGGCCCCTACAGAGTTAGCAGAAGTTAAGAAGCAAGTTGAAGACTTGTTACAAAAACAGTTCATACGCCCAAGTGCTTCACCATGGGGAGCCCCAGTGCTCATATATAGTTAAGAAGAAAGACGGGAAGCTAAGGCTGTGTGTGGACTACCAACAGCTAAACAAGCTTACAGTAAAGAACAAATACCCTCTTCCTCGAATTGATGATCTATTGGACCAGTTAGGAGGAGCTAAGGTGTTCTCTAAGATTGACTTGCTCTCAGGGTATCATCAGATTCGAATTAAGCCAGAGGATGTTCCCAAGACCGCTTTCAGGACCCGTTATGGTCATTATGAATATTTAGTGGTGCCATTTGGGTTAACTAATGCTCCTGCAGTTTTAATGGACTACATGAACCGAATATTCCATTCCTATTTGGACAAGTTCGTAGTGGTCTTCATTGATGATATTTTGGTCTATTCTAAGACACTCGAAAAGCTTGACTTAATGAAGTTCAGTTCCTCGGCCATGTAGTGAATAAAGATGGTGTGGCCATTGACCCCAGCAAGGTTGAAGCAGTGCTGAAGTGGGAAAGACCGACTAATGTTACCGAGATCCAAAGTTTTCTCGGGTTGGCT
The DNA here is from genome assembly GCA_037177725.1 of Cyamopsis tetragonoloba. NCBI lineage: Eukaryota > Viridiplantae > Streptophyta > Magnoliopsida > Fabales > Fabaceae > Cyamopsis > Cyamopsis tetragonoloba. The sequence goes on from CM074124.1 coordinate 25,027,653, forward strand.
GGATACTACCGACGTTTCATTAAGGGGTTTTCACAGATAGCCATTCCATTGAGTAAATTGACTCGGAAGGGAGTTCCTTTCGAATGGGATTCTAAGTGTGAGGCAAGTTTTCAATTGTTGAAGGAGAAGTTGACCTCAGCGCCGGTGTTAGTCATACCAGATCCCTCCAAGAATTTCCAAGTTTATTGTGATGCATCGAAGCAAGGTTTGGGTTGTGTCCTTATGCAAGAAGGACAAGTGGTAGCCTATGCTTCTAGGCAACTCAGACCACATGAGGGAAACTACCCAACGCATGATTTGGAATTAGCTGCAGTCGTATTTGCGTTAAAAGTGTGGAGGCACTACTTGTATGGCGTCACTTTCGAAGTGTTCAGTGACCACAAGAGCTTGAAGTATTTATTTGATCAAAAGGAACTAAACATGAGACAACGCCGATGGATGGAGTTTCTAAAGGATTATGATTTTCAATTGAAATACCACCTGGGAAAGGCAAATGTTGTAGCCGACGCCTTAAGCCGGAAATCCTTGCACATGTCTTCAATGATGGTATATGAGTTGGAGCTTTTGGAGAAGTTCAGAGATTTGAGGCTGAATGTGGTGTGTTGTGATGCCAATTTATCAGTGAGCAAGGTAGAAGTAAGAAATCTGGTTCGAGACCGAATTCGGGAAGCGCAGAGGCACGATCCTGAATTATAGAAGTTCAAAGAACAGTTAGAGTTCTCAGTCTCTGGTGATGGGATGATCCTGTTTACAGACCGAGTATGCATTCCCAACAGTGATGAGATCAAGGACTTGGTGCTTAGAGAGAGTCATAACAGTCAGTACTCGGTGCATCTAGGTGCTACTAAGATGTATCAGGATATAAAGAAGACTTTTTTGTGGCTGGGTATGAAACGTGACATTGCTAGTTTTGTAGCTCGATGTTTAACATGTCAGAAAGTGAAGGTGGAGCATCAAAAGCCATCTGGACCACTTCAACCTTTGGAGATTCCAGAATGGAAGTGGGAATCGATTGCAATGAATTTCGTAGTTAAGTTACCAAGGACCCCAGCTGGATACGATTCCATATGGGTGATAATAGACCGATTAACGAAATCTGCTCACTTTCTACCCGTCAGATCCAACTATACGGTTGAGAATTATGCAAAGGTATATGTTCAGGAGATTGTTCGACTACATAGAGCACCACTCAATATTGTGTCGGATAGAGATCCGAAGTTCACCTCCAGATTTTGGGAAGCTCTACAAAGAGCCTTTGGAACTCAATTGCATTTGAGTACGGCATATCACCCCCAGACAGATGGACAATCGGAGAGAACGATTCAGACTCTCGAGGATATACTTAGAGCATGTATCCTTGAGGAAGGAGGAGATTAGGGTAGATACTTACCCTTGGTAGAATTTGCTTACAATAACAGTTACCATTCAAGCATCGGAATGGCTCCGTTCCAAGCTTTGTATGGCAGGAAGTGTAGATCGCCAGTATGTTGGTATGAAACTGGGGAGAAAGTCCTCTTAGGGCCGGAATTAGTGCAAGAAACCACTGACAAGATCAAACGGATTAAAGACAAATTGAAGGTAGCACAAGACCGACAAAGGAGCTATGCACATAAGAGAAAAAAAACACTGGAATTTGGGGAAGGTGAACATGTATTCCTCAAAGTCTCTCCTACCACCGCCGTCGGTAGATCCATGAAGGTGAAGAAGCTCCAGCCAAGATGTCGGACCCTTCCAAGTCTTGCAAAGAATTGGGCCTGTAGCGTACCGATTAACTTTGCCTCTGAACCTTTCAAATCTGCACGATTTGTTCCATGTATCCCAAATCCGGAAATATGTGCCGGACCCCTCTCATATCCTAAGTCCCGACAAGATCCAGTTGAAATCGAACACGTCGTACCAAGCCCAACCGGTTGAAATTCTAGATCGTGGGGAAAAGACCTTGCGGAACAAGGTGATTCCATTGGTTAAGGTGCTATGGCAAAGCATCGATTCGTCGGAAATCACTTCGGAAAAGGAACAGGACATGAAGGACACCTACCCCGAGTTATTTTGACAATGCAGGAAAGTTCTTAATTTTGAGGACAAAATTAATTTAAGGGGGGTGGAATTGTAACATCCAACAAATTCCACAATTTAAGGGTTGGTACTCTTTGAAGAGAATTTGGGAATTTAGGGATTTATGGCAATTCTACAAATAAAATGAAGGAGGACCAAGGGGAAAATTTAAAAAAGTTGAAGTAGGGACTTAGTTGCAACAACTTGAAAAATGAAAGATTGAGCAAAATCCCTCATTTCCCCTCTCTTCCTCTCATTCTCGCCTCCCACTCTCACTCTCACACTAAAACCCATCTCTTCTCTCTTTTCTCATTTCAAGCTCTCCTAGGGCAAACCCAAGGGTAAACCAAGCTTCTTCCTCATTGATTCTTCACCATTGGAGCTTGGAGAAGGCACTTAGGAGCTTAAGGAAGCCATTGAAGTTCCTAGGTAAGCCATGCATCCACTCTCACTCTCATTCTCGGTCAAGCTCCATTTTGAGGAAAATGGTCTCCCAACTCTAATCTCTAACATGCAAGCTTAAATTGAGTCCTAATGGGGTTCTAATAGCTCCTATTTGTGAATATTAAGGATTTACAAGTCATTTGGGAAAGTAGAGTTCTTGGGTTCATTTGGAGGAGACAAGGTTTTGGAGCATCACTTGAGAGGTAACCCCACAAGACCCCAAAATTAGACTAATTAGGGAAATGGAAATTGGTAGGAGGTTTGATTTTGATATTTTGTGAAAATGTGAATGAAATAGGTTTAGAATTGCTAGAATGGATGATTGGATTTTGGCTCATGTTTTTTTATTAGAGTTATGATGCTTTACATATGTATATGCATGTTTGAACTTATTAATTTTATGATTTAGTTTGGATGTATGTAGTTTGATGATTGAGCTTGTGAGAAATGTATGTTATAATGGATTTGTTCTTATGCATATTGGTTATGTTGATGGAATTGAGAAGTCATGGGTGTGTGTTGAAATTCTGTTTTGTGATGTAAATATGAGATTGAATTAGTGAAGCATTTGTGTTTAAATCATGTTATTGTGCACTTGAATTGTGACCACTTGATTGAATAGGTGTGAGTTTGTAGTGCTATAATGTTGGTTGTGTTTTGGAAGTGAAAATGGGGTCAAGAAAGGAGGTTGAAAGGAGAAACAACTGAGTTTTTAGTTAAATTCGCAAAAAGCTATCATCTGTCGCTGGGGCTCGAGCGTCAGGACTGGGGCTCGAGCGCCACGACTGGGGCTCGAGCGCCAGGAGAAAATTTTGGACAGCAAGAAATGGATGTCTGGCGCTCGAGCGCCAGGACTAGGGCTCGAGCGCCAGGATAAAATTTTTGGGAGTGAAAAATAGGCGTCTGGCGCTCGAGCACCAGAATGGGCGCTCAAGCGCCAGTGCTTTGTACCTCCTTAACCTGTTTTAGCCTCCAAAATGCATTGTAAACATATTATAAGATAAGAATGAATGGAAATAGGCTTATAGGACTTAGTAACATGAATTAGGGTATGCAAGCTCTTTGACTTTGAATTGTGGAAATTTTATGTGATGGATATTGAATGAAAATGCATGATGACTTGTAAAATGAAACTAAATGATAAGTTTAGCTTTCCCCTTTCAACGGATGTTGAGTAAGTGGGTTGAATCCCACCGGTTATAAACCGGGTAAGTGGACAAGCATGATTAAACATGAGAATGTAGGGTCAGATGACCTGAACTAGTAGGGTGCCCTGTGATAGGGAATCATGGCCCAAAAGAAAGGACTACCCCATTGATGTGGGTTCAAGATAGTCCTGGGCTATCCCATTGATGTGGGGTTAAGATAGCCCGGCAGCCAGTTTGATCACGATAAAGATGCTTGCCGTGGTTCTAGTTTTGAGCTCAACCTCGCATTACTGCCACGCGCTAGGGGAAGTCTAGTGCACGAGACTTCCATAAAAGATTCAAGAAAAGAAAAGAACCAAGTTTGTTAATGAAAGAACATGGCATGCATACATCCATATATGTCATTACATTCATTATATATGAATTGTTGTATTGAACTGTGTGTTAGGGATTTAAAGGGGGTGTTTTCCAGTTAGACTGGCTGTAATATGGTATAAAAGTACTTTTAAAAATGTCGGGGGTTACTCAGTTATATGTCTATATATAACTGGCGGTTACCATATTGCAGGAGACTCAGAAGATGAAGACTTTAGCGCTTGAAGGCTCATTCCCTTAGTTATTGTAGTATTTTGAATATTTTGATGTATTTTGGGTAGCCATTCCTTCCTTATAGTACTTTAGATGGCTACCGTTAGTGGACATATTATCTCTGGTTTGTACTAATAACCTACTACTATGAACTTATGTATTTTGATAGGGCATATGTAGCCACTCTCTCTAAGACTAAGTAGTGAATGTACTCATGTATAAGAGATTACTTGATAGCTATTACTTATCTTATGTCAAAAGAAAAAACAAACTTAGGCTTAAATTTTGTTAGGTGTTACAAGTGGCAAACTCTATTTTTGTTGTTGTTGATAGGTTCTCAAAGATGGCACATTTCATTCCTTGCAAAAAGGTTGATGATGTGAATCATGTGACCGATTTGTTCTTCAAGGAAATTGTGAGGCTCCATGGATTGCCTAGGACAATTGTAAGCGATAGGGACACCAAGTTCCTAAGTTACTTTTGGAAGACTTTGTGGGGTAAGTTGGGTACTAAATTGCTATTTTTCACTACTTGTCACCCACAAATTGATGGACAAATCGAGGTAGTTAATAGGACATTAGGCACATTACTTAGGACTATATTGAAAAAGAATCTTAAAACTTGGGAAGCATGTTTGCCTCATGTTGACTTTTCTTACAATAGGGTTGTCCATAGTACTACCAATTGTTCTCCATTTGAGATTGTATATGGTTTTAATCCACTAACTCCTCCTAATTTGTTACCCATGCCTAACATTTCAATTTTTAAGCGCAAAGAAGGGAAAGCTAAAGTAGAGTATGTAGAAAAAATGCATGAGCGTGTGAAGGCACAAATTGAAAAGAAAAATTAAACCTACCCTAAGCAAGCCAACAAGGGGAGAAAGAAGGTTGTTTTCCAACCTGGAGATTGTGTTTGAGTACTCAGGAGAAAAGAAAGGTTTCCAGAACAAAGGAAATCAAAACTCTAACCAAGAGGAGATGGTCCATTTCAAGTGCTAGAAAGGATCAATGATAATGCCTATAAGATAGAATTGCCCAGTGAGTATAATGTTAGTTCAACTTTTAATGTGTCTGATTTATCTCTTTTTGATGTAGATGAAGAAGACCTTGATTTAATGAGTGATGAGGGCATGACCATAGGAAAGGACCAAGAGGCGTTTCAAGGACTTGGAGGACCAATGACAAGGGCAAGGGCTAGGAAAGTAAAGGAGACTCTTCAACAAGTATTGACAACAGTTTTTGAAGATAGGCCCAAGCTAGAAGAAGAAAAGCCCAAAATGTTGAATTGCATCGTGGAAAAAGAGCACCAAGTTAGCATGGAAATTAGGGCAGATTAGGTGGTGTTTTTAGCACTTCTTTTCATGTTAATAAAGACTCAAAAATGATGTAAATATGTGCTAAGCTTGGGTTTGGGTTTTATTGTTAAGTGTTAAAACTGTAATAAGGACCAATTTGGAGAGTTTTTACTCATCCCCATGGCTGAGCAAGCTGCGCCATTTTTTAGGCTTCTAGGGCTAGAATAACTCATGTTTAAGTCACTTTATGTAGGTTTTAATTGAATCCATCATTAGGTGTTAAGTCGTGGCTTCAATTCTCTTTATTTTTTAACCTAAATGGGCCAAATTCTCCTTATAAGAGTGGCGCTATTCTTCAAGGAAATCAGACCAGAATTTACATGAAAAATATTTCTCAAAGTGTGAGTGCGATTCTCCATTGTTCTTGTGTGATTCAAGAGCTTGGCTTATCAAAGGAATACTCAAACTCCTTTGTGTGACGCTAACCTTTGAAAAAGTTATTCTTCCTTCACTTAAACTTCCTTCTTTATATGCAATCTCCATCCATCTTTGCACCATCCATCTTGTTCTTATTTAGTTCTACAAGTTCATAGTTCATAACTTGGCCAAATTCTGCCCATTCCATTTTCTATTTTCACCATCAATCATTTTCCTTCCTAAAAGCCCAAAATTCGCCTAAGTCTTTTCAACCTTTCTTTCCATTTTATTTTCTCTAAGTTCAGCCTAAATAAGTCTATAAAAGAAAACCAAAAATAGTTAAAATTTAGGCCAACCCTTGTTCCTGCGCATTTACAAGCCTTGGACACTTTTCCATGTTTTTCTCTCTTCTAATAACTCCTTGTCTCCATCTTACTCATTACCACATCATCCTAGCTAGTCCAAGTTCATTCCACATACATTCTCTTCCTTTTCATTTCTGCACAGCCCTTCTCCCCTATTCAAAACACTTTATTTTTCTTTTAACTTAGCCTTTATCCCTCATTAAGTGCCCGTAGTCCAAAATTCAAAACAAGGAAAAATTAATATTAAAATTCTAGCCAGCTTTGTAAAGTCTTGTGCGCCACATTCCATCCTATTTTTGAAAAAAATTCTAAGTTATTTCTTCTCTTTTCCAACCCTAAAAGATCATTCTTAACCCTTCTCCATTTGGGTTCACATCACATTAGAACTTGTGATAACTTGACTGTGGAGGCTGAAAAAAGAGATTGATGAATGCTTTAAGGAGTTCGAAGCTTTTAAGGAAATTCCTCCCAGAAAGGATAAGCTTGAAGATCTTCCTAAAGAGCTTATGGTGGAAGAGGAGTTTAAACCGATTGCCCAACCTAGATGCTATACGCCGGTGTTTGGTATATATTTTCCAAGCATCTTACGATTTTCTTGAGGCTCAACCACTGGGGAAATCTCACTACTTGCTTCCAGAGCATTTTGCTGCACATATGCAGTGGCCTGGGATATGGCCAAATTTTTCGGAGGGGGTATTACAATCAGGAGTTGGGGAGCAAGCGAGACCAGAATAACAGAATGTAGCGGCCGATGATGGGGTGGCCGATGCTATGGAAAGATGATTAGCAAACCCCATCGAACGAGGAGAGGAAACACTTCACCCATCAGGTTGTATTGCTCCATTCTTTACTCTTAGTAGTTTAGTAGTTTGTTTTTTTTTTTTTGTAATTAGGAAATAGGATTTAGAAATAAAATTGCTTGAGGCTGGTTCTTGAGGAATTTGATTGTATGTCTTGAGTGAAAGTCTAAAAACGAATTTTCAAATGAGTTATATGATGTGTTTCAATTGTTTGATTGAATTCTTAGTTCCTTGCGTGATTTGATAGTTTTAATGAGGGGGAAATTAATTGATTTGGTTAAGGAATTATATGAGGTGAAAGCCTTGTGAGTGTGTGATCCCGATACACTTTATATACTTTGATGAGACTCCTCACTAGTTTTTTCCCTTCTAACTTTGCTTGAACTTTTAATTGTCATTAAGCATGTGTGACTTGAATATGATAGAGGCATAGATTGTGTTTTAATTTCATTGAGCTAGAGCCAAAAAGCCAACCCTTGAATGTTATGTTTGAATATCCTATCTTTGGCACCCACTTTGAGCCTTCAAGTTGATATTTTTAAAAATTTGCACCTTGAAGCATTGTGATATCATTATTTCCTACCTGGTTTAAGATCAAGCATTGGTGCATGCATACTAAGTGAGATGCATTTGTTTAATTGTGGTTGGAATTGCGAAACAAAGCTCATTAAGTCTTCCTCATTTGAAAAGAAACGTCAGAGAAATTTTGGGTATTCCTTGTGATAAAGAAAACAAAAGAAAAAAAATTTGATGAAAAGAGAGATGAAAATGAAAAAATATGCAAGGGATGCCTATGAAAAATTGAACAAGTGTATGAAGAGTGAGGGAGTGTTGAAGTAATGGTATGATTTCAACTTGGATGACTTATTAAGGAATGAGTGAGAGTTTTAGTATGCTTGTATCAATGCTCTATCTTGTTTTGTTGACTAGAAAAACCAAGTTTCTTTGAAGCCAATCCACGTTATAACCATAATTAAAGACCTCTTGATTTGTTTTGCATGTGTATATGGTTTGATTGTGAAATGAAGGGCAAAGTCGAGTTGGGGGGACTTAGTGAGGAGTTGAGCAAAACACTCACCTTGTGAGAATTGAGAGTCTATTCCCTCAGCTAATTGGTTGTTGTTCCTTTATTTCTTTTGTGTTTTGATTGTTTAGGAATCTCGTTTTCAATTGGGGGTTTGGGGCCGTCATAGATACTCATTGATTGATTCTCTTTTATGCTCTAATGATTAATGTTGTATTTGATTTCTCTTGAACCGGACTTGGGTAAGTAGTTAGGATTTTGATTGAGTGTTCATTTTCCACTTTGTTTGAGGACAAGCAAGAATCGTAGTTGGGGTGAGTTTGATAATTGATAATTACTAAACTATTATATGGAAAATTTGAACATATTTTGAATAATATTATATTTATCTTTTAATCAAATTTTCCTAAATTTTGTAAATTCAACACTTATCTAAATTTGAGAAAGAGTTGGTTGATTATCTGAGTTTGATCCTTATTTTGTGGGATTTTAGATAAGTTGGTCGAGGCTCAAGAAATGTAAAATAGCTGAGAACTGAATTAGAAGATTAAGGAAGTGGCGTATGGCTTAAGCTCGGAGAATTTCATTGTAGCTAGAAGAGGCAGAGCATTCCAAGGAGCAGACGTGCATCTCAATACCGCCATATAAGCCTCACTGTAGCGAGGCAAGCACTTAAAGCTACGCAGACAAAGATTGGCTCCTCACTATAGCTAGATGAATGGGCTAGGAGGTCATTTCCTGTTTTTCATAAACTTACGTATTCTAATCCTTAGGTTTTTTTAGTTTTTCAATCAGTCTCAAGTTTTAGGGAACTTTTTATAGAGAAAAAGTGGGAGAGCATGTGAAAACAAGCAGCGACGCTAGGATTCATGAGCTTCAATTATTTTCTTATTTTCTTTACGGTTGTCACGACTACAATGAGTAGCTAAAGCCCTTCTTCTTGGGATTAATGTAAATTCTCAACTCTTATCCTTTGTGAACTCTATTAATCTATATACAAATTTGATTTTCTTCTTTATCTTGGTTTCTTCTCTATTCTTAATGCTTTAATAATTATTGGGCGCTATTTGTTAATTGCGGATAGGTTTACGGTTGTATTGGGTATGATCTTCCGAGAACTGGACCCGAGTAACACTCTCAATTATTAATTGTCAATAGGTTCGAGGTTGTATTGGGGACGATCATCCAAGAATCAGATCCTGGTAGAACCCTCAATAGGATAGCATCCTAAGGATAGGTGTTAGTCGATTGAATGCTTCATAATATCTGCACATTAATAATGGGAAATCTTTTTATATATTCAAGGGATCTATGTATAAAGAGAATTCCGTAGAATCTAATATTTGAGGAATATTGCATAAGAATATAAGATATCGATTTGTGTCACTAGATCAATAGAGAGATCAAAGGTGGGAGTGAGTATTGAAATCTAATCCCAAGAGCTTGATTCTAATTAGATCTTCTTTTAAGTGTTTTTTTTTCTATTTTTCTACCAAGTCAATGATTATTACGGTTTATGTATGATATGAAAGTTACGTACCTTGTATGATATGCATGTGATGTATTTATAAAGGAGTCTTTAGAGTTTATTGATCGCAACTATGGGCCTCATGCTAATAGGGCCTTATGTTGCCTTTATAGCCTGCATCTCAAACCACTAGTATTGAGATGCTAGTCGTTGTCCATTTAGCTAATATGGTATAATGATCGCGATATTGGTCTATTGTAGATATAACAACAAGAAAATTGTACATTTTATAGTCATATATTAGTTTATTAAAATTCAGAAAAATAATAGAGAGAATCAAAATTGCACATGAAAAAAATAAAGGATTACAATTGAAATTACTAAAACAACGATGGAGACTACATCATACATTAGCCACAATTGAGGGACTAATATAATTAATTTTCAGTTAGTTAGTCAAACGTAAAACGTTTTTTTTTTATAAGCAAAAGAATATATTAAACAGGAGTACAAGGGGTACTTCAACCCATTACAATAAAATCAACAAGCCAAAAGCAAAAGAAGCAAAACTAAAGAGAAAAATAGAGATAGGGTTAGACACCCAATCTAACAACGAAAAGGAACCTACAGGAGAGCAAAGAGAGATCCACTTCCAAGAGGGCAGCTGAATATTATCGAGCAATTCCGTACAATCCACCACTCCTTGATTAAAGAATAAAATTACTATGCAACCATAACGACCAAATCACCGCAACCCAAATAACCAGTAAGCATTGAGTAAGTTTACGGTCATTGCACAAAAACAGATCCCCTCACACTAGGAAAAGCCAAGACACAGAAATAGGAATAACCATCGAAAAACCAAGCCACTTTGCAACCTTCATCCACACACTGTACGCTACAGGGCAAGTCACAAAAAAATGGGAAGGACATTCCTCCATTGCTGAGCATAAGGGGCACAAGGTAGAATCTAAAGGAATACCATGACGAGACAACAACACCTTACAATGAAAAGCATTCAGTAACACCTGGCAGCAAAAAACTAGGCACTTAATAGGAGCTTTACATATCTATAGCCTCTTCATAACAAGCGAAAGCTCCAAATTAGAGCCCTAATAACACATGAACAAGGAATAAAGCCATTCATATGCAGATTTTACCGAGAAGATCCATGTATTATCACATGACCACCGCCACACATCCTCCTTAGCCTCAACCAATCGGACCTCATTCAGAAGAGAAGAAAGATGAACCACTAAAGGCAATTCATGCTCAAAAGGTCTCTTTTGTCAAGATATTTCCCACACCCACTGATCATACTCCCACCTACCATTAAGTGCTACAGCCGACAAAGGATTCAGTGCAAAAGAGTACAACCGAGGAAATACCTCTTTCAATCTCACCCCCCCAGCCATTTGTCTTCCCAGAAAGGGTGTGGTCTTGTTGCAACACCCATAACAGGTCTTTCCACCACAATGAAGTGCGCTTGTCTACATAAGAAGAATTTAGAAAAGAAGATAGACATCCATACCTTGCTTGAAAGACCTTAGACATTAATGAATCTGGGTAAGACAAGCACCTCCATAGCCATTTCGCAAGTAAAGACCAATTGAACAGCTTAATATTTTTAATACAAAGGCCACCATACTCACGGGTCCTACAAACTGTTTCCCATTTTACCCATGAAATCTTTGAACCACCCTTAACACCGTTCCACAAAAAATTCCTTTGGATAGAAATTAACTCCTTAACAACAGATGAAGCCAGCTTAAAGAAGAAGAGAAAATGAATAGGCATAGAATTAAGAACAGCATTTATAAGATTCACCATCCCCCCAATTGAAACATAGTGATGCTGCTAAGAGGACAGATGATGCCTTAAGCTATCAATCAAAGGTCTCCAAGACAAAGCTTTCCGAGGATTCATACCCAGGGGTAAACCTAGATATTTAAAAGGAAGCTTCCCAATTTTACAAATTAAAAGATCTATTGCTAATTCAGTGAACTCTTTGCCCGCATGAAGACCCACAACATAAGTCTTGTGAACAGTGGCTTTTACCGCCCACAAATTCTGAACAGTGGCTTCCCCAATGATCAGGGTATCATAAGCAAATTGTAACAAAGAGATATTTGGTCCATTCTCACCCACCTTCAACCCTGTAAATAAATTTAATTCCAATGCCCTCTTTACGAGCACCCTAAGATCTTCCACAGTGATAAGAAACAGGAAAGGAGCTAAAGGGTCTGCTCCAAGACCCTTCCAATCAAAACCTCTGAAGTCGGACTACCATTCACCAATGCCAAAAGAGAGCCGCCACACACACAACCTTCCATCGATCTTATCCATTGATCGTCAAAGCCAAAAGCCCGATAGCATAAATAATAGATAATCCCATTCCACAGAGTCATACGTTTTTTCATAATCAATTTTTAGGACAAACAAACACTTTTTATATTTAAGCACATAATCAATAGCCTCTGAGGCAACCAAAAAGCTATCTAGCATGTTCCTTCCGAGTATAAAATCATATTGATAATCCGATATAATAGAAGGAAGAACACTCCGCAGCCTAGCAGGCAACACCTTGGACAAAATCTTATATACACATCCTAATAAAGAAATTGGGCTAAAATCCGACATACCTTGTGGACATTTACCTTTTGGGATTAAGGCTACAAAGTAGGATAACAGAGCTTTGGGGACCTTGAAATTAACATGAAAGTCAGTGAGCATGTCCATCACATCAGCTTTGATCAACTACTAGAAATTATTTAGAAAAGAAAAATTAAACCCATCAGGGCCAAGGCTGTTATCACCATCACTCTCCATAATCACCCCTCTCACCTCCTCTTCCGAAAACGCAAACACTAAGCCCCTATTTTGCGAACAAGTCAGTGTTTGGAAATCATAAGGAAGTAGGTGCGGCCTAACCCAAACTCTACCAGAAAAATGCTCTTGAAAGTAAGACACCACAACCTCTTTAATCTCCCCAACCTCCTCTACCAACCGGTCACCCACCTGAAGAGCAAGAATCTGATTCCATCTTCTCCTTCTTTTTATACACGCATGCAAGAATTTTGAATTCATATCGCCATATTTCCCCCACTTCACTCGAGCCTTTTGTGCTACTAGACTCTGCTTATTCTTTCTAGTGCGCCAAATACCATCCAGAAGTTTTCTTTGCTTGGCCCATTATTCAACAGAGAGCTCCCCTGACTCATTCTTCGTATCAAGAATCAGTAATTCATTTGTCTGATTCTCAATTTCCAAATCCAGGTTCCCAAAGACCTCGACATTCCACTTCTTAAGGGTGAGTTTCACATTTAAGAGATGCCCCCATAACCTTTGAGCAGCCCAGAGAGAAGGAACAAGCACATCCCACGCCTCCTTAACCACTCCCTCTAGACCCTTGTGGTTTAACCATCAATTGTTAAAGCGAAATGGTTTAGGGTCCCAATTGACCATTTTATGCTTTAACACAAGGGGACAGTGGTTTGACACATCGCGAGGAGCCACAAAAACAAAACCATTTCCCCAATAAGAACACCACCCTTCTAAGACAAGGACTCTGTCTACTCTACTCATTACCGAGCCATCACTTTTGAACGACGTAAATTGCTTCCCAAACAGGGGAATATCAATTAGACCAATATCAGAGATAAAAGCATTGAATTCAACCAAGCCTCCAATATCAGGATCCCCCATAGCCCCTTTTCCGCTCCTCCAACCTCCAAATCACATTGAAGTCCCCAGCCACACACCAAATACAGTATCCAAAACCTCTTTTAGACATAAGAAGGTCAGACCAGAGCTTCCTTTTTTCAACAATTCGACACAAAGAGTAAATGTTGATAATTATACACCTCTGAACGTCTTTACCCCACTCCAAACAAGCATCGAGGAACCTAGAACCAACAAAGGAGAACAACAAGTTACCTTTCTCAGAGTTCCAGATGGAAATCAGACCTCCACTTCTCCCAGTTAACGGACTCGCAAGTCAATCTAATTTGGGAAACACCCCAAAGCCTCGCACAAAGAGCTCGATTGCACTTTTCCAATTTCGTTTCCTATAAAACAATAAAATCCAGATCCTCCTTTCTAATTAATTCAACAATTCTCCTTCTTTTAATCTCACTCCCAAGGCCCCTGCAATTAAAAGAATAGAGCTTCATGGGGAAAAAACATGATCCCCTTTCACTGCCACCAAGTCCCGATCCCTAGCCTCCATCATGATCAACTTCTCCCTTACCTCTTCCACATTTCCTCGTACCTCCATTTCGACAGAATCGTAGAAGGCCAAAACCCAATTTGCCATGGCTTCATCACTAACCCTCACCGCCGCATCGTCTTTAGCACCATCCATGTTAGGTCTTCACGACTCGCCAACATCGCCACCAGAAGACATCGCTGACGCAAAATTTGAAGCAGACTTTGAATGCCTCATAGAACCTTCACGCAACCAACCCCAATGATTTTTCTCCACCGATTTAGGAATCGATGGAACAGAGGATCCCTAGCGAGGGCACCGTCGAGCTCTTTTCAGCGCAATTCTCATATTATTTCGAATTCCTTTTTGTTGTTTAGATTGAAGAGAGTCCACCTCAACCACTCCCTTTTGTTTGAACTTTTCTTTATCCTTATTGGGCCGAAGCAGATTATCTAGCCTAAAAGGGTCATTTGAAACATTAGAAGCTGAGACTATTTCATTATTAACCAATCCTTGCCCCAGATTTTCCTTACTCTTCACCGGCCTAAACAGCACACTTGGGCCACACCCTAACTCAGCATCCAACTCACCACTAGGCCCCCCACTAGTCAACGCCCCTTTCTTACTTGAAACACCACCCCAACCACAATGCCCATGCCCTCTCCTGACCCCACATCCTTTGCGACCCCATTCATTAAAATTTCATTATTCATTCCCCCAAGACACTGAGTAAGAGGTTCCACACATGAACCTTTCTCCTTGCACTTAGCACCTGCTGAAACATCTTTATGAGTAATAATTACATTCCCTGACACCAATGAGTTTTCCAAACAAAGTAACATAAATTCTTGCCTACTCTCCACCTCCCCGATCGTCAGATACACCCCATCAACACCTCTACACTTCTCAACCTTCCCGTTTTATGCCAGTGTCACCTCCAGCAGCTCATAATTAGCCCTCGTCAAGTCCTTACCATCATCACTTTATGATGAAAAATTCTCCGACTCCTCCAAATTTATCGACCCATCATCAACGATCTCCGAACTATTTGACAATAAAAAGAGGACACCTTTCTCTGGAAATAATGGACCTCCAAGCTCCTCCACTATTCTAATTGAGAAACAAATTCTATTTATTTTCACCTTTAGATTCTTATTCACGACCTCTCTGAGAGAAGTTTTAATTTGAACACGAGCATAGTCATAACGTCGTCTTGATCCTGTAATATTATCGACCTGAATGAATTCTCCCACCAACAAGGAAAGCATCTTAAAAAATGATTCTGACCATGCGTGCATAGGAATCCCATATAAATGAAACCAAGTTGCTCACCTCGAGCACACCAAACTTGGATTCCAATCTCTAATATCGTAGAACCAACGGTCCCACAACCCCTTATTCAGCGATATAGTATCCCTTAGATCCACCTCGGCATCGGACTCCACCAACACCAGGTCATCACCCATATTTGTTACCCTGATATCCAATAACCCTTCCTGGAGAGCCTCTGTACGCACCACTGAAAGGGACATACCACGATTCAACCTTCCCACCTTATACTTTGACATTCCTCCATCACCTCCTCGGCCACCTTAAAATGGAGAAGACCCTGGGACTACTCTTAGAGCCCACTCTGTTTTCCCTGCTACATCTCTAAGGATTGGCCTCTTTAGCATATCTGCATAAGAGACCTCAGAACTTCTTCCAAAACTAGAAGGTGTCATTTTGTTATATTGCATTCGAGGAGCACCCTCATTCCCACGGTCAACCGTATTACAAGAATGACGAGAGAGGTTGATTTTTAGACGATTAGACCCAATGACAATTGAGCCAAGGCTCCTTTCTAAACCCAGCACATCCCTTACTCCCACAAACCTCACAAAACCAAATGTACGCCCATCTTTTGCCCGCTTCTGAGGAAGAAAAACATCCACCACCGACCCCCACTTTTGAAAGATCTTCCATAAGGCATTAACACCATGGTTATCAGGAACATTAGTGAAGAAAAAGGAAGTGGAGTCACGCAGCACCTTCCCCAAATGCCCACGAAAACGATCCTTCCTCTTAACCAGTTGCCAACCCTCCATCCTTTCACCTCCTCTCTCCTTCACACCCACTCTCACCACTTTCTCTCTCATTTTAAATTATACTATAAAAATAACTTGTTAATAGCTAAACGTAACTCATATTTTAATAATATATCAATATAGTTATAATTTGTTTAACTTTAACAACGCTTAACGAATAAAACTATTTAATACTTTTTGCAAAAGTACTTTAATTTTCATTTATATATAGTGATGAAAGTTCATGTTACAAATGATTTTCACAGGGGGCAATTATAGTAGTAAAACAAACTATCAGTGATTCGGATTATTGGCAGATTATTGTATTTGACAACCACTAGACCGGACATTTAATATCCTATGCAGCAGCTCAATAAGTACCTGCACAAGCCCAGAAGTAAACATTACCAAGCATCTCTTTGCATTCTGAGATACATTAAAAATAATCCAGGCCAAGGTCTCTTCTACCCTGTTGATTCCCCTCTCTATCTCTCTACCTTCAGTGATTCGGATTAGGCTGCATGTAATGAAACTAAGAAGTCTGTGACTGGTTTCTGTGTTTTTCTAGGGAAATCTCTCATTTCCTAGAAATCAAAGAAACAAGGCACAGTCTCCAAGTCTTCCTCTGAAGCAGAATATTGAGCACTGGCTGCCACGACTTGTGAAATCCAGTGGTTGTGGTATCTTCTTCGAGACTTGGGTATTAAGATTTCTAAGCCTGTTGACCTTCTTTGCGACAATGCTTCCGCTATCCACATTGCTCGTAATGTTGTCTTCCACGAGCGAACTACACACATCGAGATAGACTGCCACATTGTTCAGGAGAAATTGTTGCATGGTCTGATTAACTTGGTCTCTGTTTTCTCTGCGAATCAAGCTGCTGATATCTTCATCAAGGTGTTGGAACCTGCTCTTTTTTCCAGTAACCTCTCCAAACTAGGAGTTCACAATATCTACTCCTTAACTTGCGGGGGGTATTAAAGACTATAGATGATAATAATTAGGCCCTTTATTTGTTTTTTCTTCTTCTGTTATTGGGACGTCTATGTTTGTTAGCCCAGTTCCTTTCCGTCCAAATCCTTTTTTTTTTTATCCTTTTGTATATAAACATTGTACAGTGCAATGCAAAATTATTCAATTTCCATTTTACATTTTCATTAACTTCATCATACATTAACCACAATATGTGGACTAATATGATTTATTTTCAGTTAGTTAAACGTGACTCATATTTTAATAATATATTAATATAATTATAATTTGTTTAACTTTAACAACGTTTAACGGATAAAACTATTGAATAATTTTTGCAAAAGTACTTTAATTTTAATTTATATATACTGATGAAAGTTCATGTTACAAATAATTCTCAGAGGGGACAATTAAAGTAGTAAAACTTACAACTATCATTTGCCATGCAGAACATAGAAATCGAATTTGAATCAATTTTATGGTCCAATTTTGAATCATTTTTGAACCAGGGAAAGGAAATTGGACAATATAATAAATAATCTGAATGAGGTGCGAACACACTTCCACGTGATCCTCTCTTTTATCATTGGTCCACCATTTCATTCCAAATTATTCCGAAAGCTTCACCTGTCCTGTCAACTGGAAAGAGACCAAGTCTCTGTTTTTATACTCCTGAATTCTGTTGTTTTATATATATATTCACTTTGAGCGTTTCTGAATCACATATATCAATAAATTGAATCATAATACTTAATTTTATTAAAATATTTGTTGTGGATTAGTATTCCGACACTTAGGGTGAAAAAAGGTCAGTAGACTTAATAGGGATTTATAGCCTGATTTACTTAATATTTGATCTGACCTAACCTGTTTAATAAAAAAGTCAAATTCAGACTCTTTAAAAAGTTTATTTTTTAAAAAGGCTAGATACAGACCTTTAACAAAGCCTATTAAACTTAATAAGCCGGCTTATTAAATTTTAATATATATATATATAATAAATTTTATAAATGTAAATACAATAAATTTTATAATAAGTTTATTAAATTATGTGTATTTAGAGGTTTGTTAAAAAGGTTTATGAACCTATTTAGTGGCTCGTTGGTATATTTAAGATATAATTGTTCGCTTTTTTAAAGAACTTGGGATAAAGTAGGCTTATAAATAAGTTTAAGGCTTTATAGGCTTTCAAATAGGTTAGACTTAACCTGAAAAATGAACCTATGATAAGTCAATAGGCTAGGCTTAGCTCTATTAATTATAAAATATGTCTACCCTTTTAGCCAAATTTCCTGACCTGATTTAGTCTATTTCCACTCCTACTAGCACTTCTAGGAGGCCCATATATATCGGGGGCAGCCCAATACTGGGGTAGATACCAAGCCAAAATAATGAATTACACACAACAATGCCTCGAGAGACCCATTAAAAATGACCTACCCCTAACAAAGCAAGATAAAACATTGGGTATAACATACCCAGTCACGATACGTATATTCTAATTTACATTACACAAACTTTAACACGATAGTATATTCCAATCCTTGCAGGTATACACGCCCCTACTGGAGCACGAGGCACGACCTACCGTCGTCCGGGATAGACCGACGTCCCTGATAAACAATATTTGTTGAACTTTTTAAAATATGCTTAAGTATACATTTTTAACGTATATATTTTATTGGTGTGATAGTCAATTAGAGCTTAGAATAAATATAAAGGTATATTTAAGAAAGCAGTAATAATTAGTCGTGCTTTAGAATTTCAAGTTAATATGTAATAAATAAGAAAAAAAAGTTTAAAGTCATGTTATTGTTACTTCAAAATTTTTATTGACATATTTATTTAAATATTTTAATAATATTTAAATATTGATATTTTAAACTCATTGCTTAATTAAAATTATATTTAAATGTAAAAATAATTTTAAAAAAAAGTTACAATATATATTTAAGTGACGATAGACCCATCCAAAAATTTATTCTAGCTAAAGTGGATAGATAAAAATAAAAAAATAGAGTATTATAGACGAACATAATTAATTAAACGTCTATTGATAAAATTAATTAACATAATTTTATTTATTTTAGTTAATTTTTAAGTAATAAATAAATTTCTTAAAAGAATTATTTATTATACTTATTATAGAGAGATAATAAGTATCCTAATTAGAAATAACATGTAATTAATTATTATAGTCATTTAAATATAATAAAAACTGTTAAATTTATTTGTATTAATTAATTGTTTATTATTTAAAACCAAAAAAGTAGGTGGCTAATAAACACGTCACCCAATTTAAGATATGCAGCATATCCATTTTCCAAAAAATCTAATCTGAAATTACATATTTTTGTAAAAGATATATAGATATATTCAGGAATAATCTTTTTTAAGTTCCACAGCAACTGCTTTTCCAGAAAGATAGTGCCAGATTGATTAAAATGGCTGGCAGGAATGGTGCTAGGAACCAAGTCGAGTATAAATAGCGACCTACTTGTAATATTATATATATCAATACAATCTACGAAACAATATAATTTTATTCTGTGCCAATAATATAATAATAATATAATTAATTAAGTGCATATTTATATATATTAATAATTTTCACTACTAGTGATGGCAGTTAGTGGTAGTGGTAGTAGTAGTAGAGAGCCTCTAGTTATTGGGCGTGTGATTGGGGATGTGTTAGACCCATTTCATAGTTCAATTTCTTTGAGGGTTATCTACAACAATAGAGATGTTACTAATGGCTGTGAATTCAAACCTTCTCAAGTTGTTAACCAACCTAGGGTTCAAATTGGTGGTCATGACCTCAGGAATTTCTACACTCTGGTAATTACTAATTCTTATAATTTCTAGAAAGGTTTCACTTTCATTCCTATACATGTGTTTTAATATTTCCGATTTAGCCTATGTTGAAAGTCCTGTATTGGTTGGTGATATAGGAGTTTATAAGTGTGTGACAATTCACATCTTACAAGTTAGCTTTTAGAAGTGAGTTAGGTCTAGATCCAAATTGTAAGATGTATCAGAGCCAGGTTAGTTTTGAACCACCTGCAGATATCCAGTTTTAGGGTCATCTGGTGTGACAATCCTCCTACTATAAACTGATTTTTAGAAGTGAGTTAAGCACAAACTCAAATTATAAAATAATATCAAAACCTATCATAAATTCGTTATTAGGCCCATGTAAGATGTTAGATGTGTCGTTAAACCCAAATTGTAAGAGCCTATATCATCTATCTTCATAATAATTAATAATAACTTTGTTAGTCCAAATTTGATTTTCATATATACACGTACGATCAGGTTTTTTGTGTTAGTTTTTAGAAGGAAAAAAAAATTCCTAACTTGGAGGATAACTAATGAGATGAACATGCATGATCTGATCCTAGGGACAAAAGCATGTTGTATAAATGAACTTGAAATTTGAAAAATGCTTATACATTCAAACTAGTTTTGGTGCAATGGCTTATACATTCAAACGAGTTTTAGAACTATTAAGGATGTGTTTGAATACACAGTTTAATTAAGCACTTAGATAATAAATTAGTTTTAAATGAATAATTTTTATAGACAAAATTGTAAAATTTACTCGAATAAGCTAAAAACAGCTTATTCTGATAAGTTACTCCAAAAAGCTTATGAAAATCCGCTAAAAATAACTTATAAGAACCCATAAACTACTTTTATAAGTTGCGCATAAATTCTTCTAAATAGAGCCTAATTAATTCCATCTTTAAACGTGCTTATGGAGGATTTTTGCTTAATTGAATTCAATTTAATTTAATTAATTTCTTTATTAAATACAGATTGCGGTGGACCCAGATGCCCCTAGCCCAAGTGACCCCAATTTGAGAGAATACCTTCATTGGTGAGTGGTAACTTGTGGCTCAACCTGACCTCAATATACATTTATACTACTTATACATAACCATTGAATTTCGTCAGTAAATAGTTAAAAGTTCTTTTTTTATTCTCAGTAGTCAATTTATTGTGGGAATTGATAATTTTTTTATACTAATGAATATATTAACTATATTTTTATTATTAATAAAATTATTCCCCAATCCTATTAATTATCTTCTTGTAAATGAACATTAAATAAAAAATAAATACACTTTATATCATCAAATTTTAAAGAGTAATACATACATTCTTTAGTTAGAAAATAAGAAAATTTGAAAGAAAATTAAATAAGAATATTTACAATAATTATTAATATATTGGTACACTTGATGAAATGGGTTTCATATATCGGAGCTGTATGCCTGTATTTGGATTTTCTCTAGTACAATTCTTGGATTGATGGATTTAGATTACTGATTTTTGTACTTAAAATTTTTCTATACTCAATATACTCATTAGTTATGTACGTGAAAAAAGTGGTTACATTACTTATTTTTTAGGTTATGGTGTACATTGATTACGTACGTTAAAAAAAATAGTTACATTAGTTATTTTTTTGTTAAAGTGTCTTTTCGGATTTGGTGGTTACACGTGTAGAAATATGTGGTTACAACGTAAAAATAAAAATTCAATAAAACTTCTACTTGTGTAACCATGAGTATAGAGTGACTACAAAAGTTATGAGTACGAAAATTTTTTTTCATGAATTTAAGTCTTTAATCTTTTTTTTTTTCCTTACACAGTTGATATGTAAAAATAAATGAACGATTTTAGTTTTGTTAAGTTAGCTGGAGTTTCGGTTATTCAGTTAGTAAGCGCATCAGAACATGTGTGTATGTACGGTAGGATTTAATCCCCATTTTAACACTTTTCTATGAAAAAAAAATATTAGATGAAACGTTCTGTCCTGAAAAAATCTAAAGATTGATAACACTATAATACTAGTAAGTATATTTGTTCCAACATTAATTGTAATCCTCTATCATTGTATTTTAGGTTGGTGACTGATATTCCGGCAACTACTGGGCCTACTTTCGGTATGTACGATGTTTATCTATCAATTTATTTTATCTTTTATCATAAAAATAAATAAATAAATATGAGGCTTCTAATTTTCTGCTTTTTTTTTCAATTATTAATTTCTAATTTTATGCTTTGACTGCATGTATAGTATTAGCGGTGGCTAACATGCACGCCATACCACATTTTAATGACACGTTGTCGAAAATAAAAGAAATATTTTTAAAATACATTTTCAGATTAAAAAAAAGAAAAGTGCTTTCGGCGGATGAAGAACTTTGAAAACACAAAATGATGAACTTCTTAAAATACTTGGCACACTTGTGGCCACCAGCATTGATTGAGCATTTGGGCTTTGTCCTACATATATAAATCCTCTATTTCTATTTATTATATGCACTTCAATTAAAATATGTCAATCATAAACAGAATTAGGGTTTGTATGTTTTTTGTTTTTAAAAATAAATTTTTGTTTTTAAAAATAAACAACTAAAAAACCTGTTTGATGAATTTTTAAAAACAGTTTTTGAAAATAATTTTTGTTTTTCAGTATTTAAAATTAAAATTTTAAAACACCTAAAACTTTTTTCAGTTTTCTGAATTTATACACAAATTTATTTTGAAAACTGCTCTCATTTTTTTTAAAAATTATTTATGAAAACTGTTTATAATACAATTTTTAAAAACTAAAAACCAAAACTGTTTCAAAAACCCTTAATATCTAAACAGATTTTAGTATTTAAAAATGGTAAATGTTATTTAGTATTATTATTATTACATTTTTTAAGAGTTAAATGTAGTTATTATAAAGTTGTTGAAAAATATATTTTCTACGTTCATTTTTATCGGTTTCCGTTTTAAAAAAAGATTGTTTCTTTTTACATGTCTTTATGGAAATTCAAGAAAGCCTTTATAGCTACTTTTTTTAATATACTTTTTTCATTTATTACTTTGTCTACTAATATGAAGTGGAGAATTATGATTTTTAAGTTTCAATAAGAGTATAGTAGACAATTACCTGATAATTTTTATAATAACAAGAACATTAATTAATTTTTTTAATAAGTGTAAATTAAACTTAAAAGACAGATAAAAAGAAATGGAAGGGGTAACAATATTAGTTAATTATTATAATTCTAATAACCTTAACAAGTGTCCTAAAAGCATTATTTAAAAAGACTACCCTTTAAAAAATTTTGCTTGCCTTTTTAATTTAATCTTTACTAAAAGATCACATTCACTTTAAAATTCAACTTTATCTCCTTTATTAATTAGAAATAACATTTTAAAAAAATAATGAATGTTCCAATTTTTCATGTTAAATACTTATAAAAAAATATTTTTTTAAATATTTATAAATAAAAACAGATAGAATATGCAATTAGATTAGAAGTAGACAGCTTTGACCTCTTGTGAAATTATACGTATATGCTGAGAAAGTCTTAAATATAAGTTACATTTTAAAAGAATTTTGGTCTTAAATATAAGTAATAAATTAATTTATAATAGATAATTTTTACTTCTACCATTTTTATAATTTTTTAAATATTCAATTAATAATTGAGAGAGAAAGATAATAAATAATAAAAAAAAATAATTATTAATTAAACTGAAATATTTATTAATATACTTATTAATAAATTTATTTAAGAGTATAGTTAAAAAAAATTTATTTTTTAGATGAATTTAATTAACTATTTTTTATTTCTTAGTTCTAATAATTTAATTAAAAATAATTTATATTTAAGATTGGAAGAAATTTTTTTTTTTTATTATAGTACCGGGGAATATTTTATATATACCAAAAAGAAACTTGATATTTTGTCTTTTGGGGTAGTAGAGTGTCCCCACACGGTCATATATCAATCATGCATATCCAAGTAAATTAATTAGAAATATGTGGCCCGCATATTAAACTAAAATACTCTGACAAACAGTATAAGAAAATAAAAATAAAAATAAAAATTAATTTAGCTATTGAAAAAGGTTGTTTGTCAGTAAATATTGAAATGACAATTTATTGACAAAAAAAAATTAAATTTAACGGTTAATTTTTTTTATCAGTTAAATATTTTTTTAGTGTACCGGGTTACCACCACGTCCTTAATACCCATTCTATAAATAAAATATAGAATTAAATTCCAGATTGCCACTAACTAGGGCTTGGTATTATAAATTGGCAAATAATAACAGTTTTTCTAAAGCAAATGCAGAAAATATATTTTACCTGCATTAGTAAGAAAATTAAATAAACGTAGAATATTTTTTGTTAATCCTAAGAGGACATATAAGAATTAATTAGTTAAAATTAAAAACAGGATTAAATAACTTTTTAATCCTCTAATAATATTGAACTTTGATTTTAGTTCATCTAATTTTTTTTACGGAAGTGACCTAGCAAGGTGTGTGATGATGAGGTGGACCTAACAAGTTGTGCTCTGAAAGCCAACTCAGCATTTAACATCTAAACATAACGTTAGGGATTAAAAGAATTTTTTTTTGAAATTTAGTGAATTACTAGAAGTTTAGAGGGACCAAAATGTTATTTAAGCCATAAAAATATTTTCCTTCAAATTAAATGTCATCTTTTCTGATGGAGAGAATTAACATTTTATTCTTATTCTTAGGAAGTGCATTTTACAAAATCGGAATTCTTATTTTAAAATCTTTTTCAGTATTTTATTTATTTAAATTGAAAAAAAAAACACTTGCTTCCTAAAAAGTATTATTTCCCGTCTAAAATATAAGTTCCTAGCCCATTTTTATTTTAGTTCATATTATTAGTCTTTATACATAAATTTAGAGGTGTTTATAAATTTAGAGGTGTTTATTATTATTTTTTAACTATTTGATGTTTCCAAAGTTAAATCACCAATAAGAGATGATAGAATTTGAAATTTATAAGATTAAAACTACACAAAAAAATAATTATTGCTTCTAAAATCAATAATTTAACTATTTTTCTTAAACTGTTTAAAACATGGCTAGAAACTTATATTTTAGACCGGAAATAGTATTTTTAAATGCTTAACTAAAATATGCACATTAGACACCTATACGTATATTGACACTACTGAGTGTCTAATTTACTAAGAAAAGTACCGTTTCAGTCCCTAACTTTGCGAGAATAACTTACTTTAAGTGCGGATAAGTCACTTTAGTCTCTGACTTTATATTTTCCAGGTCACTTTAGTCCCTGAATTATATGATAATTCATTTTAGTACCTGAAAATCAAGGACTAAAATGAATGATGTAGTGAAAGTCAGGGACTAAAACAACTAATAATAGTGAAAGTCAGGGACTAAAATAACTGATTTCGCGAGAGACTAAACTGATAAAATACAAATTTGAAGACTATTTTAATATATAATTCAATTTACTAAACTTGTTGTTTATAAAACGTTATGCAAAGCGTCATTATATTACATCTGATCTAATGTTATTTGAACGTGATTCATATATATTTTTATATGATTAAGTAACAAGAATTTATATTTAATTTAATTTAATTACTTCAATAGGTCATGAGGTTGTACCGTATGAAAATCCACGACCAGTGATGGGGATTCATCGTATTGTGTATGTGTTATTCCGACAACTGGGGAGGGAGATAGTGTACGCTCCAGGGTGGCGCCAGAATTTCAATACCAGAGAATTTGCTGAACTTTACAATCTTGGATTGCCAGTTGCTGCTGTCTATTTTAACATTCAAAGAGAGAGTGGCTCTGGTGGAAGAAGGTTATATTAAAATTAAAATATTGATTTATAATCCAAGAAATTAAATAATGTTCTAATTAAAAATTAGAGTAGTGTTGAAGAAATAAATTATGCATGTAAGCTTCCTTTAATTTAGGGTTAATGGAAATAATCATACTTAGTAGTGTTTCTCAATTTATAAGCTCTCATGCAATGTAAATGCATGTTACAATGATGGCTTCACAATAATGTAGGTGAATTTTCCCAACTAATTTTGATGAATTTTGTCTCTGCATCACCAACTAATTTTGATGAGTTTTATAAAGCCTACCAAAGTGGCTTTATCACGTCCATGTTTACAAGCTCCCACTTAAAGCCACTTTTGGTGAGCTTCCAAATCTTTCTCTTCTTGTAGGTTCCATATTGATTACGTTTTTAATAAGCCATATGATGATTTGCACCATGCAAACTTATCTGCAATGATCGGTTTTGTTATGACATTTGCTAAGTTATCTTTTGTATGAATCTTCTCCAAGTCCACACTCCCTTTCTCTTTTACTTTTCTAACGAAGTGATATTGTATTCCTATGTGCTTTGTCCTGGAATGAAAGGCTAGATTCCATGCGATGTGTAAGGCACTCCGATTTTCACAATACAAATAATTTCCTGCTGCTTGTACCCGAGTTCTTCCATTAACCTTTGAATCTAAATTGCTTCCTTACAAGCTTGCGTAGCTGCCATGTATTCAGCTTCTGTAGTAGACAGAGCTATAATAGAATGTATCTTTGATAACCACCTTATTGCAACTTTAGCAAATGTAAACACATAACCTGTTGTGGATTTTCTTTTATCAAGATCACCTACAAAATTTGAGTCAACATATCCTTTGACAATAAACTCCGATCCTCCAAAACATAATGCAACATCTAAGGTTCCTTTGATGTATCTTAGGATCCTCTTAATAGTACTCTAATGCTCTTTACCTGGATTTTCCATGAACCCAATGACCATTCCAATTGCTTGAGCAATATCCGGTCTAGTACAAATCATAGCGTACATGAGGCTTCCCACCGTCAATGCATACGGTACTCGAGACATTATTTCCATCCTCTACACTTCACTGCTAGGACTCATACTTGAGGATAATTTATAATTGATAGGAAGTGGAGTAGAGATTGGCTTTCAATCTTGCACGTTGAAGTGTCGCAAGACTTTCGTAGATAATTATTCTGAGAGATCAAAATCTTCCTATCTTTTCTATCTCAGTGAATTTGCATCCCTAAAGTCTTGTTTGCGGGTCCCAAATTCTTCATATATAACTCCTTAACTAACTGTGCATTTAATTCTTGGACTCGATCTTTGTTGGGGCCTACAACCAATATGTCATCCACATACAACAGCAGAATGATAAAATCATTATCTCCAAACCTCTTGTAGTAAGTACAATGGTCTGAACTCAGCCGGTTGTATCTGAGGCTAATAATGAAGGAATCAAATCTCTTGTACCAACATCTTGGCACCTGTTTGAGACCATACCGAGATTTGGTCAACCTACAAACCATGTTTTCTTTTCCTTTTTCTTCAAAGCCTTTTGGTTGGAGCAAATAGCGTATTTAGATTGTTGATGTGATCCGTCACGGATGTGGATTCACTCATTCAATGAGCGTATCCCAGATTTCCTTTGCAGTCTTTTTCGCTGCAACACTCGATAGAAACAAATTTGCCAAAGTTAAATGTAGATTGGCAATAGCATTGTTATCAATCTCATTCAAATTTTCGTCAGATAAACCAACAGGTCTATCTTCAATTGCTGCTTGGCAATTTTCTTTTCTCAAAAATGCCTTTATCTTCAATTTTCATAGGAGAAATTACTCCCGTTGAACTTCTCAATATCAAATTTTGCTGCATGGTTTGATACCGAACTATTTTTCACTAAACTTGCTTGCTGTATTTCATCGTGAATAGTGCCGTATACGTGAATAGTATTGTACATATTTCCATATACGTGAATAGTACCATATACGTTAATAATCACTGTGCAAGTAGACAACTACATGTATAAATATTAATCATGAACAGTGCCGCATTGTGAATAGTGACCTACAACTAGTGGCTCTGGTACCACTGTTATATATCAAAGTAACAAAAAAAGTATCACACAGCTAAAATAAAGATGAGAAAATAAGAACTGACACACAATATTTTTACATGAAAAACCCTCAACAAATAAGGGGAAAGCCACGGGCAAGACCAGAGAACATTTTTCACTAAGTGAAAGAACAGTTACAATCTCTATTTAATTTATAAGGAGAGTACAATTACATCCTAGCATTAAAAATAGTAGAATACTCACAAGAAGAACCTTACAATTTTTCCTCTCAATGTTCACTAAGACAATGGTGTTTTTGATGCCTTAAACACTCTGTAAGAGGCTCTATTTATAAGCTCCTCATGCAATGTAAATGCATGCTACAATGGTGGCTTCATAGTCATGTAGGTGAATTTCCCCAACTAATTTTGATGATTTTTGCCTCTGCACCACCAACTAATTTTGATGACCTTTACAAAGCCAACAAAAGTGGCTTTACCATGCCCATGTGCACAGCAAGGAAAACAATCATTAGCATTGACTTTCAACTAGCATTGAAAGATAAAAATGGATGCTGTTGTGAGTACAAAAGGGTGGGTACCTTCAAAAAGAACTTCGATGCTAAAGTGAGTATGGTGACCTCAGAGAGAATTAAGGTTGAGAATAAATGTTTACCTTATTTGATCACTCATTATTCTATTTATAGTGGAGTTATTAGGTTTAGGATTCTACACTTTGTTGGATTTGGACCTTTCCCCAATCCATAGATACCCAAATTCTATTAAGAATGGTCCCCATTTGTAACAGCTTTTCTCTGGATAGCCATCCCGCTATATGTATTAGTATGTCACAATTCAGCCATGTCGTTATATTTTCATGCCGCTATATTGATATGTCGCGGAATCTCAAGGAAAATTCTCTTATTCTTTATGACTGGTATTACGATCCATAATAGTTGCTCCCCAAGTCTATAGTTCAACCTGTTGAACCGTTGAATTATGGCTACACCATTGGAATCATATCTCAGACATTCCTTGGTTACCTTTTAATGTGACGTCCTGCCACTTGTTGTTCCAAGTTTACAGGCACAGACTTCTGTCATCATGCCTCTCATTATGGACTATATTGTGGGGTCCACTTCATAAACACGGTTCCACTTTTCTCTCTTCTGTTAAAAATTCAAAAATAGTATACCTTTTAGGGTAAAAACTTTTCTTCATCAACACTCTTCATCGTTCAATTTCTCTCGAACCTTTTTGTCCTATTCTTCTTTGCCGCTAGTTTTCGCTCTGAAAACTTTCTTCTTCTCTTCATCTTGTTCGCTTCGGCATAGTTGTTCACTTGATCCTTCTATTTCTAGTAAGCTTCATATTTATTTGTTTTTCTTTTCTGTACACTATTTTAGATTCTTCAAATTCTGATTTGTGGTTTTTCTTATTCCATTACCTTCTCAAGTTCATGTCAGTTCTCCCATTCTTGTTGTTTCTTTGTCTTCCTCTTCTTTAGCTCCATTCCAGGTACCTATTCTTCCTCCTTCTTGATTTTTTTTTGATTTTAGGGTTTCCGGGTCTCTATTGTTGTTGTTTAAAAAATTTATCAACTTCTCATATTCTACTCTTTACTTATCACTTGTATCATTTACTGTTTTCCCACTTTATATTTTAAGTTTCCATCTTCAAACCCTAGGTTTAGCAAGGATAACGGCATCATAGAAATATATAATTCTAGTAATTATAACAGTGGTAGCAGTAGCGTTGATTCTGTTCCTCCCCTGTAATCCACACCATCTTAAATGCTCATATTCCTCTAGAGTCTTTGATTGGTCTCTGATTTCGACTATTCCCATATCACTAGTAAAATAACCTTATTTTTTGATCCTCATTATCGTTATTCAACCTCCCCTCCAACTAATGGAGGTTTAATAAACAAAGATTCTCTGTTATTTTCTCTTTAATCAACTTTTTATGAAGATAGTAATCCTATGTTGCAAAAAATACTTAAATTTCTTCTTTTCCTAATGATACTAATGAAGACATTATTTCTTATGATCTAACCTTACTAAATGCTTTTCCAACTTCATATGTAGACATGTTTTTGAACTCGAAAAAGTAAGCCCATCACAGCCATCTCATAGAATGACTCATTCTTATAGATTAGTGGTTCAACTCGCTATTTCTCTATCTGAGGAAGAAGAAGATATCTAACTTCCTAGACTTCCCCCATTATTGAAAATCAAATCCTGGTTAGGACCCGTCTCGCTCATTTTACCAAGATGGATAATGCCGCCGTAAAAGAACATTTTACCAACGATGGCGAAGAAGATGTCGATGAGAATTTTGAGTTAAAAATGTATGACGAAGCCAAGACTTATTATATAGTCGAACCCAACAATCCGCTTGCTAAAGCTCTGTCGGGATTGGCACATTGACCGAGATGAGTGGCCCTCGGAATGGTATGCTATTCAAGGAATTCCAGAACTCACACGTGTACAATTGCATCAAATTCCTTTTAGAAGGCTTTTATACTTTTAGAAATACCCGAAAAAACTACCACAGGAAAACCTCTTGCGAAGCCTTCTCAATAACTAGTATTGAATTATTTTCTTGTTTCTCCAACTTCCAAAGAAAGAATATTTTTGTTCCATGATCATGATGAGTTACCTTTTATCAAGATGTATGAAGTTGTCTACTTATAAGTGTCCACTTACCTATGTTTTAGAGGGTTGTTTTAGCTTATTTCCTTGTTATTTAAGTGTTTAGAAGCATGAAAATTAGGGAATTACTTCATTTGTTTGAATGTTTAGGTTTAGTTTAGGACTTTTTGTTTTGTTAGTATTTTCCTTGAATTTCGTCACTTTTTACCTTTGTTTCTAGTTTCATTGGTTGTTTTGTAGGAGCATGAACATTGGAAGAAGTTCAAGAGCATCAAGAGGAGGATTTAGAGGAGAAGGATCAACACAATGGAGCTTTAAACTTGAAGACTGAAGGCAAATCATTGAAGTCAAGTGCAATTTTTGCGTTAGTAGGCACATTAGCAGTGCATTCGCGCAAAAGATTGTGATCCTTGCTACCAGGGTGCATTAGCACGCACAAAAGGGCTTGTTAGCACGAAAATAATTTGGTTACATGCTGTCCAAGGGCGTTCTAATGCCCAGAATGGGTGTGTGAATGCTGAACTGTAGAAGGGAGCATATAAATAGAAAAAAAATCAGTTAGGTTAGAGAGTTTTTGATCGCACGGTTTTCTCTCTTCTCTTGCGTCTTCTTCACCAAACTCTTGAGGATTCTTGAAGATTTGAGGACTTGTGGGAGTAAGGCTCAAAGAATCATGGATTCCTCCTTGTGTTTGGCTCTTCTTCTCCTCTTCTCCTTCCATGTTAGGTTGGACTCTTAGCTAGGTTAGGGAATTGAGGATTTTGGCCCTAAGCTTTTGTAACTTAAATTTTACGGCTTAATTCGAGTTTCTTCTTCTTATTTGAGTAATTACTTCTATGCTTAATTCTTTTCTTCGTTTAATTAGCTCATATTGAGGAATTGCTTTCGATGTTGAATGCTTCTCTTTGATTTGATCAAATAGAGATTGATCTAGACTCATTTCGATATTGAAAAATATATAGTTAAGTTGGAATTGAAGTAATGCACCATAACTTGGCATGATTCTAGGAATAGAACTTGTAAGTTATGAGGTTTGAGGAACTCTCATGCTTATTGCTTGTTTTCACTTAATTTCACCTAAGGAATTAGGGATTTTATGTTAGAACAAAGGGGTTAATACTCAAGGAATTGAATTAGCCTATGATTATGTGAATTCAACCTTCAATTACTTTATTTTGAACTTGGATTAACCTAAGACACGATTACTCAAGTGAAGGGACCAATTGAACCTATTTCCCTAACATTTCTAAAAACTTATAAAAACTCTATTCCATTGTAGTTGTTTTCTTTGCTAGCTTTTATGAAACTCTTTCACATACACCTTTTGTAAGTCCAAATAGTAGTTCAACTTGGGAAATTGGCACTTCCCTCATAGTCCCTTAAGAACGATACTCATGCTTATCACGTTTACAATTGAAACGATTGGTACACTTGCCAAAATATGGAAAAATCCTATCATCTTCAAGAATAGGAATTCTGAGACATCTCAATGAAACTCATTCTCATATTTATCTGAATACCTTGGGATTCATTTAAGCCCTTGAAACTTTTTGTTGGGCTAATAACTGGTCTCCTTCTGCTGAGCTCTTTTGAGCTATCTTCTCCCCATATCACGAAGGAGTAGGGTGATGGGTTTCCTTTAGGTAACACCAAAAACAATTATTTAAACCATATTCTGACTCTATTAAATTTAAGACACAATATGTAAAAGTGCATGCTCAAATCAAAGCTTCCCCTTTTGGCTAGGAGATAATGATCACCCCTGGTTCCCCCCTATGGTGGAATAAAGAGCATTACACCATTTCTTCCTACAAATACCGGGTTACATGAGATTTTCTAGCCGAAGATCAAAATTTTATCTATACTGAGTTTGATAGATTTGTCCAAAAGTATGGCAAAGTCTCTTGCCATATAGTGTTAAAATTAAATCCCCTCGAGATGATAGAAAGTCTTGTTTTGGTATCAACATAATTTCTTGTAATAGTTTTACAACAATTTTCTTCCTTCATTATGCATTTAATCGATATTGTATATTTTCTACAGACTATATCATGGCATCATTTGCAGCTATAGCTACCAAGAGAAAGGGGTTCAAAGGTCGTGGGCATGGCATATTTATTAAGGAATTTCCTACTCAAAGTCTTGCTAGGGAACTCCCAGGATCGTTTTCCCTAGTTTCAACCGAAAAAGGTATTGGTAGTTCAATTGCTAAGAACATGGGTGGCTCTAGTGCTGCCGCATTCAAGCCTCCTCAAAGTCCCAGCCCTTAAGATCTTCACCCACAAAATACTGTGTTGATGAATAAGAAATGACTTCGTGCGGACATTGATGGTTATATTCTATTTATCTCATCATTTTCCGACATCACTAAAATTATTATTATTACCTTTTTGTAATCACATCCCACTATTTACCAAGTCAGTCTTTTACTTACAGGAGAAGATGTTCAGAGTAACCAGCCTCCCACGACTATCTGGGAAGAATTTGAAACCCCCTTCCCCAACCAAACTTTCGTCATGATAACTTAAATCCTAGAGCAATGCCATAAAAAATCTATGTAGGTCATTCTTTATTTTTATTTTAACTTAATCTATATTTTTGTAAATTGAGTATTCTCCATATGATTTCAGGCTTACTTTGGTGAAGGGGAGGCCTGTATGTTGCGTTTTTTTGGTAATCTTTAAAGATTTTGAGGAAGAAATCGGTTTTGTAGATGTCACTGCCTTGCATGCCCATATCAAATATTGTGAGAAAGAAAAGAAGAAGGAAGGAGAAGAGTTGACAAAGTTTTGCAATCAAATTTCTAAGTTGAAGAAGCAGGTTGAAAAAAAATTATCTACTACATGAAGACCACAACAAAGAACCTATCAAAGCCAATGAAGAAATGAAAATTAATTTTGTTGATAAGGCGGATTATGCCTCCAGAATAATTGTATTGGAATATACATGTCGGAGATCTCCCAAACAACCATGGAAACTCTGAAGTAGGAGAAGCAATCTCTACAAGAAGAAGCCAAAAATGTTGTCGTCAAGTTTGCTGAGGCCATTGAGGCTTCTCCTTCAAGAATTGCAGCTATTTTTTTTCTTCCGAATCCCAATTTAGTGGTTAGGGTCAATCTTATTAAGATTAAAACTTCTCATTTGTGGTTGACTACAATGAAGGTGGTAAGACTTCTCGGGTAGATTAATCTGATCTTGCTTTTCTTCCTTTTGAATATTTAGAGTCTCCTACTGAATCCACAAGGGAAGACATAGTGAATCCTTCTGATCCCACAAATACCGACATTGATCCTGCTAACATCAACGCCACAAACAATTCCGATGCCGTTTAGGCTTTTTATAGCTTTTGTTTAACTGGAACTGACTTTTTGTGGCTTTGAATTGTAACAATACACTTTAGTTTTCTATCCCAGCTTTTACTCTAAACAATTTAATGTTGACTTGTTTTTATGAGACAACTTTCGCTTTTCTCTATCTGTTGTATATTTCCTTTTTCTTCTTTCCTTTATGGTATGATATGGGTTTTTTTAGAATGCTTACCCTAAGTATGAGGAAAAGTCATCTTTGTAGTATTCACCTTAACTATTTTGGGGGCCATGGCCCTTACGAAACTTATCCCACATTTTGTGGACTTTGTCCGTAGAGCATTCATCCTATGTTGTGGAGACTTTTTCCTTAGGATTCATCCTATGTGGTGGTGGGACTTAGCCCATAAAATATTTATCCTATGTTATGGAGGTTTAGACCTTAGGATATTCATCTTATGTCACTACAATCAACACAAGTGAATAATTCTGTTTTCTTTATTAATATGATAATGTTGGGCCTCATTAAAAGTACGTAAAACCCCCTTGGGGGATAAAACCTACTAAAGGAAAAAGACTACCTAGCTTACAAGCTTGGAATGAATTTTACATAATACTCTAACTGTAGTATATCTTTAGATCTAATGCATTGAAAGTTCTTGAATTTTCTCTTCCCAAAGTCATTTTGAGAGTTTAAGCTCATTTCCTATTGGGCCTCATAATTCTGTGAGGTCCTTCCCAATTAGCCGCTAGCTTACCATCTCCTGCATTTTTTTTTACCGATATTTGCCCTTCTCAGAAAAAGATCCCCTTCTTGAAAACTCATATTATACACTTTTTAATTGTACCATTGTGCCGCTTGCTATTTCCTATGAGACTCTTTTATTTTGGCCTTTTCTCTAACCCCTTCAACCAAATAAAACTTCTCCATGAGAAGCATTCTATTATCTTGGGGAAGATACAATACTCTCATGAATGGTTCTCCAATTTCTACTGGGATTACAGAGCCACATCCAAATACTAAATGATATTGAGATTCCCCAATAGAAACATGAGGATTAGTTCCATAACTCATAAATATTTGATAAAGGTTCTCCACCCAGTTCCCCTTGGCTGCTTCCAGCCTTTTTTTCATCAAGCTGGGAATAACCTTGTTTTCTATTTCTGCTTGGCCATTTGGTTTTGGGTGCTCTACACTAGCGAAATCGTGTTTGATCGTCAAACCTTCCATCAACTTTTTAAAATGACTACCAATGAACTAAGTGTCATTATCTATGATACTAGGATCCTAAATCGGCATATGATTTGTAAATAAGTAAAACTCTGAATTATGGTAAAAGTTACCGTCACGAAAGGCTCTGCATCAATCCATTTGGTAAAGTAATCCAAAGCAACAATTAGAAACCATAATTGTCTTGGTGCAACCGGGAATGGACCTAAAAATTCTATCTCGTAAGTATGAAATGGAAAAAGGAAAGATAAATTGTGCAATTCTTCTAGTGGCAAGTGTGGTATTGGTACATGCTCTTGATATTTTTTTTGTTGGGATAAAATAAATTTACCTTTACCAAAATATAGTTAGAGGTTATGAAGAACTTGAATCAACATTATCAAGTTAAATCTTTAACCTTGGGAATGGTCTAACCACTTATTAGAATGGTTCACAAGAGGTTGTAAAGTCAATGCTCAGAACACATCCTTATGATCAAAGGAAGCATAAATTGTAAAGGGGCATAAGTACCTTCGTTTTACTTATTTTCAACAACCATGCTTTGGTTAGAGATTTTTTCCTAATTAAATGAAATTCCTATAGTTCACCAACTATACTGATCAAAGTCATTCTAACCTCAGTCAAAGAGGTTATTTTCAACTAGTTGTCTCAATATCTCAAATGGATCAATTTTGTGAAGAACAATGTCTAATCAAAATGCCTACTGATTACATACAGTGTCTCAAAGCTTGGTGATCATCTTAGTCAGAACATTAGATATGTGGTCATAAAGGACCCTGATCTTAGATATATGTGTTCCAAGTATAATATTGGAATTTTGGCTAAGTATTTACCCATGCACAAGGAAGCAGTAGGAGATAAATTGGAAGAGAAAACGCGTTAAACATGCAAGGAGCAGTTTCTAGTTTTTTATTGGCGGTTAACCATCTCAACGCTCAAAACTAAAACACGTGAATTCTCAATGATTGGATAACTAACATATCGAGAAGAAGTAACTGCCCAAGAGACATGGCAATTGATCATTGGAAGCTTTTAATTTGTTTTTTTTTTCTTTTGTTCTTCTTTTGTAACTGCTCTGTCTAGTCAGAGCACTATAAATAGGAGTCATTGTGTACGTAGAGGACATATGCGAAAAATAAAATAGGCATATACTATTTGCTTGTAAGCAAATCACTGATTGTGGTATTGAGTTTGATAGATTCCTAAAATTATTCTGTCCTTTATAGTAAAATGCATAAAGAGGAAACTAAGATTCTTCATACACAAACCAATGCCATCTATCCGACCTTCTGACACCCAAAGTTTTCTCAAAATGCCTACAATCACACATATCAATTAAACAATGCAATGGCTTTCCAGAGAAGCAAGATGGGTTACACGTAAGTTAGGATTAACTCATTTAAGTATTGAGTTTCTTGTCTGAGTCCTTATGCGCATTTTGATGTATCAGAATAGTGTATAATCAAGTTTTCTCTTTATTCTCTAGTACATTGCAATCATTGTCCATAATTCACTGCTTTTCACAAGTTTGTCTCTTGTTCTTTCGTTGTTTTGATTGAATTAAACTTATTAATGATCAGAAACTAATATTCAGAATAAACTAGACTCTACAAACTTAGTTTTAAATTGTGACTAAACTGCTAAAAATAAACCTTAGAGGAAGAAAATTTCCTTCCCCGAATTGAGATCAATAATTATTGTTTTGAAAAAATACACACTAAACAAATTGACACGCTTGGTGGGACATCCTTTTCAAAACAAGTAGTGTCACATTTCATCTTGTATCCATAAAACTGCTGCATAAGTCTGCATTAATTATGTGATATTCCGTAGTTATTTTATTGTTGGTTGTTTGGAAGCATATTCAACTATAACGTGTATTGTGCATCTATAATTGTTTATATATTTTGAAAATGAACAAATGTCCTTGGATGATATGTTTTCAAGAACAATAAATTCATTTATGTATGTTTTCAACTATTAATCAGAAACATCATTTTTCTTAAAAAAAAACTTTTTAATTGATTGATTCAAAATTGCTTTGTTCACTTCTGCTCAAATCAGATTCAATGAATTCTTTTTTAATTTAGTGTCTTTATTCTATGTACTTGTGTATTAATATAGTAACTTAGAACACATGATCTTTTTGAAATCATGACTTTTATGGCAACTAATATTACAAATGATATAACAAACGTTGTTAACCCCAATCAGGGATTATCTATTGAATGGATTGAATTTTTCAAAAAAAATTATGGAAATCTAGGGTGCCATTGAAGTCACAAATTCTGGTCTGGTAGATACAACAAGACGAACTCTCTACTAGGCACAATTTGCTCAAGAGGAAAATCATTTCTGCATCTCAAGGTGGAAGGTGTGTGCTGTGTCAACAAAAGGATGAAGAGGCATGTCATTTGTTTTTTTTTCATGTAGCTGTGTTTATGAAGTTTGGATGGAAATTATGAAATGGTTAGCATTTAAGTCTATTTTTCATTCGACATGTTTTGTTCACTTTTTCTCTTTCAATTCTTTTTTCCCAAATAAGAAGAGTGCTCTGAATGATATGCTGATTTGGCTAGGTGCAATTTGGGAAATTAAATTTGCTAGAAATAATGTAATTTTTCGTGATTAACCATTCATAATAGAAAAAGTGTTTGAGGCATGACGAAGAAGATCATGAGAATGGTTTAAATGTTACGTAAAAGGTGGAGCTTTGGACCTTATTATTCATGTTGTGTAATTATCCTTTTAACTGTATAATTTCGGGATAGACTCCGTGAAGATTTAGTTATTTTGGGTGGGAATGTGTTGTTCATGGCATGATTTGTTGTAAATATTGAATATTACTCCTACTCTATTTATTAATATATTTACTTTCACTTCTAAAAAAAACCCAATCAGGAAGATAATCAGACCAACCCATGAGGGAATACGGTTATGAATCTACCCAATAATGAAAACACTATTACAGAAATAAAAACTGTGATTAGTCAAATCAATATTCAGACTATTCTCATTCAGAATGTTCAAAATGATGTGAGAACTCCCTCTTATGGCATGCCCGTAGAGTGGAACAGTGACCTGATACTAAATGCTGCTCCTATCTATGCCACAGTATGGCTACCAACCCAACGGATTAACTATCTTTGACTTTAGAGTTGGTAGGAGAGAAATATTGTCTCTGTTTCAAATTATAATAGGACAAATAATATCATCTACACTGAGAATCCCATGAATTTAATGAACTTGGATTTAGTTTGTAATTCTCGGATTTCATACATTAAAACAATGTAAAAAAAATTATTCAATTT
The DNA here is from genome assembly GCA_037177725.1 of Cyamopsis tetragonoloba. Classification (NCBI taxonomy): domain Eukaryota; kingdom Viridiplantae; phylum Streptophyta; class Magnoliopsida; order Fabales; family Fabaceae; genus Cyamopsis; species Cyamopsis tetragonoloba. The sequence continues at coordinate 25,065,722 of CM074124.1, forward strand.
CTAAAATCAAGATTAAATGCGTTAAAATATAGATGCTTAAATCTGTAAAGGTTGGATTTGATGTTAAATAGATAGGCTAGTTCTTTTTTTGGTGAACGGATAGATAGGCTAGTTCTCTCCTAACCTTTTTTGTTTTGTTTTTTTTTTTTTTCTTACTTTGACTTGTCATATGAGTTTTCTACGTCAAAAATAATAAACACACAAATACTATTTATTAACCTTTCAAAAAAAAAACTATTAATTAGAATAATCTACAATTAATTGTCAAAAAAAAGAAAATTATTCATTTTTGGAATGAATAAGAATTGTGAGTTGTAAATGAATAATAATAGTCGCGTGTCGATAAAAGCTCATTATAAATAGGACTACCCGGGCGTAAAGCCGTAAAAGCCCACGGCAAAATACTAAAATCAATCTCATTTTTATTGAGTTTCAAGCGAAAGAATTATCAAAACAACCTAAAATACTGATCTGTCATGCTTAGAGCATGGCGGCCATGACCTCCAATTTGGTCTCCGGTGCGGTGGTTTGAGCTCTCCGGCCACTCACCTAGCGGTGAGGGGTACCTGCAAGCACTCTGACGGTCAAATTAGCTAAGTGTGACAGAACGAGAGTCTCAGATATCGAGTAATGAATACGTACCAAATGAAGATGAGTCACAGGTATTTATAGAGCTAATAAGGTTACCAAAGTCAAACCTGTCACTGTCATACTTTAGTGAATTACAGCGGTAAGTGCGGATCTGTAATTGACTCTACGTGGGGGTGGTGCTGCTCAGGCTCCAAGTCGGGTGTCTATGTCGTGGTGAACACGACATGGTCCCGGCGGCTTGAGCCACCCACGTGGAACCTGCACGTGTCTCTTTTGCGGGTTTGGTCCATAATAAATACAAAATGAAAAAAAATGCAAGCTAAACATCCCACTGTAAAGGTTTTTATTTTTTATTTTTTTCTCACTTTATTCTTCTTGTTGACAACTATCTTTTGCTTAATCTTGAACACTACAAACTATACAAAAATTTTTATCAAAATTGTGGTGACGTTTATTGATTCACTTTGGCTTGCAGCCCTGGAGAATGCGGGGGACCGTTATTAATTCATTGTATAAGACAAAAAATGAAAGGAAGTGATGATGCCATCCAAATTCTTAGAGTAAGATATATTTTTATGAAGATTCCTTAGATAAGATAGAAGCATATTATATCTGGATCCTATCTCAAATCATTTCTAGATATTCCAGATACTTAACACTTTAGACCAATAAAAAAAATAATCCTAGATCCTCTCACTTTTTTTTCTATAAATTTTCTTACTTAATTAATAAAAAATATATTAAATATCATTTATATTTTAAGATATGAAATACATTTTATTTTTAATTTGTATAGATATTAAGAAGATGAGTAGGAGCATATATAATTTTTTTTAAAAGGAGGAGCATATATAACATTACTCAATTAAAAAAATAATTTAATTATATTTTTCGTCCTTATATAATAGAAATATTTTTATTTTAGTCCTTACATAATTTTTCTTCACATTTTAATCCTTGATTTTTGATAAATGGTATATTTTAGTTCCTAACATGAATTGATCCATATTTTTTTTGCCAAATACACGTTATTAAAATAATTAATTATATAATATTAAAAAATAAAACAATTTTTTTTTAAAAAAAATTTTCTCCTAATTTTAAAACTGCTTCATTGATCCTTATCGTATTCTTTCAATGTCATCCAACCTCCATTGATTGTGTTACAAAATAAATTAAGATATTTCTACAACTTTCTAGATTTGCTAAGACCTCACGTCAGATTCTCACCAACTTCAATCCTACCTGAGCACTACTTGAAGCCTTCTCAGCCAAATACTTCAAGGCTTGTGGGGCTGGTGGACTAACCAAGACCTCACGTCGGATTCTCACCAGCACCAGCTCGACCCTAACAACTCCGAGGAGGACCCAGCATGCCGCCATCAAGCCAGACCCAAACAAGAATCAATCAGGAGATACCTAATCAAGGTCATATCAATCAGCAAGATACCAGGAGAAGTTTCCTAACTTAGAATGAACCTGTACACTAGGCATTACAGTAAACACCAAAGACTTATTAGGGTTCAGGAACCAGAACACCATCGCTGTCGGAACTCGAGTTCTGTGAGTGAACACTTGGTGCCCATCGTGGGGCCGTTAGAATAATTCCCAGCCTCATAGGAAGCAAAACTTTGTAGCAGCTACTCACTATGGCAAAATCGCATAGTGGAATCGATCGTAACACGAACAAAAATGCTTAATAGGGACAAAGAGCTGAAGGAAAGAATACAAAAGCACAAAACATCGGCGAAGGCTCGTCAGTAGATCCGATCAGGGAGCTACAAGAACACCTCAATGCCTTGCAGGCTCAGCACAAACAAGCAGAACAAAGGAACCAGGACTTGGACGAAATAAATCAAGACCTGCAAAGCGACGGAGGCCATGATGTGCCGCCTATTTCTGGGTACCCTTGTCAAAAAAGCAAATAAGTGGTTTAATAGGTTGCCACCTCGATCAATTTACAGCTTCCGACAACTAAGTAAACTCTTCGTGGCGCAATTTTCTGTTCGCATACCAAGGAAAAGATCCCAAAAGGACCTCGTAAACATAAAGCAAGGATTCAATGAGTCACTAAAGGATCATTTGAATCGTTACGACCAAGAATCCATCCTGGTTGACGATCTCAGTCTAGAAGTTATGAAGAATCAGCTAATCTCCGGGTTATAGGTAAGCGAGTTTTATCAATACATAAAACGTAAAAATATTGTAGATTTGGCTCATTTCAGGAGGAAAGCTGAGGAGTGGATCGCAATGGAGGAGGCGTGCGCGGCCAAGAAGGATGATCTTAATGCCGCAACTCGACCATCCTAGACAAACAACCAAGGCAAGTCGCCCCAGCCACCCTGGGTTGACCATAAGTACAACCGAGAGAACAAAGAGCTCAGATACAGGGAATGCTATGCCAATTATATGGCACTAAACATAGGACGGGACATGATTTTTCGAGAAATCAACAACACCGGAATAATTGGCCCCCTACCTCGTCCAATTCTCCCTCACCCCGATTTAGATCGCTCCAAAAGACGTGAATACCACCGCTCCTACGGTCACACTACGGCAAAGTGCAGCCACTTGAATGGTCGGTTTTCCTTGTGAGCAGGTGAATGTCCGAGGTCATATCAACATACTCAAGAAATCAACATCCGGTACTTAGTCGTCAATGCCTCAAGGTGCAACTTTCTATGAGCAGTGGTGTCCACACCCCACCTAACCATGAAGTACCCGGTGTCAAGCACAAGGGTAGGCACAGTCCGTGCAGATCAAAAAATGCCCAGACAATGCTATAAAGAAAGCTTGAAGATCACTAAGTCTCCATATGTTCTGACCAGAGGAGTTCACGCAATATCGGCCCAAGTAGTAATAGACCTAGATCCGAGGGCAGACTTCGCAGATAGATGGCCTCAACCCATTGGAGAACTGAAGCAAGTTGCCTTAGACTCGAACCCAACGCACACTACTAATATAAGTATCGAGTTATCTCAAGAACAAAAGTGTAAGCTAATTTCCTTTTTAAAATTGAATTTTGACCTATTTGCATGGACCCCAACAGATATGCCAGGGATTGATCCGAACTTCATTTGCGACAACCTCATGGTCGACCCATGGTCGAAGTCTGTAAGTCAGAAAAAGAGAAAGATGGGAGATGAAAGAAGAGAAGCATTCCGAGCTGAAACAAAGTCTCTCTTGGAGGCCGGATTCATCAGGGAAATACAATGACCACATGGCTAGCAAATGTGGTTTTAGTAAAGAAGGCTAATGGAAAATGGCGAAAATGCACGGACTACACGAACCTAAATAAGGCGTGCCCCAGAGATTTTTTTCCATTGTCCAACATTGCTTAGCTAGTAGACAGTGCCTCAGGTTTCCAATACCTGTCGTTCATGGACGTGTATTCGGGTTACAACGGAATCCGGATGAACCTTGTTGATGATGACAAAATGGCATTTATAGGTGACACTTCTAACTTTTTCTATAAGGTGATGCCTTTTGGACTAAAAAATGCAGGTTCAACCTACCAGAGGTTAATGGACCGAGTTTTTAAAGATTTTATTGGGCGGAATATTGAAGTCTACTTAGACGACATGGTAGAAAAGACGAAGTTCGGAGATGATCATGTAGAAGACCTCAACCAAAATTTTCAGCAGCTGTGGAAATATAACATGCGCCTGAATCCCATTAAATGCACATTTGGCGTAAAATCTAGAAATTTCCTTGGCTTCATGTTATCGGAGCGGGGAATAGAAGACAACCCGGATAAGTACCGAGCTATTATTGAGATGCGTAGTCCGACCTCCTTGAAGGATCTACAACAACTGACTGGAAGTATCGCTGCTCTCTCAAGATTCATGTCCAGAGTAGAAGATAAGGATCACCGCTTTTTTCAATTCATCAAGAAAGTAAAAGCCTTCAAATGGACAAAGGAATGCGAGGAAGCCTTCAAACAAATTAAGGCTTTCCTAGAATCTCCTCCGGTACTAGCACAACCCGGTGCCGGCAAGAAACTAATACTTTACCTCTCAACATCCGAGTTAGCTGTCAGTGTGGTACTAGTTCGGGAAGAAAGGTCGGAGCAACAGCCCATCTATTTCGTAAGCAGACTTCTCCAAGGTGCCGAGGTACGTTATCAACTTATTGAAAAAATAGTTTTGGCACTAATAATGGCAGCAAGGAAACTACGCTAGTACTTTCAAAGCCACACCATCGTGGTTAGAACAGATGTACCCATCAGGGCAATCCTGCAAAAACTCGACCTCACAAGACGAATGGTCGGATTGGCCATCGAACTCTCCGAGTTTGATGTACAATTTGAAAACCGTAAAGCAATCAAAGCCTAAGTCCTGTCAGATTTCCTGTTGGAAATGACTTCAATATCCAACCCAGTCCCGGAAGCCACTTGGATACTATGGGTGGATGGAGCAAGTAATGTCAATGGAGGAGGAGCAGGAATCATCTTAGAGGGACCAGATGAACTTACAGTCGAGCAATTTCTTAAGTTCAAATTCAAAGCATCTAACAACCAGGCAGAGTTTGAGGCTCTAATTGTTGGCCTCCGTGTAGCCCTGGATCTGGGAGTATACAAGGAAATGGCAAAAGGTGTTTCCCGGTTGTTAAGTAACCATGTATCTGGAACTTATAAGGTGAAAGACAAGCTGCTCGCCAAGTACATGCAGGTCACGCAGCAGCTTTTGTCACGTTTAACAAACTTTAAATTGAGCATGTGGCTCGGGAGCAAAATGGACGAGCTGACCTATTGGCCAAATTTTCTAGCACTAAAAAAACCTTGAATAACAGGAGCATCTTGGTGGAAGTCATAAAGATACCAAGTATTGATGGAGCCAATGTGAACACTGTCGAACAAACAGCTCCGAGCTGGCCTAAACCCATTGTGGAATACATACAGGGGAAGATTCCAAAGGATGGGGAAGCAGCCAAAAAGATAGCAAGATAGGCTGCTAACTACACCATCATCAATGATACTTTATACCGACGTGGTTTTTCTCAACCACTACTTAGGTGCATCACCGAAGATCAGGCATAATATGTCATGCTGGAAATACATAGCGGAATCTGCAGTAGCTATATAGGCGGGAGGTCTTTGGCTACAAAGGTTCTATGCACAAGGTACTATTGGCAAACTCAGAGAGATGATTGCATACATTTTGTAAAGCTATGTGAAAAGTGCCAGCGATTTGCTAACCATCACAAAGCACCAGCAGAGGCATTGGTCGGAATCACCTCGCCTTGGCCATTTCATATGTGGAGAATTGACATGCTAGGACCCTTACCTCCGACGACCGAACATAGAAAATTTCTAGTAGTAGCTATAAACTACTTTACAAAATGGATCGAGGCAGCACCAATCACGACTGTTACAGTAGATAATGTAGAAAAATTTTTGTGGAAAGAAATCTTATGCCGGCACAGAGTTCCATCAGCCCTAGTCTCGGATAATGGAACCTAGTTTGCCAGTTTAAAAATGCCAGATTTTTGCAACCAAGATGGGATCAAGCAAATATTTTCCTCTGTTGAACATCCTCAGATAAATGAGAAAGCTAAAGCAGCAAACAAAGTGATCCTAACTGGCTTACAAAAAATATTGGACGATGCAAAAGGAAAATGGACGGAAGAGCTACCGGCCGTGCTATGGTCGTACAACAGTTCTTACAGCCACCCTGGAGTCCACATTCAGACTAACTTACGGGTATGATGTATTTATTCCCATTGAAATTGATTTTCCTGGCTCACGAATGCATAGTTTTGACCCAAGCAGAAGTGAAGAAAAAATGAGAGCAGAGTTGGATACGCTAGAAGAAGTAAGAGAAATTGCCAAAATTCATCAAGCTTGGGCGAAAACAAGAGCTTCAAGAAGACAAAACTCACGTCTTATCCCTCACGCCTTCAAAGTAGACGACCTAGTATTAAGAAGAGCAGATGGACCAAGAAAAATAACTCAACACGGGAAGCTAGCCGCAAAGTGGGAAGGTCCGTACAAAATCTATGATGAAGTCGGCAAAGGTGCATATAGGTTGCACGAACTAGGAGGAAGAAACATCAGAAACACATGGAATGCTACATATTTGAGATTTTTATATTATTAAGACTTGTAATGATGTATGTAGTCCTCGTGCATACTCTTTTTCCTACCCTAAGTATTTTTTTCCAAGGGGGTTTTTGGCTTAATGTGGTTTTAATGAGGCGCACATCATTATTCAATAAAAGGACAAATTCACATTGTCAAAGTGTTTCAACAAAAAGTCCTACCCAGCCCAGCTAATTTAATCCCTAGCTGGAACTTAGGAAAAATCAGGATCAAATCATCAAACGAGATCAAACAAAAGTCCTACCCAGCTCGACTACTTTAATCCTTGGCTGGGAGTTAGGCAAAGTCAAAATCAAAACATCAAACGAGATTATACAAAAAGTCCTACCCAACCTGGCTAATTTAATCCTTGGCTTGGACTTAGGCAAAATCAGGATCAAATCATCAAACGAGATCAAACAAAAGTCTTACCTAGCCCGACTAATTTAATCCCTGGCTAGGACTTAGGCAAGATCAAGATCAAATCATCAAACGAGATCAAACAAAAGTCCTACTCAGCCCGGCTAATTTGATCCCTTGCAGAGACTTAAGCAAAATCAGGATCAAATGATCAAACGAGATCAAACAAATGTCCTACCCGGCTTGGCTAATTTAATCCCTGGCTGGGACTTAGGCAATATCAGGATCAAATCATCAAAAAAGATCAAACAAAAGTCCTAATCAGACCGGCTAATTTAATCCCTGGATGGGACTTAGGCAAAGTCAAAATCGAAATTTCAAATGAGATCAAACAAAAGTGCTACCCAGTTAGGCTAATTTAATCCTTGGTTGGGACTTAGGTAAAATCAGGATCACATCATCAAACGAGATCAAACAAAAAACACTACCCAGCCCGGCTAAATTAATCCTTGGCTAGGACTTAGGCAAAGTCAAAATCAACATCAAACGAGATCAAACAAAAGTCCTACCCAGCTCGCCTAATTTAATACCTGGCTGAGACTTAGGCAAAATTAGGATCACATCATCGAGCAAGATCTTACAAAAAGTCCTACCCAGCTCGGCTATTCTAGTTCCTGGCTGGGACTCAGGAAACATCAGAATTAGATCGTTATAAGAATTTGACAACCCATCCTGGTTAATTAAACCCCCGGCTAGAACTTAGACAACAACAAACATCATATTATTAACGAGTTTGACAAAACGGCCACCTACACCATGCTCCTACTTTAATCATTGATTGGGATTTAGGAAACTATACTAGCGCAAAAATCAAGTAAAAAGGTACTTCTTTCATAATAAAATTCAAAACACAAGATATCAATCAGTGGCATTCCCCTGATCTTAAGCTACAGTGGCGGCAACAAGTCGACCATCCTTAACAAACCAGTTTAGGTTACAAGCTCAGCACATCCATGTTAGGAGCAATTAATTTTACTTGTTGAAGGGCCAAGGAAAAACCATCACCATACATATCAACAATTTGATCCTGCAGCTCTCTAATTTCACCCCGCATCCTTCCCTCCTCGAATGCACACTCTTCGCATTTTTCTTCTCGAATTCAAGCTGCGAAATCACCTCAGTATGAAGATTCTTAATGGCATTAAGATCTTCTATGGTTTCTCGATGCTTTTTCTCTAAATCAGCCCTCTTTGCAGCCTCCTCAGCACGAGCAGCAGGCAACTTATCGAACTCTCCCTTCAGACCATCATAAGCCCTCCACATTTTCTCCAGCTTGGCCTTCTTCTTTTATACTTCTACTCCTATGCTCTTGCTTGAAAAAAAGAAGTCTTCCTTGCCTCAACAGCCTCGTCTTTCTCCCGTAAGGCAGTCATTGCATCACGGCCCGGAACCCGAGCATGTAGCCGACCCTGATGAATAAGAAAAGCCAACTGCAAACTGTGGCGTTCCATGGCCGCAAACAAACACTTATTCTCCAGCCCATTGGTAGTAGCAATATCCTTATCGTACAACAAGGAATGTCGTATGTACGAACAAGGATCAAGGCCTGCATCCCATAAAGTTTCCAGCTCATCTTTGTCACCATCCGAGCTAGGACTAGGGAGGCTCTTTTTCACTTGCACATCAGAATCACCTTACTCAGCCATAGGTCGCTTCCCAGCAAAACGACCATATGAAGTAATAGGTTGTGGTTCCACTACATCTTTACCTCAATATCATTGGAAGAATTCAGGGCAAAAAATAATGGGGACATCCTACCACCATCATCATCACCACCTCCAGAACCAGGAAAGAAAGGGGGAGTGGTGATTTTCTCCGACCCCTCATGAGTAGCTTGACCAACTGTATCTTCATGAGAAGAAACCACAATAGGAGTGGCTGTAGCCATAGACTGCCCCTTTCCATCAGCAGAATTCTCTTCGGCTACAGCTTTTTGGCGTGCAACTCAGAACCAAGCAAGATCGGCGAGAGTAAAATTCTTCATCGAATATGAAAAAAACACCAAATTTAATAAGTTAGACACATCAAAAAACCTTTAAAAGAAAGGAATAGCACCCACCAAAATAGCTACGAAGAAACTCGGAATCATTTTCATTCTTAATTAAAGTCTTTGAGTCACAATGAAATTTCATTAGGAACTCCACTTCAAGACGGTCTAAAGGAGAAAGCTCGGAAAGAGAAAGCGGAGCAATAGATCGAGCATCACGTCGCCAGTGCAACCTCCTCACCAGAAAAACATAAAGTTGTCTCCTCAGCAAAAGTCACACAACCCCTAACACGAAAAAATCTACGTTAAAATTTATCCTTGTATGAATCAATATAGGTCGAGATGAGTTTGGACCTGGGTCTGCTACTAACGTATACCCATCCACATGACCCATCTCAGGAACCTCGACATTTTTTCGCCACACTACCCTTAGTTTGGAAGAAATAGACTAACTTCTTGAACGAGGCATCAATTTAAAAAATTACACATAATTTGAAATCCCTGAAAGAATGGCCAGCCATTAGGGTGAAACTGCGTCGGGGAAACTTGAACCACATTGAGCAAATTCATCTCAAAAGAAGTCAATGGAAGTCGAACGCCAAGCTTGCGGAATAAAGTCTCATAAAAATAACAGAAAGGCCGAGATCTAGCTGCAATGACCATAAAAACCCTCTCGGCATATACACAACAAGCAGGAACTATATTGTCTATGGCAGCATTATCCCTGGCAATGCTAAGGTTAGTAACCATGTCGTCTACCTTCTTCTTGGAATCCAACAATGGAAAGCCTTCCCAGCCACAGACATCAAGGCTTGTGGGGCTGGTAGATTAGCCAAGACCTCACATCGGGTTCTCACCAACTCCGATCCTACCTGAGCACTACTTCAAGCCTTGTCAGCTAAAGACTTCAAGGCTTGCTGGGCTGGTAGACGAGCCAAGACCTCATGTAGAATTCTCACCATCTCCGATCCTACTTGAGCACTACTTCAAGCCTTCTTAGCCAAAGACTTCAAGGCTTGTGGGGCTGGTGGACTAGCTAAGACCTCACGTCGGATTCTCACCAGCACCAGCTCAGCCCAAACAACTAACTCCGAGGAGGACCCAGCATGTGCCCATCAAGCCAGGCCCATTAAGCCAAGCCCAAACAAGAATCAATTAGGAGGTACCTAATCAAGGTCATATCAATCAACAATATACTAGGAGAAGTTTCCAAACATAGAATGAACCTGGACACTAGGCATCACAGTTCTAACATGTATAAATAGTCAAAAGGCTCTTATTTGTAACCATGTCCACAGTAAACAACACAAACTTATTAGGGTTCAGGCACTGGAATACCACCACTATTGGGACTCAGGTTCTTAGAATGAACGCCTTCTAAAGTAGAAATTCATTTTGTGTTCAGTGGTCAGACAACAAGAATTGGAAATTAGGTACAATTAGGTACAAGAATAATTAAATGGGAGTGCTCTTACCATTAGGCATTATTTAAGTAATAATTGCTGCTTTCCCAGCCTATTTAAGGCTTGTTTTTCCATCTAATGAATCATTAGAAAACAGAGAAGGAAATTAAGTGTTAAATGTTCTCTTGCTCTCTAATTTATATTCATATGTGTGTGTGATTTTGATTGATTAAAATTAGTTAACTTATGGCCTCTCTGATATTAAATTGGTATCAAGGTTTGAAATCCTGGTAGTGTGAGAGAAAACAAATATTGAGTGTGTGAGGAACAAGAGTTTTGGTAAGGGCACTCCCATTCAAAAACAAAAAATCTAATCTAAGAGTTTGGGAGACCAGCATCTCCCTGGTCTTCCTCACTATCTTCCGAGGCTTTATCATCGACCATGGGATCTGGCTCAAATAACTCGGGCGGAACCTCGACCTCGGCACGAGGATAAAAAATTTCTGTAGCAGGATTAGAGAGATTTACTAGGGACGGAGGGTCAGTCTCGCAGGTAAGGAGCTTGCCCTCGAATACCTCGTGCAAGGGGTGAATCCCTTTGTAGTTAAGCAGATACCCGGGGTTGACATGTTCAATCTAGAGCAGGCAACTCCTAAAGGCCATTCTGGCGCCGTTGGAAATCATCAAGTTCTTCCTCCACAAAATTTCTTTATAAATGCCAATCCGTGACTCCAACTTCTTCTTATCTGCTTCAAGTTGATCACACAGGGAGAGTAGTGACTTGTTATCCTCCTTTTTTTTGGTAGCATTCTGTCAGGCTTGATCCAGCTGGAGCCCTAAGTCTTTCTTTTCTGAATGAAGCCTTGACATTCTTTTTGAAGGTCTTCATATTTTTCTTTTGTGCCTCCACCTCTCTGCCTCTCATCCCGGCAAAGACTTTGTCCATCATCCTTTGGTATGTCGCCCCTGCATTCTTCAAACCAAAGGGCATCACATTATAATAAAATACCCATAAATTACTAATAAAAGATGATTTATCCTGATTGTCAGGGTTCATAGGTATTTGATTATACCCGGAATAAGCATCTAAGAATGACAAGTACTGATAACCTGCAGAATTATCTACCAGCTTGTCAATGCATGGTAGTGGAAAAGAGTCTTTCGGGCAGGCCTTGTTTAAATCTGTGTAGTCGGTGCACATCCTCCATTTGCCATTGTCCTTTTTAACCATCAAGAAATTTGAGAGCCATTCTAAGTATTGCACCTCGCGAATGAATCCCGCGTCTAGCACCTCGTTTACCTGGGCCTAAATTGTTGTCATTCTTTCTGGGCACATTCTCCTTTTTTTTTGTGCAATTGGCTTTAGTCCTTCTCGTACCGTAAGTCGGTGGCAATTGAATTCAGCGTCTACTCCTGGCATGTCGGAAGCTACCCATGCGAGTATATCTTTATTAGCCTGTAGCAATTCTATCATATCCTTCAAGCCTTTTCCTCTTACAGTAACCATGTCGTCATGGTCACTTGGGAATTTCACGGCCATGTGTAAAGTTGAGACCACTACCCCTAATGTATTTAATGTCGATCTTCCCAAGATGGCATTATAAGCAAAAGGGCATTCGACAACAAGGAATTTAACTTCAATTGTGCGACTTCCTCCTCTTCCCGAGAAGGTCACCTTCGTCTTAACATAGCCCCTTGGGGAGATGGTGTCTCCTGTGAAGCCTATCAGGTTCCCTTTATGTGCAATCAGGTCCTTTTCTGTCAGTCCCAATTTCTGGAAGAGGTCCCATAACATAATTTCAGCTTAACTTCCCTAATCTACGAACAGTCTCTTGACTTTGTAGCCTGCCGTTCTAGCCGAGATGACTAGAAGAGCGTTAGATCCCGTGCCGCCCAGATGTAAATCATCCTCTAAGATGGCTAATGTCATCCTTCTCATGGCATTAACTGTTAGGAAATAATCCCTTTTCCTCCCTTGTTCTCTTTTTCGACGGTTTTGATGATTCCTCTTCATCTATCCCCCCATGCGATCACGTTGATGACGCCTTTGGGGGCGGCATTGTCATGTCGCCGAGGGCTTCAAGATCTTGACCTTCTACTTTCACCTCCTCCCTTATCTCCTGAGCCGCGTCTTCTGGGGGCTGACGGGCTCCTGCCCCGGGATGTTCCTTCATCCGACTTCTGAATAAACTGCTTGAGCTTCCCTTGTCTGATTAGCTTTTCGGTAGCGTCCTTGAGGTGGATACACTCATTAGTGTAGTGTCTGTGATCTTTGTGGTATAGACAGAATTTGTCCTTATTTTTGGATTGTGTTCGTAGTGGTGGAGGTATGTCCTTCAGTTCTGAGTACATGATCTATTTGTACACTCTCGAGTGCGGCATTGTAAGTCTCGTGTAATTGGAATAATTCCCTCTGGGAGGTTTTCCTGACCTGTCCGTTGACCTGTCATCTCGTTGTTTGCTGTCGTACACCAACTTCCCTTTGTCTTTTTTATCATGCGCTTCTTTAGCTATTTGACTCTCAGCATGATTATTTCTCATTGATTCTTCTATCTGTATCCATTTTTTAGCTCTTTGCTTGAGTTCATCCATGGTTTTTGGTTTTTCTCCGGCTAGATCCTTCGAAAAGCCGCCTGGTTTTAGACCCTGTCACAAAAAGTAAATGATCATGTTAGGGGCTACATCTCGTACTTCCAAGGCCTCTGTATTAAAACAAATGATGTAATCTCGTAGAGGCTCATCAGGTTTCTGCTTGATCCGCTCGAGATGATGCTCAGTCTTGAACTTTTGCTTGCTGCCGGTAAAGTTCAAGATAAACTTCTCCTTAACCAATTTCCATCCCAAGATGGATCCCGTCGTGAGAGAGGAGAACTATCTCCTGGCTACGGCCTTAAGAGTTAAGGGGAATGTTAGCGCCTTGGAACACCATGGTTTGTTGAAAATTTTCCACATGGACCAGTGGATCAGTAGTACCATGGTATGGGTTAATCTGGACAACAAACTTGAAATTTGTAGGCATCTCGTACCCCATGATCCATGTCAAGAACAGGTTATTACATCCTTCAATCTGCACGTCTTTTATGGCTATCTTTTCCGCGACACATTGCCTGAGATTTGCTGGCGGGATGATCACGAGATTCGATGGTGGGTTTAGAGGACCCACCATCGAGGCTTGTCTCTCATGTTGTGGTGTCTGTTGTTGAGCTTGGTTCACTGGGATCTGCTGTCCCATTCCTAGATCCAGGAGAATCTGCTAGAATTCCTGTTGCTATTTTTGCTATTCCGCCCTTTCTTTGGCCATTCTCTCGATGTCTTCTACCTGCTTTTTGATCATTCATTTCTGGTCTTGCATCCCGTCTTCTATTATAGTCATTCGTTGTTCAGAGACAGCAGGTTCAACTCTTCTGAGCTCCTCCTGTCGAACCGGTGAGCGTTTGTTCGCTGATGGTTGCTCTTCCACCTCTTTTCTTACTTGAGCAGCAACATTTATAGCATGAGCCTTCTTCCTTGTGTTAGCCATTCTGCTACATTTGAACAGTGCATCAGTTCATGCTTGAGAACCGTATTGATAACAACACTTTAGAGAGTTCTTAACTACATAGTTAATTGAATTAGTGATAATCTCAATTCAAAACCTCAAAGCAGAAAAAGAATATCAACATGAGAAGGCAAGATTGAAGTAAATAACTACGTAATCTGATGATGGAGTTAAAAAGTTGGTAAAACAAATTATTAAGGCGCATTTCATCAATTTTCACAAGAAGAAATCGGTGCAAAGAGTAAAGAAATCTTTATCTGCTTGATTAATCAGCAGAAACTTCGTTTCCACCGATTAACCGTTCGGAAATCACCTTCACGTATCACAGAATTGTGAAATCAACCGTTGACAATAGTGTCCGAATGTGCGATTGAGTGTAGTGTTCCTGCAAAACATCCAAGAAACCAAAACAGAGGATTAAGAAAGACGAATAAGAGAAGAACACCATTCTCCCCACAGACGGCGCCAATGATTTGTCATGCACTTTGGGATGGTGGTCATGACCTCCGTTCTGGTTTCCGACGTAGTGGTGCTGCGTCTCCGGCCACTCACCTGACGGTATGGGTGGGGTACCTACAAACACTCCGACGATTAAGTGAGGGATCTTTCTCAGAGAGAATAGTTCTAGTGTTCAAGTAAGCAAAATTCATAGGTATTTATGGAGTTTCATTGACCACGAAAGTCAAACATGTCGCTGTCACGTTCCCGTAAATCATGGTGCTAAGTACGGATCTGTAACTAGCCCCACGTCGGCGAAATGAGCTCGTGCCTCATGTCGAGTCTCCATGTTGTGGTTCAAGCGACATGAGGTTAACGACATGTCCCACCTATGAGGGCTCACCTCGTGCCACATTTACGGGTTAGTTCCATAGTAAATATTAAAACTTTTAATATATTTTATTATATCTTTCCTTTTCTCTATCGATATTCTTCACTTTACAAATAGTATTAATGATGGAGTGAGAAAATTTCATTAGTTCAATTAAAAGAGCAGAAATAAATGAATACAGTATGAGTAACAATAAACAACCATCAAAGAGCAGAAATAAATGAATTTTTATCCACCTCCTGCTGTCAATCAAAGAACACCAAATTAGATGGTGAATTGCAAGTCCAAGCCGATGCTAAGATTCCGAAAACAACTTTTGCTGCATTATTCCAATTCCAAGACCAAATACAAATTAAACCATAAGTTCTTCAATAAAAATTTCTTTTTGTTAAAACTCCCATTATTATGAGATAACCTAATTTTTTAAATATATAGTTGCACTTTACAAAACTCATATAAAATTATTAAACTTGTACTATCTATATTTGTATGAATATTAAAACTTTTTATATACTTTATTATATCTTTCCCTTTCTCTATCTATATTCTTCACTTTACAAATAGTATTAATGATGATGTGAGTAAATGTCATTTTTTCAATTAAAAATTTAAACATAACTTTGAAATTTGTAAAACATATTTTAAAATATAAAATGTAAATTGAATATATATTCTTTCTTTCTAATGTAAAATATATAATTGCACTTTATAAAAAAATGATTTAAAATTCTTAAAAATATAGTATCTATATGCATGTGTATATTAAAACTTTTAATATTTTATTATGTCTTTTCTCTATCTATATAGAGTAAAATTAATTTGATCTATCAATTATACTTTGTGTGAAATAAAATATAGATTACATGTATTCTACACTTGAAAAAATAGTATTATTCATGAAGTGGATGTGTAACACCCTTCCTTTTCTTGAATTAAAGTATAATAGAATAAAATATTGATAAGATAGAGCTAGTTACATAGAGGATAGGAGGGATTGTTGGTGTAACACCCTAATAAAATGGCCTTAAACTAACATGTAAAACATACATTTTATTCACATAATTAAGTGGCCTTGTCAATGATTCTATGAAAATTTCCCTGTTAAAAATCTTGAATACATAATTACATAACCATACTAGTGAGAGTTAGACATGAACTACTTGGCTACAGTCTCAAAATACAAGTGCAAGTGACACCAAAGAGAAACTCATCAATCATAATAACTTAATTACAATTTGGCTTTACAACTACATGTATGTAAGAGTATAAAGGAAATAAAGTGTTATCTTTATTTTCTGTTGTTATAATCTGTCCCTTATCTATACTCTAGTTAGTGCTTAGGTTAGTTTAACCATTGTTAATGAGTAATTATGGTTAATGGTTGTAACTGATTTCCTTAAGTCTGTTGCTAAACTCTGATGTATATAAGCTTAGTGATTAGAGTATTCTAATCACCTTTTAATGAATAATATACAGAATTTTACATTTTTCTATTTTGTCAATATGGTATCATAGAGCTCTGTTTCTACGATCCCTTTTTTTCTTTTCTTTTTCGTCGTTTTTTTCTTGCTCTTTTCGCCGGAGACTATGGCTTCCTCTGCTGCTGCAATTTCTGGTTCTGCTTCTGCTACCTTCTCTCAAACTGTGACTTGCAAGTTGGACGAGAAGAATTATCTTTCTTGGCAACAGTAGGTTAACGCTGTGCTCCGTGCTCACGAATTGGAAAAATTGGTGGTCAATCCTAGGGTTCCGTTGAAGTTCCTTGATGAAGATCAGAGAAATCAAGGTACTGTGAATCTTGAGATCCTCGATTGGGACCATCAGGACTCATTGATCATGTCCTGGCTTCTCTCTACACTCTCGGACTCGATCCTTAGCAGAGTTGTCACCTGTAGGCACTCTTTTCAGGTGTGGAACGAGATCCATTCACACTTTCATGCTTCTACTCGAGCCAAGATTATGCAGCTTTGTCTTGAACTGCGCACTACGAAGAAAGGTACTCGCTCGTCAGCGAGTTCTTGTAGAAGATTCAATCGCTAGTTCATGTGCTCTCTTCAATCGGTGATTCTGTTTCTACTCGTGAATACATTGGCGCTATTCCTAGTGGCTTACCCTCTAATTACGATGCTTTAATTTCAACAATTACAACATTTTTTAGTTGCGATGCTAGTCTTGGCATCTCAGATATCGAGACTATGCTGCTTGCGCACGAGGCACGTCTTGATCAGGTGAAGCAGTCTGTGATGCAATAACCTCTTTCGATTAATCTTTCTGAGTCTTCCTCCACTGCACCTCTTGCTGCAAATCTTGCTATGAACACTCAAATTCCAGCACAAGTTCAGAGCTCCTTTCCTCAGCAAGGGAATTATCAGTAAGGTGCTTTCCAATCTGCCAATGGTCATGGTCGTGGTAAGGGAAATCAAGGTCGCGATAAGGGAAATCAAGGTCGTGGCTACTCAGTATAATGTCAGATCTACAGTAAAAATGTTCATGATGCCTCTATATGTTATCAACGGAATACTACTACTGTGTTTAATCCTTTTGGAATGCACAATACTGGTTTCCCTGGTTTTGGACAATTGAATTCTTTCTTTGGTGCTTCTCAACCACAGTTTGGTACTCCTTTCTTTGGTGCTCAGCAACCAATTGGAGCTTCCTTCTTTGGTGCGCAACAAGTCCCTGCCTCTCCTTGGTTTATGCAGCAAGGAATGATGCCACTTCCACCGTAGTTTGGAGTCTGGTCAGCTGCTCATAATAATCAATTTCAAAACTCCGGTTCCAACAATAGAGCAGCCGGAGATGCTACTACTCAATTTGTTCCAGATTCACAGCAGCAACAACAACCAATAACCAATATTGCACAACTCTTGTATCCAGACTCAGGAGCTTCCCATCATGCTACTCCTAATCCAGAGAATCTTCTGCAGTCTGCTCAATTTCAAGGAAATGACCATATTGTAATGGCCAATGGAAAAGGTAAAAGAATTACTTCTGTAGGTTCGAATCATTTTAGGTCCCCTACATGTCCTGATTCTGTTCTGCATCTCAATAACTTGCTTCTAGTTCCTGCTTTAACTAAAAACTTGATTATTGTAAGCAAGTTTGCTCGAGACAATAATGTCTTCTTTGAATTTCATCCTTATGATTGTCGTGTCAAATCTCAGGATTCGAGTAAAGTGCTTCTTGAAGTTGCTGTTGGAAAGGATGGTCTTTATCGGTTTAATCTAAGCCTTTCCAATGCTGATTCTCCAACAGTGAAGTCACCTAATTTTGATACTTGTTTTTCTCAACTAAATACTGCTGTTAATTCTGTTTTTACGCCTAGTTCTTACAAACTATGGCATCTTCATTTAGGCCATCCTCACCATGATGCTTTAGTCAATGTACTCAAAAGATGCAATATTTCTGTTTCTAATAAAACTCATTCTGATTTTTGCAATTCTTGTTCTATTGCCAAGTCTCACCCATTGCCTTCTAGTACTTCTCATACTCAATATAATTTTCCTCTTGAGCTTGTTTTCTTTGATGTATGGGGACCCTCCTCTGTCGAATCTACATGTGGTTTTTTGTATTTCCTAACATGTTTTGATGCTTGCACTAAATTTACCTGGATTTTTCCATTGCAAAAGAAAAGTGAAGTGCTGTCCAAAGTTTAGGTTTTCAAGACCATGGTTGAGAAGCAATTCTGTGTCTCTATTAAATATGTTCAAACAGATTGGGGTGGTGAGTTCAGGTCATTATCTTCATTCTTTCAACAGCATGGCATTGTCCACAGGATCACTTGTCCACACACTCATCATCAAAACGACTCTATTGAACGAAAGCATAGACAGATCGTTGAGCTTGGATTAGCTATGCTTGATCATGCTGCTCTACTTCTCTCCTTACTGCAGCTTTTCTGATTAACAGGCTTCCAACAATAGCTCTGAATTTTCAAACCCTATATTCTACTCTTTTTAAACGAAATTCTGACTATTCAATCCTGAAGGTTTTTGGTTGTGCATGCTTTCCGTTTTTGCGGCCTAATAATAGTCACAAACTGGAACCAAGGTCTGAGGAATGCATCTTCCTTGGCTATTCTCAACATCATCGTGGATACAAGTGTATGAACAGTGCTAGACGGATTTTTATTTCTAAAGACGTTATCTTCAATGAATTCCGGTTTCCATATACTGAGCTTGTTACTAAAGCAAGGATCACCTCTGTTGGTTGCTCACTTCCCATTGATGTTCTTCCATCCATTTCCTTACCTTCTCAACCTGCTCTTCCTCCTTAAGCTGCACCATCAGCACCATCTCCTGCCACTAATCCTAATAATCAAATAGAAATTCATCATCCCTCTGCTTCTGCCTCAACTGATTCTCCTGCCCCTGATTCTGTGTCTACACCGAATGTAGCCCAGTCTGGCCAACCATCTATTCTAGCCCAACCTACCCAGCCACCTATTCCACCTAATGTCCCTCTTACTCATAACAACCATGCCATGGTTACACGGTCCAAGAATGGTATTACCAAACTAAAAGCTCATCCTTGTCTACTTCTTGCTCATGCCATGCCCAAATCTGTTCAAGGAGCTTTAAAGGATTCAAATTGGAAACAAGCAATGGAGGCTGAGATGCAAGCACTCAGAAGCAATAATATATGGACTCTTGTATCCCTTCCTCCCGGTAGACATCCCATTGGTTGTAAGTGGGTGTTTCGAGTTAAGGAAAATTTAGATGGATCTATTAATAAATACAAGGCCCAATTAGTACCCAAAGGTTTTCATCAATGCCCAGGACTCGACTTTTCTGAAACTTTTTCTCATGTTGTAAAACCAGTCACTATTAGAACTATTCTCACTCTTGTAGTTACTTACCAGTGGGATATTCAGCAAATTGATGTTAACAATGCGTTTTTGAATGGTGATCTTGAAGAGATGGTTTATATGAAGCAGCCACCTGGATTTGAGGAAGACAAATCTCTGGTATATAGGCTTAATAAAGCTCTCTATGGACTTAAACAAGCCCCTCGGGCATGGTTTGAAAAGCTCACTCAAGCATTAAAGGGACTTGGTTTTCACTCCAGCAAGTGTGATCCTTCCTCATGTTGGTAAAACCATTTATGTGCTTATATATGTGGATGGCATTATTGTTACTGGAAACTGCTCTGCGTTGATCCAGCAGCTCATCAATAAATTGGATTTGGCTTTTTCTTTAAAACAGCTTGGGAAATTGGATTTTTTTTCTGGGTATTTAGGTCAAGTATCACCCGGATGGTTCCTTATTCCTGTGTCAGAGTAAATACATTGGTGATCTTCTCACTAAAGTCAAAATGGATTCTGCTAAACCCATTGCTTCTCCTATGGTGGGTGGATTGAAATTAACTAAGTCTAGTTCTGGTTGTTTTGAAGACCCTACTCTTTATCGATCTGTTGTAGGTGCTTTGCAGTATGCTACGATAACAAGACCAGAGATTAGTTTTCTGTCAATAAAGTCAGTCAATTTATGCAGAATCCTATGGCGGAGCATTGGACACCTGTCAAACGTATCTTACGGTATCTTAAGGGTACTTTGTCGCATGGTTTACATATTCAGCCTGCTCAGATTCCTGCTTCAGGTGCCTTTCGGCTTGTTGCTTTCTGTGATGCTGACTGGGCTGCTGACCCGGATAATTGGAGATCCACTTCAGGTGCTTGTCTTTTTCTTGGTCCTAATCTCATTTCATGGTGGTCTAAGAAACAGGTATTAGTTGCTAAATCAAGTACAGAAGCGGAATACAGGAGCCTTGCTCAAGCTACTGCTGAAGTTCTTTGGGTGCAATCTCTGCTCAAGGAACTTCGTGTTACACTTGAAACTCCTATTGTTTCATGCGATAATCAAAGTACGGTCGCTCTATCTCATAATCCAGTGTTGCATGCTCGTTCCAAGCATATGGAACTCGATATATTCTTTGTTCGTGAACGAGTTATTGCTAACATCCTCAATGTTCTTCATATTCCGGCCACTGCTTAGTATGCTGATGTGCTAACCAAGCCTCTTTCCCCTACCTGTTTTCTGCATCTGAAGTCCAAACTCAAAGTTCATGATTGTTTCCATCATCCCACTTGAGTTTGTAGGGGGAATGTAAGAGTATAAAGGAAATAAAGTGTTATCTTTATTTTCTGTTGTTATAATTTGTCCCTTATTTATACTCTAGTTAGTGCTTAGGTTAGTTTAGCCATTGTTAATGAGTAATTATGGTTAACGGTTGTAACTAATTTCCTTAAGTCTGCTGCTAAACTCTGATGTATATAAGCTTAGTGATTAGAGTGTTCTAATCACCTTTTAATGAATAATATACAAAATTTTACATTTTCCTATTTTCTCAATAATGTATAACAAAGCATCTATTGTAAGACTTCATTCCTTTGCTTCATCATCTATGGCCACAGCGTTACTTGCAATACTGTAACCATGAGATATACGTATTCACATTTATCTCAGTAACCCCGGATTATAGAAAAACGTTTTCACAGCGTTGCACACAACAATTTGCAAAACTATCCCCTCCTAAATTTAAGACTAACATAGTCCATATAAACCTGAAGTTCCATCAATAGTCAAACAATCAATCAGTCACATAAACATTTAATTTCATCATACAATCAATAATTCATAATCTATGAACTTTAATGATGCATGCTATGCATGTCCTTTTTATCAGTTTTGTGCCGGCAGCCCGCACCCTCATTGGAGATCTCCAATGTCCAAGGACGCGTCCCCCCTTGAACCCTTAATCTGCCTGGTCTCACACCCGAAGGTGATTAATGCAGTATCTTATATCATGAATGAAAATGCATAAACCAATGCAATATCGGCCTCATTCTCTTCCTCATACCAAGGCCTTAACCCATACGCTTGTTGATGAGGAGAGTTATTCACATATTGCATTGGTATTTCAAGTCAATCAAACAAGTTCAATTATTAATGAATAATGAAAACATGGCTTAAAGCCTCTCAACATTGCAATGCCATTACCAATTCTCTTACAATGTTAATTACATATCAAACCTCATTCTCTTTCTCATACAAGGCCTCAGAACACATCCTTGTGATGAGGAGAGCCATTTGATTTCTTGAACATAAATCTTGAAACATTCAATCCATCAATCACTTGATAATTATCATAAGTCATTTACACTATGAATTATTTAAACAAAATTCCTAAGACATCCAACACTTTTCATCAACCTTTCTAAGGCCCTATTGCATGTTTTCTAAAACATTAGAACCTATTTTCATCCATTCCGATCCTAGGAAGAGAACCTTTGGGATTTCATTGCATTTTGGAAGATAAAATGGGTTAACAACATCAGGACACTAGGGCCTGGGCGCCGCATTGTGTGTCAATTTTGCCAAATCACAGGTCTCTAGCACTTGTGCGCCTATGCCAGTCACTGGTAGCCAATTTCGTGTTTTCAACAGAACTGCATCCTAATGGTATTTTGGCCATAACTAGAGTTGTAGACCTCCAAATTGAGTGAAACAAAAGAATTTGAAAGCTAAGAGGATTGTCTACAACTCTTATGCAGACCACAAAACCCAGTTCTTAAATTTGATTGTCTGAAATAGTCACCTTTGACAGGGAAGTACACTCAAGAAAACAGATACTTCAAAATTGACCCTATCTCAAACATTGGGTCATACCTAGAGTTGTAGACCTCCAAATTGAGTGAAACCAAAGGCATTTGAAATCTAAGAGGATTTCCTACAACTCTTGTGAAGACCATGATGACCAATTGATAAGTGCAAATTAGTGTGTTTATTCAATAAAGATTTGCACTTATCTTATCTAGAAATTACATGTTTTATACATAATTTCACCCTTTATCTTTACTTTGTGAGTTTAAAAGTAAATAAGTGGTAATAATAGATTTTCTAACTTAGAAATATATTTTCAGGTGTTTTTGGAAGCAAAAATTAGAAGATCAAGTTGCTGGGGCATATAAGAGGCCAGCGCTCGAGCGCCATACCAAGGCTCGAGCGATGGAAGCTGAGGAACATAGGATCCTTTCTGCCACTACAAATGCTCTAGCGCTCGAGCGCCATACTAGGGCTCCAGCGCCAGTAACCTTTGAGCATTGGATCCTTTTCTGCCAGAGTTATGAGTCTGGCGCTCGAGCGCCAGAATACGTTGAACATTGGATCCTTTTCTGCCAGAGTTATGAGCCTGGCGCTCGAACGCCAGAACATTGGATCCTCTCTGCCTGAGTATTAAGCCTGGCGCTCGAGCGCCACACCAGGGCTCGAGCGCCAGACGCATTAACCAGGCAATTAAGCTCATTAACCAGCACGTGGTCAGGCCAGCGCTCAAGCACCAGGAGGGCGCTCGAGCGCCAGACCCCTGCCCAAAACACCTATAAATACAGCCTTTCAGAAGTTAGGAGAGATAGAGAGTTATATAGAAATAAACCACAAAGTTTAGGCTTTTAGTCAGAGTTCTAATACTCTTAGGTTTAGTTCTTGAAGTTCATGGCCTTGCTAGGCTAAGCTTTCCGCCGGGATTGAATGTAATTACTTCGTCTCTTATTTCTTTCAATTGTTAGTTTATATTATTTATGAATTGGAGTTCTTCTTTTGTGCTTCTTTTCTTGGTTTAAGCTTGATCACCTTTTGCCTTGTGTTAGTTTATTTGCGCAATTGGGAAATTGGTTTATAAACGGATATGGAGAAAAACTCTCATAAAACCTTCGGATCTCGGGATGGATGGAAGTGTCTTATGATTGCTTTATACTTTGCTTAATGCAAGACTTGGTAGCTAGAGTGCCAAGGGATTGGGCTCTAGAAACTAGTGTCTTAGAATCAGGTGACAAAGGGATTTGCACTTGTGACATTGAGTATGCATCTTTTCTTATAATATTTAACTAACATAGAAAAAAACAAGGTGAAGTAATGAAACTCAATCCCAGGTGACTCATTATTTTATTTGATTATCTCTTTATCTATTGTTTATTTTGTTTGCCATTCACACTCTTAATATGTTCTTGAACAATTCATCAACTTAATTCTTAATTGAACTAATCCAAGTGCTCCCTGTGGACGATACACGTATAGTCACTATATTGAAACGAGTTAACCATTTCCAACACCATTAAAAAGGTTAACAAAATTTTTGGCGCCGTTGCCGGGGAGCACGGTTGTTTATTTCTTTTATGTTTTGAGTTGATTAAAAACTATGAATAGTTTTCTTTTTGGTAAGTATTTGTATACTTGTACCTAACTCTCACTATTGTTCCAGTATTGTTGTATGCTTACTCGCAGCAAAAGCCAAAGAGAAAAGTTAGTATATATTGACGAAATCGAGGCATTTGTTAGACGACAGTCTGCAACTAAATACCGTGAACAAAAGGAGGGAGAGAGTTCCTCAGATTTCTCTAGTAACTTTACACATTCTGTTACTTTTGATATGGCTGCGGAAGGTCCTAACCCGACGAGGGTTGTAGTTCTTGGAGACTATGTGATTCCGCAAGGTCCAAGGAATCGGTCCGCTATTGTCTTATCTCCCACTGCTTAGCAAATGGAGATTAAGCCGTATTGGTACAATCTCATTTTGACTAATCAGTTTACGGGGAAAGATCATGAGGATCCGCATAATTTCTTGGAGATCTTTTATGATCTTGTAGCGACTATGGGCTTGGATGAAGCAAGTGCTGAAGATGCCTATATGAAATTATTTCATTTAGCACTTATTGGAGATGCAAAAGAATGGTTCAAGACTCTTCCGAGTCAAAGTTTGAACACATGGAGTGAGGTTGAAGAAGCCTTTTTAACAAGGTTCTTTCCTCCTTCTAAAATGATCCAAGTGCAATCTGAAATATCTGCTTTTAAGCAAGGGCAAGATGAAGCATTTCATGAGGCTTGGGAAAGGTATCAACGGTTGTTGAGAAAATGCCCAAATCATGGGTTGACCGATGTTGCGAAGCTGAACATATTTTGTACAGGATTGAACCATCAATGGACAATCCATCTCACTGCAACTACTGGACGGTCATTGAAAACCATTGATGTAGCTATTGCAATGGAAATTATCACTTCTATGGCAGCAAGTGATAGAGCTGGGCATCAACCCAGAAGCCAAGTCTCAAAGCCCAAGGGTGTCCTGGAATTAAATTCTTCTGATGCTATTTTGGCACAGAATAAGCTTATGACTCAGCAAATTGAGCTCTTGAGTCAAGCTATTACACAATTGGTGCCAAAGTCGCAACAAGTTCAAGTAGTGAACCAACAAGCTCAAATAGGAGTATGTGAATTGTGTGGTAAAGGTCATTCATACACTCAATGTCCGCATGCTTCTAACCAAAAAGAGGAGGAGGTGAATTTTGTGAATAATCAGTCAAGAGGAAATTTATTTTCTTCTCCCTTTAAATCTAATGTTTCCAATGCGGGAATGCAAGGGTGGAAGAATCCTCAAGGACAAGGTCAAATGAACTGGAAAAATTCAACGAATTCATCTAATAGGCCGCCATTTGTTCCATTGATAGAGAGGACCATCAAATTGGAAGACACCTTGGATAAATTTATCCAAGCTTCATTGGCTAACCACCAAAGTAATGAAGCTTTCCAGAAAAACACCGAGGCGTCTATCCGGAATCTTGAAACGCAAGTGGGTCAAATCTCTAAACAATTGGCTGAGCTTACCACTACTCCATTCTCCGCTAATACCACCACAAATCCAAAAGCACAATGCAAGTCCATTATCACAAGGAGTGGTACGGAGATTGGTAAAGGAATAGCGGATCATTTGAATGAACCCAAGGAGGTGGAAGGAGAAATTGAAAAGGTAGCCATGGAGGAAGTAGAGAAGGAAGGTGAAAGAAGGAGTGAGGAGAAGAATAATGTAAATAGTGAAAAAGAAAAAAATAAAAAAATTAAAAGAAGGGTGAGGTCAAAGAAAAGATGGATGGAGTACCTCAGGTAAAGGAGGTTTCTTATCCTATTCATCCATCAAAGAAGACAAAGGAAAGACAATATGCTAGGTTTCTAGACATTTTCAAACGGCTTCAAATAAATGTACCATTTATGGAAGCTATGGAGGAAATACCCACATATGCCAAGTTCATGAAGGACTTGTTGATGAAAAAGAGGAAGTTTAAAGAAGAAACTGTGGAACTAGAAGCCGGGTGTAGTGCCATCATTCAAAAATCCTTGCTTCACAAGAGCAAAGATCCGGGTAGTTTTACTATCCCTGTTACTATTGGTGCTCTTCCCGTGGGGAAGGCATTATTGGATCTTGGTGCAAGCATAAACCTCATGCCATTGTCCATGGTAAAACGGATTGGTGATCTGGAAGTGAAACCCACTAGAATGACCCTCCAACTGGCAGATAGGTCATTAAAGTTTCCTTATGGAGTAGCGGAGGATGTTCTAGTGAAGGTTGATAAATTTGTCTTTCCGGTTGACTTTGTCATTATGGATATAGAGGAAGACTTGGAGGTGCCTTTAATTCTAGGGCGACCTTTCATGAAAACGGCAAGAGTCATAATTGACGTGCATAATGGGCAACTCAAGGTACGAGTTGATGATGATGAGGTAAAATTTGATGTATTGGAAGCCATGAAACACCGAAAGGAAAAATAGTCAGCCTTTAGGGTGGATGTCATGGAAGAGGCATTTCTATTAGGGAAGCAAGAAATGTATAATGCTAGCCCTTTAGAAAAAGCTCTAGTGCAGTCTTGTGCAAATTCATATGACTTGGAAGAAGTCGAAATAAAAAATTGTTTCAGGGACCTAGATACTCTGAAAGAGGTCCCCATGATAACATTTGTCCCGGAAGACTTATCCAAGGAGGAGAAGTCAGAAAAAAATAAGTTGGAACTAAAAGTGTTGCCATCCCATCTGAAATATGCCTTTTTAGATGAAGGGGGAGGCAAGCTAGTGATAATCAACAGTTCACTATCTTCTAACATAGAGGCACAACTCTTGGAGGTTTTGAAAGCCAATGAAGGGGCAATCGGATGGGCATTGACAGATCTAAAAGGCATAAGTCCTTCTTTCTGTATGCACAAGATACATATGGAAGAGGATTTTAAACCTGTTGCCCAGCTTCAAAGGCGATTAAACCCGACAATGAAATAAGTAGTGAGAAAAGAAGTACTCAAGTTACTTGAAGCTGGTATGATTTATCCCATCTCCGATAGCGAGTGGGTAAGTCCAGTTCAAGTGGTTCCGAAGAAAGGGGGGATTACGGTCATTGAGAATGAGAAAAATGAACCCTACAAGGACAGTGACTGGGTGGCGAATGTGCATTGATTATAGAAGGTTATATCAAGCCACCAGGAAAGATCATTTCCCTTTGCCTTTTATGGACCAAATGCTTGAGAGACAAGCTAGCCAGACATATTACTGTTTCTTGGATGGATATTCTGGGTATAACCAAATATTGGTGAACCCAGAAGATCAAGAAAAGACGGCCTTCACATGTCCATTTGGAGTTTTTGCTTATAAGCGTATGTCGTTTGGACTGTGTAACGCGCCTGCAACCTTTCAAAGATGCATGCTCGCCATTTTTTCAAATTTGGTGGAGAAATGTATTGAGGTTTTCATGGATGACTTCTCTGTCTTTGGGAAAAGTTTTGAAGAATGTTTGAACAACCTGAATATTATGCTAGGAAGATGTTTTCAAACAAATCTAGTACTTAACTGGGAGAAGTGCCATTTCATGGTAGAAGAAGGGGTGGTGCTTGGTCATAAGATCTCTTCTAGAGGGATCGAGGTTGACAAAGCAAAAGTGGAAGTCATCGAAAAACTTCCACCACCCATGAATGTTAAAGGAATCAGGAGTTTCCTAGGACATGCCGGTTTTTACCGGAGATCTATAAAGGACTTCTCCAAGATTGCCAAGCCACTTAGTAATCTTTTGGTAAAAGATGTGGACTTCAATTTTGATGCTAAGTTCTTGGAGGCATTTGAGAGACTGAAGGAAAAACTGATTATGGTCCCAATCATAGTTGCTCCAAATTGGTCTTTGGACTTTGAGCTTAATTGTGATGCGAGTGACTATGTTGTGGGTGCCGTACTAGGCCAAAGGAAAGAAAAAATTTTTCATCCAATACATTACGCTAGTAAAGTACTTAATGATGCACAGGTGAACTATGCAACTACAGAAAAAGAGTTACTAGCGATTGTATATGGGTTGGAAAAATTTAGATCTTATCTTATAGGGTCAAGAGTGATTGTTTACACTGACCATGCAACCATAAAATACTTGGTGAATAAGAAAGAGTCGAAGCCAAGATTGCTTCGTTGGATTCTCTTGCTACAGGAATTCAATCTAGTCATCAAGGATAAAAAGGGATGTGAAAATTTTGTGGCTGATCATCTTTCTCGACTTCATAACACAGAGGGGACCAATGAAACAGAAATGATTGTCGAGGAATTCCCAGATGAACGATTGCTGCTCATACAAGAAAGGCCATGGTTTGCTGATATGGCAAATTTTAAAGCAGCAGGAATCATTCCAGATGAATTTTCTTGGCAACAAAAGAAGAAGTTCTTAAAAGACTCTTCTTACTTCGTTTGGGATGATCCTTATTTATTCAAAATTGGAGGAGATGGTCTTCTGAGACGGTGTGTTTCCCGTGGAGAATCTAAAAGCATATTGTGGCATTGTCACAATTCACCCTATGGGGGACATTTTAATGGGGAACGCACTGCAGCAAAAATATTACAATCTGGTTTCTATTGGCCAACAATCTTTAAAGATGCTCACATTTATGTGAAGCAGTGTGATAAGTGCCAAAGAACCGGAGGAGTGACAAGGAGAAATGAGATGCCTCTGACAATTATGCAGGAGGTAGAGGTATTTGACTGCTGGGGAATTGATTTTGTTGGTCCATTTCCACCCTCTTTCACCAATGAATATATATTGGTGGGAGTGGACTATGTTTCAAAATGGGTAGAGACAATTCCCTGTGCAAGAGCTGATGCAAAGACGGTAGTGACATTCTTGAAAAAGAGTATATTCTCAAGGTTTGGTTCCCCGAGAGTACTCATCAGTGATGGAGGTTCGCATTTTTGCAGCTCCCAACTAAAGAAGGTCTTGGAACATTATGGGGTGAGACATAAAATTTCTAGTCCTTACCATCCCCAAACTAATGGTCAAGCTGAAGTCTCGAATAGAGAAATTAAGCGAATTCTAGAAAAGACAGTTAGTGTTTCAAGAAAAGATTGGGCCATTAAACTGGATGATGCTTTGTGGGCATATCGGATCGCTTTTAAAGCTCCCATAGGATTGACTCCTTTTCAGTTAGTTTATGGGAAGTCCTGTCATTTATCGGTCGAGCTAGAACATAAGGCATATTGGGCTTTAAAGTATTTCAATTTTGACCCGACAACTGCTGGAGAAAAAAGGAAAATGCAACTTCATGAATTGGAAGAATTGAGACTCCAAGCTTATGAATCTTCAAGGATATACAAGGAAAGAATAAAGATGTATCATGATAAAAAGCTGGTCAAAAAGATTTTTAGTCCTGGGCAGTATGTTTTACTCTTTAATTCTAGAGTAAAATTATTCCCGGGAAAATTAAAGTCCAAGTGGTCCGGACCCTTTAGGGTTAAGGATGTAAGGCCTTATGGAGCCGTAGAGATTGAAGACCCAGTGAGAAATGAAAGCTGGGTGGTTAATGGTCAAAGGCTGAAGTTATACCTTGGTGGTGACATCGAGCGTCTCACCACCATAATGGATTTGAAGGAAGCATAATCATGCTATAGGCGTCGAGCTAATGACGTTAAACAAGCGCTGATTGGGAGGCAACCCAATTTTGTGTGTTTATTTTTGTGTTGTGTGTAAATAGAATAAGTAAATTTGATGAGTTTTGAAAGAATTTTTGTGAGAAAGTTGAAAATTTGAGCATTTGAAGAAGGCTTATTCACTGTCCAGTTTTTAGACCTGGTGCTCAAGCGCCAGGAAGGCGCTCAAGCGCCAGTGGCATTTAATTGGCGCTAGTTTCAAAAATTTTGAATCAGATGTTGGCGCTCGAGCGCCAATATCAGCGCTCAAGCGCTAGAGACAGCTGAAAGGTTTTCTTCACTGCCATGAATTTTGGGTTGGCGCTCGAGTGCCAGAAAAGCGAAACGGTTGATCTGCTCATCAATGCACTAGTGCTCGAGCGCCAGTCACGCGTTGGCTTTAAAAACAACGCAGAAGCAGTTTCTTTTCACACAAAATCCCTTTTTCTCTTCTCTGTTTACGCGATTCATCTCGTTTTCTCACTCAAAATCTTCCAAAAATCATCAAATTCTCTAAGTTTGTGTCAATTTCTTAATCATCATCATCATCATGTTCAGGTAACAACTTACATTGTTCATTGTTCATATAAATTTGTGCTGCTTGGTTTTTCTGTTTCTGATAAAATGGTCCATTAACATGAACATGAACATGAGTTTATTCTGATATTATTCTGTGAATATATTGAGCATTTGGGTTGGCTGATTAAGGGCTTGTGTAATACTGAAATTTACTCATTTCTTTATGAAATAATGGATACCTTGTGTTGCCATTCTGAACCATGTTCGGCATATGTATCTTTGTGAAGTCTGTGCATGAACTACCATATGAGTATTTCAGTGAAATTTCTCCATTTTTGAAACCCAAATGATCATTGTATTTTTGAATAATGATGATGATGATTTGATTCTATAGTTACTAATTATGGTGTTTATAAATAATTTCAACAGGAACCGAGGAAAAGCACCCGCTCATGAGCCAGAACGTGCCTCTAAAAAGAGGAAGGAAGGCCCCCAAAGGAGAAGAGGAGGTTCCTCATCCCAAGGTGGTGGTTCTGACCACCCCCAACGGTTCATTGACCGGGAGAGGGCTGAACGGTTCCGAGTCATTGATGACTGGAACTTCATTGCGGAGCGAAGGGTTGAGTTGCGAGATGGGGAATGCCAAGAGTTCATCGGCATGCTCACTCTCCGCAACTGATGATCTATTGCATCGCTCCCGGAGAAGTTCTACCCGGAGATTGTCAAGGAATTCTATGCGAACGCCTTTGGGGGTAAAGAAGGTGTCCACTGTCCGAGGGATACGGGTTCCATATGATGCCGACTGGATTAATGAGAACATTGGCGGCGGAGTCATTTCACCTATCTCTGCCTATGAGAGAAGTGAAGGGGTGGTTGATGACTTCACAAGAATGAGGAATCAAGGGGATTTGGATCTCCAAACGACTTTGGAGAGGATTTGCTATGAGGACCGGAGGATTGTGGAGACGACTCGGAATGGAGTCCCTCATAAGGTTCTCTGGGGTAACATGATTGTGGTCTCCAAATTGTGGATGACCTTTATTCTTGCCAACCTCTGACCAAAGTCGCATCCCTCTCATCTTCCACTTGAAGAATGCCATCTCCTTTGGTGTATCAAGACTCCCGGCATCACGGTCGACCCGGCACGGATTATTTCCGACATGATATGGGCCAATGTGCCCAAGGGTGGCACGAAATAGAGTTTGGCGTTCCCGTCTCTCATCACTAGTCTATGCGAAGACGCGGGGGTTCCAGTCGTTTGTAGCCAGAAGATTCGAGAGCCCATTGACAAAAAATATTTCTGGAACCATTGTGCGGACAGGGATCTGAATGCACCACCTGCACCATTACCGCAAGTTCCCCCGAGGACTATGGAGGATTTGTGGGGCCGTATCAGCACGAGGCTTGATCACCGTGACAAGCAATTTGCTGCCCTACATCGGGGGATGACTAGTCTTCACCTCTCCCACTACTCGATGGCCCAGCACACTATGCCGAGCCAAACATTTTTCTAGTCCCCGGAGGCTTTTGCCACACATTAGGATTGGCCTGAGGACCAGCCAATTCCACCGGGGGAGGCAACTGGAGAGGGAGGTGAAGGAAGTGGTGGTAGTAGTGGTGGTAGCGGGGAAGAGGATGGGTCTGGTGGCGATGGGGACATCGACATCAATGATTTCTTGGAAGAGGATGACCCACTAATCTGATAGGGAAGTTTCTGTCTTGTATTCTTGGGATGTTTGTTTAACTTATTTTAATTTTCCTTGTTGGTTTTAGTTTTTTCTTTTTCTTTTTAGAATAAGATTGTAGTTTTTGTTTTTTTTTAATTATTATGAAAATAAAAATGAAATATATATATATATATATATATATATATATTAAATAAAAAGTTTGTTTTGTTTCAATGACAAGTGTTGGTTTTTAGTGGTGTGAAAAATGAAAATTCTTATGATATTCCATGGTTTGAAAAAAAAAGAGAAATTGTGAAAAATACTGATTTGAAAGTTAACCGATCACGAGATGATTTTTGTGCATTGGGAGTTGTGAAAACTTATTTTCAAGGTTAAAGCCTTTTTAGCATTGTATGTTGAGTGCATCCCACAAAAATGTATGAGAGTCCTCTTTGTTAACTTGAATGGATTTTGTTTGATTTTGTAATTGCCATGATCAATTTAGACTTGAAAATGATAGAGGCATAGTTTCTTGATTGTGTTGAGCCAAAAAGCTTACCTATGCAAATGATGTATCATTTTGTTGGCTTAGACAGAAGACTCAAGTGTTTCTGGTATGATTGAAAATTCTTGGGCAACCTTGTGTATATATGTGAAAAAAAAAAGAGAAAAAGAAAAGAAAAGAAGTAAATAAATAAAGAAAAGAAAAGGTGCCTTGGAAAAAGAAGAAAAAGAAACACTTGAAAGGAAGTATGAGGTGAGCATGTTTTGTAGAATAGGCTGGGGGAAATTTGTAAGTATATGAAAATATTTTCTCCGATTCGTTTTTATTAACCAGAAAAACAAAGATTCTTTGTAGCCCAGCCTCATTACAACCTTTTGATAAAGACCTCTTGATTCATTGTTCAATTTTGTGAAATGGTTTGATGGCAAATGAAAAACAAAATTCAAGTTAAGTGACATTGATGAATGAGCGAAATTGTCACCATGTAAGGTTTGAGAGTAAACCTTTGTCAATGGTTGATTACAATTTCCTTTGCACTTAAGTCATAAAATGGTCCGTTGCTTCTGTAAATTGGGTGATCACAAGTCTCTCTCTTAGCTCTTACCATGCATATTATAAGGATTGAAGTTGATACACTTGCTTTAACCCATACTTGCCATGTTATCTTTTGTTGTTTTTCTTTATTTTAGGATACATTGCTTGAGGACAAGCAAAGTCTTAGGTTGGGGGGAGTTTGATAAGTGCAAATTAGTGTGTTTATTCAATAAAAATTTGCACTTATCTTCTCTAGAAATTACATGTTTTATACATAATTTTACCCTTTATCTTTACTTGTGAGTTTAAAAGTAAATAAGTGGTAATAATAGATTTTCTAACTTAGAAATGTATTTTCAGGTTTTTGGAGGATAAAATAAGAAGATCAAGTTGCTGGGGCATATAAGAGGCCAGCGCTCGAGCGCTATACCAAGGCTCGAGCGCTAGAAGCTGAGGAACATAGGATCCTTTCTGCTAGTGCAAATGCTCTAGCGCTCGAGCGCCATACCAGGGCTCGAGCGTCAGTAACCTTTGAGCATTAGATCCTTTTCTGCCAGAGTTATGAGTCTGGCGCTCGAGCGCCACTCCAGGGCTCGAGCGCCAGAATACGTTGAGCAATGGATCCTTTTCTGCCAGAGTTATGAGCCTGGCGCTCGAGCGCCACACTAGGGCTCGAGCGCCAGAACATTTGATCCTCTCTGCCTGAGTATTAAGCCTGGCGCTCGAGCGCCACACCAGGGCTCGAGCGCCAGACACATTAACCAGGCAATTAAGTTCATTAACCAGCACGTGTCAGGCCAGCGCTCAAGCGCCAGCAGGGCGCTCGAGCGCCAGACCCCTGCCCAAAACACCTATAAATACAGCCTTTCAGAAGTTAGGAGAGATAGAGAGTTGTATAGAAATAAACCACAAAGTTTAGACTTTTAGTCAGAGTTCTAATACTCTTAGGTTTAGTTCTTGAAGTTCATGGCCTTGGTAGGCTAAGCTTTCTGCCGGGATTGAATGTAATTACTTCGTCTCTTGTTTCTTTCAATTGTTAGTTTATATTATTTATGAATTGGAGTTCTTCTTCTGTGCTTTTTTTCTTAGTTTAAGCTTGATCACCTTTTGCCTTGTGTTAGTTTATTTGTGCAATTGAGAAATTGGTTTATAAACGGATATGGAGAAAAACTCTCATAAAACCTTCGGATCTAGGGATGGATGGAAGTGTTTTATGATTGCTTTATACTCTGCTTAATGCAAGACTTGGTAGCTAGAGTGCCAAGGGATTGGGCTCTAGAAACTAGTGTCTTAGAATCAGGTGACAAAGGGATTTGCACTTGTGACATTGAGTATGCATCTTTTCTTATAATATTTAACTAACATAGAAAGAAACAAGATGAAGCAATGAAACTCAACCCTAGGTGACTCATTATTTTATTTGATTTTCTCTTTATCTATTGTTTATTTTGTTTGCCATTCACAATCTTAATATGTTCTTGAACAATTCATCAACTTAATTCTTAATTGAACTAATCCAAGTGCTCCCTGTGGACGATACACGTATAGTCACTATACGGAAACGAGTTAAACATTTCCAGCACCATTAAAAAGGTTAACACCAATACTTAATAAAAACGGTTAGAAATTCACTTAAAATTCACAGTAGTAAAACTCAAGATTTCATCAAAATTATGCCTTCTTTCAAAACCACCTCCTTCTTTGACCCAAATCACTTCCAAAACCATAAACCCATCAATGTAAATCATTTTATCAAACATCAAAGGTACCTTCAAACAATTCAAACATCACAATCACAGTAAAACACACCAGGGGGTTCTAATCAAGCCACACACCCAATTTCATTCACAAGATTCAAAACCTATTATCCTCATGATCCTCTAGCTACTCTAGGTGGGGATGTGAGTTATTGGGGTTACCTTTAAAGCTTTCATTTTCCTTTGAGCTTGATATCTCCAATTTCTAGGGTTTAGTATCCAAATTCATAACCTCCTTGTCCTTTCCCCTTAGATTGACCTTGTGATTGTTGTGTGCCCAAATCTTGAATTAGGGAAGGGTTAGGCTTAGAAACACTAACAAACCCACATTTAAGCCATGGAAGTAGGGATTGATTGAGCATTTCTTTAAGAATGGGTTGGAGAAGATAAGGTTTAGAGAGAGAGAGAGAATGAGGGTTTAGGGCACATGAGAGGAAGAGAAGGGCTCACCCATGGATTGAATTGATGAATGATTAAGCTTAAGAAGCTAGGGCTTGAACATGAAAGCCTTGATCATGGAGGAAGAATGATTTCTTCTAGAGAGAATAAGGAGAAATGCAACTTAGTGAGAGAATGGGAGTTGGGCGCATGAATAGGGGAGAAGAGGAAAGTGAGAGACTTTGTGGGTTTGTCTCCTTAATACCTTGAGGAGGGACTGCTTAGCAATTTTCCAAAACTACAAGTAAGTCCTTCCTTTTTCATCTTAGCCACTTTTTTCTACATTAACTACTAATTGTGGGTATTTAGGATTTAAACTATGCATCTACCACAATTAAGTAGTCTTAACATTATCACTTATAAATTGGGGATATTACAATTCTCCCCCCCCCCCCTTTAATTTAATTTTGCCCTCCAAATTGCACTTACTAGCTCTTAAATAGCGTTGGATATGAATCCTGCATGCCCTGTTCTTTTTCCAAGTGGCCTTGGTGATATCCAAACTTTGCCATACAACTTTCACTAAGGGGGTCGTCTCAGTCCTTAGTATCTTGAAGTTACGGTCCCTAACCTTAACCGGCTTTGATTTAATGAGGCAAGACCTCCTTCAATCTTACTATCTATAATATTCGGGATATGTGTGTTGAGTCGGAAATGTGCTTTCGGAGTTAGGATTCATGAAACACATTGTGCAATTTAGAGAAGTTTGAAGGGAAACGAGTCGATACCTAATAGGCCCGACATGTTTAAATGTTTGAATAGGTCCTATGAAGTGAGAGTGAAGCTTTTTGGTTCGAATGGCTCTTCCAACCCCTGGGGTGGAGGTAGCCTTTAAGAATACATGTGCTCTTTCTAATTCGAGCAATTCAAAACCTTTCCCTGATGATCCTAATCCTCACAGATGTCTCCTTACTCATCTCTGGTCCCAACAAGGCCTTTTCACTCACTTCATACTAGCACAAAGGGAATCTATTTTTCTTGTCATACTACACCTCATACGGTGTCATCCCTATGCTAAAATGATCCTCCTCGTATCCTTTTGGTTCTGATTGGTTCTCTTGGGTTGCAATTCACCAAATGGTTTTTGACGCCCAATCCTAGTTTATTGACACGTAAGGCATTTGGCTACGAAGAGGGCAATATCCTTTTCATCCCCAGTCATGAACTTTTTCCTCAAATCTCTACACATCTTGGTGATCCTCGGTTGAAAATAATATCCACTCTTGTGGCCTTCTTCTAATAACATCTGTTTAAGGCCTTCATCGTCAAGAATAACGGTCATCTCTTAGAATAAAGTAACCCCATCACTTACTTTGGGAGAAGCCCGGTTGGCTCTTCTTCCACATCACTTCCGTATCCTTAGATTTGGCTATCCTAATCCTTCCCCTAAGTTCATTCCTTATTTCAAGCCTAGTCAAAGACATGCTCGAGGGGTTTCTTGAAACTTCGAGGTTGAGATCTCTAAATCCCTCTAGCAATTGTCATTTAGGAGTCATCATGATTGAAACACATAAGGGCTCCCGACTTAAGGCATCCGCCACCATATTAACTTTCCCCTTGGTGGTGTTTCAATTTAGAATCGTAATCCTAGAGAAATTCCATCCACCTTCTTTGTCTAATGTTCAATTCTTGTTGGCCAAGGGGATTTTTAAGGCTTCTGTGGTCACTGAGGACTTCGAATTTAACTCCATAAGGCAATGCCTATTTTTACTATGAAAACCATCACAACCGATTCGAGGTCCTGGATGGGGTAGTTACCTTCACCAAGCCTCAACTATCTAATCACAAATGTCGGACGAAAGACGTTCAACGCTTTAGTTTTCTTTTACACGTTATAAAAATTTCCTAGCAACCTTGACGATCTTCCTTCTATGAGGTTGAGCATGTTTATCCATGGATTAATTGCGCTTATGATCGAAAGTAAGCGGACTTGGTAATTTGTGAGCGATGACCTATGTAGATTTATCGTCTGATAAGTTCTTGGCAAGCCTATCGCAAGTCCACAATTATACTCTCTCATTTCTCGCAAAGCTAACTAAGGATCGTAACTTGCCAGCTAGTACTTGGTGTTTAATCTTTACCTTTTAACAAGTAAGCATTTAGCCACATTGAGCAATGTCTCTTTCACTCCCATGCCACCATAACATTTTTCCCTTCTTGTAAATCTTGGTTGCACTTAGAGGGATGAAGTATTGCTCTTGAGGATTCCCTCCATTAACCACCTTCTAAGGTTCTCATTCTTAGCCTGAGTCATTCGTATTTGAATATTGAATTCATTCCTTATGTCAATCCTACCCCTTGAGGAGAGTCAGTTTGTTAACCTAATCCCCTAGTTCAAAATCCATAATTCTTTAACAACTTCAACTCGCATGCTATCATCGTAAGGGGGATGTCAAAATTCCTTTCTTAAAGTATTCGCCATGACACTCAACTTATCGGGGTACCGTTAGCCATAACACTTGAAGTTGGAAATTTGAATTTCTATGAAGATGAGGTTACTTAATTCTTAAGGTCCATAAAGTTCGCCTGAACAAAAATCTCACTCTAACTTTAAAGAAGCAATAAGGGAAATGATAACTGATAAAATTAGAGGTTCATAGTCTATGGTCTATCAATAACGATTAAATTGTGTAAGCGTTCAGAGAATCAAAGTCCTAGGGATATTGGAGTCTCGGAATTCAAAGAGGAAATTCGAAAAGGTCCATTTTATGCTCCCCCTATTCTTACCCTGAGGGGTCAATGATTAATATTTCTGCGAGTTCCAGTCTTCTCTAAAGCTGGGATTTTCCTCTATCGTTTTGGGCTCGAGTGCCACGTGGGACCCAAGCACTAGATAAGTGAAGGGGAATCTTGTGAATTTTGCTCCTCTCACAACTCCTTAACTTGCTCTGAGTCTATCCCTACTTCATAACTCCTTGAATACATCACAGCTCAACATCTCGCACTCATCGTTCATCAATTATACATCCCTCTTGTAATACTTCAAATAACGAAGTAAAACTTGTTGAATTCAATGAGTTCCTGACTCCGGTCATCAACCATCAACAAGGTACTTAGTGCATTCGTACTACCTTAAGTCTCACATTACCTCTAGCTCATGAATCTACATCACCATCAAAATTACACTTTCAAAAGGATGGGGAACCCAAAGCATCAGTTTCACCAAGTTGGAGTTCTAAGGAGGATTGTTCATCAAACACTCACACTGGGTGAGATCGTTGAATTCACTATTCGAGGTATGGGTTCAACATTCATTAAACTTAGTTACCCATTTTGCTATGGTCATGTCCCTAGTTTGAATTTAAGGGATACAATTCCCTTCTTAAGTCTACCTTGTCCCAATCCTATGTCTATATCGTCTTCAACAGAGCTTGAGACATCGGTTACCTAATTGGGGCAATAATCAATGCTAATGGGATAGGTGATTCTAGGTTATTCATTTCCCTCGCACTCATTCTCAATCTTCCTCGCCTCCGGGAAGCCATATCTGCTTCACACAAATACATAATATTGAGTTGATCAGGCTCAATATTAGTGGCTTTGTAATCCAAAGTATATAACTTCCAAAAAGGCAACCTAGGACTTAGGAAACTCGGTCAATTAATCTAGTTTAACTCTCACGGTCTACATAGATCGAACCGCTCTAATACCAAATGTAACACCCTAATAAAGTGGTCTTAAACTAACATGTAAAACATACATGTTATTCACGTAATTAAGTGGTCTTGTCAATGATTCTATGAAAATTTCCATGTTAAAAATCCTGAATACATAATTACATAACCATACTAGTGAGAGTTAAACATGAACTACTTGGCTAGAATCTCAAAATACAAGTCCAAGTAACACCAAAGAGGAACTCAATCATAATAACTTAATTACAATTTGGCTTTACAACTATATGTATAACAAAGCATCTAATGTAAGTCTTCATTCCTTTGCTCTATCATCTCTTGCCACGGCGTTACCTGCAATACTGTAACCGTGAGCTATATGGATTCACGTATATCCCAGTAACCCCCGATTATAGAAAAACGTTTTCACAGTGTTGCACGCAACAAGTTTCAAAACTATCCCCTCCTATATTTAAGACTAACATCGTCCATATAAACCTGAAGTTCCATCAACAGTCAAAGAGTCAATCAGTGACATAAACATTTAGTTTCATCACACAATCAATCATTCATAATCTATGAACTCTAATGATGCATGCTATGCATGTCCTATTTATCAGTTT
The DNA here is from genome assembly GCA_037177725.1 of Cyamopsis tetragonoloba. NCBI lineage: Eukaryota > Viridiplantae > Streptophyta > Magnoliopsida > Fabales > Fabaceae > Cyamopsis > Cyamopsis tetragonoloba. Next base: position 25,104,973 of record CM074124.1, read on the forward strand.
TGTGTCGACAACCCGCACCCTCATTGGAGATCTCTATTGTCCAAGGAAGTGTCCCTCCTTGAACCCTCAATCTGCCCAGTCTGACACTCGAAGGTGATCAATGCAGTGTCTTTTATCATAAATGAAAATGCATAAACTAATGCAATATCGGCCTTGTCACAACCGGGGTCGCGGCGGGGACAGCGAGAAATTAACAAATGGAGTCGCCACCGAGATTTATCTAAGAAAACCTCGGAAAAACTTATAAAATCTACGAAACCAAAATATGGATTCGGGAGCCAATTACGTGTAGCGAAGGTATTAGCACCCTACGACATCCGCTAAATAAGCGGTTACCCTCTAATTAATTGTGCATATTTATTAACTTTAAAAATATTAATATCACCCTAAAAATTATTTATCTAATACTTATTTATTTAAAAAGGAAAAAAATAGTTTTTTTCTTTATTTTGGCTTGATATGTTCGTTTCCCGCTCCTACGTATCCTCAGCTGGGAGAGGAATCAAAGCCACGTAGTTCACATGGATTTTATTTTATTCTTTTAAAAGGGGTCCAAGTTAACACAAGGCTACTCAGTGAACCCAAAATCTGAATGAAGTATTCAAGACTCAGAAAGATTCTTTTCAAAAGGGTTTTATTTTTTAAAAAGAGGTTCATTAAGTAAATATCGGGTTTAAGTTAGTACAATGCTACTCAGTAAATCCATTGACTCTGAAGCAAACATTTGCAACACACAAAAAATATGGTGGTGTAGAAAGTAAAAAAACCATGAAAGGCTTAAAAACACACAGCAAAGCCAAAACACAATAGGAGGGGATCTGAATTGCAATAAAAACACAAAATTATTACCAAAAATAGGGGTTGTGTAAAAAGCAATAACGCATGCCTGAAAAGGGAATGTGATGGCGAAACGTTGTCGGTGGCGGCGACGGACTTGATTGTGCAGCGATGGGCTTTGACGGTGTAGCGATAAGCATGTGACGGTGGGTGCTGGTGTGTCGGGGATGGGTGCGTATATGTGTTGTGTGTGTGAATGTGTTGACGGCGTGCGTGTGTGTGGTTTTTGTATGTTTGGAAGAAAGAGAAACAAAAAAGAGATGAGAGGGAAGGAGAGAGAGGGACGTGAGAGAAATTATGTGTAGTGACAGAGATGAGGGAAAAAAGGGAATTGAAAGATGGAGAGCATAAAGAAATAAATAAATTAGATTACTATAGCTTGTTAGTACCTACAATCTCTGAACTCTTCTTTTCGATTTTTTTGCGATTCTCGATGATAATTGGTGAATTTTCCCTGTTTTTGCACCTCTATTTATAGAGCCCGAGTTGGACCTATTTCCCCTTTCTGATCAGTTAACTTTTATCTTTATCTTTTTTATTTGAAAATCGATCTTATCTTTTTATTAAAAATCGCCTTTCTAATCGATTAAAATAAATTATTATATTATTTTAAAATTATATAAAAACTGTTTTTTTCCTAATGAGTACTTTATCATCTTATCAGTTAAACTCAGTTGGTTATACACTCAGAGCCTTATCACAATCTCTATTTAATCAATTATAATTAATTAATCAATTGAGAAAAATAATTAATTAATCATAATTTGACCAACTGAAATTATTATTGACCGGATAAAATTTGGGATCTACCGGCCTCATTCTCTTCCTCATATGAAGGCCTTAACCCATACCATTGTCGATGAGGAGAGTTATTCACATATTGCATTGATATTTCAAGTCAATCACACAAGTTCAATTATTAATTAATCATGTAAACATGGCTTAAAGTCCCTCAATATTGCAATGCCATTACCAATTCCCTTGCAATGTTAATTACATGTCAAACCTCATTCTCTTCCTCATACAAGGCCTTAAAATACACCATTGTGATGAGGAGAGCCATTTGATTTCTTGAACATAAATCTTGAAACATTCAATCCATCAATAACTAGATAATTATCATACGTCATTTACACTATGAATTATTTAACCAAAATTCCTAAGACAACCAACACTTTTCATAATTCTTTCTAAGGCCCTATTGCGTGTTTTTTAAAATATTAGAACCTATTTTCATCCATGCCAATCCTAGGAAGAGAACCTTTGGGATTTCATTTCATTTTGGAAGCTAAAATGGGTCAACAACATCAGGACACTGGCGCCCATCCTGGTGCCCGGGCGCCAGTCACTGGTAGTCAATTTCGTGTTTTCATCAAAACTGCATGTTGTTGATATTTTGGCTATAACTAGAGTTTTAGACCTCCAAATGGAGTGAAACCAAAAGCATTTGAAACATTAGAGGATTTTCTACAACTCTTATGCAGACCACAAAATACAGTTCTAAATATTTAATTGTCAGAAATAGTCACCTTTTACAGGGAAGTACACTCAAGAAAACAGATACTTCAAAATTGACCCTATCTCAGAAATAGGGTCATAAATAGAGTTGTAGAACTCCAAATCGAGTGAAACCAAAGGCATTTGAAATCTAAGAGGATTTTCTACAATTCCGGTGAAAACCATGACGTCCAATTCCTAATAAAAATGGTTCGAAATTCACTTCAAAGTCACAATAGTAAAACTCAAGATTTCATCAAAATTATGCCTTCTTTCAAAACCACCTCCTACCTTGACCCAACTCAATTCCAAAACCATAAACCCATCAATGTAAATCATTTCATCAAACATCAAATGTATATTCAAACAATTCAAACATCACAATCACAGCCACACACCCAATATCATTCACAAGTTTCAAAACCTATTATCCTCATGATCATCTAGCTACTCTAGGTGGGGATGTGAGTTATTGGGGTTACCTTTAAAGCTTTCCTTTGCCTTTGAGCTTGATATCTCCAATTTCTAGGGTTTAGTATCCAAATTCATAACCTCCTTGTCCTTTCCCCTTAGCTTGACCTTGTGATTGTGGTGTACCCAAAGCTTGAATTTGAGAAGGGTTAGGCTTAGAAACACTAGCAAACCCACATAAAAGCCATGGAAGTAGGGATTGATGAAGCATTTCTATATGAGTGGGTTGGAGAAGATGAGGTTTAGAGAGAGAGGATTTAGGGCACATGAAAGGAAGATAAGGGCTCACCATGGCTTGAATTGATGAATGATTAAGCTTAAGAAGCTAGGGCTTGAACATGAAAGCCTTGATCATGGAGGAAGAAGGAGTTCTTCTCGAGAGAAGGAGGAGAAATGCAACTTAGTGAGAGAGTGGGAGTTGGGCGCATGAATGGCGGAGAAGAGGAAAGTGAGAGACTTTGTGGGTTTGTCTCCTTAATACCTTGAGGAGGGACTACTTAGTTTTCATCTTAGCCACTTTTTTCTACATTAACTACTAATTGTGGGTATTTAAGATTTAAAGTATGCATCTACCACAATTAAGTAGTCTTAACATTATCACTAATAAATTGGGGATCTTACAGTTGGTTCTGTTATTCCCTCATATTATTTTATTATCTTTAAAAAAACAAAAAAGAAGAATAATGCTAGAAGGTGAAAAAATAGAAGGTCTAATAGGTTTGAAAAAAAAAGGGGTTTATAAAAATAGAATTAGAGTTCTCTCTTCTCACGTATTTTATGTGTCGTCACAACGAGAAGTAGAGAAAAAGACTCCACCGTGAGAGGCTGTTTTGAAAGGCAAACCCGTGAAAAGGAAGCAAGTGTAGAGGAACCGATTGTGCTGTCGAGCTTTTCTTTCATCTAGACTTCTTTCCTGTGAGTGTAACTCTCACTTTAATGTTGTGGGTTGGGTGCCCGAGAAATAATTTCTAACAACCCCTCTTTAGTACTATAATTGTTTATCAAGTTACATAATGTTATGTTTCTCTTAGAATTTTCCGGGCACTTTTCTATCAACCTTTACTTGAATTTTTGATAGCCTTAATTTTTAACCAACTGAAATCTATCTTATTTGTATCATTTGATGAGATATGTCCAAAATGTGACTGGAATTGTTATTAGAAACAGGAATTAATAATTCTAGAATCGCTCAGTATCAAGGAACTTCACATTTAGTTGCTTCTTTTCTAATTAATGAAAACAATAATTGTAAGGTTTGTTATGCGTTGCTTCCTTGCGTCGTCATATATGTCCAATCAACTTACATTATTCATCGATCCCTACTCAATAAAATGGAAATATTTTGAAAACAATCATGGTAGGTGGACTCTTCTTAACTTTTTTGATTGAGGATTAAATATTTTCTTTGTTTGATTTTCACCATGAAACCTCTAACTTTATTTTCTTGCATTTATTCTCACCTAACTAAATTTTTTATTCTGTTTATGTAAAAGTACCACTTCCGATAAATTTGTAGTAAGTTATGTTATTCTAGAAATTTAAATAATAATCCACTTATAGCTTTTATAGGTTTAATCAGGCCCTCCGCTTCTCTAAAAGTATAATTGGGACGAATTGATTAGTACCTGAGGTTGCATGGGTGTGAATTTGGTTCTGCGGATAGTAATATCAAATATTAAGAAAAAGTAGTATTGCACAATAATAAAGTAAATTGTGTTTTGTACAATGAATATATTGTTATAGAGTGAAATTATGTGCACGGTTGAGTAAAAATACATAATTATTGCCAAGACAGACAGGGGAGGACGTTCCTCTATGCTATGAGCTCAACACAGAATTGTTATATGCATGTTTATTTGCTCGTTTCAGTTTACCCAACCTATTCATGGGTTGCACTCATTGGACGAATTTTTCGCTCATTACACATTTGTTATTAGACATGAAGGACCACCCTGAAAAGTGACTGGTTAAAGGTTGAGGACGTTAATCTTGCTTGGTGGCAGTGCAACTTAGATAGTTATATTTTTAATTTCTATTGCTATGTGATAAATGGTGAACCTATATTAGGATTACAATTTACTCTTTCTTGAAGACTTGGCAGCAAGGCTGTAACATCTCGAAAATTCATAAAGAAGACTTAGGATCTAAGGGATTTGATTACAATTTACAAAGAAAAGAAAAAAGGAGGATTAGTTGTAAGTAGAGAGGTCAAAAGAGGGACAAAGAGGACATATTCGAATATGAACAGTGATATTCGAATATGGAATTTTCATATTCGAATATGGAAATGTGGAATGGAATACATAAACCACATATTCGAATATATATATTCGAATATGGACCCCAAAATCTATATATAGGGGTGCTTTGCCTCCAAAACGCACTGTTTTCCCTCTTCCTCACTATACACTCTCTCAATCCTTCGCTAAACCTCTGCCACTAATCAACCACACTCTACAACTCCTTCATCCTAAGGTTCCCTTCTAACAAACTTCTTGATTAAGGTTCCAAGAGTTAAGATTCAGAATCGGAGATAAGGAGTGCTGAAGAAGGGAGTTGGAGATTTGATAGGAGTTGAAGGATAAAGGATTCTGGGAGATTCAACGTAACCCTGAAAACCCCAAACCAAGGAATTTCTAGGAACATGTATTAGGAACATGTGTTAGAGACTTAGATAATGTGTTAGAGATTGATTGCTTTAGAATCTATGTATGTTTGAGAATTGTCTGCTATATGTGAACAATGTTTGTGTGGATTAAACATGCTAGTTAATAATGCATGATTAGGAATGGAATTGAAAATGTGAATTATGTTGAAAATCATAGAAATGTATGAATAAGATATTCCAAATTGTAATGAAAGGTGGACTTAACCTTTGATTGAATTCAATATGTTTTAGGAAAACAAGTCTGAAAGTTAATATATTCAAATATGTGTTTGAATGTGGAAAGCCATGTTCAAATAGATATTTGAATATATCATTTATGTCACATAATATTCGAATACGAGATGTTTGTATTCGAATACGGGATTACTAGAATTCTTGTTTGAATGATATGAAATGAATATGATGTTTGATGCATGATAACATAATATGTGAAATCAAACAAAAAAGAAAATGTGAAAATGCTTTCCCCATCAACAGTGGTTGAGGAGGAGGGTTGAGTTATGCCGGAAGTAGACTGGGTAAGAGGACAAGCATAAAAAGATGAAAATGTAGGGTTATCCTGAAAGGGGCAGATAACCTGAAGTGCTAGGCTATCCCGAAAGGGGTAGATAGTCCCTAGGCTAGCCCTAAAGAGGGTTGGTAGCCCGGTAGTAGGATCCTGGAAGGACGCTTGCCAGGACCATGATGATGATGAGCTCAACTGTGCATTCACTGTCATGCACCTATGGTGGATTCCCTGTGCACGGGGTTTCCCATTAAAAGAGGAAATGAAGAAAATGGAAAATGATCGTGGCATGCATACATATTATATTGACATTTCATACATCTTTTGTGTGTGTTTGTTAAGAATTGAATTTGGGGTTATTTTCCAGTTAGATGGGCTGTAATACTGTATATATATCTTATTTTCAATACAGTTATATGTTGTACATATAACTGACGGTTACACTATAGCAGGTGATACGGACTCGTAGGGGGTCAGCGCTTGGGAAGACTTAGCAGCTATCTATTAATATTTAGGTAGTCATTAGTTTTGATGTATGATTACCTAGCTGGACTAGTACTCTATCAAGATTGTAAATAAAACACCTTATGTAAATATATATAATGTTTTGTCTTCCGCTGTCTGTTTTTTTTTTAAAAAAAAAAAAAACTTATCCTAAAATCTAGGTGTTATAATTTGGTATCAGAGCAGTTTGGTCCTATCTGGACTGTGGTATCTAACATGTAACTTAGATAAAAGTCCAGAGAGATAAGCCATGTCTTAACCTGAGATGTTGACTGTATACAATTTATTATATTGAGCTTGATCAACTCAGTGTTGTGCGTTGTATGCAGGAAGGCATGGCAAGAAGACACCCCGGTAGACCTCGTTCTAATACCAATGCGACACCAACTCCGACCGATTCTCCGCTGATACAGAAAATGGCGCAGGCGATGACCCAAATGATGGAGGCACAAGGTCCGGAATATCGTTATCAGAGTTTTCGGAGACATGATCCTCCTACTTTCTCTGGGGGAAGAGATCCTATGGTAGCAGAGGAATGGTTAGATCAGCTAGAGGAAATTTTTCGAGTAACTAGATCCGGCGATCAACACAAGGTGGAATTGGCTACTTATAGACTTTGAGGGGAAGCATCACAGTGGTGGAAAAGACATCGAGAACACATGTGGGAAACTAGAAGTCATATAATTTGGGAGGAATTTAAGACTTTGTTTCTGAACAAATATTTTCCATCTAATGTGAAAGATCAAAAGGAGATAGAGTTTCTTACACTACAGCAGGGTGACATGACTGTGGATGAGTATGTTGCAAGATTTGAAAGTTTAGCTCGATTCTGGAACAATCTTCAAAACAACCGGATGAAGCATGGAAGTCTAAGAGGTTCGAACAAGGCCTTAGGCCGGAGGTTAGAAACTTGGTGTTTACTCAGCAAATCCGGGAGTATCAGACTTTGATTCATGCATGTCAGCTTGCTGAATAGTCCTTGGCCGCGGTGGCGGCTAGCAAACAACTGTTATGGAAGCGTAAGAGGGAGGAAGGGAGTTCAAAATGAGGAAAGGGTAAGGAAGTAGATAACAAAGGCAAGAGTACTATCCCGAAATGCAAGACATGTGGAAAACTTCATAGAGGAGAGTGCTACAAGAACAAGAGGATTTGTTTCATATGCCAGAAGCTGGGACATCTCAGCTAGCAATGCCCAGACAAGGATCAGAAACCAGCAGAGGAGGACAAGAAAAAGAATCAGGTGAGAGGTCAGGTGTATATGTTGAATGTTGAGGAGTTTGACCATTCCAAGAATCTTACCCAAGGTACGAGATTAATAAAATCAAAGCCTGTTAATATCTTGTTTGATTCAGGAGCGACACACTCATTCATTTCAGTAGACTGTGCAAAACGAGTGTATTTTCCTGTGTCCAAGCTACTCTATGAAGTGTTAGTATCCACTCTATCTGAAACGAAAATATGTACAACTACTATGTGTTCCCCAGTTTTTCTAGATTTCCAAGGCAAGACATTTTGCTTAGATATTTACTGCTTATCAATGAAAGGGTTAGATGTAATCTTAGGTATGGACTGGCTCAAAGCTCATAAAGTCAAGATTGATTGCGCCACCAAGACCATGCATATTCCAGACCGAGGCTTGGAGATATACTATACGCATCATCCTACTTTTTATCTCCATAATCTGTCTATGTATGATGATGGTCTGAGGTATCTGGTTGTTTGTGTAAGTGATGTTAAGAAATCGGTGAACATTGATTCCCTCCCCGTAGTCTGAGACTTTCCGGAAGTGTTTCCTGATGACATTGAATCTCTGCCACCAGAAAGAGAAGTAGAGTTTTCAATTGAGTTAATTCCGGGAGTGGGACCTGTCTCTAAGGCACCATATAGAATGGCACCGCTGGAGTTGGCAGAAGTAAAATGCCAAACTGAAGAATTAATGCAAAAGCAGTTTATTAGACCAAGAAGGATGGGAAACCGCACTTGTGTGTGGACTATTAAGAGCTGAATAAGTTGACAGTGAAGAAAAAATATCCACTACCACGAATTGATGATCTGCTTGACCAACTGAGAGAAGCCAAGGTGTTTTCCAAGATTCATCTTCGGTCGGGATATCACCAGATTAGAAAAAAGCCTGAAGATATTCCTAAGACTGCATTACGAACGCGATACGACCATTATGAGTACTTGGTAATGCCGCTCGGATTGACAAATGCTCCTGCTATTTTCATGGACTATATGAACCGCATCTTCCGACCCTACTTAGACAAGTTTGTTGTAGTCTTCATTGATTATATCCTCATTTATTCCAAGACTGTTGAAGAGCATGAAGAGCATTTGAGATTGATGTTAGGAATACTCAAGTAGAAACAGCTCTATCCCAAATTGGATAAGTGTGAATTCTAGTTCGAAGAAGTCCAATTCCTTGGCCACGTGATTAATAAAGACGGTGTAGTTGGGATCCAAGCAAGGTTGAAGCTGTGTTGAAGTGGGAATAACCAACCAATGTCACAGACATCCGAAGTTTCCTGGGGTTAGCAGGATACTACCGGCGATTCATCAAGGAATTTTCCCAGATTACAATTCCATTGACCAAGTTGACACGGAAGGGTGTTCCGTTTGTGTGGGATGCCAAGTATGAAGAAAGCTTTCAGTTGTTGAAGGAAAAGCTAACAACAGCACCAGTGTTAGTAATTCCTAATATGACAAAAAATTTCCAAGTGTATTGCGATGCTTCGAAGCAAGGCTTGGGATGTGTACTTATGTAAGAAGGACATGCAATTGCTTACACTTCCCGAGAGTTACGGCCACATGAAGCAAATTACCCAACGCATGGCTTGGAGTTAGCCGTTGTAGTCTTTGCATTGAAAGTCTGGAGGCACTATTTGTACGGAGTCACGTTTGAAGTATTCAGTGACCATAAAAGCTTGAGATATTTGTTCAATCAAAAGGAGTTGAATATGAGACAGCGATGGTGGATTGAATTCTTGAAGGATTACGATTTTGAGCTGAAGTATCATCCAAGAAAAGCTAATGTAGTGGCTGATGCACTAAGCAGGAAATCGTTGCATGTGTCAACTATGATGATTCATCAGATGATACTATTGGAGAAATTTAGAGATTTGCATTTGCATGTATCTTGCTACAATGCTAGCATTTCGGTATGTAAAGCTGATTTGAAGAGTACACTTAGAGACTGAATTCGAGAAGAACAGAGATACGATCACAAACTTCAAAAGCTTAAGGAACAAAATGATTTCTCCGTGGCAGGTGATGGTATGGTTTTGTTTAGAGACAGAGTGTGTGTGCCGAATGATGCCAGAATCAACAAGACAGTACTTGAGGAGAATCATAGTAGCCAGTACTCGGTACACCCTAGGGCTACCAAGATGTATCAAGACATGAAGAAGTTATTTTGGTGGCCTGGAATGAAGAAAGAAATTGCAGAATTCGTGTCTAAATATCTCACCTGTCAGAAGATAAAAGTGGAACACCAAAAACCCTCCGCTTCAATCATTGGACATTCCGGAGTGGAAATGGGAGTGTATAGCTATGGAATTTGTTGTTGGACTACCCAGGACCCCAGCCGGACATGACTCAATTTGGGTTACATACATATTATGTAGACATTTCATACATCTTTTGTGTGTTTTTGTTAGGAATTGGATTTGGGGATGTTTTCTAGTTAGACTGGCCGTAATACTGTATATATATCTTATTTTCAATACCGATGGTTACTCAGTTATATGTCGTACATATAACTGAGGGTTACAGTATTGCAGGTGATACGGACTCGGAGGGGCTTAGCGCTTGAGAAGACTTAGCAGCTATCTGTTAATATTTAGGTAGTCATTAGTTTTGATGTATGATTACCTAGCTGGACTAGTACTCTCTGTAGATTGTAAATAAAACACTTTATGTATGTATGTATATATATATATAATGATTTGTCTTTCGCTATCTAATTTTTTTTTTAAAAAAAAAAATTGATCCTAAAATATAGGTGTTACAAAGGTGTTATTTCCTTGTCTGCCGTAGATTTTTTTTATGGATCGGATTTTCCAATAAATGAAACTATCGAGGTTTATTTTGGAGAAATATTTAACCGCGTGCGTGTTTCTCTTTAATCTACTTAAGGTGTACCGGATGCTTTAAAATGTCTAGTATATTGATTACTTCAAATTTTCTTCACATTTGTATTCTTCACTTGAACAAATAACTAATTATTTATTGATTACTTCAAAACTTTTCTCCTTTAAAGCTTATAAATCTAAGAAAATTTTTCAGATATTGGATTGGGAGTTTATATTGTAATATCTAAATTACAAGTGAATTTAAATTTTTTTCATTATAATTTGTCTATTTTTTTTAAACTTTACCTATAATTTGAAATAAAACTCTTTATTAAAAATAAAACTCATTAATAAATAAAAAAAAATACATAAACACACATATATGCAACGCATAATGGGTGCAGTGATCAAATGGTACTCTTGGAAATGGTTAGCTAGGAGTACAAAAACAAGGCAAGGTCCCATTAGGAGTTGGTGCTTAGAGCCTTATAGCACTTAATTTTTGTGTAGACAGGTTTAAAATGTCTAGTATATATAGACTTTTGTGTTTCTATTGTCATCATTTGATGGTCGTAGCTAAAGTTTTTTTGTCGCATTTTTAAGTGTGTTTAGAGTCTGTGTTGGCAAATAATGTGTTGTGATGGATGTTGTAGTAGCCTGTTGCTTTGTGGGGCTATGATCATGTTTTACGTGTATGTGAAATTCTGGTTATTTGCAGATTTCCACCTTCCTTGGGTTGGTTCATTGTTTTCACGTTATGTTTTGATTTTTTTGGTACCTTTTTGGTTTGCCATTTTGATGATGAATCAAAGTGTACTGCTTGATCCTTGTATGTTCTAGCTATCTCTGGTACACTTATATATTCATATTATCGTTGTGGATAAGAAAAATGGGTACATTAGTAATGCATTTTGGAAACAAGAGAATAAAAGTGAAAAATTATTAAGTAAGCAACATTCTCTCCAAGGTCAATATCCCAAGAACAATTATAAAGGCAAGACGCACAAGGTGGTCTTTTATTTAAAAACAATTCTAAGTATAGCCATATAATACGATCACAATAAACAAACATTAAGGACAAATATTGTTGAATTTTGTAGGTTAATACTTGCCAAAGTTTATCTTCCCACTGCACAATGACAATTATAAATTGCATTGTCCAGCATAAAATCTTCAAAAAGTTTTGACCTTTTACATTATGAAAGATAAATAAAATCAAATTTACCTTACGAAGATAATTTTAGTACAGATGAATTTTAACAAAAATATCCAAACTATTACCCTAAAAATATGGTATATTACCCTAAAAATATATGTGAATTTACCTTATCACACATTTTCTTCAAAACATGACTTATTTTAATATTATTTTTCAGAAGTTCCTTCAATTTGAATATATCTTATAATTAAAATATATATATATATATTTATTGTATTCGTCACTTGACAAAAAGCATTAACGATGGACTGTAAATGTCATTTTTCAATTAAAAAGTCAAAGATTACTTTAAAATTTGTACTACACAATTTAAAATATAAAATATAAATTATCTATCTATCTATCTTTCTTTACTAGGTATATGCACTTGCATAGGTTTGAATCGAGGAGCAATTGATTAAAATTTGGCTCTCTAACCATCAAATTAACATGCTAAATGCCTGTTATCTATCTATTTACCTATCTTCGAAAAAACAGTACAAAATATAAAAAAAAAGGGCAAAAGCCTTATCTCCATAAAAAAATTCAAAATATATAGTAAACAAAATGAGAAAACAATGTGGCGGTCATATAACTTGGTTCTTACTAGTTTTTTTAAAAAAAATAAAAAATTTGGTATTGTGTTGAGAAATGCCAGTTTTAATGTAGCAGCTAGCAGGACCATTTTATAAAATTTTATTCCTCATGTGTTCTATAGTTGCCTTATGACGAAGAACCTACTTTCTGGCATGAAGACTTGTGTGGAAGTTTCAAGCTATATGAATGTTGATGAAATGTCAAGTATCAATGAATTCACAAAATTCAACCATGAGCAATAATGGAAAAAATGATGCCCATGACAGTGAGAATTACAAACATTCATTTTGTTATTGTTGTTTTCATTTTTATTTTACTTTTTTTCCCAAGAGATGGGAACATGGTTGGGGAAGGGGTGCATGAAATTTGAAATTAGGGCTTATTTGCATTTCAGTTATTTGTTTTTATTTTCTATTTTGATGAATGACTAGTATAAAAAACTATCATCTTGTTTTAACTTTGTTATCTATTTTTTGAGGTTTATATTGCAAACAACATAAACAACAATAAAACAAAACAAAACTTATTTTTGTTGTGTTCAGTGGTTTGTTGTACAAAGATCAAAAAATTAAGTAAAGATAAGATGATAGTTTTGTATTCTGATAATTCTTCGAAATACTAAATGAAAACAAAAAATAGAAATGCAAAGTGAACAAGCCTCAATTTTCTAACTTCACGAACCCATTTCCCAACCCTGCTCCCCTTCCTTGAAAAAAAGTAAATTAAAATAAAATAAAATGACCAAGTAAAAAGAAGAAAAACAGATATATGGAATTGAATATTTGAAATACTAACCTGTGCATCAAGTTGCCCATGACTGTCCATAGTTGAACATTGTGTGGATCCATTGATTCTTGACATTCAACAATATTCATGCAGCTAGTAACTTCCAAGCTAAGTCTTCAATCCAAAAAGTAGGTACTTGGTTGTAAGGCAACTACCGAGCACATGAGGAAAAAATTATAAAATTGATCCACTACATGAAGACTAGCATTTCTCCAAGCACTACAAATTTTTAAAAAAAAGTACTAGTAAGAACTTAAGTATAATAGGTTAACAAACCTGGTCTTCCTAAAAAATATCTACTCCCTCCAAATAGAAATCTTTTTCCACAGATTTCCAATCAGACATACTTAGCATCTCTTCAACTTCACTTTCAATTGAAGTACAACATGAAACTTTTACTTCTTTTAAAACACATTCAGCTAAACTCATCAAAGATTCACAAATCATCAAGGCATCTTCTTCATCGCTAGCTTCCAAATTTAGGTTCTAGCTAAAATCTTAAAATGATTTAAGACATATCACGTAGTTCTGTGACCTTCCATTTCCCTACATTTTCCATTTTGGGGTTGAATTTTCTTACAAAATCTGGGTTAACCACAAGAAAACGAACTTGAATCACTAGATAATCTTGCATATTTTCCCCATCAAACAGAAAGTAAACATAAAAAAGGTGTAATAGGTCTTCCAGTTACATAAATTAACAAAATAATTCATCATAAATCATTTTGAATGCATGAAATTATTATTATTATAATATTCCTACCAAAACAAGTCAATAAGTCAGGTATCATAGGGATTCAATTATTTACTAGTAGGTAGATCTTGCTATTGAAGTTTCAAATTGCGGTTATAGCTTATCACAAAAAAATTACAGCTTTTCTTTAAAAGTGACTAATTTCGATGCGATAGAGTTGTTTAAGACCGTAATCACGATATGTTGTGGTTTCACTTGTTGAAGAAATCATGATTTTCCAACAAGTTTCTAAAAATTGGTGTTTAAAAATGGGGTGTTTCACAAATTGAATTAATTAAAACATATTTGAAATTAAATGTAAGTGAAGTAAATTAATTTCATAGTTCAATTGCAATCAATTACATCTTCGGTTACAAAAGATAATTTCTACTCCTACGTAATTCCTCATTCAGTTTCAACTAATCTATGGTTCCCTACTTCCATTAAACAAGAGAAGAAACAAAAAAGAAATTAAAACATATACCTTGAGAACTCTTTTGCAATCTATTCAAAAAGTTTATCACAATAGTTTAGCCTTCCATGGATGGAAGGAACACAGCAAAACAAAACTAAAAACTAAGGAAGGAGAAGAAAACAGAAAACCTTAGCAAAGCAAAAAGAGTGAAAACGAAGACAACAAGTCTAAGAGAGTGTGTGGTGGCTGCCCTCTCCAAATACTAACACATAAAAAACCCTAGTCGGCTTGTATCTTAATAAAAGATGGGCTCAAGTGATATTTTAGCCCATACAAGAAATAAGATCAAAAATAAATCCTAAGCTGGTCCAAATAGTAATCTTCACTTCAATTCTAATATCTTTGACCCTGAAAATGTTTCTGGTGCAAAAATATGACAAGAAAATAATAATGAACTCAATTAGACTAATTAAATCCAATATAAATGTAATAAAATTAAAAATAATAGTCCAATAAAACTCAATTTATTGAAAGTTGAAACACCGCAACTATGGTCAATTAAGCACCAACATCATTAGTTCACAATTTTGTTTTAAGTTTTTTTATTAAAATTATTTTTCACTTATATCAACGGTTACAATAGGAAATTATTGCGGTTAAAGAGTATGTTATAATCATAAGAAAGGAAAAATTAAATACCTTGACTGACTTGTGTGTATTAAATTGTATCTATCTCACTATCTTCTATAGATTCAGATGCATCAAATCATCAAAAACAAAAATCTATTTTCTATATATTATTGTTATTATTATCATTATTATATATGGTAGTATTCTTCACTTGAAAAATAATATTAGTGGTGCTCTGACTAAAGGTCATTTTTCAATTAGAAATTTAAAGATTACTTTAAAATTTGTACTACATTTGTAAACAATAAAATATAAAATATAAATTTAGTATAGAATCCATTTTTCATATTAATTTATAATCTTTAATATTAATGTAAAATATATAGATGTACTTTACGTACAAAAAAAAATTGAAAGTCTTAAACTTATATTATTTGTATGTGTATGAATATTAAAACTTTTAATATATTTTATTATATCTTTTCTTTTCTCTATTGATATTCTTCACTTTACAAATAATATTAATAATGGAGTGAGAAAATGTCATTAGTTCAATTAAAAATTTAAAGATTTTTTTTTTTTGAAAAATCAAAATATATGTTATTAATAAACCGTACGAGTAGTACTCAAATATTTACAAAAGAATAACTAAGCAAACAACTGATGAATATAACTCAGGCCAGCTAGCAAAATGAAAACCTCCCACCCGATAAATAAAGTATGAGTAACAATAAACAACCATCAAAGGGCAAAAATAAATGAGTTTTGATCCACCTCCCACTCTCAATCAAAGCACACCAAATTAGAAGATGAATTGCAAGTCCAAGCCGATGTTGAGATTCCGAAAACAAATTTTGCTGCATTATTCCAATTCCAAGACCGAATACAAATTAAACCCATAAGATCTTCAATAACAATACGTTGTTAAAACTCTCATTATTACGAGCTAACCAAATTTTTAAAATATATAATTGCACTTTACAAAAAAATAATATAAAATTATTAAACTTGTACTATCTATATTTATATGAATATTAAAACTTTTTACATATTTTATTATATCTTTCCCTTTCTCTATCTATATTCTTCACTTTACAAATAGTATTAATGATGGTGTGAGTAAATGTCGTTTTTTCAATTAAAAATTTAAACATTACTTTAAAATTTGTAAAACATATGTTAAAATATAAAATGTAAATTGAATATATATTCTTTCTTCCTAATGTAAAATATATAATAGCACTTTACAAAAAAATAATTTAAAATTCTTAAAAATATACTATCTATATGCATGTGTATATTAAAACTTTTAATATTTTATTATGTCTTTTCTCTATCTATATAGAGTAAAATTAAATTCATCTATCAATTATACTTTATGTGTAATATAATATAGATTACATGTATTTTACACACTTGAAAAAATAGTATTATTCATGGACTAGATGTGTAACACCCTTCCTTTTCTTGAATTAAAATATAATAGAATAAAATATTGATAAGATAGAGCTAGTTACATAGAGGATAGGAGGGATTGTTGGTTGTGTTATTCACTTTTATTATTATTATTTTTTAAGAAAACAAAAAAAAAAAAAGAATAATGCTAGAAGGTGAAAAGATAGAAGGTCTAATAGGTTTTAAAAAAACACGGTTTACAAAAGTAGAATTAGAGTTCTCTTTTCTCACGTATTTTATGTGTCGTCACAACGAGAAGAAGATTGTGCTGTCCAGCTTTTCTTTCATCTAGACTTCTTTCTTGTGAGTGTAACTCTCACTTTAATGTAGTGGGTTGGGTGCCTGAGAAATAATTTCTAATAACCTCTCTTTAGGATTATAATTGTTTATCAAGTTACATGATGTTATGTTTCTCTTAGAATTTTTCGGGCACTTTTCTATCAACCTTTAATTGAATTTTTGATAACCTTATTTTTTAACCAATTGAAATCTATCTTGTTTGTATCATTTGATTAGGAATGCCCAAAATGTGATTGGAATTGTTATTAGAAACTGGAATTGAAATTCAATTAATTAATATTGCGAGAATCGCTCAGTATCAAGGCACTTCACATTTAGTTGTTTCTCTTCTAATTAATGAAAACAACAATTGTAAGGTTTGTTGTGCGTTGCTTCCTTGTGTTGTCATATGTTTCCAATCAACTTACATTATTCACCGATCCCTACTCAATTACATGGAAATAGTTTGAAAACAATCATGGTAGGTGGACTTTGCTTAAATTTTTGGATTGAGGATTAAATATTTTCTTTGTTTGATTTTCACCATGAAACCTCTAACTTTATTTTCTTGCATTTATTCTCATCTAACTAAATTTTTTATTCTGTTTATGTAAAAGCATCGCTTCCGATAAATTTGTAGTAAGTTACATTATTCTAGAAATATAAATAATAATCCACCTATAGCTATTATAGGTTTAATCAAGCACTCCGCTTTTCTAAAAGTATAATTGGGATGAATTGATTAGTACCTGAGGTTGCATGGGCGTGAATTTGGTTCTGCGGATAGTTTTGAGTTTCGCAAGTTAAAGGTTTCCACTTAGACTATCAAATATTAACAAAATGTAATATTGCACAATAATAAAGTAAAATGTGTTTTGGACAATGAATATATTCTTATTGACTGAAATTATGTGCACAGTTGACTGAAAATACATAAGTATTTGCAAGACAGACAGGGGAGGACACTCCCCTATGCTATGGGCTTAGCACAGAATTGTTATGTGCATCTTCATTTGCACGTTTCACTTTACACGGCCTATTCACGGTTTTACGGATTTTCCAATAAATGCAATTGTCGAGGTTTATTTTGGAGAAATATTTAACAGCGCGTGTTTCTCTTTAATTTACTTAATGTTTACCGGATGCTTCAAAATGTGTAGTGTATTGATTACTTAAAATTTTCTTCACTTATGTATTCTTCACTTGAACAAATAATTATTTTTTTATTGATTACTTCAAAACTTTTCTCCTCTAAAGTTTATAAATCTAAGAAAATTTTTCAGATATTGGATTGAAAGTTTATATTGTAATATCTAAATTATAACTGAATTTAAAATTTTCTCACTATAATTTGTCTTGTTTTTTTAAACTTTACCTATGATTTGAAACAAAACTCATTATAAAAAAAAACTCATTAATAAATAAAAAAATACATAAACATACATATATGCAACGCATAATGGGTGCAATGATTAAATGGTACTCTTGGGAATGGTTAGTTAGGAGTACAAAAACAAGGCAAGGTCCCATTGGGGTTGGTGCTTAGAGCCATATAGCACTTAATTTCTATGTAGACAGGTTTACGATGTCTAATATATATAGACTTTTGTGTTTCTAGGTGCCATTTGATGTTCGTAGCTAAAGTTTTTTTGTCGCATTTTTTAGGTGTGTTTAGAGTCTGAGTTGGCGAATATAGTGTTGTGATGGATGTTGTAGTAGGTTGTTGCTTTGTGGGGCTATGATCATGTTTTACATGTATGTGAAATTCTGGTTATTTGTAGATTTTAACCTTCCTTGGGCTGATTTTTTAATGTTTCAGTGTATGTACGTTAGGTTTTGATTTATTCAGTACTTCTTTTGTTTGCCATTCTGATGGTGAATCAGTAGTAGTACTGCTTGATCCTTGTATTTTCTTGGTATCTCGGGTACTCTTATATATACATGTTATCGTTGCGGATAAAAAAATGCGTGCATTGGTAATGCATTTTGAAAACAAGAGAATAAAAGTGAAAAAAAAATTTAGTAAGCAACATTCACTCAATGGTCAATATCCCAAGAACAATTCTAACTGCAAGACGCACAAAGTGGCCTTTTATTTAAAAATAATTCTAAGTATAAGCATATAGTACGATAAGAAAAAGAAAATATTAAGGGAAAATATTGTTGAATTTTGTAGTTTTATACTTACCAAAGTTTGTCTTCTCACAATGACAATTATTTATTGCATTGTCCAACATAAAAACTTCTAAAAATTTTGACCTTTTACATTATGATAGATAAATAAAGGCAAATTTACCATACGAAAATAATTTTACCATACATGAATTTTATAAAAAATATCCAAACTATTACCCTAAAAATATGGTATGTAGTAGTGAAGTATTGATGAACTTGTTCAATATAATTATTTATCACACATTTTCTTCGAAACATAACTTATTTTAATATTATTTGTCTAGAGTTCCTTCAATTTGAATATATCTTATAATATATATATATATATATATTGTATTTTTCACTTGACAAAAAGCATTAACGATGGTGTGTAAATGTCATTTTTTTCAATTAAAAAGTCAAAGATTACTTTAAAATTTATACTACACATTTTAAAATATAAAATATAAATTATCTATCTATCTATCAATCTTTCTTTACTAGGTAAATGCACCTACATAGGTTTGAATCGAGGAGCCATTGATTAAAATTTGGCTCTCTAACCATCAAATCAACATGCTATATGCTATCTTTCTATTTATCTGTCTTCGAAAAAACATTACAAAATATAAAAAAAAAATTAGAAAAGCCTTATCTCCATAAAAAATTTCAAATTATATAGTAAACATAATGAGAAAACAATGTGGCGGTAATATAACCTGGGTTCTTATTGGTTTTCTTAAAGAAAGAAAAAAATTGGTATTGTGTTTGAGAAATGCTAGTTTTAATGTAGCAGCTAGCTGGACCATTTTATAAATATTTTTTTCGATAAACCAAATTGTATTGATAAATAACACAAAGTACAAGAGGTGCTTACATGAGACTCAACAATACATAGAGTAGAAGAAACAAAAGAAGTCCAGTATTATCCCTGATTGAGAATACAACCCACGGGGTTTGAGCACCAACTAGAAAAGGTGTAAAGGTTCCCTTGTCTCGCATAAAACCATGATCAAGATCTCATTTTGATTAAATCCAATACCTGCACAACGTCTGATTTTCCCCCTTGAAAATCACAGCGTTTCTGCTTAGCCACAAAGACCAAACATATGCAAACCACACCACTAAACCCATGCATTTTGTATGTTTCCCTTTAAAGAATCTACCAAATTGAATGAACCAATCCTGAATTGAACTTGCCTCTGTAGAATAAACGCCTAGCCAATGCAGAATCTTTCCCACATCAGTGAGGAAAATTTACATCTCATAAAGAGATGGTCAGAGTTCTCATCACCAGAATCACATAGAACACGAGATAAGTTAAAAATAATACCTCCCATCCCCCTTTTGCGAACATTTATTCTAGAGGAAAATAATAATGATACAAAAATCAGTACCTTCAAAGGAGCCCAGGCCTTCCATAACTTCTTAAGATTTGAAGACGGAATAACGCCTTCTTCCTAAGGAAGAGCATTTAAAGCTTTGCCACATGCATAAGCAAATTTAACAGAGAAAATTGGGCACTTGCATAAGTCCTTTGCCAAGAGTCTTCCATGTCCGGACAGAGAGCCACATCTTTAATCATCATAATCAAATCTAAAAGAAGTTCCTTCTCCCATACAAACAAATGCCTTCGCAAAGTAAAAAGTCTCTTCCTCTCAGAATCTCACAGATGAACCTATTCAAATATCAAACTGGCCAAAGAGGACAATTTATTTCAGAAACTTGAAATAGACGCGGGAATAGTTGCCTCAAAGGTGAATTCCCGAGCCAAGGATCTTCCCAGCAAAAAACAGTAGATAGACGATTTCCCATGTGACACCTTATTTTGAAGACCTTTTTTTTTCAATTACAAGCGGAAGCTATATTTTTCTATATAATAAATAATAATAATTTTAATCCTTTTTAACTTAAATGAATTCCTATCCAGCTGAACAAATTAATACTTGAACATAAAACTCAGTTTCACCATCTATGGCAACTTCTAAGGAAATCCTAGAACCTCGTCCGTAGCTATGCCTCAATCTTCTGATATCTGCGATACTGAGATCGTCAGTTATATATAAAACATATAATCGAGTAACCCCGGTCTAACTAAAAACATTTTAAATCAGTATTGCCGCCAGTCTAACTGGAAAATCCCCAAATAATATTCCTAACAATCACATAATCACACAATAAGTAACTAACATATAAATGTGCACATAATCATGTATGCATGGGGTTAACTTAAATCTTTTCTTGGTATCTTTTATAGGAGTCCGTGCATAGGACCTCCATCTGGTACCTTGACAGGAAGGCACGGATGAGCTCATATCTAGACCACTGGCAAGCGTCCTTAACGAAGGTCAAACTTCCTGGCCTATCTCTCCGTTTCAACAATGGCCTTCAGGTTATCTTAGGTCCCTTTTACGGGATAACCCTACTACATCTTGGTTTTAAAAGCCTGTCCACTTATCCGGTATACTACTTGTGGGAAATATATCTTTCTTTTAAAAACTTGTCCTCTTACCCGGTATACTACTATTGGGAAATCAACCCACTTATACAACCATTGTTGATGGGGAAAAGCATTTTTCTTTTCAATTTACATCACATGTTATCATGCATTTAACATTAATCTCATATCGTTTACATTCAACATGTTTCATCTTTCATCATTTATCCCATTACAATTTCATTAATCATCAGTCAAAATACTTGCCATCCATGTCACATATCACAACATTTCCATGAACCTCTTGCATATCCACTCAATCAATAGGAAAACCATTTATATCATGCATTTTAATTCCATTCTAAGTCATAGAAATGGTTTAGGATGATTATAAGCACCAAATCACTTAATTATTTCACTCCCAACTTTTTCTATGCCTAAGAATAAAGTCTCTATTATGAGTTAAATTCTTCGCTGCTAAAATTTTTGCTGCCACGAATTTGGCCCAAAACCAATCTTGTTGTTTTTCGATAGAACTGCATCATGTTGGTAATTTGGCCATAACTTGTTGTAGAGCTCCAAATTGGGTGGAATCAAGGGCAAATGAAAGCAAATGAAGTTATCTCCAACTTTTATTCACAACCAAAAATCTGAATCAAACTAATTCTAGTATATCATTTCACTTGAATACACATGCCCATGTTAAAAACCCAAATCTGGAAGCTCTTAGTAAATTGCCTATAAATCAAGTTATCCAAATTGGATTTTGATGAAACTTGTGGCATTATAAAGCTAAAAAAATTTGCTACAACTTTTTAAGAGACCACGAAATCAGAATCCATATAAAACTAAGTCAAATATGCTAACAAAATTTACTACAACTTTCATTAAGGCAACATGTTCATAGAAACATGCCATCTTCAATCAAAAGTCATTACAATTAACACTCAATCATAGCAACATGCATCATCAAATCACATACATAGAAACCATCAACACACAATCATCAAATTCATAAAAATCATCATTACATTCATTCAATTCACATCAAATGACTCAATTATACCAATTGACTCAATCTAGAGGGGTTTTGGACTTTGGGGTTACCTCAACTTGAAGTTTCATGCCTTTGATCTTGACACAACTTCATCAACTCACGATATCTGGAGTTTTAGATACAATACGTTGGTGAAACCATGTGGATATGAAGCCTAACACATTTATCTACAATTCATATGAAGGAGTCATGTTTCAAATCCAACATTTAGAGGGTGGGTTTCTAGTTGGAAGTTGACTATATGACAAGAGCAAGATTTATGAACCTACTTTATTCTTTTGACCATAACTTTGGTTACTGACAAGAAACTAGTGGAATTTCGAAGATAATAATGTTATCTACGCCTTTTATGAAGGGCTCGAAGAAAGAATCAAACATTTTAGAGGTCAAAACTATAGATAAGGATGCACTACTAATTGTGGACCTGAAGTTGTTCTACCTTGGTTACTACTTCAGTAATCAGAGCATATCTTGAGCTATGGACCGTGGATTGGTATGCGGTCAGAGTCATATTGAAGATAAAAGGATTTCATACAATTTTGGTGAGACATTGAAACCTAATTCTAAAAATATAATTGTCAAAATGGTTCCTCCAACAGAAAGGTACACTTAAACAAACCTAACCTAGAAACATTGACCCTGTCTCAGTATTTGGGCTATAACATCAATTGTAGGTTCCTAAATAGAGTGAAACTAAATCCATTTGAAAGCTAACAAGGATTACTACAACATCTATGTAGAGAACGAAGATGAATTATGTCATCTATGAACCCTAATTTTACATGCAACGCGTGTATTTGGACACATCAGAACAGAACCAGAGGTTTCTTCCAAAATTTCAACCAACATGCTTCCAATCACAAATTTATCTAGCTTAAATCAGAGAGTCATTTACACCATATCTGATAGGAACCACGAAGTTTACAAAAGGCACTAGGCTTGCTTGTTGCCCTTAACTCCAAGAGAGGCTCAATCACTTCAAGGATGATGCTTTAGGCTTTGCATGTAATGATCAAGGGGAAATTAGTGAGGATTTGAACCAAAAATCAACATGAAACCTTTGAAGAACAAGAAATCAAATTTTCTTACCTTCTTAGAACCATAGTTTCAGCCTTGAAGGTGATGATTCCAATTTCTCCAATTCTTTCCCAACTTTGAGCTTCATTGGGTTCATGAGGAAGAGGAGAAGAGTGGCAATCAACTTGGCTTGAAGCTGTTTGAGTCGATGGATTTGCTCATTGGGGAATTTACTTGGCTTGAGTTTTACTCTTCAAAGGAATCTAGAATTCTAGAAGAAAAATTGAGCTGACAATGTGAGTGATAATATTTGGGTCCGTGTTTCATTGGGACAATTAAGAAAACATGGCATCTCCTTCGGATTCTAAATGCTATTACTGTGTTGAAGCGAAATCTCTCTCAAACACACATGTAATTTGGAGAGAAACGTTTAAGGAATTCTGTCATTTAAAGAGAACATTCCTTCGTGTTAATTTTCGAATGCGGAGAATTTCTAAGTTAAGGGAATTAATTTGGGAGTATGTCTATTCCATATTCGGTGTTAGAGCAATATATGATTAGTGGGTCACATTCAATTGGTGCTTGAGAACAAACTTAGGGTAGTTTTTCAAAGAATGGTCTAATAAAAATGGTAGAGTGTTTCTTATTGGAAGTTAAATTGACAAGCTGAATGATGGCTCCTTAAATTAACCGGAAAAATTTCTAAGTTCATTTAGGATTTATTATAAACAGACGTTTATGATTGGGAATTATGCCCGTAGTTGCGATACTTGTAAGGTTTTATTAACAAAAGGTTGGAATTGATCAGCCAAGGTTCGTCCTTAGTGCTTGATTCGAAAATGAAATCGAGTATGAAACTTTGTGGGTGATAAGGTTTCACAAGGAATTAATAAGAGTTCCTCTTTGCTTCTGCTGCACAACTCTGATATCTAATGACTAACCCACTCCGAAACATTATTAACATCTTTTCGAATGGGTATACTATGTCTCGTTTAGATATGTTGCACATAATAACTTAGATAAATCTCAATGAATAGCCCATAGGCTAGGGAAGATATATTTCAAGGCTAAGCAATTACTTTATGTGGGACTAGTAGGAGTTCAGCATTAACTTACTCTTGAATTAAAATAGAGTAAATAATAATTCAAGGTATAACACTAAATAGTTCAGCATTCTCAATGATGATTGATTGGTCTTAGATCGTAGACTCCACGATTAAAATATGGTGATCTGACATAAGGATCCTGAATGGAGGGAGAGTATGACATTAAGTCAATAATTATTTAACAAAGATAAACTGGACTTCAGCTTGGATTCTGAAATTAATTTATAGGGAAACCCTAACGAACACATTTCTTCTTGATGGTGAAGGGATTTATAATTTTGGTGGCGTTGAGGAAAGGCTGAAAGACGTGTTTACTCCCTTTTGCAATAATACTTGAACTGTAATAAGGAGACTAAAGGGTTGGTTGGAACTTCCCGTGATAATTAGTATTAGTCTGTGCAAGAAAAGAAAAAAAGTCTCATTCAAAATCCAAAGGAAAATGGATACAAGCAATTGATAATCGATAGGATTAAGGTTCAGGGAGCCTGAGGTTGAGGATAGTGATCTTTCAGAGATAGTCTATAGGGATTAAAAACTTGGAGTGGTCTAAACTTCAGAGAAATTTGGATTTGTTGAATATAGAGAGCACACTATAAGATTCTTAGAATGTAACCCCTGACAACGGTAGACTAGATCCGGAAGGCATTACAATAAGGTTAAGAACTTGTCTACGTGGATTCATCATGGCTGATAATTACAATACCAACATAAAACGCCAAGAGATTTTTCACGACTCTATGAGATATTCTAATTGAGGTACTTAGAATAAGGCTGAGGATAGTTTCAGCTTCAATCCCAACATAAAAATTGAGACCATCAAATTTTCTAAGTAGCTCATAATAAGAATTGGTTGAGAATCAGAGTGGGAGGTATTGCTCGAAGATTAATAATTCTCAAGAATTATCTGAGCAAATGGAAATACACTTGGAGTTTCGTTGTATGCTAAGGATCACATGAAGATATTCTGATTGTTGGTAAGGGAAAATTGATGTGTTTGGATTCACATATAAAAACAAAATCTAAAATTCCATCATTGTCCTAAGTTAACTCTAAGCCATAGAAAAAGATTCAACAAACTTTGTTCTGAGTCCACCATACGAATTGAAGTCAAAACTTAGTATATTTAGCGTCTAACTTATCAGGTTCGAGTAAGGATATGCTCAGTGTCAAAAGGGTTCGAAACAAATAAGTCTAAAATTGATGATAAGATAAGGTGTAGGACTTGTTTACTTAATGATTAGATTGAAAGAAAACTAACCTAATGCATGTCAAAGAGAGAGAATTTATAAGACTTGACTTAAATGCAACTTTGGATTATCTCTAAAGGAAAACTCGAAATTAGAAAAAAATTTCAAGATAAAATGTTATGCCACATTTATGAGAAGGGAAGAGGGTCACTATAAGGTGTAACTACATAAAGGGACATCAATTCAATCGGTATAAGAAAATAAGTCCTTGAACCTTTTTAAGCGTAACTGTCAAGTTAGGATCGATTCTTATCTTATCAAGAAAGAATTCATATAACGGTTTGGAATAAGCAATAAAAGTTTTCAAGTCAAAAAACTAACTCGAATTTAGGCTTGGTGAATTTCCTGAAGAAGATAGAAAATTTGATTTCTAGGATTTACATAGATAGGTCGTCAATCACATTTATAAACGAAGGAGTGTTTAAGAAATTTGAATCCTAAAGGAAATCAACTTTGGAGTTCCAACATAGAGGAATGAAGGTTTCTCATGTTTTTGTTGCGTAACTCTAATTGGTTCCACTACTAAACTTGCAATTCGGGGATAATTAGGCTTTGAGAAATTCCAACGCCGTACAGTCTTCACACTAACTTTCCACTCTCTATTCTAGAAGGCTAATCACATTTATCCTTAAAACATATTCTACTTGGTACTCATTCTAGGTTAGTGACTTGAATCCATTGGGTACAAATGCATCAATGCTGTGACTAAGGTACTAAATTGGCCAGGCCCAAAATCTTACAGTCACAAACATCGGTACACCTGTATCCCAATGTCTCATCCTACTTTCCATGAAAGTTACTAAAAAAATAACAATTCCTTTAAAGATCATTCCTATATATTAGTAGTCATAACTTCTACACTCATGCACCAATACTCAGTTGATCAGACTAAATATTAGCTGCACGTTCCTTCGAAGCTTATGACATGCCTAACAGATATGTTCAGAATATTAATCGTTCAGCTGACTATCGACTCATTATCATCACAGTCCGATGGATCAAATTGCTCTGATACCATGAATGTAACACCTTATTTTCTTGAGTGTTTTTTTTTTCAATTACAAGCGGAAGCTAAAGTTTGCTTTACAATAAATCCTAATAATTACAATCCTTTTAAACTTAAATGAATTCCTATCCAGCTAAAAATATTAATACTTGAACATAAAACTTAGTTTCACCAAGTATAGCTACTTCTAAGGAAATCCTAGAGCCTTTTCTCGTCTTTAGCTATAGCTCCACAATCTTCCGATACGTACAATACTGAGACCGTCAGTTATATGTAAAACATATAACCGAGTAACCCCGATCTAATTAAAAATATTTTAAATCATTATTGCAGCCAGTATAATTGGAAAATCCCCAAATAATATTGCTAACAATCACATAATTACACAACAAGTAACTAACATATAAATGTTCACATAATCATGTATGCATGGGGTTAACTTAAATCTTTTCTTTGTATCTTTTAGGGGAGTCCGTGCATAGGATCTCCATCTGGTACCTTGAGAGAAAGGCACGGATGAGCTCATATCTGAACCACTGGCAAGCATCCTTAACCAGGGTCAAATTGCTTGACCTATCTCTCCCTTTTAGGAATGGCCTTCTGGTTATTTTAGGCCCCATTTACAAGATAACCCTACATCTTGCTTTTAGAATTCTGTCCTCTTACCCGGTATACTACCGGTGGAAAATCAACCCACTTATTCAACCACAGTTGATGAGGGAAATCATTTTCTTTTCAATTTACATTACATGTTGTCATGCATTTATCATTCATCTCATATCGTTTACATTCAACATGTTTCATCTTTCATCACTTATCCCATTAAAATTTCATTAATCATCAAATAAAATACTTTCCATCCATGTCACATATCACAACATTTCCATGAATCTATTGCATATCCACTCAATCAATAGCAAAATCGTTCACATCATGCATTTTAATTGCATTCTAAGTCATAGAAATGGTTTACGTTGATTATAAGCAGCAAAATCACTTAATTATTTAACTCACAACCTTTTCTATGCCTTAGAATAAAGTCTGAGTTAATTTCACCGCCGCTAAAAGTTTCGCTGCCGCGAATTTGGCCCAGAACTAATCCTGCTATTTTTCGACAACACTGCATCCTATTGGTAATTTGGCCATAACATGAGTTATAGACCTCCAAATTCAGTGAAATCAAAGGAAAATGAAAGATAATAAAATTATCTACAATTTTTATTCATAACCCAATTTCTGAAGCAATCAAATTCTACTAGATAATTTCACTTGAATACATCATCCCATGTTAAAAACCCAAATCTGGCAACTCTTAGAAAATTTCCTATAACGCAAGTTATACAAATTGGATTTTGATGAAACTTGTGACATTACAAAGCTAACATAATTTACTACAACTTTGTAAGAGATCACTAAACCATAATCTATATAAACCTAAGTTTAATATTCAGTCTAAACTGTTCCAGGATTCAGCCAAAACAAGAAATTTTCTATTGATAAACTTTTCACAATTTTAATCATACCTTCATCATATTTCAAAATCAATCTCACATGTAACAATTAAAAACATGAACTCAATATCATTTACACATGCAATTCATTAAGGTAACATGTTCATAGAAATATGTCATATTCAATCAAAACTCATCACAATTAACACTCAATCATATCAACAGACATCATCAAATCACATACATAGAAACCATCAACACACAATCACCAAGTTCAAAAAAAAAATCATCATTACATTCATTCAATTCACATGAAATGACTCAATTATACCAATTGACTCAATCTAGAGGGGTTTTGGACTTTGGGGTTACCTCAACTTGAAGTTCCATGCCTCCAATCCTGACACAACTTCATCAACTCGTGATATAAGGAGTTTTAGATACAATACGTTGGTGAAACCATGTGGATATGAAGCCTAACACATTTATCTACAATTCATATGAAGGAGTCATGTTTCAAATCCAACATTTATAGGGTGGGTTTCTATTTGGAAGTTGTCTATATGACAAGAGCTAGATTTATGAACCTGCTTTATTCTTTTGACCATAACTTTGGCTATGGTTACTGGATTGACATGAAACTAGTGGAATTTTGAAGATAATAATGTTATCAATGCCTTAAAAGTTGGAATTTCGAAGATAATAATTGTCAAAATGGTTTATTGAACAGAAAGGTACACTTAAACAAACCTAACCTAGAAACATTGACCTTGTCTCAGTATTTGGGATATAACTTGCGGGAGCGAAGCCAAAGCCATATGAAAGCTAACAAGGCTTACTACAACTTCTATGCAGAGAACGAAGACAAATTCTGTCATCTATGAACCCTAATTTTACATGCAACGCTCGTATTTGGACAGGTCACAAAATAAGCAAAGGTTTCTTTCACAATTTAGACCAACATGCTTCCAATCACAAATTTATCTAGCTTAAATCAAAGGGTCATTAGCACCTTACCTGAGAGGAAGCACGAAATTTACAAAAGGCACTAAGCTTGCTTATTGCCCTTAACTCCAAGATAGGGTGAATCACTTCAAGGATGATGCTTTAGGCTTTGCATGTGATGATCAAGGGGAAATTAGTTAGGATTTGAGCCAAAAAACAACATGAAACCTTTGAAGAACAAGAAATCAGATTTTCCTACCTTCTTAGAACCATAGTTTCAGCCTTGAAGGTGATGATTCCAATTTCTCCAATTCTTTCCCAACTTTGAGCTTCCTTGGGTTCATAAGGAAGAGGAGACGAGTGGCAATCAGCTTCACTAACTTGTGTATTTGAAGATGGATAAGTGACTTTGACGTTCTAATGAGGCTTAATCCTCCATTGCATGTAGGAAATTGAAGTAATTTAGAGATGGTTTGTGATAATGATGAGGCGTTGGGAAGAAGGAAAAAGGAATGAGGGCTTGCTTCTCCATATTCTCTCAAATGGAAGAAGAGTTAGAATGAAAGTGTTGGAGATGGGTGAGGTGCTGTGTTTGTCGAGAAAGAGAAGAGAGAGTAAGGGGGATTCTTGTATGTGGGTATTACATAGTTGTAGGGTGGACTCTTTAAAATTTTCCACAAGGTCCTTGGTTAAAGATTATTTGTGAGGATAATAAAAGGGACAATATAAATATTTCTAAAATGTGTGTTGTTTACTCTAAAGCTAATACTCCTTGATGTGATTTTTGGGATGTTACAATACTACCCACCATAAAAGAATTGTGTCCTCACAATTCAAATTCACTTCGTGCTATGAAACCAGAGCTGGTACGAGTCTTCAAAGCTGTTTGAGTTGATGAATTTTCTCATTGGGGAATTTACTTGGCTTCAGTTTTACTCCTCAAAGGAATCTAGAATTCTAGAAGAAAATTTGAGCTGACAATGTGAGTGATAACATTTGGGTCCGTGTTTCATTGACAGTTAAGAAAACATGGCATCTTCTTTGGATTCTAAATCCTATTATTGTGTTGAAGCGAAATCTCTCTCAAACATACATGTGATTTGGAGAGAAACTTCTAAGGAATTATGTCATTTAAAGAGAACATTTCTTCGTATTAATTTTCGAATTCAGAGAATTTCTAAGTTAAGGGAATTAATTTAGGAGTATGTCTATTCCATATTCGATGTCAAAGCAATATATGATTAGTGGGTCTGATTCAATTGGTGCTTGAGAACCAACTCAGGGTAGCTTTTCAAAGAATGGTCTAATAAAAGTGGTAGAGTGTTTCTTATTGGAAGTTAAATTGACAAGCAGAATGACGGGTCCTTAAATAGACCGGAAAAATTTAGAAGTTCATTTAGGATTTAGTATAAAATTGTAAAATGGACAGCTACTCTTCTTCTTCTCCTACTTTGAACCCCTTAAATTTTCCTCAATCCACGGCATTTCTCATAAGGCCCACCATCCCCTTTATAAATTTTTGTTCCTCAGATGCTCTATAGTTGCCTTATAACGAAGAACCTACTTTCTGGCATGAAGATTTGGATGGAAGTTTCAAGCTACATGAATGTTGACGGAATGTCAAGTACCAATGAATTCACACAAAATGTGCACCTGAAGACATGAGATTTCCCTATTGTGTACTTGCATCCCCTTTCCCTAATGTGTGTTCTTGTTTTTTTCTCGTCGTTTGTCACTTTTGATATACAACACACATTTTGACCCTTTTTAACTACTCGATGGTACATATTTCTCATGTGCAAATTACATTCTTGACCATGGATATTGTTATGGACCGATTTATGATAATCCGATCATGTGTCACGTGTCATCATAAGCTTTACAGGGTGCAACTAGGAAAATGTCCCGCTAGATAGTCGGGATATAAGATAACCCACGAGATTTAGTGAGGACCATGGGCTGGGCCGAGATACAGTATTCAAGGCCCATTACGACCCATGGTCAACACTAATGCACCTGATATAAATATACACTTAAGTGCACTATGCAAGGTATTCACCATTGGCTTAGAGCGTCATCAACATTACTTGCCCAGTATTTCCTCCAGGTACGATGACAACAGATATTGATTCTTTCACTCAGGTATTTATTAACTTCTATGATCTATGCTTTGCTCATTGAGCTGGTTTGTTTGTAAAGTCCAAGAGCTTTGTTATTTTTAACAATCAACAATCAATATTTACTGCTCAATTTTGATGAACTAATAGGTGAATTTTCCTACATTTATGAAGCTTGTCCTTCTACCAAGCTGGCCTTCTTTATGCAATCTCTCTATGCTCATTGTATAGGTAATGCTAAGCTGGTATATGCAGCTATGAACATTGCTAACCTACTTTTATATCTATAAATAAATAAATAAATGGTAAATGCAAGGTAGTCTCTTGATTTTAGAATACTTCATGGTTATTTGGACTTTGAATAGATCTATGTTTTGCTAAAACAAAAATATATAGGTAGTGAAGCAAACATAAGTTAAAGTTGTGATATATTTGTATTATGTCATTTTAAGTATGAAAGTTTATTTAACATTAGCCTTTATCTCTCTATTTTGCTATAGAAATTCCTTTATGTTCCTATGCAGGTTACATGATTGGTAGTGCTTCGTTATCATGAAGATTGGGTGGCCTTTATTGCCTCTATGATGTGAGCATGGCTTGATGGATGCAAAGATTCAAGAGGATAGCAAACAAATCAACATTTGAAGCTTTTAACTTTTAGGTTTTAGCATTTTCATGATGTAATAAGCTCATTAGGAACATGATCCCTTGAGTTTTGTATTTTATTTTGTGGTTTAAGTTACAGTTTTCCTGTTAGCACAACCCAGAAACCTATTAGAACGCGCTAGAATAGAGTGCAGAAAACAGCCTGCGCGTGCGCATAGGTTTTGCTCCTGTTAGCACGCGCTGAGAGATAACATCATCGTAGCATCGCCACATTGGTATTGGGAACCAATGATGAGATTGAAATTTCAAGTTCCATAGCACTTTACTAAGAACCCTACACTAAGCTCTCAATTCAGAAATTCTATTTCAAATGATCAAAAGTTATGTTTTACAAAGCAAGGAAGGTATTTATAAGTAACATAAAGTCCCCAAAACATCACTTAAAAACGTGCAAAACAGAGCAGCCAGTGTGTCCTAACAGGTTTTATAACATGTTCTTACACGCTGCTACAAACAGGAGGTGTGAGTGCTAACAGGTGGAAAAACCTATGCGCATAGGTAGCTACTATCACAGCGCATGCTAAAAGGTGCAAAACCTGTGCGCACGCGCAGGCTGTTTTCTGCACTCTGTTCTGGTGCGTTCTAACAGGTTTCTAGGATGTGCTGACAGGAAAATTGCAACTTAAACCACATAATGAAATACAAAACTCAACGGATCATGTTCCTAATGAGCTTATTACATCATGAAAATGTTAAAAACTAAAAGTTAAAAGCTTCAAATGTTGATTTGCTTTCTATTCTCTTGAATCTTCGCATTCATTAAGCCATGCTCACATCATCACCTCCTCTTTAGAAATAATTCGTCCTCGAATTTAAAAAGTAAAGGATATACAAGAGAAACAAGCAAGATAAGTACCAAAAATCACTAACATACCATCCAGATCAAACACAAGAATTAGAAACTTTCCAAGTGGAGATAGTGTAGCCAACCAATAAAATTCACAACACATGAAAACATGCCCATAAAAGTCCTCACAACACATAAACACAGAGGGAAGCATTGGCTAGGACTTGTAGAGGCTTGCAAGAAATACTACATGTGAATGCGTAAGGCAAAGAGTGCCCAAGAGATAAGTCCAACAAATGAATTACAATTGTAGGAGTGATAGTGGAATTCTCATACACAAAAACATCATCCATAAAGCCTAAGGAAATACCTCTAGATAAGATAATTAAGCATAAGCTATTATTCAAGCAAAGCAACAAAAAATCACCACACTTGGCTATCCAAAATCCATGCACAAGCAATGAGATAGAGCCAAAATGATCATAATTCAAGGTGTCAATGGCAAAAGAGGAAGAAGAATACCTTAGGGCTTGAGGCAAAGAAGGTAATCAGAAAGAAACAATAAAATCACAACCTTATTGGCCCAAAGATTTACCTTCCATCCCCTTTGAAATACCACCACTAAAACCTTGCAAAGAGGGCAAGAAAATTTCTAGGAAAAACATCAAGGTTAGAATGTAAAACAAAACCATCATGATGCAATAAGAATGAAGAATGCCTAGCTAACAAGATGTGTTTATTCCTAAGAGTTGGAGTTGATGGTGAGGAAAGGACACCCGCATCCCCACTCACTTTCTTCTTAGAGTGCACCTTAGCTCTCTTATGTTGATAACCTTGAACATTACTAAGGGATTTAGGGGTTACATTGTCTTTGATAAACTCATGTTGTGATTGTTCACTTTCCCTTTTCTTTTTCATAGCAAGTTGGTCTCTACTAACCTCTTTGGGAGATAAGAGAAGGAGATTAATGTGGTGACCCTTAAAATCAAAGGCATATGTGTTAGAGTGACCATCATGAATGACCCTTCTATCAAATTGCCACGGCATACCCAACAAGATATGGGTTGCTTCCATTGGCACCACATCACATAAAATGTCATCACTATACTTGCCAATTGTCAAAGACACTACAACTTGCCTATCAGCAACTAGGTTATCATGATCATTTAACCATTGAAGTTTGTAAGGCCTAGGATGTAAAGAAGTACTCAAATTAAGTTTAGAAACAAGTCTAATACTAGCCACATTTTCACATGAGCCACTATCAATGATTAAACAACAAATAGCATTATGTACCATGCACCTAGTGTGGAAAATGTTCTCCCTTTGAGTGTCATCGTCTTCTTTGGGCAATGCACCAAGTAACCTTCTCACCACAAGAACATCACCCTCCAAAGGAGGTGTATCACCATCATTACTATCATTGTCACTAGAAGAAGATAAATTAGAAAGGGAAGGGGAAGAAGAACTCAAGGATTCATATTCACCATGCTTCATAATCATAGATTTCTTAGATGGACATTGTGAAGCAATATTCCCTCTACCAAGACATTTGAAGCATTTAGTAGAAATTGTTTTACCTTATCTTCTTGTCCTACCTTTTCTTTGCCCTTTGAGGAGGAAGAGTGCTCTTTACCTTTGGAAAAGGAAGAGTTAGAGAAAGACTTCTTCTTCTCCTTAGAAGGAGCATCATCATCATGGAAGTAGCCCTTCTTACTCTTATGCTTTGAATAGAAAGGGTTAGAAGAATAAGAATAAGTAGAATTGGAAGAATGAGGAAGTTTACCTCTTCTTTGGAGTTGTGCTTCAACCCTTTGGGCTTGATGAAGCAAATCTCCCATAAAATTGTGATCATACAACTCTACTATATCCCTAATGTTATTGTTCAACCCATTGAGGAACCTAGCCATGGTGGCTTCCTCACTTTCTTACACATTGGCCCTTGTCATGGCCACTTCCATGTCCCTATAATAGTTCTCTACACTCATCTTACCTTGAGAAAGGCTTTGAAGTTTTTGGTGGGGGTCCTTCAAATAATGTGGAGGGACCCACCTTAGTCTAAATCGAGCCTTTAACTCATTCCAACTCCTTATAGGATGCCAAGGTAAGATGGTTTTCTTTTGACTACCCCACCACAATAAGGCATATTTTGTCAAATGAAGAGTAGCTAGAGCTATTTTGCGGTCATCATCAAATCCTTGAATGTCAAAGATATGATCAAGGAGCAACTCTCACTCTAAATATCTCTCCTAGTTAACATTGCCAACAAAATAGGGGATATCCAATTTAGCACCAATATGCCTATTCTCCAAAGTAGGGTCACCAAACAAAGGCATATCATCAAAAACATTGTTATGTATCCTAGGTACCATATCCTCCCTAGGTCTAGGCATGTAAGGAAAATCATCTTCTCCACTAGAGTGACACACATGTCTATCATTCTTAGCATGTCCATGAAAATGTTCTTGTCTAGGCCTAGAATACACATGAAGCCTATGTCCTATCTCATGTTGAGCATGCAAAAGAGGGCTAGGGTTACCTTCATTTAACCTTGGAGGTGGTGCTCTATGTTGATGTCTAGGAATAGCTTCTTCAATGGAAGATTTAATCAATCTCCCCATATCCGCATAGACATCTTCCAAATTTTGTCCCAATACGTTATTCATGTGTGAAGTAACGGCCTCAAAGAACAATAGATCGGATGAACGTGGAGGAGAACTTGGAGAAGGATCCATATCACAAATGTACAAGAAAAGAACAAGAAAAGTAGTGGAAAGTTCACACAAACAATAGGAAATGAAAAACCTTTGTAGCCAAATGGCAAAACTAAACCAAAAACAAGAAAAGTATACAACAAATCAAAATGAAAAAGAAATACTAGCTACGAACCTCGCCAATATGCACACAATCCTCACAAATGTATCTCTCAAATAATAAACCAAAAATCACTCGTGCATCACTCAATTACAAGGCTTTTGCTATAATGTTGACACTCTTTCCTCTTACCACTCCCTATCTCTTGGAGGAAAATTAGCACAAGAAGCTAAAAGAACTCCGAAAGTCTAATCTATTGTTCCCAACTTGATGGTACCAACGTGGGAAGACTTCAAAAAGCTTATCAACAACACCGCAAAGAGTGATGATATAGGAGTACAAATGAAAGGCACACACAAAGGACAAAACTAGAGGTCAAAGAAAAACAAGCAATAAAAGTAGACTCAATCAAAGAAAAAAGCTACTCAGAGTGGAGGAAAAGAAGAATGAGACAAAGGCATAAGGAATGAGTACTAAGACAACCCACAAGTGAAAGAAAACAAAGATGCTAGCTAGGATTCACCAAAACAAATAAGTAATGATACAAATAGCACTCAAAAGGATAGTAGTGTAATGAACTATGAGGTGTGACTAACAACGTGACTAAGTGCAAGCTAATTATGAAGAATGAAGATGTGTATATGCACTTTTCTTTGACTTTTTTTTATCACTATATTTTCTTTCAAATTTTTTCTATGCTTTTCTCTTTTTACTTTTTTTTTTATGTATATTACTCTTTTCAACTTTGCTTTTCCCTCTTTATTTTTTTTAACTTTCCATTTTCTATATACTTTTTCCTTGCACTAACAATTTACACAATTGAACCACCAAGTCACAACAATTGAAACAAATGAATGAAACAATGTGCTAAATGGTTTATATGGAGAAAATGCTAGCTAACAAGAAGGATGTAGTACAAAAACAACACAAAATTGATGAACATCTATGAACAAATGGATACAAGCAAGAAAGAATAGTAGACACACGAGACAACTCACTTTGACAATTTATCAAACACTATATGTGTATAAAGAACACAAAAAACCCAAATACGTGTATATGGTGGATATCAACTCAGATTTTGGATTCAAACATCAATGATTCAAGAATCAAGTATCGAACATGAAGAACATTCAAAAACACCTATGAACACATATGCAGAAATTATGCAATCAACACTTGATCCCAAGGTTTCCAACCATGGAGAATCCAAATTTCAACTGAAAATCAACAAATTCCCAATGGATCATGTAGAAATAGCATCAAAATTCAGAAAACAAAAATTCAACAAAGTTGGGGAAAATGGCGCCAAAACAGAGTAAGAATAGGAAAGAGCTCAAATTACTCAAATCCCATCCATTGAAGTCAAGATCAAGAAAAAATCTTAAGATTAAACGGTGGAAATTCAAGAATTCCCTCAAAGAAGCCCTAGGCTCAATGATACCAAATGGTGAGGTTGATTCTTCATAAAGATAGGATCTAGCTTCAATTGAGGTCTTAGAACCCTAAATTGGAAGTAGAAGAATGATTATAATGCAGAAGAGGAGATTGATGGAGAAATTGCCACCCTAATCGACGTTAGAGATAAGATCGCCGTAACATCGCCACATTGGTGTTGGGAACCAATGATGAGATTGCAATTTCAAGCTCCAAAGCACTTTGCTAAGAACCCTACCAAGAGAAACTAAGCTCTCCATTTAGAAATTCTATTTCAAATGATCAAAAGTTATATTTTACAAAGCAAAGAAGGTATTTATAGGAAACATAAAGTCCCCAAAACATTACTTAAAAACATGCAAAATAGAGCAGCCAGCGCGTCCTAATAGGTTTTAAAACCTGTGCACACACGCTGCTACAAACCGGAGGTGTTCGTGCTAACAGGTGGAAAAACCTATGCGCACAGGTAGCTACTGCACAGCCCGTGCTAACAGGTGCAAAACCTATGCGCACGCGCAGACTGTTTTTTGCACTCTGTTATGGCGCGTTCTAACAAGTTTCTGGGCTATGCTAACAGGAAAAGTGCAACTTAAACCAAAAAAATGAAATACAAAACTCAAGGGATCATGTTCCTAATGAGCTTATTACATCATGAAAATGCTAAAAACTAAAATGCAAAACCTTCAAATGTTGATTTGCTTACTATCCTCTTGAATCTTCATATCCATCAAGCCATGCTCACATCACTCTACTTCCTTTACGAGACTCAACAATTTAAACCTCCTATTAAGTTCTATCTTTCCCTAGGTATGACCATTTTCCCTTTGACAAGAAACTATGTTTAGTTATACGGTTAAGTTATTTGATAAATTTTGCACTGTCTAGCTTGTAATTTTCATACAAACAATTTAGGAAGTGTATCATTGAAATTTGGTTTTCTAGCTTCTAAAGTACTGAGAATATTTTTCTTATTGGAAGATGTGAGATTCGTTGATTTATTCATGATTTCTTCAATTTTGGTTTTGTATTTGATAGGGCCTAAAACCTTTAAATACCTGTTTGTGTGTGGTTTCATAGGTTCACAAATTTGCGATCCAGTACTCATAATCATAAGGTGTCAAATTATTAACTTAAGTATTCTTTCATGTATTTGATCTACTATTCTACTTTCTATTATTAAGAGTGGTAGAGTGGCATGCAATTGCTTGAAAGTGAAATTAGGGATTGAAAGTGAGAGAGAAGAGTTGAAGGTGGTGGTAGTGGTGGAAGAAGAGAGAGTGACAGAGGTGGAAGGTAGTGGTGGTGGTAGAGGAAGAAGAAGATGGTGGAGGAAGAAGAAAAAAATTACTTCGGGACCAAAATATATATATATATATATATATATATATATATATATATATATATAATGCAGGGACTAAAAGAAAAAAACATGAATTTTGCATGGACTAGAAACAAAACAACATAAATGACATGGCGGGCTGACGTGGCTCTCCGTTAGACACGTCAGCAGTTAACGTTCAAAGTTAACGGCAGTGACTGAAAGACAAACATTTAAAAAAGTTTGGACTTTAACACCAAAATTTTTGCAGGGACAAAAAGCCAAAGTTGAATATTTTGTAGGGAAGAAAAACTTATTTAAGCGAAAGTTTTTAAAAAGGTAATGACATGTGGAATGAAATTAAACAAAAAGAATTAACTTTCAGTTATAGCTATATTTATTTAAAATAAAATTACTTAGATGCTTACGGGGTAAATTATTCACTAGATTTTAAAATAAAATTACTGAGAAAAGGTCGTATATGTGATAAATTATTTACTGATATTTAAAGTGAAATTATATTGTTTAGCATACTAATTTGACATGGTTACAATGATAAGTTATTTCTTACAAGTGTCAAAATTGTTTTTAACATTGAATGTGTGATACGTCTATGTTGGCCGGGCCAGCCCAACGCCTTGTGAGGCCTAAAGCGAATTTTTAAGATATGGCTTTTTTATTAAGTTAATAATTGTAATTAATTAACATTTTGAAATTTATTTAAACTATTTTTTATTCTTTTTATAATGCAAAATCAATTATTAAATTAGCATTATCGGTTTCATGATTACAAGATGGAAAAAATGATATGAACAGATTTTCTACTAAAATTAAGGGAAAAAAAGAGAAAAATAAGTTATTTGAAAAAAATCTTAAATTAATGAGAGAAAAGTAAGATGCGGAGATCGAACCCTAGAGAAAAAATAGCGTTACTTAAACCAATAAGCCAATTACAATGTTTATGCTCCAACTGATGCTTATGCACACTCTATTTTGTGGAATGACCTTCTAAGTCTTTATAACTCATCAATCGATCAAAACTGGTGTTTTCTTGGTGATTTTAATGATGTTAGAATTGATTCAGAAAGGAGAAGCAGAGGAATTAACTCAAGGAATGCTGAAATGAATAGATTCAACTCATTTATAATGGATGCTGAATTAGTTGATCTCCCTATGGCTGGTCGGACTTTTACTTGGTACAGAGGTGACATAATTACAATGAGTAGACTTGATCGCTTTCTTCTTAGTGAAAGTTGGTTGAATTTGTGGGAGGTTGCGGTTTGGGGTCTTGAAAGAGGTTTGTCAGATCATTACCCCATTGTTTTTAAAGATTGTTCTGTTGATTGGGTCCGAAGCCCTTCTGGTTTCTAAATGCATGGAATTTGGTGGATGGATATGAGGACTTTGTGAAACATTCTTGGAATTCTCTTCAGATTGATGGTTGGAGCTCATATGTATTAAAGGAAAAATTGAAAAAATTAAAAGACTCTCTTCGGGCATGGAATTCTAATTCTGTAGGTAACATTGACTCTAAAATTATGGAAGCCTTTGATTCTTTGCATCATTATGATCATCTTGAAGATTCTATTGGTTTGTCTCAAGATGATTTGATTCTCAAGAAAGAAGTTTCGGCCACTTTTATACGTTACTCTAAAATGAAGCAGCAACTCTTGCACCAAAAATCTCGTTCAAAATGCTCAAGGAGGGAGATGCAAATACGGGCTACTTTCATCGCTGCGTAGCAAGGAAGAAACATGTTGAAACTATCACAAGCATTGTAGTTGATGGGGTGCGGAAAGAAGATGTTTCAGAGGTAAAATCTACAATTTATAATAACTTTGCTAAGCTATTTTCCATTTTCGAAAGCATTTCGGTGAACATGGAAGATTTGAGATTTATGAAGATTTCTCAAGAAGATAACCTTATGTTGACTGCAACTTTCTCTGAATCTGAAATCAAAGATGCTGTGTGGGGTTGCGAGACTCAAAAAAGTCCTAGACCAAATGGGGTTAATTTCCAATTAATTAGGAAATTTTGGGACACTATAAAGGATGATTTTACTAAGTTTGTGAATGAATTTCATTCTAATGGGTGGCTGTCTAAGGGATGCAACACTTCATTCATCGCACTTATTCCAAAACGCATGTGTCCTCAACAAATTGGAGATTATAAACCAATTTCTTTAATTGGTTGTATGTACAAGGTTCTTTCAAAAATACTTGCCAACCGGATGAAGGGTGTTATTAATAAAATAATACCAGAGGAGCAATCAGCATTCATTTGAGGGAGACAAATTCGGGATGGAATCTTAATAGCAAATGAAGTAATTGATCATCTCAAATGTAATCGCAAATCGGGCTTCTTATTCAAAGTAGATTTTGAAAAAGCTTTTGATTAAATAGGATTACATTCAGGAGATAATACATCTCATGGGATTTCCAGAAATTTGGAGGAATTGGATTCAGACTTGTCTCCAATCAGCTCGCATTTCTGTTTTGGTTAATGGTAGTCCCACGGTAGAATTTTCTCCTGCTGCCAAGGGCCTTAGTCAGGGAGATCCGTTGTCCCCTTTTTTATGTTTGTCATGGCTATGAAAGGTTTTAGTAGAATAATGTCAAAGGCATCTCAGATTGGAGAGTTTAAAGGAATTAAAATCGGGAATTCAGAGGAGGTGGTCACTCACTTGCAATTTGCTGATGATACCCTCATCTTTGGCGAGGTTACTCTTGAGAATGTTCGCGCATTGAAGTTTTTGTTACTTTTGTTTGAATTGGCTTCTGGATTAAAGGTGAACCTTTACAAAAGTCAAATTATAGCTTGCATTGTGTCCTCTATTTGGTTGGAAGATGCAACTCATATCCTCAATTGAAAATCTGGTTCTTTCCCTTTTCATTATCTGGGTTTGTCAATTGGAAGTATTCAATCAAGAAAATCATTGTGGGATCCTGTCTTTTTAAATGATAGGAAGAAATTGGAATCTTGGAAATGTAAGAATCTCTCTTTTGGAGGTCGTCTTGTGCTGGTAAAATATGTCCTATCCTCCTTGTCGGTGTATTTTCGTTCCTTTTTCAAAGCTCCCACAGGTATTATCTCTTCCCTTCTCTTTTCAAAAATTTCTTGTGGGGTGGTGAGGAGGGTAGAAGGAAAATTAATTGGGTTAGTTGGGATGTTATTTGTAAACAAAAGAAGGAAGATGGTTTGCGTGTAAAAGATTTGTATCTCTTTAATTTATCACTCTTGGGAAAATGGGTGTGGAGGCTTAGGTCCGAAGATATCCTCTTTGGAAGCGCATTTTGCGTGCTAAATATGAGAATAATGCTATAATTTCTCTCGTGGTAATTCCTGATAAATGTTCTAGATAGTGGTTTGATTTATGCAAATTGTTTAATAAGGACTCTAATATTTGTCCTTGGTTGTTTAATAATCTTGTGCGAAAGGTTGGTAATGATGCTCATACTAGTTTTTGGAAAGATAGGTGGTTTGCTGGCGGAGTGTTATGTGATAATTACAATAGACTTTTTCATATTTCTTTGGATAAAGAATCCACAATTAGTGAAATGGGGTGTTGGGTTAATGGTGTTTGGGTTTGGCATTGGAGATGGAGAAGACCTTATTTTGATTGGCAAAAATTTTTATTTGACTCTCTTGTCAGACAACTGGAGAATTTATTATTACAGGAAAATACAGATGATTCATGGATTTGGTAAGCAGACTCTTCTAGTTCCTATTCTGTTCGTTCAGCATAAGCTTGGCTTCTAACGCTTCAACAGACTCATTCTTCATGTCGTTTTGGAATAAGATTATCCCATCAAAAGTCTCAACATTTTCTTGGCGAATTCTTCAAAACAGGATACCTTACAGACTGGAATTAGCATAAAGAAATATTTTGGCAGAATCTGCAATAACTTGCGCCTTGTGCAACGCAGCATGTGAATCTATTAATCATCTTTTTTTCGAATGTTGTGTTGTTAGCCCAGTTTGGTACAAAATTCTTGCTGCAAATTTAACTTCTGCTATTCTGAAACAACAGCCAGATATCTTTCACTCAATTCTCAAACTCGTCAGTTTGCTCTTCCCAAACATGTTCACAATGGCAAGTCCTCTGGTTTTCAATTGTGTGGTCAATTTGGTTAGCTCGTACCAACATAATTTTCAATTGAGCTAGTTGGGATCTTTTGTTGATTTAATTTTTGTTAGGTCCTGGCTTTGGATTAAATCAAAAGAAAAATCTTCAATTATTCATTATCAGATTGGCATTGTAATCTTGCAGCTTGTTTGGGGTTAGGTGCATCCATTTGATTTTCATAATTTGTTGGGTTGGTTGTCGACTTACACCCTTTGTTTATCTAGTTCTTGTTTTTCTTTCCAAGGTATGCCTTGGTTTGAGGACTTTCATTATCCTCTTCCTATAATATTAATGCACTTCTAGTACTCCTTTAATATAAATTTGCTTATAAAAAAAAGTACAATTTCATGACATATTTAGCATTCGGACTATATTAATATTTATATGGTAAATTTTTACAAAAAAGTAATTATAGTATGTAAAAGAAAAAATTTTGGGGCCTAAAGCGAGGCCTGAATCGTCTTACTATTAGGTCGACCCTGTATGTTGGATTGGGAATGAATTATTTGAACAAATTACTAGTTTTTTTATTGAACAATGAGCTTTAAGATATAGGGTTCTACCATTATTTTGTTTTTTAAACTTCATTCATTAAAATAAAATTACTTAGATGTTGCATACGCGGTAAATAACTAAAAAAATATAAAATAAAGTTTTTTGTTTACCACTCCTATTTAACACGGTTTACAAGAATAAGTTATTTATCATACGTGTTTAAATTATTTTTAACATTAAGTATTGAATTTTATGAAAAAAAAATGAATTATTCTTTTATTAATTTTTTACCTATTTACGTGATATTGCTACGAGATATGTCAATGAGTTATTTTAAAAAAAAATGACTAATTTTTTTTCCTTTGAGTGATGAGGGAGTATGAGGGAGAAAAATGTTATTGTTTTTTACTTTTTGTAACTATATTAATTTATAAAAAAAATATTGAGACAATGTTGTAAGCATGAATGAATGAATAAATCATTCATTCAATTTTTAAATAAAATTTTATCACTTATCGCAGCCACTTGACATGGTAACTAACCTTAGTTATTAACTTTTTACCATTTCTATGTGGTAATGCTACGAGGATAGGTCAACGAGTATTTTCTATCACATTGTATCAAGTAAGGTATACTATTAATCTGATATAATTACTCTGATCGATAATAGTTACCAACTTGAGCATCAGAGTGTTTGCACGTCCTCCACCTACTGTCGTGGAGCGCCGCCAGAACACTCACATACCGGACTTCTTCCCGTGGATCTAGTCAACATCACCTACGTATCTCTATTTTCCGTCGTTTCTATAATTTTAGAATGCAGTACTATGGTTCTCTCGTTTTTGCATTCTTGCTTGGTTGCTTCCTCTTTCACATTGCTATTGTTTTACGTTAAGCATTCAGGTTCCATACACTTTCAAATCCATGGTTCAAGGTATATTTGCTAGAGTTCATCAAATTCAATTATGATATGTAGAATTTTAAGATATTTTTCAATTTAAAATGATCCTGTTAAGTGTAGTTCATTTGACTCCTCTATCCTCTTTGCTTCACCTATTTCTAGACCCTCTTTTTTGCACTCATTTCAAGTGAGATTATCATTGTGACAATCCTTTTATAGAGAACTAATATACTTGCATTTAATAAATACATATGGTAAAATTTGCTCTGTTTTTTTATACATACCTGTACTCTTAATTTTGTATTCTAAGTGTTTGATAAATTTTCTGAGTGAACTTGGATTGTGCTCTTCCATATATGCTTTAGCAAATGTTTCTTAAGAAAATGAGGTAATAAATGGAACTTAAACCGTTCACAAAATGACTATATGAGAATTATCTAACATTGTAGTAACATTATTTTCTAAAGGGTCTTATTATATACCTGTGCAATTGAATCCTTGAAACATTCTTATTATTATTATATGCCTATGCAATTTTCCATATATATGCACTTTTTAATGATTCTTGCAGTCATATATCCTAAAAAATTTGATGGTGAAAAGCATCTGAATTTGATGAAGGTGTAGTTTCTTTGGACGTGGTGTCTGCTAAATTTACATTTGCTGTTCATTTAATATATCAAAGAATAAAT
Source organism: Cyamopsis tetragonoloba (assembly GCA_037177725.1). NCBI lineage: Eukaryota > Viridiplantae > Streptophyta > Magnoliopsida > Fabales > Fabaceae > Cyamopsis > Cyamopsis tetragonoloba. The sequence continues at coordinate 25,149,391 of CM074124.1, forward strand.
ATATTAATATTGTTCTTAATTTGTTTCCTAACACCTGAAATGGGGCTACATAGTTTTTTTTTTTTTTTTGACCTTTCAAATGCCTTCCAAGTAGTAAGGTTGTCGAATGAGGATATGATTGCTATAAATAATTTGAAAATTTATAGGGGAGAACCTGATACCACAAAAACCTCAATAGGTGCTTTTGGTCTCAAGTTTGATATGCATAAGGCAAAGGTAATTTCCAGTTCAAATTATGATTTCCTTGTTACGTTCCAGCTAACAAGTGTTTCTTTGAATTTTCAAAAAAAAACTTACAGCTGAAAAAGATTGCTCAGGTTAAGAAGAAATCTTACAATTTGGGTTTGGGCCTAACTCAATTCTAAAAGCTAGCTTGTAGGATGAGGTTTACCACACCCTTATAAACTCAACAACGGTCATATCACTAGCCGATGTGGGACTTCTAACAGACCCAGCACTACACAGCTGAAGCGTGGACAAACACGGGTAGACAAACAAATGGGTGACCCAACAATACGGGACTAACAAACACCCAATAACACACCCAACAACATGGGGAGGCCAACAAACGGATCTAGGATAGTCTTTGATACCATCTTACAATTTGGGTTTGGGCCTAACTCAATCCCAAAAGCTAGCTTGTAGAATGAAGTTTACCACACCCTTATAAACTCAACAACGGCCATATCACTAGCCGACGTGGGACTTCTAACAATAAACATGCCAGCTACCATTCACACTATCATCCTATAATAGAGGTATAAATTAATAAATTAAGCTAATACACTTTATCCACATATAGTGCATATTATCTTACAATATTTTCATCCGGAGGATGTATGTATGTCTACAGTTGAATATAATCTTGTCTTTCCTTGTTTATTTTGAACTTTGCAAAATAAATGTTGAGTTCTTGCTATGCATTTTAGTCATTATAGTGTTTTGATATAATCTATCTCTTCTTTAAAGGTTCTTACTGTTATTACTTTCACGTTTAAGGTGAGCCTTCTTATTCTTTATATTATGTAGTTTTGAAAGTATTAAATTGATCCTTCAATTTTAGGAATGAAAAATTCATGAGCTGAAAATTTTGTTTTTATTACTCAATCAAAACCGGAGGAATCAATATCTTTTAATAAATAAGCTAAGCCTATTAGTATTAATTTTGTCCTTTGAATCCTCAATGTTCTAGCTTTGTGTCATAGTAGCAGTTTAGTTTGCATTAAGGAACAAAAGTTAAAACAGAGTTTTTTTTTTTTCCCTTTCATTCGTTCACTATATACAACACTGTCCCTTTTCCTTTTTTATGGAATTAGGTTTTGACTTATATAAGTACATAGGATCTTACAATGTCAGCCTCAGACTAGGATAAACCATTTCTATTGTGAATTTAGTGGTTACCAAGTAGGCCTACTCTTCATTCATTATAATGTTGTTATAATTTCGTTGAGGAATTTTAGTAAATATTTTGTTTTACACTGTTTTGATCTTTAGTTTTTAGTAAATATTTTGCTCATAAATTTTGGTTTTAAAAATTGCTTGTTTCATCATGCTGTTACAAGTTTTTATCAATACATAGAAATTGGTATCCTCTTCTTTCTTGTTGTGCTTCTCTTCATTTAATAATAACATTCCCTAGGTGATTTTTGTTTTTCTTTTTATTGTTTTCTTCAATTTTTCTTGATATTTGCAGCTTATAGGAGTCCATCAAGACTATGTTGAATTTATCTCATTTGGTGGTATTTGATTTCATTAGTTTGTTCTTGTAAAATGTAAATACAAATGTATATGATATCGTTGATGATTTTATAGCGGTGAAATTAGGTTTAATTCCAGAATTTCTTATTTTTTTAAGCTCATTACATTGTTCACGGAGAATAATGATTATGTTGCAAAATTGTTATATTTTTATTTAATGAGTGATATTTTTTTAATTTACTTCTAAATATATTCTTATTTGGATGTTTATTGCTTTTAGCCTATTCATAAATTTTGAAATATTAAAAATGTCAAATTATCTTTTATAACATTTTTATAATTACTTACATTTATTTTAAAAAAAAAGTTGTTAATATCTTTAGGCAACCCTTTTTTCTAGGTGAAACACTTTTAAAATGTTAAAACTATGTTTAGCGACATTTTTAGCATTTGGTTACATTTTATACCACTGTTGTTATTTGCTAAAAAAATGTAAGCAAAAGGTTATAAAGTAACATTTGTTAAAATTTTGTTGAAGTTAAAGAAAAATGTTGTCAATAACCTTTTGTGACATACGTAAGAGATTTCAAAAATGTTACTAATGATAATAGGAGACATTTTTTTAGGATTTTACAACATTTTTCAGATGCTGATAAAACATGTATTTGTACTAGTGCCCTATTTACAAAAACAATGTTGTTAGTTGTATAATATTGCTGACAGGTAAAAAGCTTTTGATGCTACTATTAGAATTTAGAGGAAAATCTTTACAAAGCAATCTGACTAGTAATACATGATAGCATGTGTGAAGATAATAAATCCAGAAATTGCAACTGTGACACAATAATTTTCACTTTATCACATCAATCACATAACCCAATTGTAATTATTCATTGTAGAGTAGGCCCAAAACTCTCCCAAATGTGATTATGATATATGAGGTGGAAGGGATTAGCACCATCCCTATTGGAAGTGATACCATCCTTTTTAATATATAGATTTATAATTCTTATATATAAATGGATGATAGGATTTCTAAAATTGGGTAATCTCAATCCCTCCCACCATATATGACCACCTATCCAAGCAACTTTTTATCCGCCTTCCATCGCCCATACACAACCTTTTTATTTGCTTTCCAACGCGACGCCCTTACGCAACCTTTTTTTGCTACCCCTAGCCCGAGGTGCATTATTTTTTTTGGGCAATGTAAATCAAACCTAGGTTCAATAACAATATTACGTGTTTTTCTTTGTTTTTATAATCAACAGGGCACAAAAGACCCACAAAGTTACATACTATTGACCTCTACTATGTCAAGAAAAGAATGAAGTATTAACATGATACATAAACAAATTAAATAAGCTAAGTAATAATATATATACAAAGAATTCGTATGACATTATCCATATTTATTCTCAAACGCAAACTACATTGAGAGTTAGATTACAGGTTAATATGTGAAATCCAAACAGTTAAATAGTTAAATGAGACATGTTGTAAAAGAATGCTAAGAATGAGGAAATCTAATTTACAATTTCAAAGTTGTGCTATCTTTATAATGAACATGTGCAATAGAAATAATGGCTAGATTATATATTATTGGTGTGCTACTTATTTGTCCAAAGAGTCACACAACATTGCAATCTAGATACTATGTCAAAATAGTAGATGAATGAAAATTCGTATTAATATAAGTCAAATAATTTCCTTCACCAACTCTTGGACAGCTTATGATTCTTCTTCTATCCATAATAAAATGTACAACCTCACCTTCACTCACTCTTTCCCTTCATTCTCCTACTATAAGAATTTTATAGAGTGATGTACCGTTTCAATTCCTAACTTTGCAAGAATAATTTACTTTAGTCCCTGACTTTGTGCAGATAAGTCACTTTAATCCCTGACTTTATATTTTACAGGTCACTTTAGTCCCTGAATTATATAATCATTCATTTTAGTCCCTGAAAAGTCAACGACTAAACTGACTTATGAAATACAAATTCAGGGACTATTTTAGTATATAATTCAAATTTTATAGCCAACATAAATAAGCGTGAATGAAAATTCATGATAAGACAAAAAAGAAAAAAAAGAAAAATGACCAATTAGCTATAAATAGAAAAAAAAATTAGAAACAATATTTCGAATAAAGAAAAAAAATATTTACTTTGCTTCCCTTCCCTTAAGTCCTTCTATGTCACTTGTGTGAACATCACATCAAAGTTAATATGAAAAAAGGCTATACTTAATAAGCCAATAAATAACATATTCACATATTATCATAACAATAAAAATCGTGCTATCATAGATATTCGAAACAAAGTTTCACTACTTCATTGCATAGACTTTGTCCGATAAACAAATAAACTTAAACAATGAATACACTACACTCAAACATATCTTTTTGTGCTATTAGAATTTGGGTTTGGGCCTGACTCAATCCCAAAAACTAGCTTATAGAATAAGGTTTGTCACATCCTTATAAACTCAACAATGGTCATATCATTAGCCGATGTAGGACTTTTAACATGTGCATGCATTTTATGGCTAGAGACAGAGTAGCTGATTAGCAAGGATAAATAGCAGGTTGCAAAAAGGGTCTACCTTAATTTATAGCCTTTCCCGTCAAAAGTTATTCTCCTAAATTTTTGCTGATTAGAGCAAGTACCTTTTCTTTAAACAATAAATTTGCAGAATTATATGCTTAATTCCACACTCAAAAAGCAACGATCATTAACTTGAAATAATATTAAAAAGGCATCAATAACTGTGCATTACCCATAACATGAGCAACATCTTTAATGAAGAAAAATAGCTTGAGTACATATATACCTTTGGTGCTTTTGAGTTAAACTCCACCAAATGATGCAGACCTGAAATCATAATTACTTGAAATTAGATGTGGTTGTCTCGAGAACAACAACTAAAATCACAACATAAAGAGCAAGATATTATTGATAAAATTAAAAGAAAGAAAAATTAAAATCTTAGCTTGTTGAGAAGCAAATGTTATGCAAAATCAGTATGGAATTTTCTTATGGTTTGCCATTAGTTTAATCAGCATAAGTAAACAGCTGTTACTAATGAACTTACCATTGTTCAACATTTGTTTGAAAATTGAGGGATGGTGGTCCAAAAATAGAGCCTACAACTTGCTTGGTTAAAAAGACACAAACACTAGTACATGCATATAGCAATTTTAGCAACATTTGAAAATGTTGCAAAATCCTAAAAAGTGTTGCGTACTGGCATTAGCTATTGCAAGTGTAGTAGCTGACCTATGTCACAAAAGATCATTAGTAACATTTTTCTTTAACTTTAGCAACATTTTAATAAATGTTACTTTATAACCTTTGCCTTACATTTATTTAGTAATTAAAAACAATTATATAAAATGTAACCAAATGCAAAAAATGTTGCTAAACGTAATTTTAAGTTACTCATCTAGGGAAAAAAGTCGCCTAAAGGTATTATTAACAACATTTTTTTGAAAATGCAAGTAGTTATAAAAAGATGTTGCAAAAGAGACATTTTCAATACTTTAAAATTTATGAATAATACAATAAAGGCAATAAACAACTAAATAAAAATACATTTAGAACTAAATTAAATATGTATCATTTATTAAATAAAAAATATAAAATTATACAAGATATTTATTATTCTCCATGAACAATGAGCTTTGAAAAGAAAGAGAGACTAAAGTTAAACCATATTTCATCACTATAGATTAATCTATGATAAATAGAAATTATTTACATTTATATTTACAAGAATTACAAGAACAAATTAATAAAATCATAGGCCAACAAATGAGATAAATTTAGCATAGGTTTGATTGACTCCTATAATCCTGAAAACAACAAAAGTTGACACTACTAGAAAAACTTGCATAACCTTACTTTTAACACCGGTTATTAAGAAAGATGGTGTTAAAGGTACACGGTGACATCTTTGAAATTTTGATGAAATTTTCAAAAGTGGTGATATAAAACCCGGTGTTAAAATTCTTTCCAAAATCTCAAATCACTTGGCCCTAAGTTCAAAAGAGAGGAAAAACCTAAAATCCGGTGACTGCCCTGTTAATCTTCGCCATCACTGCTTACTTCACCGCTCCTTGTCGCTATTTCCGGCCAGTTCTTCTCCGTCATAATCTAGCTTCTCATCTCATTCGTTTTCTTGATTTCTTTTTAAACCCTAACACTTTCTCTTCTTTCCCAACTTCTCTTGTATGGCTCTCACTCACTACAATAAATATGCCATATACCTACCGACACCTCTGCAGTGTTTGACATCCGTTTCAGAAACCGCATTAAGTTCATAGTTGTTGCAAATTTCATTTTAAATCCCAAAATAATTGATAACTCACAAAATTTTCCTTGATTCTCAAATTCTCCCACTCTTCTCTTAAGCACATCTTGCTCGAATCCTAGCTTTCTTGAACATTCATCTCGTATTCCGATTCCTCGTCTCTCATCTCCCTATATCGCTTGAACAATTGTGTTTCCCACTGATAAAAAATGCATCTTCGTCGTAATCTTCTCTGGCTTTTTTTTTTCTCTTTTTCACTTTCCTTCTTTTATGTCTTTATCGGTTTATATATCTCTTGTCATACACTAAGTTATCATTCAGTTTATTTTCATTGCTCCACTTTGATGTCATGTTCTTTATTTCAATATATGATTTGGCATTATTGTTAATGTTTTTGCAGGAAGTTGCAAGCATTATTGAATGTAATTTTCTGACCAAAAAAGTGACTAACTATTTCTTTTTACGCATCAAAGTTTAGCTATGTCACTGTGTGAAACTAGTTCCACTGTTTTCACTTGTCACAAAGCATCTTGGGATGGGTTCCTAATTGACACTTTTGCATTAATTTAACTCTTTCAATTACTAATTACTATTAAGCTAAATAGTAGTAATAGCATTTTGTGTTTCTATACAAGTTTTTCACCCTATTTAGAACATTCACTACAAGAATGCACTGTATTAGCGACAAAACATTAGCGACGGTCCGAAGCCGTCGCTAATTACCTACGAAAAAGTAATAGTTTGCGACGGATATAATCGTCGCTAAAGTTCTGATGGATATAGCCGTCTCTACGACTGTGCGGTATTATAATTTAAATTTTTTTTATTAAGTGAGGGTCGTTAGCGACGAAAATGGCCGTCGCTAAATTGCAACAGTCCATGCCGTCGCATAGGGACAACAGATTTAGACTTTCTTTTTAATTTTTATAGATACAGTGGCCTATTAGCGACGGACCCGGCCGTCGCGACTTCTGGGGGAAATTTTTTTTTTAATTTTTTTTTATCTGGGCCTATAGCGACGGACCAAGTCGTCGCTAATTTCTGACGGACCCGGCCGTCGCAACTTCTGGGGTAATTTTTTTTTTTAATTTTTTTGGAACTGGGCCTATAGCGACGGACTGGGCCGTCGCTAATTCCGACGGACCCGGCCGTCGCAACTTCTGGGGGGAAATTTTTTTTAATTTTTTTTTTGGAAGTGAGCCTATAACGACGGACCGGGCTGTCGCTAATTTCCGACGGACCCGGCCGTCGCAACTTTTGGGGTAAATTTTTTTTTTTGTGGAACTGGGCCTATAGTGACGGACCGGGCCGATGCTAATTTCCGTTGGACCCGGCGGTCGCAACTTCTGGGGTAATTTTTTTTATTTTTTTTGATCTGCAGGCCGTCACTAATTTCCGATAGACCCGGCCGTCGCAACTTCTGGGGGGAAATTTTTTTTTAATTTCTTTTTTGGAACTGGGCCTATAGCGACGGACCGGGCCATTGCTAATTTCCGACGGACCCGGCCGTCGCAACTTCTGGGGTAATCTTTTTTTGATCTGCGGACCGATAGCGACGGACCGGGCCGTCGCAAATTTCCAACAGACCCGGCCGTCGCAACTTCTGGGGGAAATTTTTTTTTAAATTTTTTTTGATCTGCGGGCCTATAGCGACGGACCCGGCCGTCGCGACATCTTAGGGGAAATTTTTTTTTTAATTTTTTTTTGTTATGCGGGTACCCTTGAGACAGCCCAGTCCGTCTCAAAAGGGTCCGAAATTTAAATGATATAACTTTATCATTTTCATTTGTCTCACTCACCCTCTTCTCTTATTCTCTCTTTTCACTCACCCTCTTCAACTTTGCTCCCGACCACTGCTCCGGTCGCCGCCCCTCCACGGACCTTCGACCCGCGCCGCCGTTCCACCTGCTGCTCCGCACCGCACCGCCCACCACTCCTGCTCCCCCGCACCGCCAGCCGACCACCACTCCTGCTCCCCTGCACCGCCGCCCATCAACTCTTCACTCTCTCCTTCAACCTCTCTTCAAACCCACTTCACTCACTTCACTCCCTTCAACCTCACTTCACACTCAATATTATCTTCAATCTCTCTTCAACTACATTAGGTCATTATTTTAATTAGTTTTTTTTTGTTAAATTTATAAATTATTTATATATGTGTTTATTAAATTAAGTACTATTAGCTAATCTAATTGTTATGAATACAAGTTATTAATTTATATACGTTTTTTTTTTGGGTTATTAGGTGATAAGCATAATGTTAGGATAGTTGTATTTTATATAAAATAGTAGTGTTTTAGCTTTAAATTACAATTACAAGACTGATTTTTATTTTGATTATGTTTATGTGGTTTTAATAATTAAATATGGGTTGTTTGATTAAGTAAATTGCGTTCTTTTTTCCTTTGGCGGTTACGTGTTCAGTGCATTTGGACCTTGCTTGGATTTTGAGGTTGGTTTTCAACTAAAGTTAGTAATTTACAATTATAGATAGTATATAAAGGTTCACATGTGGTTAGGAATTGAATGTTGCTTGTTAGTAGATAGGTGAGATTTGCATGATTTTGACGTTGTGAAATTTGATTGTTTGTTAGTGGATAGGAATTTTAAATTGTTTGTTAGTGGATAGGTGTGACCCTGATGAAAATTCTGGAGTACCAGGGTGCTGGTTTAATTTGTTTATTTAAAAGTTGGTGCTTGTGTTTGTTGTTTGGTAGTGGATAGGTGAGACCCTGATGAAAATTCTGGAGTACCAAGGTGCTGGTTTAATTTGTTTATCTAAATGTTGGTGCATGTGTTTGTTGTTTGGTAGTGGATAGGTGAGACCCTGATGAAAATTCTGGAGTACCACGGTGCTGGTTTAATTTGTTTATTTAAATGTATGTTCATGTGTTTGTTGTTTGGTAGTGGATAGGTGAGACCCTGATGAAAATTCTGGAGTACCAGGGTGCTGGTTTAATTTGTTTATTTAAATGTTGGTGCATGTATTTGTTGTTTGTTAGTGGATAGGTGAGACCCTGATGAAAATTCTGGAGTACCGGGGTGCTGGTTTATTTTTTGTTAGTGAATTTTCTGTCTTTTTGAAATTCGGAAATGGTTAAATTATAGGGGTTATGCTGCTGAAATTTTCCTGAATCACCATTTAATTATCGCAGAACATGGATCATAATTGGATGTATGAAAGATTAAATTTTACTCGGACTTAATTGACACCTGAATTTATTCGAGGAGTGGAAGAATTTGTTAATCATGCGATGAACTATAATTTATCAGAGACGAGGATTAGATGTCCATGTGTGAAGTGTAAAAACATGAAATTGTTAGATGTTCCTGTTGTGAAGACACACTTGTACAAACATGGCTTTAAGCCTAAGTATTGGATTTAGACAGAACATGGTGAAGAGAGACCGATAAACACAGACTTAGGAGGTGAATCGAGCAATAATGTTGAGTGGGATGATGATAGTAGTCAGTTTGACATGATGCATGAAATGGTGTCAAATTCATTCAGGCCATTTGTTTATGACACATCTAATAGGATCAACGATACAATAAATGTGGATGAGCCGCCGAATCCTGAATTTCAAAGATTTTATGATATGTTGATGGCAGCTAACCTACCCATTTATGAAGGTTGTTCTGAATCTACCTTATCTCTTTCAGTTAAATTGTTGGCTGCTAGATCCAATTGGAAGGTTCCCCAAAAATGTGTACATTATTTTGCACAAATGCTCATCGATGTTGCCCCTTCAAAAGAGCTTGTGCCGAAGAATTGTTACCAAGCAACCAAGTTGGCTTCTAAATTGGGAATGAAAGTTGAGGCAATTGATTGTTGTGAGGACGGCTGCATGTTGTTCTATAAGGAAGACAGCAATTTAATTGTATGCAAGTTTTGTAATAAGTCTAGGTTTGAAGCTAAAAGACACGGGGTTGGTAGGTTTAAAAATATTCCTGTGAAGAAAATGTTTTATTTTCCTATAATTCCAAGATTGAAACGATTATACGCTTCAACTAAAACTGCAAGTCAAATGAGGTGGCATCATGAGAACAAGAGTGATGATGGTGTTCTCCGTCATCCATCTGATGGGGAAGCATGGAAGCACTTCAATGATTGTTATCTGATTTTGCTAATGAGCTGAGAAATGTGAGACTCGGCCTCTGCGCCGATGGGTTTACACCGTACGTTCAAGCATCAGCACACCCGTACTCATGTTGGCCTGTAATTATTGTGCCTTACAATCTTCCTCTTGAATTGTGCATGACCAAACCTTACATGTTCTTGAATTGTCTCATTCATGGTCCAAAAAATCCTACTTCAAGAATAGATGTATATTTGCAACCATTGATTGATGAACTTCAACAATTGTGGAATCATGGTGCGTTGACATACGATATATCCACAAAACAGAATTTTATAATGAGGGCTTGTTTAATGTGGACTATTAATGATTTTCCTGCATATGGGATGTTATCTGGATGGAGTACACACGGTAAGTTAGCTTGTCCTTATTGTATGGATGACACAAATGACTTCTGGTTGAAATTTGGAAAAAAACATTCCTGGTTTGACTGTCATCGTCGATTCTTGCCGCCTAATCATTCATTTAGAAGGAGTAAAAAGACGTTCAGAAAGGACACAGTTGAGAAGCAACATCCGCCACTCATATTGGATGAAGAACTTGTATAGCAGTTTGTGAAAGATTTCCCTAAGGTAACTGAGTCCGGTCCTACAAGACTAGCGGGATTTGGGTCCCTTCATAATTGGACGAAAAGAAGCATTTTTTGGGATCTTCTGTATTGGAAAGACAATTTGTTGAGACACAACTTAGATGTCATGCACATCGAAAAGAATTTCTTTGACAATGTTTTTAATACCGTTATGAATGTAAAAGATAAAACAAAAGATAATGAGAAGGCAAGGATGGATATACAGAGAGAGTGTAAACGTGGGGATTTGGAATTGGTTCCATTACAAAATGGGAAGATGGGCATGCCAAAGGCAAAGTACTCATTGACGTCAAACGATGCAAAATCAGTTTGTAAGTGGGTTAAGGAGTTGAAAATGCCAGATGGTTATGCATTAAATCTAGCTTGTTGTGCTGATGTTAATAAGGGTGCTATGCAGGGGATGAAAAGTCATGATTGTCATGTTTTTATGCAGAATCTGCTCCCAATTGCCTTTCGTTCACTACCCGATGAGGTGTGGAAACCATTGACTGAGATCAACCAATTTTTCAAGGACATATGTTGTAATTCACTAAAAATAAGTGATTTGGAAAGAATGGAAGAGAATATTCCAATCATTTTATGCAAGTTAGAAAGGATTTTTCCACCCGGGTTCTTTGATTCAATGGAACATCTTCCGATTCACTTACCTAGAGAAGCACGATTAGGAGGCCCGGTACACTATCGATGGATGTATCCGTTTGAAAGGTATAAAAATTCAAATTATGCTATTTATTTACATGTTTTAAAGAATTATAAATTAATTGTATACACTGAAATTTTCTATAACTTTTCAAAACTTGCATAGGATGATGGGTGCGTACAAGAGGGCTGTGACCCAAAAAGCCAGAGTCGAGGGATCCATCAGCACAGATTATCTTGGTCGTGAGATTACTTATTTCTGTTCGTACTATTTTAAGACTTTGAATTTTGTCTCAAGTTCTAGCTTGAGAAATGACACAGAAAATGAAAGTATTCCAAGTAGTTCATTGTCAACATGTAAGAATGTCGGTCATCCAAGTGGGCAGTGTCAAGGTCATCGTTAGCTGAATGACGAGGAACACAATTCTGCTCGAGTCCATATACTCATCAATTGCGTAGAAGTGAAGCCGTATTTGGAGTAAGTGTTACTTTCATATACGAAATAAGACGAATGATATTGAATCTCTTAATGCATATTGAACAACATTTATAATTTTTCAGCATATTCTTAAGTGTGCATGAAGATGGTGAACGTCGTATGCATCAAGAGTTTCCTGGTTGGTTTAAGTCATATGTAAGTGTTTAATAATAAATAGTGCGCATTTCAAGTAATTGAATATGTCCTTAAGTTACACACATTATTTTTGTTTACAGGTTTACGATGATCGAAATGGAGTCACTAATAGAGAATTAAGGGCACTGGCTTGGGGTCCTAAGTCAAAGGTTTCGTTATGGAATATGTGGTTCATTAATGGATACAAGTTTCACACAAAAACTTGGAGTCAAGGTAAAAAAATAGTCAATTGCGGTGTATGCGTAAAAGGTGTTACACAAGGGGGTGAAGATGATTTTTATGGCTTCATCGAGTACATATACAAGTTTGAATATACTGGTTTGTCGAAGATTCATCTTTTCTATTGTCAGTGGTATGATCCAACAACCAAAGGCACAAGGGTCCATCAGCAATATAAGATAGTGCAAATTAACAAGCGTAAACGATATCGATTTTATGATCCTTTTATTATTGCTCAAAAAGCAAGACAAGTTTACTTTGTAGATTATCCCGATACGTGCAAGGACATGCGTGATTGGTGTGTTGTCATTGCCACAAAGCCAAGAGGCTATGTAGAGGTAGATTAAATTATTTAAGAAACACAAGCAGATGAATCACCTTTTCAAGCTGATGAATCGATTGTTCCAATGGTGGATATTGAGATGGTTGGTGGCTTGGCTGATGAAACTGTTCAAGGTTGGGATCGCGTGGTTGATCCGATACCAGAACCTAAACTTGAACCTATTGGTGCTAGTGTCATGTTTGAGGATAACACCGACAATGATGATGATGATGACCATGAGAGTGAACATGATAACACCAACATTGATGATGATGATGATGATGAATGGAGTTAACAAGACATTAATTAAATCCGCTTTAGTATTGGTTAGGACAATAATTATATTTTATTCTCGTTAGTTTATTTATATTTATTGTCTTCGTTTTCTTATTTGATAATATATTTGTTGAACAGATGTCTTTATCACAGAGAAGCGGGAAGGCGCATAGTGTGGATGAGAATACTAGCAATAGAGGTAGTAGAGGTAGAGCGAGAATGATACGTGGTGGAAGCATTCAGACTCAGCTTGATCGACATCGCCGCCATACTACAGCAGCCCCCGATGATACCACGACACTGTCGACCACCACGCCCCCCGACCGCTCCGCTCCCTTCATCACCGATAGGGATCACGATGATTCCAACCCCTGGATTGCCGCCTTCAGAGTATTTTGATGAGCATCCTACTCACCACACTTTTGATTAGCATGATTCGGGACAGACATCGGGTAGTGTACATTTGGAGGAGTTAGCTCTGAATGTTGAGGTTGATCCTGATGTGGACGATGAGGAGAGAGATGAGTTGGTGGCCGAGGAGATTGCAGACCAGGAGGTGCTAGCTTCTAACCCTCGTGGAGAGCTAGCAAAGTATGTGCATGCGGTTCCACGAAGCCAGTGGCCGCAAGACAGTAATGGGAAGTATTTTCAAGAGTGGCATCAAGGAGGGTAAGTTGACAATTTTAATAATCTTTTTAGGTTTTTATTATTATGATAATACGCTATCTAATAACATGTTTTTTGTATTCATCTTAGGTGGTCTCCTTCTCAGGCTGGTCTTGAGACACTTATGACTTCTATCAAGTCTTCGTTCAGAGACCCATGGCCTACTTGGAGATCGGTCCCGGAAGAAACCCGCAACCATTTGTGGAAGGAATTTCAGGTATAACTTAAGAATTTAATCATATGTATGAGTCATAAGAAATTAAAGTTTGAGTTTTGCTATTAACAAAAACTATTTCGTTAATGTGTTATTACAAGATAAGTGCAGTTGGGATCCCCACTTCACAACTCAAATGCGAAAGCATTTTGAGCATAAAGGTTCGGAGCAATTTAGAGATATGATGAACAAGGCGAGGACAGATTATACCAAGGAAGGTAAATTGCCGAAGTGGTGTCCACAAAGTACATGGAATCAGCTGCTTGCACAGTGGGGCACATCAAGCTTCAAGGAGGTTCAGGAACAGGCTAAGAAGAACAGGGCTTCTTCAAAGGGTGGAGTATTACATACTTCTGGTCGTGTCCCTCATTCCGAGATAGCATTGCAAGTGGTATGTATTAAGCTTTTAAAGTTGATTCTTTTACTCTATGTATACTTAATTGAATTGTTTTTACTCTACTTAATTGAATTGCTATAATATACTATACTATATAAAATGTTTGATAATTATATGTCCAGACACGAGGTGAAGGAAAGCCAGTGGATATTGACGAACTCTTCCGTGTTACTCATCAAAGACAAAATGGGGAATGGGTTGACATATGCTCCAAGGAGACCTATGTAAGTGAATGTATTGTTTAACTTTTTCAATTAATTTAATATTAAATACTATGATAATTAGTATATGATATGTATTGTGTTTTCTTTTGTTTTTCAGACACAGTTTGGAATTCCATATGAGAAGAAGAAGGCGACTACCCAGCTTGAAACGCTTTCTCCTGAACAATCACAGTAGGCTGAAAAGGAGGATAGGGCAACCACTTGGGTACAAACAGTTGGCGGGATGAACCGTGACTGTCTTTATGGTACAGGAGATATGTCTTCTCATTTTTCATGCGGGGGATTCGAAGGATTCTACACCTCTCAAGTTCCTTCAGCTTCATCATCACCTAGTGGTGCATCGTCATCTTCAGCTGCACATATTCAGCTAATTGAGGCCCAACAAAAGCGAATTGAGGCACAAGACATGGAGATCCAAACTCTAAAGGATAAACAGCAATCCATGGAGATGAATATGAATAAGATGATGGAGTGGTTTCAAACCACGAATGCACCTAAGTCCCGACAGCCTACACATCCTGATTATGTTGAGGAAGATGAGGGGGATGAGGAGGAGTTTTCACCCTCACGCTTTGTACGTTAGTCACTTTGTACTATTTATTAACACTATGTTTATGTTTTATTTTAATTGTTACTTAAATTTGATGTATTATTGTCTTGTTAATTTTTCTAAATATTTATTTAATTTAAACTTTTATGTTGGTGTATTACATTTAATTCTTATTTATTATAGTTTTTTTAAGAATTATTTAGGGTTTATAAAAAATAAATAAATGCTGACATAATTATTAAAAAATCGTGCCAAAAAATATTAGCCACGGAAATATTGTCGCGCAAAAAAAGGTTTGCCACGGAAATATCCGTGGCAAATTAGCCACGGAAATACCCGTGGCAAACCGAAAGTGGAGACGGAGGAACTGGTGCGAAAAAAAAAATTGTCGTGCCAAAAAAGGTTTGCGACGGAAATAGCCGTGGTTAATTTGCCACGGAAATAAACGTGGCAAATTAGCCACGGAAATTTCCGTCGCAAACCGAAAGTGGAGACGGAGGAACTGGCGCCAAAAAATAGTTGTCGCGCCAAAAAAGGTTTGCGACGGAAATAGCCGTGGCTAATTTGCCACGGAAATAACCGTGGCAAATTAGCCACGGAAATTTCCGTCGCAAACCGAAAGTGGAGACGGAGGAACTGGCGCCAAAAAAAAATTGCCGCGCCAAAAAAGGTTTGCCACGGAAATATCTTGGCTAATTTGCCACGGAAATAACTGTGGCAAATTAGCCACGGAAATTTCCGTCGCAAACCGAAAGTGGAGACAGAATACAGGTGGCGAAAAAATAACATAGCCACGAAAATAACCGTGGCAAATTAGCCACGAAAATTTCCGTGGCAAATTAGCCACGGAAATGACCGTGGCAAATTAGCGACGGATATTTCCGTTGCTAATTTGCGATGGCTATTTCCGTGGCAAAATTAGCAACGCCACTTTTAGCGACGGCTCGATGACCGTCCCTAATCCGTCGAAAAATGTATAATAGCGACGAGATTCGCTTTTTTGCCACGGATATTTCCGTGGCTAACGAGTAACATTCTTGTAGTGATTTTGCCTTATTGCAGTATTGCATTGTAGTAGTAGTTAAGTATTCAGTGTATTGACCCAATATTCGAAGTTGTTGTTGAGATTACTATGCAAGGGTAAGAGTGCAACAAATCTATTCTTTGGATAACGGTCAAATGTGCAAATTATCATATGGTTTTTTTAATATGATAGTGTTCATAGTAGGAATTAGTTTGTTTTTAGTCTAATTCATCTATTTTTTATTTTCATCTCTTTTTCTTTTTGCCCTTGTGACGTGGATATGACAAGAGCTAAAGGAGACTAATCATCAAGTGGAGATTAAGTTACTTGAATACAAGACCAAAGTTTCAAGGAGAGAAAGTCCACGATTGTGAGAGCATCAAGGCCCAATCTTTTGTCTAAAATGGCGCCACCCTTTTAAGACCTTTTTAGCATTTTTCTGAGTTATAAATAAGGCCAAACATTTTGTAATGTTGGCTGTTCAAATTGTGTCTTTGATTGACCAACTATTGGACTTAGTTTCAAGGCTTATTTTAAGTTATAATAAGGCCCAAATATGAGATCATCATGCTGATGTCATAGGCGCATATTTGAGAGGTTTTGGTGACTTTTTAGTTGTTTTAGTGGTCACCATAATTGAGGGATAATGGGAGGAATAGTGGTGATATTTAGTTTTCCACTAATTGCCCACTATTGTAAACCAAAAGCCATGGTTTGAGGCTATATAAACCATGCGCCATTCTCAATGTAGAAAATTTTTTATGATCAAACACATTTTTGTGAGAGTGACTCTCCCTTTGGTTCTTGAGTGATTCAAGAATTCTTGAGGCTTATCAAATGTTTTCATCCATTTGTGTGTTTAGCCTTCTTAAGTGGTGTGATTCCACTTAATCCCTTTCCATTTCCCTTTCCTACCTTATCAAAATTTTAAAAAAGAAGCAAGAACATTCACCTTTATCTGCCCAGATTTGCGCCTCGTCCTACCCTTCAAAATCCATTTCATCTTAGAATCATCATTTTCCATCATCAACCTTAGCCCAGAATTTTCCTTACCTTTTACCTCCACCAATCCTTCATTTTCACTCCAAAATAACCCTTTTTTTTTTGGTCCAATTCTATCTAGAATTTAAATTCATAATTCCTTCTTCAAACCTCACCTTTATTTTCACTAAATTCATCCTTTGATCTCCCAAAATTCTAGCGCCCTTATCCTCATATTTTCCCTCATTATTCCATCTAAAAATTTCATTGCTAAGCCTTTCTTTGTGCACCACAAGCCCCAAAATATCTTTCACCATTTTGGATTTTATTTCCTTCCTTGAACCATCAACCATCTAGGCGCATAAGGTTACAATTCTTCAAGAGTTTTTCCGGAAAATTATTTCCTAGACGATCCATTCTCTTCCCTTGCCTTTAGGGATCATGTAGTTGATGATCTAAGTAGATTTTCAACTACTTAAACTTCAATGTCTATAACTATGTTTGGATCTTCCTTGAAGACTTAAGTTCACAACATTTGTTGTGATCGAACTTGGCGAAGTTACCGGACGAACAAGGCGGACTTCCTTCTTGGAGGAATGAATAATAATAACTCATGAGATTGGACTCCAATGGCAGCGGTGGTGCACCTGCAAGGACATTCGACGCTCAAGTCAATAGCTAGATTAGGGTTATAAGTGATAATCAGATAAGTACGTACCTTGCATGGTGCATTTAAGAGAGTATTTATAGAGGAGCGGGTAGCCTTGATGTGGACCCAGTTAGGCCTGGATGTTGGTGATTTGGCCCAACCCATCTCTATCATGACCTCTTAGCTTAATCATATCTCGGGACTTTCCCGGGCTGTCTTAGTGGTTCGAGGTCCGACATATATGTGGCATGCTGGGATGCCCCAATTCTAGTCCACAACAGTTGCCCCCAAGTCGTGGAATTACCTTTCTGGAAAGTCGGCGATTTTGCCTTTCATGTTAGACATATCCCCCGACTTTACCTATGGCACGTGATGTTAGATTTTTCTCCGATGTCTTTGCCGGGTTAACAGTTTGTTTTCCTCTTACGGCGTGCCACGTGCGAGCCTTCGTCAAGTAACGTGCGCGATCATTAAGCGTAGTCTTGGGTTCCCCACTCATTAATGCGATGTAACAGTTTTTACTTTACCTTTTGTTGTCCATTACCTGTTTTACCCTTTTCAATTTCATTTGTTCATTCCCGCTCTTTCATTTCTTCTGAAAGGGGAAAACATCGAAAAACTTCTAGGCTTCCTCAACTCCTTTCATACGCTACTTGTTCGTGTTCTTCATCCTTCACCGGCAAAATCTTCTAGCTTCATCTTCGGTAGATTCATTTTTGCTTCGCATTCTCTTTCCTTATCCTTGCTCACCATCAGGTAATTCTTTATTCTCATCTGTTCTTGCTCTTATTTGTAAATTCTTGCTGATTCTTCTAATTATTCTACTTCGTTTTGCTCTGTTCTTAAGGTTTAGTGTTTTTTCTTGCTTTCTGGTTCACTTTCTTTTTCATAATGGCCGATAACATTATCATATTGTCAAGTGATTCATCTTCGGATTCAAATAATTCTGAATTTCTTGCTACTATCGCGAGAAGAAATCCAAAACCATTGCACCCTATTGACCCAGGCCTAATTCGAGGTATGCTTTCCATTGCAAATCCTGATTATTCTGAATCTACACATATTTGGTTCTATCCTTTGTATTCTCGGAAGACGGAGAGAGGTGAGTCTGTTACCCAAAGTGTGAGTGGTTCCTTTGGTACTTTAAACTCTGAATCTTCTGCTCTTCATCTTGCTTCAGCCCATCTTCTATGTCGAATGTAGTTTCGTAACCCGCATTTCTGTCGAACAGGAATCTGAACGTCAAGCTCCTAATTTGGAATTTCCTACTATCCTTTCGATCATGCCGAAAAACCAAAGAACCTCCGCATGCCAGGGATATCTCAGAAGATGATGAATCTCCCTCATCTTCTATGTCACATTCCCTTTATTCTGGATCTGACCCGGCTTATTGTCCTTCGTATAGCTCTCTTCCTAGTCTGCCTTCCTCAGGATCTAACTCATCTTCCTCTAATAATATAGATATGGAACCTCCCTAAGAAGAAGTATACATTTGAGACGACTCTAGCATTCCAAGGTCGTCTGCTAGCATGCCAGATTTAGGTGGAAGTGAGAGTAATTCCGCATTGGCTATGGGGGGAGGTGAGGGCCCTAGTTCCTCAAAGCATCATATTCATGTCGTCCCGAATGGAGGGATTTGAAGAATATCGGGTTGTTTTTGTGGTCTCCCACATACTTCATCAATGAGGAGAGTTCTATTGCTGACAATACCCAACTCAAACAAGTAGAGAAGCATTGAAAGAAATGCTTTCATTTTGGCCCTAACTCGCCTGAAACCAACACTAAGGCAGATCCTTCTAGAAACCACAAGTTGGAGATGCCTGCGAAAAATTAAAGGGTTTGTACCCCTGCCCGTGAAGGCGAGACCTCCTACATCATGATGTTCGAGTCTTTATGGGACCAACTTAGGATTCGCTTCCCCTTTTCTGACCTTCAAATCAAGGTCCTCCATAACTTGCATCTTGATGTCACCCAACTTCATCCCAATGGTTGGGGTTTCTTACAAACATTTCAAATATTTTGCTAGGCAAATAACTGGAATTTCTCTTCTACTCTCTTCCTTTATTTATTTTCTCCTTACCGGGGTATGAAAAAATTCTGGGTGTCCTTGCATCATCGATCTGGGTTTCCCAATCCTTTTACCCCTTATGAGGATTCTTTTAAAGCCCACCGAGATCGCTACGTCAAGGTTGTTCCTCACACTAATGACTGTATCTCCTTCTGGTTGGGTGAAGTTAAAAAAACCTCTATTTTCGCTTTACTGGACGGCAGAATACTATGGGTGCTCCTCGCCATAGCCAAGCGGCATGCCTATGTATGATATTGTATCTCGTATGTTGATTGTATGTCAGTATTCTCTTCCTTTTCTAACTTTATGCTTATTTATGCAGCTAAGATCATGCCCATTTATGCCCAACGCACTTTGAAGCATGATGCTAAGGGCAAGGGGAAGGTGGGATCCTCGACTCCAATCCTTGTCAATTCTGGAGGGTTGATTGTTCCTCCTTCGCACATTTCGGAACTTGTCGATGCCACTAGCGGTAATCCATTTACAGGGAACCCGCATGCTCCTAATGCCGGAGTTGAGGCGACTATCACTACACCTAAGCGTCGTCGCCTGGTGAAGCAAAGTAAGACTTTATACATAATCATTTAATTTGGCAGTTGATTTCGTTTTGTCTAGTTCACCAATGACTTATTGCTTTTAGGTGATCGCCCTAAGGGTATAGTTCAGCCCTCTCACGAGATGGTTCCTCTTTCATCAACTCCTTCACATGCTCCTTCTTCTGCTTGGGAGGAATATAAGTCTCCCTTGGTTTAGTTCTAGCATGGGGATTTCTTTACCCACGTGAAAGCCGTCACTGTGAAGGTTTGTCTATATATGCCCCTTTCATAGAGATATCAGTGTTGAGATCACTTTCGTGATGTTCTAATTTTTTCAGGAGCAAGCAGAATCCTTGATGGGTTGGAGTGCTATGAACATGGCCATGCTCCAGAATGTCCACGATTAGGTTGAAGATTTAGCCCAGGTTGCTTTGCTGAGAGCCCACTTGCGAGATCTAAAAGATGATATGGTACTGAAGGACGCCTTGCTCAAAAGTTCCAAGGAGATGGAATCCCGGAATGCTAAGGAAATCTCAGCCTTGCAACAAGGTTTATCTCGGGCTAAAGAAGTGCTTTCTGAGGAGAAGAAGCAGAAGAATGTCGACTTGGCTAGTGACAATCAGAAGCTGAAGGATGAGATATCACATCTGAAAGCCAAGTCGGATTCTGATGACTCTGCTCTTAACGCCATGCGCTTAGAGCTTAAGGGGTCCAACGCCAAACTTCATGCGGCGCAGGCTGAGCTTCAAGAAACTCAGGAGAAGTTAGACGAGGCTTACAAGGACATGGATGCGGCGGCGGACGATTCATACCGTGATTAAATGAAGACTCTCATGTTCTTGAATCCCAGGGTTGAGTTGAAAACCCGTGGACTCAGCAAATTTCATGGTGTGAAGGATGGGTGGTTTTGGGATTTTCACGACTACAATCATCTCGTCCCGCTAGATCCTACTGATCCTAGTTTGGAGCCATTCGATTGTCGCACTCCTCCTCTCTCCGACATTGCCCCAGCACATGAAGGCGCAGATGTGGGGAGACTTAGCAAACTTGTCTTGGCTTCTTTTCATTTTTTGGCGGCTTTATATTTTTGCTTTGACAGCTCTACCTTTGTGACATTTTTGTTGTTTGAACAATATTTGCTTTTAATTTTCATAGCTCCGAGCATATCAAATTTTCCCTTATGGTTGTGTGTATGTTGTTTGTCTTTAAGTTTCTGTTGGAGCTTCGTCTCCTTGTCGTATTATTTTCCGGAAGACAAAATCTTGAGCCTTAATAGAGGCTATGCTATCTTGTAGCTCTAACTCAATCCATTTAGTATAGTAATCAACAGCAACAATGAGATATTTTAACTGACCTGTTGTTGGGGTGAACGGTCCCAGCGTATCCAATCCCCAAGTATGGAAAGGCCAAAGGGTGGATATGTTGTGCAAGTCTTCCACCTGGATGTGGGATATTGGGTTGTGCTCCTGACACTTTTGGCATTTCTTCACATGTTCAGCTGCATCGGCATTCATTGTCGACCAAAAGTATCCCGTTCTTGGTGATTTCTTGGCTAAAGATTTACCTCCGATATGGTGGCCACAACTTCCTTCATGGACTTCAGTAAGGACATACCACCCCTCGGATAACCTAATGCATTTAAGTGAGGGTGTTGATAACCCTCTTCTGAACAATTTCCCTTCTACTACAGAATATTGGGAAGCTTTTTGAATCAACTTTTTAGCTTCTTGCCGATCTTCAGGCAAAACCCCGCTGGTTATATATTCTTTTATCGGTGTTCTCCAATCATTTGTCTCTACTTGGAGGATGGCACATGTGAAGGAACGACTTCTTCGATTACCGACTTCAAAGTAGAAGACGACTTGGTACTAGCCAGCTTTGACAGCAAATCTGCTGGATTGTTTTCTTCCCTAGGGATGTGTTTGATCTCGAACCTAGAAAGTCCGAGCAAAGTCTCCTTGACCTTAGCCAAGTATCTTTGTAGTAGAGGTTCTCTGGCTTGATATTCTCCTTTGATTTGTGATACCACCCACTGAGAATCAGCACACAAGGTTATCGCGGTCGCCCCCAACTCGTTCACTGCAAGTATCTCGGCTAGACATGACTCATACTCAACCTGATTGTTAGAAGTTGAAAATTCAAACTTTAATGAATACTCTACAGTCACCCCCTCTTCATTTTCGATCATAATCGTTGCCCCAACTCCTTTTGGGTTTGAGGATCCATCGACATAGATAGTCCATGACCCCGTAGGCTGATCCCCAAGATGGGTCATCTCGGCCACGAATTTAGCTAAGGCTTGTGCTTTAACTGCTTGACGAGGTACATAAGAAATGTCGTACTGGGACAATTCAATTGCCCAAGTTATCATCCTTCCCGCCAAGTCGGGCTTGTGTAGGATTTTCCTGATTGGCTGATTGGTGCGAATCGTGATAGGGTGGCATTGAAAATATGGTCGCAAGCGCATTGATGCCAACAATAGGGTAATTCACCTCAGAACCTTGAAGTGCTTTGGAAACAAAATACATTGGGATTTGATTACGGGATTCTTCTTTCACCAATGCCGCACTTATAGCTTCGTCAATGACGGCCAAATACAAGTACAACGTTTGTCCGGGATCAGGGAGAGATAGGACTGGCGGAGAGGACAAAGTCATTTTCAATTTCTAGAAAGCATCATTGTATTCCGTGTTCCAATGGAATTCGTCTTTGTGTCGTAGAGTTCTGAAGAATGTTAGGCATTTCTGGGCTGAAGCCAGTAGGAATCTCGTTAATGTTGCTATTCTTCCTGTTAACTGCTGGACATCTTTAATGGTATTAGGACTTTGCATATTCAAAACAGCACTACACTTGTCGGGGTTGACCTCAATCCTCTGACTAGTTAGCATAAAGCCTAGGAACTTTCCAGCTTCTACGCCAAAAGTGCATGTATTAGGATTTAGTCTTTAGATCATACTTGCGTAATTGCTGGAATGTCTCTTGCAAATCTGCTACCGGGTCTTGATCCTCTGGAGTCTTAACTATCATATCATCGATATAGACCTCCAAGATCCTACCAATCGATTTTTTAAATACCCGGCTCATCCTTCGCTGGTATGTCGCTCCAGCATTCTTCAAACCGAATAGCATTATGGTGTAGCAGTAAACTCCCCTGTTGGTAATAGAAGTTGTTTTCTCCAGGTCTTCAGGATGCATGGGGATCTGATTGTATCCTGAGTAAGCATTCATGAAGGATAAGTACTTGTAACCCGCAGAATTATCAACAAGCTTATCAATGCAGGCCATGGGAAAAGGATCCTTGGGACATGCTTTGTTCAGATCCGTATAATCTGTGCACATTCTCCATTTCCCGTTGGCTTTCTTTACCATGACGACATTGGATAACCACTTGGCATAGCATATCTCGCGGAAGAATCCTGCACCTAGCATCTCTTTAACTTGTTTTTCGATAGCTTCTGTCCTCTCGGGGCCCATCCTTCATTTCTTTTGCGCCACCGGGACGCATCTTGGTTTGATAGCCAGACGATGGCACACAAACTCAGGGTCAACCCTCGGCATATTAGAGGATACCCAAGCAAACAAGTCATTGTTCAGCTTCAACAATTCAATAAGCCGCCCTTTAATCGCGGGAGGTATATTTGCCCCGATTTTGACAATCTGATCTTCATTGCGCCCTATCTGGACTAGAATTTGGTCCCCTTCGGGCTGAGGCCTTTGACATTCAAAATCTGCTCGGGGATCTAGATTGGTCATCATTACTCCTGCATCCCGAGATATGTCTCAGCATTCCATCTTTTGCTTCCCTTTTTCCTCATTCTTCTCCGGCATGACAGATGGCGTTTCTGTGATTTTAAGGCTCTCCTGGTAACAGCGCCTTGCATCACTACTTTTTCCATGTACAGTAACCACAGCACAATTCTCATTGGGATACTTCATTGCCAAGTGGATTGTCGAGACTATGGCGCCCAAGTTATTCAAAGTCGGACGTCCGATAATTGCATTTTATGCAGAAGGACAATCCAAAACAATGAACCTGACTGGGATGGTCCTGGCATTAGGCTTTTTTGCAAAGCACACTATTAGATCAACATAGCCCTTCGGAGTTATCGTGTAACCCATAAAACCAATCAAACTCCCCTTGTGAGGAATCAGGTCCTTTGTAACGAGCCCCATTTTGTCGAAGAGGCTCCAGAACATGATGTGCGCCGAGCTTCCTTGATCAATAAAGATTCAGTTCAAGTGTATTGAATAGAATCTCTAGAAAATTTATTGCAATTTTAAAAATATAAAAAAATATGTAGATTAAGCTCGAAACTTCAAAGTGAATAATATTTTCAAAAAACTTTAAGTAATTCAAAAAATGCGATTTGATTTTTAAATCAAAAAACACCGTAATTTTCAAGTGTATAATACATGATCTTCTAGAACAAATTATTACAATTCTAAAAATATAAAATATTATGAAGATTGTGTTGGAAACTTTCAAAGTTAATAATAAATTGTGTTCGAAATACATCAAATAAATCAGGGGTAGAGACCTTAGACTAAGAGGGTGCAGGAACCCTAGGATGCTAAAGGGACATGGACCTTTGGATTCTAAAGGGGCAAAGATATTTAAATGCTAAAGGTGTAGGGACCTTTGGGTGCAGAAAGGGCAGGGACCATTGGATGCAGAAGGCCCAATGACCCTAAATGTAGAAGGCTCGGGGACTTTGTGATGTAGAGGGGTCAAGGATATTAGGATGCAGAAGGCTTTGGAATATTCGATGAAGAGGGCGTGGGGACCCTAGGATTCTAAAGGTGTGGGGGCCTTAAATTACAGCAGGGACCTTAGGATGATGAAGGCTCGGGGACCTTAGATGAAGAAGGCGCGGGAAGCCTTGGATGTTGAAGGCTTGGGGACCTTAGAATACAGAAGGCGTGGGCACTTTTATAGTAGCAACACACATATGCCCTAAAAAATGTAGCAGTAATAGGAACAAGGCCTTGTCACGTGGAAGTAATAGGCTCAAGGGCCCGAAAACATAGCAACAATAGGCACGAGGGCCTAGAAACTTAGCAGCAAAAGTTATCATAAGGTCCTAAAAATGTAGTAGCAACAGACACATGGCCTAAAAATGCAGTAATAGCAAGCACCAAGGCCTGAATGGAAAGTAAGTGCAGGTAAGGGGACCTAAATTTTGAGCGGGAGCAGGCGCGATGGCCTTAATTTAGAGCGGGAGGGGCACAAAGACCGAAATGCAGAGTAGGAGGGGCATGAGGGCTTAGAAGTGGAGAAGGAGCAGGCATGATGGCAAAAAAGTGATGCAAACTTTTGACTTGCAAATTATTCCTTTTGGTGCATGAAGTAGAAAAAAGAATGAATTTATGATATTCAATATCAAATTCAATGCAAATGAATATATGAACGAATCGATACGTATGAATGTATGGATGCATAATGTGATGCATATATTTCAATATTTTTTCATTAGTTTTACAAGGTATTTTTCTTGACCTCTTTACCATAAAAGGTGCCCCAAGACTTGAGAATGAGCTAGAATAATTTGTCTTTTGAGAGTCTTGCCAAGGAATCCATTAGGCTAGGTTGTCGATTGTTGTAACATAGGCAAACAAACAATGTTAATTCAAACCCCCCCAACAAAATTGCCCCAGTTTCCAATTGCTACGCGAGTTACCCCAATTTATATAATTTGATATGTTGGTTGTCACAATTTGAAACTCAAAGGCCGATCTCCTCAATCTATGACTCAATGAGTTTGTTGCCTTAGTTAAAAATCAATAGTTAAATTGCCCTGGTTTGTGACTGGATGGGCCAGTTTCCTTATTCCAATTTGACCAGCCAGCTGCCATGACTACTCTTAGTTGATCGTGACTCTTTTGCCCAGCAAACCGTCATTCACATTTGGTCTTAACCAATACCCCATGGAAAGGATTCTTAACTAAAAGGGGGATGATTGTCCTCACATTGAATGCCAACGCAAACAGAGTTGCCCCAGTTTGAACCTATGAAAATTGTATTGAGGAATTATCGGCGAGCTTGACCATGTTTTTAGATTGTCCCATAAATCTCCTTATTTATCATTTTTACTACACCAACTATCTTTAGGCGGTTTGCTGGGCAAAAGTTTCATGATCAACTGAGAGTTCCATGAATAGATCATACTAGGAGAACCCGAAAAGCAATATTAATGTAACTTGGCAATTGACTTTAAATGAGGAGAGAATAACTAGTGGTAAGTCTAGTTAGAAACTTAAGGTCCCTTGAGATCAAGACCTTTTCAAGTGAAGGTCACTAAGTTCTCCAACTCCTTTAGGTGTTCACAGGTAAAGGAAACACTCAAGTTTCTCCAAAATAAAGGTACACTACCATAGGCTTGATTAGGAACCAACCTTAGCCTTCCACTTATGTGATTCACATGCAAGAATCAAAAGGAGTTTTGCGAGTTGTAACAAGGCCAAAGGGATAATGTCAAGTAAGAAAGAAGGGAATACAAATTGTAAGAAAACTGAGTCAAGCCTTTCAAGAGCAACTACTCTCGTGGCAAAAGTTTCAATCCTTTATTCTTCTTCTTTCTCTTTTTCTCTCTTTTTTATTTTGTTTCTATTTTTTCTTGTTTTTTCTTTTTTACAATTTCCCCTTTGACAACATACGCTCAAAATATCTGTAATATCCCAAAAATCCCTAAGAGACTTAGGACTTAAGGGATTTAGTTGCAAATTACAAAGAAAAGAGGAAGGAGGATCAGTTGCAAGTAGAGAGGTTAAAGGAGGGACCAATAAGACTTATATATTCAAATATGAATAGCTATATTCGAATATGAAGACCTATATTCGAATATGGATGAATCATATTCAAATATGGACTGTGCATATTCGAATATGAAAGACTGATATTCGAATATGGAGGTGTAGAATTGCTTGCAGAAGCTTCATATTCGAATATGGTTGGACCCCCTAAACTATAAAAAGGGGTGCCCTACCTCCAAATTTCACCATTTTCTTCGCCACTCTCTCATCTTCTCTT
This sequence comes from Cyamopsis tetragonoloba, assembly GCA_037177725.1. Classification (NCBI taxonomy): domain Eukaryota; kingdom Viridiplantae; phylum Streptophyta; class Magnoliopsida; order Fabales; family Fabaceae; genus Cyamopsis; species Cyamopsis tetragonoloba. The sequence continues at coordinate 25,176,557 of CM074124.1, forward strand.
CAAAGATACCTCACTAAACATCTGTCACGAATCAACCACACTCTACAACTCCTTCATCTTAAGATTACCTATTCATAAACATCTTGACTAAGGTTCCAAGGGGTGAGACTCAGACTCGAAGACAGCAAGTGCGGAAGAAGGAAGTTGGGGACCAGGATTTGAGCTTGAAAGAGAAAGGGATTCTAGAAGATTTGAGGTAACCCTAAAAACCCTAAATTCAGGATTCTAGGAAATTCTAGGAACATTAGTAACATGTGATTAGGGATTTAAAAACATGTTCTAGGTTGTTTCATTTAGGATCCAGTGTATGTTTGAGATTTGCATGCTATGTTTGAATGATATGTGTGTTGATTAAATATGCAAGTAGATGATGCATTGTTAGGAATTGAATTGGAAATGTAAATGACGTTGGAATCATAGAATTGTATGAACAAGAGATTTCAGATTGTAATGTGATGAAATTAGGAGTTGAACTATGGTTGGGTTTCGAAACTATTTTAGAGAAACAAGTCCAGAGTTAGTATATTTGAATAGGTATTCGAATATGGAGGACCATATTCGAATATAACACTTCTGTCACATAATATTTGAATATGGGATGTCTGTATTCAAATGAGGTTACTGGAACTCTTGTATGGATATCTATGATATGGATATGAATGTTTAATGCATGAGAACATGTAATATGAACTCAAACAAAAAGAAAAGTGGAAAATGCTTTCCCCATCAACATTGGTTGAGTAAGAGGGTTGAGTTCCATCGGAAGTAGACCGGGTAAGAGGACAAAGCATAAAAAGATGAGAATGTAGGGTTATTCCGAAAGGGGCAGATAACCTGAAGTGCTAGGCTATCCCGAAAACGGGGTAGATAGCCTAGTGCAAAGGGGCTATCCCGAAAGGGCTAGATAGTCCCTGGGCTAGCCCTAGGGGGTTGGTAGCCCGACAGTAGGACCCTAGAAGGACGCTTACCGGGGCCATGATGATGAGCTCAACTGTGCATTCACTGCCGTGCACCTATGGTGGATTCCCTTTGCACATGATTTCCCGTTAAAGGAGGAAAGAAATGAAATTGAAAATAAAGTGAATTGTGGCATGCATACATACTTAACTTGTCATTTCATACATGTTGTGTGTGTTTGTTAGGGATTGGATTTAGGGCAGTTTTCCAGTTAGACTGACTGTAATACTGTATATATATGTTACTTTCAATACTGACGGTTACTCAGTTATATGTCGTACATATAACTGACGGTTACAGTATTGCAGGTGATACAGACTCGGAGGGTGTCAGTGCCTGAGAAGACGCTAGCAGCTATATTTTGTTACACTTAGGTAGTCATTTGTTTTGTTGTATGGCTACTTAGCTGGACTAGTTATCTCTATGAATTTTAAAACAAATGGGAAACACTTTATGTACACATATGTATATGTGTGTATGTGTGTATATATATATAGTTTTGACTTCCGCTACGTGTTGGAAAAAAAGAAACTGACCCTAAAATCTAGGTGTTACAATATCATTGTCATTGCTTCATTGTCACATGCAACTTAGAAAGGCTTGTTAATAACATCATTGACAAAGTTTACAAGAAAGATAAATTAATGCACCTCAAAATGGTCGACTAGTAGAGTAGTATCAGTAGAAATTTGAGAGTTAAAAAAGAAGCCTAGAGCGCCTTAATCCTATTCAAACATGCATGGAAACAATAATCTTAAGATGGTTCTAGATCAAGTTCTAGAATGTATCAACTAGGAGAAACATAATCACTCTGAAAGAAACAAATGAGTAAACGACATGTAAACCTATGAAGGTCAAAAACTCACATTTGTAGCTGCTTTCGAAAAGCAATTGAAAACTAAGGACATTTCTAATTATCAACTAACAACTAGTCAATCAAAACCATTTAAAGTCAACTACCTTATCACACTTGGGTTTGACTATGCTTTCATGATGAATAGTTTGCTGGCCGAGGGGACAGGCCGGTCTTGAGCACATTGGCAAGGACTATTTGGTGCTTCTATCATCAGGACAAGGGGAAGCCTCCCTTTACGATCGCTTGAGAGATCAATAAGATTTCCTAAAGAGTTTCTCAGGGTTCTTCAATGGAGAAGTTCACGTTTGCATTCCCTTCTGTAAAGATGTCAACCTCTCCATGAGTCTTTCATTCTAGTTCATTCTACTTTAGGAGCATGCTAAATAAGAGAGAGGAAACATCTTACTCTTTATTCGAGAGATAAATGAGAAATAGGAATGAGAAAATACAGATCATTTCAACAATTCCATGAGAATGCCTCTATATGAATGAGTGCATTATTTTTGTTGCATGAAAATCTTTAATGCATGAGTTTTCTTTAAAAAGATGAGATGCATGATTTTTGAATTTTAATAATGTGATATATGATGATGCTTTATTTATGCATGAAAACAAGATGCATGAATTATATATGAAAAACTCAATGCACGAATATGCATGGTTATTTTGGTGAAAATCAAAATCACAATTTTTCAATGCAGGGTGAAAATTTTAAATGCACGATTTACTTTTGCATGCATTTTCTGTGCATGAATTTATTTAATGCATGATATGTATGAATATGTAACAATATTTTTATGCATGAAAATTTTTTACATGTGAATGCATGATGTGACATATCGCTATAATGGAAAAAAAATAATACACAATTATTTATTTCTTTTTAGTTGAAAATACATATGTACAAAACACTATGCACCATACGGACGTACAAGCCCTTTCAATATCACCACCATAAGATATGAGTAGCAAATGAGCATAAAGCCCCTCGATGACACCGACTAGCCTCTTTTTAATCCTAGGGTCACACAAGCTCAAGTATATAGCCCCAAATGTGTGTGAGGATAGTGTAGGTGCATAGTGTGCTGGGGCCTACAAACCCTTTGCCCTACTACAAACAAGGCGTATACAAGAGTCATCTACCCTATGATTTATCGTACATACAATATATTCACAATTAACAAAAAGCAAGGCAAAAAATTAGTTATATACAAGTAAACATGCAAAAAAGGAGTGAATTAAATGTTAAAATGAAGTTAAAAGTTTAGCACAATTAATTAGATTACTCTCGATAGTCGCCAGTGGAGTCACCATCTGTCGCAACTAGGGTTGCAGTGAGGAAGGCGATAAATTAAATACAATGGATTTGCCACTAAGATTTGTTAAAGAAAACCTTTGAAAAACTTAAACGAAGGTCTTCGAACCCATGAATGGGTTTGAGAGTCGTTTATGCGTAGGGAATGTATTAGCATCCTATGACGTCCGCTAAGTAAGCGGTTAACTTGTAATTATTTGTGCAAAAATTTATTAACTTTAAAAACATATAATGTCACTCCAAAAATTATTTATCTAATCAATATTTATTTATTTTCAAGAGGGTAAAAATATTTTTAAATTTTATTTTGCTTGACGGGTTCGGTTCCCGCTCTATCCTCGGCTCGAAGAGGAATCAAAGTCACATAGTTCTAAATGATTTCAATTAATATGTGATTATTAATTTGTGAGAACCCACACTTGAACAAGAATCACAAAAGAGTACTGTTCAATGAAAGTCTTGCGTGACACACTGCACGGGGCATGCCGCAATGAAAGGCAAGGGTCATCGTGTGAATTTATTGTACGCTCAGGGTTATTGATACTGTGGTGTTTAATAACCCATGTAACACTCTTGATTTGACAGCGAAAGGATCACTCCATCACATCAATGCCAATTTTATATACGTACAGGATTACGATAGAGAAATATTCAATAACCCATGTACACCTTTGGCTTGGGTGGTGCAAATGCCACTCAACCCGATCAAAGATTAATTCTCGATACGTCAATGGTACACGACGGGAAGCCGTCCAATGAAACCATATGACGACTTATTCCTGACGGCAAGATAACCACTCAATCAAATCAAGAATTTATTTTTATTAAATGGATGATTCTATAAGGGAGATGGCTTATACAAGAGATGTTTATGAACAATTGGTTCAACAAATGAGTCAAATTACTGAAGTCTTTGGGATACATGTAGTTCTCAATGATAACAACAATTACTTAGACAATAACAATATTGTTACGCAGAATATTGAAATTGACCAACCACGCAATCAAAACATTGAGCGTATGATTGAGGATGTTCTTAAGAGAAATGGTTTCAACATTGGTACAACTGATCAATTAGCATTTGCTTCTCCTTTTTCCTGATGAAGTACAAATGGCAGCGTTGCCTAGGGAATACTAAATTCCAAAATTTACCAAGTTTGCAAGAGAATTAGAAGAATCTACCCTTGAGCATATCACTAGTTATTTGCTTGAGTGTGGGAAAATTACGAGTTCGGAATTACTCAAAATGAAATATTTCCCTTGTTCACTAACTAAGGAAGCATTTTATTGGTTTACTACTATGGCCCCTAAGAGTATACGTTCATGGTCACAACTTGAAAACTTATTTCATGAATAATTCTATAGAGGGAAAGTCAGAACAGCCGTCATTGATTTAGCCAACATTAATAGAAAATATGGTGAGTTTATTAATGATTATCTTATCAGATTTAGACAATTGAAGTCAAGATGTTCAACTCCTACGGTGGCGGCGATGGTGGGGGCATCGATGGCAAATGGGTGAGGGAATGGGATGGCTAGGGTTAAGAGAGGGAGAGGGAAGAGGGGAAAAGGAAGATACATTGCAAATTTAAAGAAAATAAACCAATAAACATGTTAAATAAATTTAGAACTCAGTTGCAATTTCAAACAAATTAAAACACACAAATATAAAACCTAAATTACAAGTTGCACAAACAAATCCTATTCATTAAATAAAAGGTTAATATTTGTGATGTATCATATATCACACAAAAAAAATTACTTACCTTAAAACCAACCTTGGCCTTTTGTTGTATTTGATAACACTTACCCTTTGTTTGGTTTGAGGAGAGAAAATGTGAAGAAAGAAAGTGTAAAGAAAGAAAGTAGAGAGAGGAGAAAAGTGAGAGAAAGATAAGAGAAAATGAGTGTGTTTGGTTTGAGAGAAAATGGAGAGAAAGATGAGAGAAAATAAGTGTGGGACCCATAAATAGTGGACATTCAACTTTCTCTCCATTTTGGAGAGAAAGGTTTTCTGGTGGGATCCATGCTTGATTTGACATTTCTCCCCTATTTTTTCTCACAAACCAAATGAGAGAAAGTTGTGTTTTCTACCCACTTTCTCTCTCCTCTTGATCCATTCACGCCCCTTTTTTTTCTGACATATTTATCCTTCGAATGAGCCTCATCCGAAATTAACATTAATTTTGCAGAATGGTCCTCCAATAACGGATAAAGCTGATCCAAAATAATTTCAGATGAAGCTTATCCAAAAATATAAGTACATTTTCGGATGAAACTCATCCGAAAATTTGGAAAACAATAAAAATCAGTTCCTCATTCTCCGCCGCGATAGTTGCTTGATTTTTGCTTAAAATCACTCGAAATCTCTCAAACCTCTCTCAAATTCTCTCATTTTGTGGTTGTTCTGAGGATTCTGTCACCGTTTTATCCACCACCAACAAAGGAGACCACCATATCACCATCGCTCAAAACCTCACACTGTTCTCATCTCAATCTAAAAAATGACCTGAAATCTTCACCAAATCGTTGAATCCAAGTTGGTTAGCTCATGTTTTTGCTTTTTTAGATGTTTAATTTAACTTTAAACAAGTTGGATTGGTTAGATTAAGGATTTAAGGGTTTAGGATGGTGAAGGTTGACGAAGAAGACACTGTCACGTATTCTTCTGATGACCTTCATTTGAAAATTACAATGAATTTATGAATGACCTTCATCCGACACTGCAATTTTAAACCTTTCGGATGAGATTCATCCGAAACTATAAAATCCTAAAATTTGAATCTTTGGATCACCCTCATCCGAAATTAATAATAAAACATTTCGGATGAGCTTCATCCGAAAAATTGAGAAATTTTGAACCTTCGGATGACATTCATCCGAAACCAATTAAAATAAAATATGTAAAACATTTCGGATGACATTCATCCGAAAGCTTTTTAATATTATTATTATTATTAGTATTAGTATTATGATAATTATTATTATAATTATAATTACCATTATTATTATTATTATTAGTATTATTATGATTATTATAATAATTATAATTATCATTATTATTATTACTATCATTATCATTATGATTATAATTATTATAATTGTTATTACTATTTTTATTATTATTATTATCATTATTATTATTATTTTTAGTATTATTATTATCATTACAATAATTTTTGTTATTAATTTTATGATTATTATTATTATAATTATTATTGTAATTATAATTATCATTATTATTATTACTATTATTATCATTATGATTACAATAACTTTTGTTATTATTTTTATGATTATTATTATTATTATTATCATTATTATTATTATTATAATAATTGTTCTAATAATTATAATTAAAGTTCTAATTATTAGGTATATCAAATATTGTTCCCAATCATATGTTTCTTTCTGTTGTAGTGTGGCCAAGGGCGGGGAAGAGCATAGGCGTCCTACTGCTTCTACACGTAGGCAGCGTTCACAGCACGCCTAGGAGCAGCAACGTCAGGAGGCCCCAGTACAGCAGGCTCCGGCTCAAGAGGTTGCCCATGCGGAGGGCCCCGCACAACAAGAGGATGCACCGGATCAAGGAAGCGGAGGCGGAGGCGGAGGCAGAGGTCGAGGACGAGGCTGAGGACGAGGTCGGGGTAGAGGTAGAGGTGGGCAACAGCCCCAGGACGGTCTACATGAGGCTGATCTTGAGCCAGAGGCTGGATATCCGAGAGGACCCGTTGTTTGGACGTTGTTGCGGCATTACCGTGACCAAATCGCTAAGGCTATCTGGGATCAGCCCACGATGGTAATTTACTTTTATAATTGTTTTGAAAGTTCATTATTAATATTTTTAAATATTTATACTCTATAAAATGTAAAACATTATTTTTTAATTATTGTTGTTGCAAGCCTGAACGGTTCAGACCGTGAACCATGGACCGAAGGTTCAGCAGTTCCCAGTCCCTGACCCTTTGCAGCCATATGTTTAGAGGCTGGGGTTGCTACTGCTGCTAAACTGTTGTCACTCACACATCGACAATAGTTTGATTGCAGCATTTATCGAGCGATGGCACTCGAAGACATGCACGTTCCATCTTCCGTTCGGGGAGATGGGCATATCATTGAATGACGCGCATAACATCCTCAACCTCCCTATAGGTGGGAAGTTCTTCCAGTCTATAGGGTTGAGCAGGGTGGAGGCGGTGCTTTAAATGAGGACGTGGCTGGATGTTTCTAAAGCACAGAAGGAGGTAGATGACATGAATGGCCCATACGCAGGGATATCTTGGTTGAGGGATGTAGCTGAGGAGCATTTAGCTGATGGTGCGGTTGAGTTGGCAACGAGGGCGTTCCTACTCCGACTTCTTAGGTGAGCTCTATTCGCTGACAAGAGTGCTAGATATGTTCGGATGGAGTATATTGGGGCGGTTCGACGTTAGATAGGGTTGGCAATTATGCTTGGGGCACGATTGGACTTGCCTTCTTATATCAGTAGCTAGGGTATGCATCTGAGTACAAGGATAGCACCCAGTTGGCAGGGTTTGCGATGTTGTTACAGGTACTTTTAATGAAACTTTGTTATTTTATTTTGATTTTATTGACTTTATGCTAAGTTGTTTCTTGTTTGCGTAGGCGTAGATCACTGTGCATTTTCCTGGATTGGGGACATGTGGAGTTTATGATGACGAGTATGACGAGGGGTTACCTAGGGCTACCCTGTGGAGTTCGACTAGGCAATCGGAGAATAACATCACTAGATATCGAGTTGCGCTTGACCGATGGAGTGCCCAGGATGTGGTTTGGACGCCTTACAGTTCTTATCAGGTAGCTAGACCATTTGATGAGTGTGCTCGGTTTTTAGGGTTGATCCATAGCCTAGGATATATCGGCAGGCATCTTCGAGAGCTCTACTTGCGTCAGTATGGTCATGTGCAGACCATACCCCCGGGACCCTCACACTCTGCCTTACTCCTATGACGTAGATGTTGTATGGGACACATATCGTGAGGAGTGGGAGACTCAGGCATTGAATGAGGAGGACCATGGGGCCATGCAGATCTGACATGGCTGGTAGCTCTAGAGTACACATCATGGTACATCTGACACTCCCACCCATACGTGGACCGTAGTGAGGGCTTACGTGCACTCCCAGATGCAGGCATGATCCTGCACGTGAAGGTGAGCTTGATTACGTGGAGTGGGCTACTAAAAGGTTTGGGCGGATTGCTGCTGGTTTGGATGCGATCTTGGTGCGAGACGATGTGCCACCTGGATTAGAGTTTCACCAGGCTATCTATGATGTGCCACCTGCAATCTTCATACAAATATAGATAGTATAAGTATAATAATTTTATAATATTTTTTGTAAAGTGCAATTATATATTTTATAAATTTGGTTAGCTGGTATTAATAGGAGTTTTAAGAATAAAGAAATTGTTATTGAGGAACTTATGGGTTTAATTTGTATTCGGCCTTGGAATTGGAATAATGCAGCAAAAGTTGTTTTCAGAATCTCAGCATCGGCTTGGAGTTTCCCGGGGAAGATGGCTCTGTTATCACAGTGAGGGAAAAAGTAGTGATGCTAGGCGATGTTATCAGGAAAGCCTTAAGATCACGAAGATGCCATCTAAGCCTACCGAGATTCATGAAGGAAAGGGTAAAAAGAAAATGGAGCGCTGGGACTTGATGCATGAGGCGGGGGTAAAGATGACAACCTAGATCCTCGTGTAGACTTTGAAGAACAAAGGCCTCAACCAGAGGGAGATTAGATTTTTGTTCAGATTGGGCCAAAAGGAGGCCAAACTGTGAAGGTGGGAGCAAGTTTGCCTCCAATAATCAAAGGGCGGCTTATCGAGCTCCTCAAGAGAAACAAAGACCTTTTTGCCTGGGTCTCGTCAAATATGCCGGGAGTAAAGCTAGATTTAGCTTGTCATCACTTGTTTATTAAGCAGGGATGCTCCCCAGTAGCCCAGAAGAAACGAAGAATGGGGCCCGAAAGAACGGAAGCCATTGAAAAACAAGTTAAGGAGTTCTTAGATGCTGGATTTATTCACGAGATTCGGTACGCAGAATGGCTCTCAAATGTTGTTATGGTAAAGAAGGCCAACGGGAAATAGAGGAAGTGTACTGATTATACCGACTTGAACAAAGCCTGCCCAAAAGATCCTTTCCCACTGCCGTGTATTGATAAGTTGGTAGACAACTCGGTGGGATACAAATATTTGTCCTTCATGGATGCATATTCTTGATACAACCAGATACCCATGCATCCTGACGATCAGGAGAAAACCGCCTTCATCACCGACATGGGAGTCTACTGTTATAATGTGATGCCGTTTGGATTGAAGAATGTCGGCGCTACTTACCAACGGATGATGAGCAAGGTCTTTGCAGGCAGATAGATCGGATCTTGGAAGTCTACATTGATGATATGATTGTCAAGACTCCGCAGCATAAGGACCCAGTGGCGAATCTGGAGGAGACCTACGATCAGTTACGCAAGTATGATCTCAGGTTAAATCCTAATAAATGTACTTTTGGTGTCGAACATGGTAAATTTCTGGGATTTATGTTAACTAATCGCGGGATTGAGGTCAACCCGAACAAGTGTAGCGTGGTTTGGAAAATGCAGAGTCCCAGAACTATAAAAGAAGTCCAGCAACTGACGGGAAGGATAGCAACTCTAACCCGTTTCTTGCCGGCTTCAGCCAAGAGATGCTTGCCTTTCTTCAAGATGCTGCATAGTAAGGAGAATTTTGAATGGAATTCAGAATGTGAGCAAGCATTCCAAGAGTTGAAGGGGGTTTTGGCATCACCCCCAGTCAAGACCAGATCGCGGCCAAACTTTGTATGTGTACTTGGCCGTGGCTGACGAAGCGGTAAGTGACACCCTAGTCAAGGAGGAATCCCCAGAGCCCAGTATATTTCGTATCCAAAGCTTTGTAAGGATAAGAGTTAAATTACCAAAGACCCGAGAAGGTTGCTTATTCTCTGTTGCTGGCGTCAAGATGGTTGCACCCATATTTCCCATGTCATCCCATCACGGTTCGTACCAACTAACCGATCAGGCAAGTCCTGCACAAACCCGATCTCGCTGGCAGAATGATGGCCTAAGCAGTCGAGCTTTCCCAGTATGATATATCTTACGAGCCAAGGCAGGTGATAAAAGCACATGTCTTAGTAGAATTTGTGGCGGAAATGACACATCCTGGAGATCAGAACCCGGGATCATGGACGATATATGTGGATGGCTCCTCGAATATAAAGGGATCCGGAGCAGGGATCTCGATCAAAAATGATCAAGGAGTGGTGGTTGAGTATTCCCTTAAGTTTGAATTTCTGACTTCCAATAATCAGGCGGAATATAAGGCGTGTTTGGCGGGAATAAGGGCGGCCAAGGAGCTGGGGGCTACAGCAGTGACCCTCTACTCATATTCTTAGCTGGTAGTATCTCAAATCAAGGGAGATTACCAGGAAAAGGAACCTTTAATGAAGAAGTATCTTGCCCTGGTCAGAGAAATCTTGGTGGAGTTTTCTAAGTTTGAAATCAAGCACGTCCCACATTCAAAAAACAGTAGGGCTGATTTGTTATCAAAGTTGGCAAGCACAAAGTCGGCTTCGGACCTACATTCGGTAGTAGAAGAAGTGATCTCGGCCCCAAGGGCGGTTCTCCAGATAGATGATGAAGATTGGAGGACTCCGCTGAAGAATTATATCGCCAAAGGAGTGTTGCCCAATGACCAGAAGGAGGCTAAGCAAATTATCCAAAAGTCGACCAGATATGCGGTAATTGAAGGGCAACTTTTCAGGAGAGGGTTATCAACACCACTACTCAAGTGTATCGGACCTTCCGAAGTATGGTACGTACTAGCAGAAGTACATGAAGGTAGTTGCAGCCATCATATTGGCAGGAAATCTTTGGCAAGAAAGTCCCTACGGGTGGGATATTTTTGGCCTACTATGAACACAGATGCAACGGAACATGTGAGAAAATGTCAGAAATGCCAGGAACATAGTCCCCTCACTCGTGTTCCCGCCGAAAATCTGCATACAATCTCGACGCCTTGGCCTTTTCAAACTTGGGGCTTGGATCTTCTGGGACCATTCACTCCCGCAACAGGTCAGTTAAAACATTTAATTGTCGCTGTGTATTATTACACTAAATGGATTGAACTGGAACCTTTGGCTAGCATAGTATCTATAAAAGTTCAGAACTTTGTTTTCCGCCAAATTATATGTCGCTTTGGGATCTCGGCAGATGTAATCTGTGATAATGGGACCCAGTTTACTGATAAAGAATTTCGAGAAATGCTAGCAGGGCTCCATTTCAAGCAATACTTTGCTAGTTTGGAACATCCCCAGTCCAATGAGCAGGCGGAATCAGCAAACAAGGTCATCTTAACTGGCCTTAGAAAGCGGTTTGAACAGATAACTTGTATCAAGTGCTTTGGAGCTACAGAACCATGCCTCACAGTACCACTGGAGAAACTCCCTTCAGAATGGTGTATGGATCTGATGCGGTTATCCCGGTGGAGATCGGTCAACCTTCTTGGCGAGTGATGTATCCCACCGAGAATAATGAACAATTACTTCGAGAAGATTCTGATCTAGTGGATGAAGTCTGGGAAATCGCCAGAATAAAAGAATTATCGAGGAAGCAGCAGATAGCACGGAGATACAACCTGAGAGTGGTTAACAGAAACTTCCAGGCAGGGGACTTAGTCATGAGGAGAGCTAGCATCGGCAATCGAAATGCTAGAGATGGCAAACTTAAGGCCAATTGGGAAGGCCCATACCGGGTTAAGAGTGCAAGAGCCTACCACCTGGAAACTTTAAAATGCAAGGAGCTACCAAGGACGTTTAATGTCGCCGATCTACGGCGGTATTACAGTTGAATGATCATGTAACTTTGATTTTGTAATAAGGGGTTCCTACAAAAAGGTTTTATCCCTAAAGAGGGATTTTCTGCTGAAGGTTTTAACGAGACCCCAACCGACAAACCCCATGCAATAAAATGTTGGTTTTTTGATTTAAATGTGTTGTGTTATGTTTTATTAAATGCAGGAATCACGCCAACTTCGATGGGGAATACCCCGGAAGCAATTACCAACATTAAACGGCTTACAAAGCCAACGACCAAGGTCCCTTCAAAGAAGGAGATAAAGGTCATACCGACATTAAACTGCTTATAAAGCCGACGATCAAAGTCCCTTCAAAGAAGGCGATAAAGGTCATACGTGTAACATCCTCCTTAATAGCTTGTACAATTCATTTTTCTTTAGAATATATATAGTATTTAATTTAAAGTTGTTTATCAGAAATAGTGACAATTAGATAATAATTATTTCAAATAGTTAGATGTGGGTAAAATTTATAGTATTTAAGTTTTTGGTGGCGGAATATTCTAATTAAGCTTTGATCAAAATAGTAGAATTTTCAAAGTTAGTTTAATATGTAAACGAGATTTAAATCTATTCCTAAGCCTTAGGAAATAAATTATATTAAAATAAGTTGTACAGAGACAATTAAAAATAAATGTGTTAAGGGCATTACAATGAATTATAGCTAATTATAGAATCACGTTGTATTGTTAGAGGATTCCTAGTTAGTTAAAAATAATTTTAAGGCTTAGTCTTAGAGTAAATTAATAATTACTCTTAAAGACATATTTATGCCTTAAAAATAGTTATAGATTTCCAAAAATACTAGAAAAAATTATTATAAGCTAAGAATTATATTTAGAATTTATTAGTATAGTTAGACTGATTTAGAGAACAACATATTGTAAATTAGAATTTATTATATAAAAAATATTAGAAATAGTACTATTACTATAATATTATATAATATAATAATATTATTATATAAAAAGAGGTGACTTAAGTCACCTAAGCTCATTATTGAGCTTCTGCAAACCAGAAAGCGAGAGAGAAAGAAACGAGAGAAAGAGAGTAATTTACGGTGGCTAGATGATGGCCTTAATGCGATTGGTTCGTGATGAAGCAGTTAGGAGAAATATTCTACACGTCGAGATCTTTAATTCTACTGGTTGAGATTTTGAAATAGACAACTTCAGTATTTGCTCTGAGGTAAGGGCTTTACTGTATTTTTTTCTACTATTTTAAAAGTAAGATGTATATCTTTAAAACCTACTAGATGAATGGATTCTATTGATAATTTATTTAAGTTAAATGGATAATTTTTATTTTGTTAAGTAGTACTGATTTATACTATCTAGTTAAAATTAAAATTTTAAAACTTGTCCTATATTATTTTTAAGCTTATTGAAATGTTCATTATTAGTGACTTAATGAAATTTGTGTAAGAATAAAAGTTGTGGTTCACTGACACTATTCATACGCGTATTTGACTATTCGTATGCGTATTTTAGTATTCATACATGTATTTTACTATTCATACGCATATTTTACTATTCATACAATATTTATACAATATTCTATTATGTTATTACAGTTTATTAATACTTGTTATCTAAGTTGAAAAGTGTTGAAATCACTGGGGACGCCTAGTGATTAAGAGTTGTTTTGTGCACTGAGAATAATAATACGTAATACTCAGTCACAATGATTTGAGAAATGTTGGGGTGAAAATGCCACGAGGCTAGAATATAGGATGCTTAATGGAATGATATGTACCTGTGCCAACCCCAAGGCTAGCATGTGTTAGTTGCAAATGGCTTAACACATGGCGAGAAAACAAGTCATTATTCAAGTAAATGTTCATTTGAGGAGATGGAGTGTAGAGGGATTCATTATCCGTTAGAGTCTGAGTGAAGTCCCCTTACACCAGGAACAATTGTGTTTTCTGTTGGGTCGAACAAACTGTTACCAATAGGGCTTGTACACCCCTGATTTTTTCTCTAAAAGAATGAAATTTGTAGAACATGCATCATGATAGAAATAGAATCTTGCATTATGTATTTGGTTATAGTTTGGATGAATTTACGGTGATGCTAGTTGTTTGTTTGAATTGATTGACAATTTGTGTTAAATTGTCTTGTGCTTGAAATCGCAAGTAATAATAATTAGGTTGATTGTGATTAGTACTGTGTTTGTACGTTGATGGTGATTATTATATGTGTATGATTCATATGAGAAAAATATTTTGGTTTCTGGATTATTTCATTTAATAATAAAAAGCAGTTTTGATTTCATATAACTCTGAAATCCTAAAATGCCATTAGTTATAAATGTGTTAGAAAATTACTGAGAATGTGAATTCTCACCCGGTTTATTTTCATGTGTATTCGTGGCAGTTTAGATAGATAATGTTTACCGGATTTTTGACAAACCTAAATAAACAACTATCCAGATTTATTAGTGAGGAAGGGAATAGAGTCTTCCTTCAGTTATGGGGTTCTTTGTCATAAGTTAATGTTCTTTTGACTAAATTGTGCGCCTAAATTTAAAGTGATGGAACAAAGTAAAAAAAAAAACAAAAGTAGATTGCAATTGAAAAATGAACTAAGAATTAAATTAGAAATTCTACATTTAAACGCATATATGGATGCATGAAGTCAATGACGTATTGATACATAGTGAAAAACAGAAAAATACAGAAAACAAAGCATGACGAGGTATGCAAGTAAGAGGGTAATCCATGATAACTCACGTGTAACCCGTAATGTAGCCATGTTCAGCCATGTTTGTCGAGGACGTAGGCGTATTAAGGCGTTAGTTTGGGTGTTTGGAGTGTTTAGGATAGTAATCTCTGTCTTGCAAAGAGAACTCGTCCTCTGCAATGTATCCACATGCCCCTTTTTATAGTTTTCTTGGTCTGTCTTTGTCTAATGATGATTAGAGACAAAACCAATAATTGTTTTAATCATGGTGTGAGATTATGACACATAGGAATTGCGTAACTTCCTATCTAATGTGTCATTCTTTGATCAATTTGGCGGTTAACAAGATTACACGGTCACACATGTCTTTTCATGATTGGCCATCTATTTTGCGCGAGGATTGCTGTGTTGTCCTACTACCCATCTGCCACTTGTCTCTATGATTCTGCTTCCTACTGATTCGCTTGAGGATTCTCCCATAACTTAGCCATTTCTTCTACCTCTGTTTCTGTCAAAGCCTCTTGTCTCTTTGATCTGCTTCTGTTTGTCAATTCTGTTGCCTCTCTGTTTTTTATCCTCTTTCTTTTAATCTCTTTGTCAAGGAGAGTTTTTCTTAATAGTCAAAGGGCTAGCGCTTATTGACTAGGGCTTGTTCCATATCTTTGACTAATAAACAAAATTTATTTTGGTACCAACAAATGCCCCCCCAAATTCTATCTTTCGAGTGAAATAAATGAAAAAGATAGAATTTAGAAAAGAGAAAGGTCAATGAACCTGGAATTCTTCCAAAATACTCTTCATTTAATGCCAGCGTAATTCCTTTTACCAAGTGGTCATAAAAACTCACTTGTAGACTTTAATTCTTCTATTTTTCAATTAAACAACGGTAATTTAAAGACCCGTTACTCTTTGGGAGTTTGTTCCATAATTATTGCAACAAACCCCATGTTGATTCATTTTAGGGAAGATTCACGCACTCAACCTTCTTTATAAGCGTTTCAGAATTTCAGTCTCTTCTACTTACTTCTTCACCAAATTGCCTTCTCTGATAATACTGTTTTTTGCCATTCTTTTACCAACGTCAAGCCTTAAACTCCATGTCTACTTCTTCCCTCTTCTCTTCTTCTCAATCTTCTTCTCCCGTTGGTTCACCAATGAAGGAAATTGAGATTGAATCTAGACCCTGTAGGGGTTCAGGTCCGTCAATAGCTCCAGATTTGGGGAAAGATCCGGACAAACTTGCTATTTGGTAAAGCCAGGTACTCATTCCTTCTGAAGACTTCTTTTATTTAGGACCATACAATACTCCTACCCTAGTCAATTCCTTCAAACATCTCTTTCCGTCTCGCCCTAACGAACCTCTCTTAGCTTCCTTGTCAACCATAAATGCTCATTTCATGAATAATACTCATGAAACCTTCAGAACCACCTTCCTTTTGAAAAAGGGAAAGTATCAAATATGGTTTGACAGAATGATAAAAGAAAAAGGAAAAGACTGGGAGGAAATGGGCATCCTCCCTTTAACCAAACTCAGTACTGAACCTATTGACGGACCTTGTTGTCCTCACTGGATATAAAGTCAAAGGCATCTCAGCCCTGGAAGCTTTTATAAAAGAGAAACAACAAAAGTTTGAATTAGAACTCCGTCGTTTTGAAGTAATTCTGAGTGTTACTTCTGAGTTCAAACTGTGGTGGGAGGAATATTATACTTCCTTAAATCTATGTGAGGAAGATGTGAAGGCTAAGGTGACTGACATCCCTCTTTCCTCTGTGCAGGATCCCAAGTCAAAGAGGAAAGGTATGCATCTTCAGGAAATTCAAGCATTTCAAGATTACTTTAAAGTAGCTTATAATCCATTCAAGCTGCTAGCTACTATCAATGAGGCTAGTGACAGTTTGAAAGAAAGAAGGAAGGCTTATTTGGAAAGGAATCCAGGAAAGAAGGAATTTTATCCAAAATTCCCCCCTTTGCCAACTGCCCCCTTTGGAGTGGCATTTCCTGTTCCTGGACCTTCTTGGTCAATGCCTCCTAATGGCAAATTGATTTTTTCTTTATTTAAGAAGAAAAAAGACCAAGTAACTCCTTCTGGATTTTTTCTCTCAAATTTTGTTGGTTACATTAATGGTTGGACTAAGACTGAAACGCCAATTCCATATGGTAAGAGTTGCAAATGATGGCTTTTCTTTACTTTGATTATCTCATGTTTTCTGATCCCTTTTGACTTTAAGTTACAGAAGAAACTGAAGTGCTTCCAGAACTGAAGAAAAAGAAGGGATTGCTGAAACCTGAGATCACTCCTTCAAAGGGCAAAGAAAGATCTCAAGGTCATTTTCTTATAATATTCTCCTTCTGTTAGCCTCTTTTATGTTTAAGATATTGACTTCCAATTTTCTTATCATTCCAGAGTCAAAAGAAATCCCTTTCTGCACAGAAGACCAAACAAGAGAAAACTCCTAGTCCTTTGACTAGGAAAAGGACAAGTACACCTCCTACTTCCTTAAGAAGGGTAAGAACTTTTACTTTCAATAGCAAATTAAATCTTATACTGAAAACAAAACTGACCTTCGCTGTTTTGTCTTGACTTTAGTCTTCTCGTCAAAAGACTTTCTCAACCATGGTGCATCAATCCAATGAAGAGAATCCAGAAATAATCTCTTCAAAGGATGAAAAGAAGCTGAGATTGGAGGATCAGTTGAGACAGATGGGCAGGATTCCTCTAGCAAGGAGAAAGAGAACCACTTCAAAGTTAAAGAGCAATGATCAGAAGAATTCTGAGCATGGATCTTCGCTTCCTCTTTCCTCACCTTCATCCAACAACCAATCTGTGGCTTCTACAATCCCCAAGAACACAGAAAGCACAATGGAGAAAGATCCTGAAGAAAACCCTCAAAATCCAATCTCTGAAGAGAAGGATGATGATTCTCCTAAAGAAAAGGAGAGTGATGAACGAAAACGAGAAGACGTCCAAAATCTTGACTTAAACACTACTGAAGAGCAACTCCAGCTTGAGAATCAAGGGGTTGATAATGTTAATGCAGGTCAAGACAGGGAATCTTCAATCCAGAGCGTTTCACCAACAGTCCTTGTTTTAGGACCAATCCTCCCGTCTTTGAAAGACAAGGAAAAAACAGGGGACTCACAGGATTTGGCAACTTCCATTCTTGCTAATGGTCTCAAGCAGAGTCAAGGAGAATCCTCCCAAGTTAATCCCATTATCAAAGAAAAGGATTTGACTAAGGAAAATCTCCCAACAGGTGATCAAAATGAAACCCCTTCACAAGACTTGTCCTCTTTAGATTGGTATGAGGCTATGCAACTTATCCTAAAAGAATCAGGGCAAGGCACTTCATGTTCTCAGACACATGTTGCCCCAATTTCTGAAATATCCTTGACTGACCAACTCCTCAGTAATTTGAGGCTTTTAACTTTGAATAACTCACTAGACTTTATAGTGAGTGATCCAACTTTAATTGCTCAAATACAGAGCCTTTTTACTGATCTAGAAAAAGAAGGAGCAATGTCAAAGGTCAAAGGACTTTCCTCTCTGAAGAGCTTGGTTGATGGGATGCTGGAAATGAAATCTACTCTAATAGAGACTGAACAAGAGAAATTCAAGCTCAAGTCTCTGCAAAATGGCCTCAAAACAGATCTGGCAGACAAAGCTAAAAATATGTCTGAATTTGAAGACAAATTAGCCAGAGAAACTGAAGCTCTAATTGCTGCTGATAAGGAGATTGAGAAGTGGACTCTCCTAAGAGAGGGAAAAATGAAAGAGATTACTGAATTAAACAATCAAAAGTTGCAGATTGAAGGTCGATGCAAACAAATGGTGGAAAATTATCAGAAAATAAGTCAAGACATGTCTTTGACTAAAGTGAAGTCTGAAAGCATCATAACCAGAATGGATGAGCTGAGGAAGAATCATGCTGAATTGATGAAGAATCCTCCATTATGATTTTATGTAATTTTCCATTTTGCCATTTAACTATGTAAAAGGGCTTTGACCTTAAAGACTTCAGATTGTAATCCATCAAGCCTTTTAATGGCTCATGAATAAAATTGACTTCTGATTTATCTACTGTTTCTTAAATAGATGTTGGTTTGGAACTTGACAAATAGAAGGCCTGAACTTCTTCAAATATTTTCCATTGATTGACTTAATTAGGCGCAATCCTCCAACTTCCTCTATCATATATGCATTATTAGATAACACTTTTACTACCTTGAATGGTCCTTGCCAGTTTGGAGACCATTTGCCCAAAGTTTTGGACTTAATATCTAAAGGAAGAATGACTTTCCAAACTAAGTCACCTTCTGAAAATACCTTGGCTTTGACTTTTTTATTATAAAATTTAGCAACTTTCTCTTTCTGCCTAATAATGTTTTCACAAGCCAGAAGCCTTTCTTCATCTAACTGATCTAATTCATCAAACATCATAGACCAGTAATCTTGAGTAGGAAGTTCATTCTGCCTTTGCACCCTTACTGACATCAAATTGATCTCAACAAGTAATACAGAATCATGACCGTAGGTCAATCTATAAGGAGAAACTCCTGTGGACTCTCTAGGTGAATTCCTATAAGCCCAAAGTATTTGAGATAAGGTCTCATGCCAAGATTTTGGTTTTTTACCAACGTGCTTTTTAATCAAAGACACAATGATCTTATTCATAGCTTCAACCTGCCCATTAGCCTGAGCATAATATGGGGTTGACCTAAGCATTTTAATCTTCATTTCATTAGCATATTGCAGTACTTTCTTACCTATGAAAACAGATCCTTGATCAGTAGTCAACGTCTCAGGAATACCAAATCTGTAAATGATCTATTCCTCAATGAAGTTAATAACGTCTTGCTGGTCAATCTCTTTAAATGGGACTGCTTTAACCCATTTAGTAAAATAATCCACAGCAACTAGGATATACTTGTGCCCTTTCGACGAAGGTGGATGTATTTGACCAATTATGTCCAAAGCCCAACCTCTAAATGGCCAAGGTTTGATTATGGAGTGTAACTCACTTGCTGGCATATGTTGAACCACGCCATGGACTTGACAATTTTCACATGACTTAGCGTAGTTATAACAATCCTTGATCATAGTAGGCCAAAAGTATTTATACCTACTCAGAATCCATTTCATCTTATCACCAGCTTGATGAGCTCCACATATCCCATCATGAATCTCTGCCATAGCCAAACGAGATTCTGATTCTCCCAAGCATTTGAGCAATGTGCCATCTGAACTCTTTTTGAAAAGATCTCCACCACAAAGGACATAGTGGATTGACCTTAATTTGATTTTTCTGTCCACATTGATATTTGGGTTTTCCAAAAAATCGATAATAGGTTGTCTCCAATCTTGACCAGCTAAGGTCAAACTGTAAATATCCATCCCTTGTAATGGGAGCCTTTGACTCAGCGTACATAAAGCATCCAAGTTTTTGACTGAAAGCTTATATCCTGAAGCTTTTTGAGCCAATTCATTAGCAATTTCATTTTCTAGCCTTGGGATGTATTCAAAGGAAATATCATCGAACTGTCTGATCAAAGACAAAGCTTCGGTGAAGCATGTCATCATATTTGAATTCAGACAGCTGTATTGACCAATCAATTGTCTAATTACCAATTGAGAATCACCTTTGACCACAACATCCCTAGCCCCTAAAGTGATCAACAATTGTAATCCTACAATCAAAGCCTCATATTCTGCTTCATTATTGGTCTTTGACTTATCTATTTCATAAGAAAACTTGGTGGGAATTCCAGTTGGGGATACTATCAATATCCCAATTCCTGCACCTTCTTTGTGTTTTGATCCATCAAAATACATGAGCCAAGCCTTTTGACCAACAAAGAGAGATTCAATCTCTGATAAAATTTATGCATTCTTTATCTTATGGTCAACAAAAAAATCTGCCAAAACCTGCCCTTTGACTGCCTTCATTGGAACATATTTCAAAGCAAATTCAGTCAGAACCAATGACCATTTCCCAATTCTGCTATGTAACATAGGTTTTGACAACATATGTTTAACAACATTATATTGAGAAACTACCTGAACTTCAAAAGGCTTCATATAATATTTCAACTTGGTACAAGAAAAATGAAGAGACAGACATAATTTTTCAATGAAAGTATATCGTGTTTCTGCATCATTTAAAATTCTACTTAAATAATATATTACTCTTTCAATTCCATCATCATATTCTTGACACAGCATACTACCAATAGTATCATCAGAAGCAGAAATATACAATTTTAGAGGAAAACCTGACTTGGGAGGAGTTAAAACTGGTGGATTTGACAAATATCTCTTGATTTGGTCAAATGCCTCTTGATGTTCTTTTTCCCACTTAAAAACTTCTTCACTCTTTAATTTGAGTAGAGGAGAAAAGATTTTGATTCTTCCAGAAAGATTTGAGATGAATCTTCGAAGGAAATTAATTTTCCCAAGTAAAGACTTTAACTCTTTCTTATTCCTAGGAGGAACAGTGTCAAAAATAGCCTGGGCCTTGTTTTTATCTATTTCAATCCCAATCTTTTTGACTAGGAATCCTAAGAACTTCCCAGCAAAAACACCAAAACCGCATTTGATCGGATTCATTTTAAGACCAAAGGCCCTCATTTTCTCGAATGCAATCCTAAGGTCTTCCAGGTGTTGCTGTTTTGATGTTGATTTGACTACAATATCATCAATATAAACCTGCATTGACTTACCTATCAAGTCATGAAAAATTAAGTTCGTTGCCCTTTGATAAGTAAGTAGCACCTGCATTTTTAAGTCCAAATGGCATCATAACCCATTCATAGGTTCCTATTTGACCAGGGCATCTAAACACCATTTTTGGCACATCTTCTTCAGCAATGAATATTTGATTATACCCTGAATATCCATCCATAAAACTCAAGATTTCATTTCCTGTTGCTGAGTCAACCATCATGTCAGCAACAGGCATGGGATATTCATCTTTAGGTGTGGTGTTGTTCAAATCTCTAAAGTCAATACAGACTCTCAATTTCCCATTCTTTTTCATGACAGGGACAACATTAGAAATCCATTGAACATACCTTGTTGTCCTAATGAATTTTGCTTTGAGAAGTCTTTCAATCTCTTCTTTGATTTTAAGAACAATGTTAGGAGAAAACCTTCTAGGAGGTTGTTTGACTATTTTAGCATCAGGAAACAAGGGAAGTCTATGTTCCACAATTTCTCTTGCCAATCCAGGCATTTCTTCATAATCCCAGGCAAAACAATCTTTGTATTCTTTTAGTAAAGAAATCAATTGCTCCTTGAAAGGTTGCTCAAGGAGATTACTAATATAAGTTTCTCTCTTATGGATACAATCTCCTAGGTTGATTTCCTCTAGAGGATCCTCAGCCTCAATTGCAGCATCTTGATGATCAGCCTTTTCAAAACCCAATGGTTCATCATCATAGATACAATCCAATGGATGGTTATCATTGACATAACTAACAATTTTGTCAATGGCCTGTCTTACCTGGGGATTACCAAGTGTTAGACAAGGTTTTGACTTGCCCCCCAAATAAGCTTGCATTGTATTACAATACTCAGCATTTTCTTTTAATGCCTTAACTTTTTTCTCTGAATTATCTTTAATTCTGCATGAATTAAAATAAGAAAGTATTCAAATAACTTCCATTTAATTGGATAATCAAAGATAACATAAGACAATGCATCTTCTGTTCAAAAGTATTTGAACAGAGAAACCAACAACTTTTAAAATGCATCATGGCTCATTATGGCCTTATTGAAATGAAACATAAAAGAACATAGTGGCTTTAGTCAGTCACAGAGATAAAAGTTCCTAATTACTTAGTAAGTCCTACATAAATTAAATATATAAACTAAAATCAGGCTTGACCTATCAGTAAGTCAAACCCAAAATTCTTGAGTCTTCAGTGACTCGGAAATGATCCTCAACCCATCAGTAAGTCAAGGATTTCTAAAATTTATGACCCCTCAGTAGGCCAAATATCCAACCCATCAGTAGGCCAGATTTCTGCATTCATCCCTTTTGACTAAGCAACAATTTAGTCAAAGGGGTTCCTCCGTATGTGGAAGTTTCCTAGTCATCCTCCCATCCAGTTGGTTGGATGTTAGGGTTATTGACTTGGTCTCTTGGCAAAGGAGGTGCATGTGGGATAGGGAGTGCACGTCGTCCTGGAGCATCTTTATCAGCATTGAACTCTAAGACTTGCTCTGGATTATCTCTCTTCGAACTCTGTTCCTCAAAATATTTTTCCCAATCAAAGAATGTCACTATAGAAGCTGAATCCTTAGTTTCTTGATCAGTTTCAAAATCATTGTCTTGAGAAACAGTGAAACCAAAAGGAGATAAATTAACTTGAACAGGACATTTGAAGAAAATGTCCCTCCTGTTCCCCACATTGAGAGGTTCAATGTTGGAAAAGTTCTTCCCAAAATCAGTAGTATTTACTTCACAGTGGAAGTAATTCTCATCTCCTCTTATGAATTCTAACTGACCTTGTTCGTTCCACAGAAACATAATTTGATGGAGAGTAGAAGGGACAGCACCAACTCCGTGGATCCACTCTCTGCCCAAAAGGAGATTGTAATTGGCTCGAGAAGGTACCACTACAAACATAGTGGTCCTTGTGATTGAACCAACCTTTATGTCAAGCGCAATACAACCTTGAGATTTTGACTTCTTCCCACTAAAGTCAGTGATAACCATGTTATGTGGGATCATGTCTGCTGATGTTTTGTATAACTTTTTGATGAGATGTTCTGGAATTAGATTAATTGCAGCACCACTGTCAACCAGAACCCTCTGGACTATCTTTCCCTCTGTCTTTGCTTTAATGAAGAGAGGTTTGAGATGAGACTTCATCTCTTCAGTTGGTTTCTCGAAGATAGCAGCTTCTTTGACATTGAAGGGGTTTGTTTCATGAATGATAACAGGACCCTCCTCTTCATCAAAGTGATCTTCTTCTTCTATCATTTCAACTGGAGTAGAAAAATCCAAAGGCAGCACAGACACCACATTACATATCGCTTGAAGATCATCAGGAAAACCTGTCTCAAACTTAGAACTGGCATCATCATTGTCACAATCCTCTTCAACCCATTTTCCTTTGTCTTTGATATTTTTAGTCAAAGGCTTGGGCTGCAGAGAATCAACTTCAGCTTCTGACTCTGCTTGGAATTCAGGGACCTTGACCTGCTTCCTCTTCCATTGATACCTATTCTTATGATTAGGTTTCTGTTTGGAGCCAGAGGCATGGAATTGGTGGTTTGGACAAGATTTTCCAAACTGTAAATTTTTGGTATCAGGCTTCTTGACTGCCATTCTGTCCAAATTTCCCTTTTCTGATAAATACCATTCTAGCACATCTTTCTCAGAGAGATAAACGCTTGGGACAAGTTGTTTCATCTTTCCCCAGTGGTTATATCTACCATTGATATTGGTTTGGCGCTTGGAAGCCAACCAATTATAGTAGCATTTGACATCAGAGGCTTCATATTCTCTGGCAGCATCCATGTCAAACAAAGCACTGCATCTCGAGCAAAGGGCAATGTTTTTACCCTCGTCTTTCTTCTTGCACAGATAGTCAACCAGAGACTCATCTTTACTGGGATAAATCTTTTTCTAATGCTTCTCATATTGTTCTCTAAGATACCTGGAATCAGAAATGAGCCTCTTATCTGAGATCTCCACCATATTGATCTCAAGTTCTACATGCTCAGCCAAGTTCGCTTCTGCTGGTAGAGGATCAGAATCCACCTTCATTGTGGGTTTGGTGGTCTCAAACTTCAGCCTGCCAACTTTAATGGCCTTTTGAATAAGATCCCTGAAACGAATACAACCATTAGTAGCATGACCAATCTTATTATGATACTTACAGTATTTTCTTCCTTTCAATTGGTCAGGAGTCAAAAGCTTATGATCATCTGAAAGCAACAATTGCTTGTCTTTGACTAAAACATCAAAAATTAAATCTGCTTTAGAAATGTCAAAGCCATAAACCTTTTGACTCCAGGTTTCGTTTCTATTACTAGTTTCTTTACCCATATTTGGGTATAATGATTTTCACGTATTTGGAGGCCCAGGTTTAAGTTCAGCTACATGAACCTCACCCTCTGACTCCTCTGTCTCAATTTCAACAGATTCATTGGCACCAATGTAGGCTATTTTAGGATGATTTACACTTTTCTTATTGTTGTTGGCTTTTTCAGCGTACAAGCCCTCAATTTGCCTAACTCTATCAGCCAATTGAGCCATATCTACAATGTGATGATCAAGAACCTTCTTCTTGACTGGATAATCCAAACCCTTTACCGCCATTTTGACTAGTTCAACCTCAGGGATTGGCACAGAACATCTTGACTTGAATTTTCTAAATCTAGTCAAATAATCATCTATAGGCTCATTAGGGAACCTACAAATACTAGATAAGTCAGCCAAGGCTATTCTCACTTCTCCTCTATAAAATTGCTCATGGAATTGCCTTTCAAGTTGGACCCAAGACCTGATACTATTTGGGGTCAAGGTTGTAAACCATTAAAAGGCTTCCTTAGTCAAAGAACTAGGAAAGAGCTTCATTTTTAAAGCTTCAGATGCAGCTAAATCACCACATTCTAAAGTAAACCTTGCTACATGTTCAACAGTAGATTCTCCCATCTCTCCAGCAAATTTAGTAAATTTGGGAATTTTATATTCCCTAGGCATGTCCATTGCTTGTACTTCATAAGGAAAAGGAGAAGAAAACAACATTTTATCTGAAAAGCCAATGTTAAACCCATGCCTATTGAGGGTCTGTTCGACCATTCTTTCTACATTAAGATTTCTGATTTGCTGGTTGTAATCCTGATAATACATTTGATTATTAGGATTAGGATTAGGATGAAGCATTCCCTGTTGAAAATTATTTTGAAAAATATCAAAAGGTTGATTACCTGCGTTGTTATGTGCAAATTGCAAAGGACCTTGCCCCCCAGTCCTATTCAGGTTAGGATTGTTTGCAAAGAGGTTAAAAGCACCTCCATTATTAAAACCAGGGTTCAGGTTGGTGTTTTGACCTAGATTGACTCCAGTATTAAAACCATTGTTAAAACCAAAGTTTAAATTACAAGCATTACCCGTGTTTTGACCAAATCCCAGATTGTTAGTCAAACCCAAAGTCTGCCCAGAATTTAAATTACCATTAAATCCCATGATTTGATAAGGAATTTGATTATTAGCAGCCCCAACATTCTGGTTTGCTATAGGGGTATTGGCAATGCCATTGTTTTGCCCATAATTCTGGCCTACTAAAGGCCCTTGGGCTTGATTGAGACTTGCATTGAAGCCTTCTCCTGCTTGGTTTAGGTTTTGACCAATTGCGAATTGGCTTTGACTAGCTATTCCTCCAGGAGTAAAATTGTTCCCTATTGACTGAATGGCATTAGCATTAGGATTCCCTATTTGATTTGAGAGTTGGCTAATACCATCTCTACTCAAAGTATTATTTTGAACATGATTATTACCTTGTCCTGTTATAGAATTCCTATTGGGTTTTGAATTAGCTCTCATCAATTCTAACATCTCAGAAAAGTTCTGAGACATAGGGGATAAAAATGATCCCAAATGTTGTGCCAACACATTGGCAGTGGCTCTATTTGAATTTTGAACCACTTCTAAGAGATCATCGCATGTTATTCCATTAGTACTTCCTAACGGGTTTTGACTAGATTGAAATCCCCCTTGTTGTTGAGCCAAAATCCTGCTCTGTCTGCCCGTTGACGCAGAAGCAGGGTCTATGTTTTCCCTAATTATTCCCATCTGATTCGCCTGAGGACCTTGTTGATGGGTAGTTATCCTAGTAGCAAATACAAGGGAAGTCTGAGTACCTTGTGCATTGTTATTCCACCCGGGAGGCATACCCCATAACGGAGCAGAGGTCGTGTTAAGGGTGGTTGCAGAAGTAAAAGGACTTCCAAATGAGGAATTTTAACCCATGGCTGTTGTCATAGCCTGGGTTGGATCATTTTGATTATTATTCAAACTTGTTGAAATGATCCTTTCAGCATTTGTACTTGTAACTCCAGCGGTGGAATTACCTATGCTTGCAGTAGTTGAAGAACTACGAATTGGGGTCGAAGCCATTCTTTCACTATAATTTTCTCTACTGATTACCTTACCACTCCTTAGTCGCATAGACTAAAGAGAACATAAAAGAGAAATCAGAGAAAACGTATGGCACAATTCAAAAAGAATTTTTGTTTCTTTTTGAATATAGAGCAGTTTAGGTCAGTTATGTTATTGTAGATGTCATTTTCAAAGAGTTTGACACAAATAACTACCTAATAATGAGAATGTGAACGAAGACAAACACAATGATTAAAATGCAATGTAACTGAAACAAGGATATGAGCATGAATACATCATAACACGTATTATGTCAGAAAATAGAGCATAATAATAATTTCAAGATAAACTGCCTTTACTCTCTGCTTAGTCAGAGAACTCCAACAATTATTCAAATGAGAACAATGCAGTAGTAACAAATTCCTGGGAATTTGAAAAATCTGCGAAAGTGAATAAACTTGAAAAGTCTACAGTAGTCACAAGTCCAGGAACTTGAAAAATCTTTAGTAGTGACAAGTTTACAGGGTGTATAGTGTAAATACACAAAAGAACATGAATGAAACTTATTTTGATTAAAGAAAACAAGTCTCACCGGGCGTGCCAATTTGTTTACCGGATTTTTGACAAACCTAAATAAACAACTATCCAGATTTATTAGTGAGGAAGGGAATAGAGTCTTCCTTCAGTTATGGGGTTCTTTGTCATAAGTTAATGTTCTTTTGACTAAATTGTGCGCCTGAATTTAAAGTGATGGAACAAAGTAAAAAAAAAAACAAAAGTAGATTGCAATTGAAAAATGAACTAAGAATTAAATTAGAAATACTACATTTAAACGCATATATGGATGCATGAAGTCAATGAAGTATTGATACACAGTGAAAAACAGAAAAATACAGAAAACAAAGCATGACAAGGTATGCAAGTAAGAGGGTAATCCATGATAACTCACGTGTAACCCGTAATGTAGCCATGTTCAGCCATGTTTGTCGAGGACGTAGGCGTATTAAGGCGTTAGTTTGGGTGTTTGGAGTGTTTAGGATAGTAATCTCTGTCTTGCAAAGAGAACTCGTCCTCTGCAATGTATCCACATGCCCCTTTTTATAGTTTTCTTGGTCTGTTTTTGTCCAATGATGATTAGAGACAAAACCAATAACTATTTTAATCATGGCGTGAGATTATGACACATAGGAATTGCGTAACTTCCTATCTAATGTGTCATTCTTTGATCAATTTGGCGGTTAACAAGATTACACGGTCACACATGTCTTTTCATGATTGGCCATCTATTTTGCGCGAGGATTGTTGTGTTGTCCTACTACCCATCTGCCACTTGTCTCTGTGATTGTGCTTCCTACTGATTCGCTTGAGGATTCTCCCATAACTTAGCCATTTCTTCTACCTCTGTTTCTGTCAAAGCCTCTTGTCTCTTGGACCTGCTTCTGTTTGTCAATTTTGTTGCCTCTCTGTTTTTGATCCTCTTTCTTTTAATCTCTTTGTCAAGGAGAGTTTTTCTTAATAGTCAAAGGGCTAGCGCTTATTGACTAGGGCTTGTTCCATATCTTTGACTAATAAACAAAATTTATTTTGGTACCAACAGATAACTATTGAAGCTGAAGAATGAAGAACAGAAAATGACAATTATTAGAAGTTTACCAATTTGATGTATTATTTACAAGTGTTGTTTAGTATATATTTTTGTAGAAAATTATGTATTAATCATCCACAATTATATGTAAGTTAGTTTTTTATAAAAATAAGTTATAAGTTACTATGATTTCAAGTGTGAAATCATGAATTATTTTAAACTTATGGTATTTATATTATTTTCTTGAATAAGAAAGAAATTAAATGTGTATAAAAAGGTGTTACATTAATGGTATCAGAGCAGTTTATCCAGCTGCCCTGTGGATTGATTTTTGGTTTTAAAACTGCATATATGTTTGTATGTTTATAAATACGTGAATATATATTATGGTTGAATTGGATGTGAATGCTATTGTTTGTGATTTGCTATTGTTTGTGGATGCATTGAATGTAATGGAATGAGTAGTGAGTTGAAAGAAAATATTTTATATGTGATTTTTATGGGTTTTGCAAGTTCTAATAATGGATAATGAGCGTGATCAACTCATTATTTTGTTTATTATATATGCAAAGAACCATACACTCACAGCTTAATCGAAAATTTTATTTTATGATTGTTATCTAAAGTATATTTTATCACTATAATTTGTTAGTAATTATAAAATAAGCAAAACAAAGTGTAAAAAGAGAATAGTCATTTTGTAATTATGATGGTGAGATATACTAAAGTAGAGTTATAATTCCCCAAGGTTTCTATAGAAAATTTTAGGAGTTAAGAATTGATTTTTAGTTTGAGTGTTTGCGAATGAATTTTTTTTTGTTATATCATGTTAATTGTATGAAGTTTTGTTTGCTAGCTACTACTAACGTTGAGTTATTGTCAATTAAAAGCATAATAATGTGAATTAATATTTTGTTGAACTTATGTCAATTGATTGAGATATTTATTAGTCGACTTATTGTATATAGGTAAGTTATTTCAATGAGAATTTGTGTATATTTTGAAATTTTATATGTTTTAATATAAATTGTAGAAGATAGCATGTCTTACTAACAATGATTTCTAAACCTAACTGACTTATGTGTATTAAATTATATATAAATGTTCATGTAGAAGTTGTGAACTTGAAGAGATAAGTAATTTTTTTTAATCACATTCGTTTATAATGAGTATTTTGATTTTAACTTGGTGTTAATTTGCAACCTCTTTAGTGGTTATGTTAATAGTTCGTTTACTTAGTTAACTTTTAAATGTTAACAATATTGTTGTTGATGCTCATTAATATAATTCATATACGTGTGAAGTTATTGCGGGTTAATGTCAGTGTTCTTTTTAATCTATCATAACTTCAATTAGGTAAAAATTTTGACACCTCTTTAGAGAACTTACCTGACAGGGTCACCGTTAAAATCTTCTTTGCCTTTTATGAGATGTATTTTTCCTATTTCTATTTGATTTTTCTTTTTTCTTTACTTTAGATTTATAACCTATCTTATTCTCACAATTTTTCTCTATTATCTTATGATGATAAAATATTTCTTCAAACATTCTCATTTCACCGACTACACTAACCGTTTCCATCTTCAAAGTTTCGTGAAATAATTGTAGTTTTAGATCTTGGAAGAATATTTCAGATCTTGTTTTAAGAACATCAATCATAAAATATTTTTGTGAGATCTATCTTATTTTTTTTAGTAGGGTAGCATTAAGCTAAGATAGAATTAAAATCATTTTATTTTTCTTACAACTTTCATTTTGTTCATCGTACATAGACAAAGAAATGGCAAAACAGAGCAACAAACAGAAGGAAAATAGCAAGACGAATTAAAATGTAAGGAAGCAATTCCTCAGGAAGATTAATAATAACGAAACCGAAAAAGATTGGAAATAGAAAAGCCGATATGATTAAGACTATGATCATGCCATCACTTGACATTGTACAAACCTGTTATTGCCATCTAGAAATTCCACCAAAAAACTTGCAAACCTGTCACAACCAAATAACCTTCACCTTCTTTGCTTTCGGATCCACCTTTGAAACTACTATCTCAAGCTTGTCTTTTGTGTGTTTTTATCATTAGATCAATGTTATTCGTAGTGGTGATGTCAACCAAACTTGTGTTATGTGTGATGGAAAGGAAAAAAGAAGAAAGAGGAGCAAGGTAAGGTTAAGAAAGAGATGAGAATGGAAGAGAGTAAATGAGAGAAGGAGGGATCAAAGAGGAAGAGAGCAGCGGCGAAAGAGAAGGAGAGAGGTGTTATATATATATATACTTAGAGTTAGAAGAGGGAACCGAACCGGTTGGCTTGGCCGGTTTAATCGTGAACCGCTATAGCGTCTGGTTCGGTAAGCTAAATAGATTAGTCATGTATCTGAACCAAAATAAATGGTGAAAATAGTGCAATCCAATATTAAGTTTGTTTAACCAAATGAACCAAAGTATTTGGGTTTCAACTGTATTCATTTAGGATACATCTATACTCTAAAAAAAAATACTAATAGAACAAATTTGGGTAATTTGTTGAGTTAAAAAAAAATGATTGTGGTTAATAATGATAAGTGAGTAAAGGATTTAAATTCTAGATGAAAATTATATGGTTTTATTGGTGGTAGTAGCAAGAAAAGGTTAGTATCCCTTCCTAGTTGAAGAATTTTAGTACTTGGGAAGTGAACAGAGATTCCACAACATACTAGAATTTGATTATTAGTATATGGTCCTATTCTAGAGTAGTATAATTAACTTGAGTGATCATTTTTTTTATTAGAAACATGTAATGTTCATCTTACCTAAGTGTTGTATAGTTCATTCTACTTTCATAGATGAATATTTTGTTAGCAACAAATATAAGTGGTATGATAATCAAAATCATACTGCAAATCTATAAACTATATTAAGTAGTATTTGTTTTGTATATACATGTGTGTGATATTGATTAATATGAATTTAAATTGGATCTTTATTTTTATTTTATTTTATTTTTTTTAGGAAAAATATTTGTTAAAGATTTATTATTTTTTTATTCAATATGGTATATGACACGTTGAATATGTCTGTATAACATGGTATGAGACACGTTATATTTCATTTGAAATAATGTATATTCATATTTCTTCCAGAAAATAGAATTAGGAGATTTGATAATGGAAAGATCAATATTGGTTGTATCATTCAATGTTTTGTGGTCAATGTTACAAAACAATTAAGAATGAGTAATTTATTTAGCTATCAATTTTGACATACCCATAGGCGTGACTCTTTTTAGGATGAATCTTTCATAGGATTATTAGGGACAAAACTAATGGGTTATGGTGAACTTTTTCATCGATAATGGAATATGCATCCAATTATGTAGTAGAGTAAATCTCTTTTTCAGTAAGGAAGGAGGATATGTTTAGACATTTCTTTTATAACGAGAAATAGTATGTATGACTTTCAACAAAGGAAAAATTGATAGATTATGTAGGTAAATAGTCTATTATTTAGATTAGTTGAAGATATATATATGATTAGTTTATAATGGTGGTTGTCTTAGACTGAACTTTTTGTTTGAGTCTATTGATATATTATTTCATTTGATAATTTGATGATTATAGAACGATGCGAATTTTGATGACAAAATTTTTAAAGGGAGGGGAGAAATGTAACATCCTCCTTAATAGCTTGTACAATTCATTTTTCTTTAGAATATATATAGTATTTAATTTAAAGTTGTTTATCAAAAATAGTGACAATTAGATAATAATTATTTCAAATAGTTAGATTTGGGTAAAATTTATAGTATTTTGGTTTTTGGTGGCGGAATATTATAATTAAGCTTTGATCAAAATAGTAGAATTTTCAAAGTTAGTTTGATATGTAAACGGATTTAAATCTGTTCCTAAGCCTTAGGAAATAAATTATATTAAAATAAGTTGGTACAGAGACAATTAGAAATAAATGTGTTAAGGGTATTAGAATGAATTATAGCTAATTATAGAATCACGTTTTATTGTTAGAGGATTCCTAGTTAGTTAAAAATAATTTTAAGGCTTAGTCTTAGAGTAAATTAATAATTACTCTTAAAGACATATTTATGCCTTAAAAATAGTTATAGATTTTCAAAAATACTAGAAAAAATTACTATAAGCTAAGAATTATAGTTAGAATTTATTAGTATAGTTAGACTGATTTAGATAATTGTAAATTAGAATTTATTATATGAAAAATATTAGAAATAGTACTATTACTATAATATTATATAATAATATTATTATATAAAAAGAGGTGACTTAAGTCACCTAAGCTCATTATTGAGCTTCTGCAAACCAGAAAGCGAGAGAGAAAGAAACGAGAGAAAGAGAGTAATTTACGGTGGCTAGATGATGGCCTTAATGCGATCGGTTCGTGATGGAGCAGTTAGGAGAAATATTCTACGCGTCGAGATCTTTAATTCTACCAGTTCAGATTTTGAAATAGACAACTTCAGTATTTGCTCTGGACCGAGGTAGGGGCTTTACTGTATTATTTTCTACTATTTTAAAAGTAAGATGTATATCTTTAAAACCTACTAGATGAATGGATTCTATTGATAATTTATTTAAGTTAAATGGATAATTTTTATTTTGTTAAGTAGTACAGATTTATACTATCTAGTTAAAATTAAAATTTTAAAACTTGTCCTATATTATTTTTAAGCTTATTGAAATGTTCATTATTAGTGACTTAATGAAATTTGTGTAAGAATAAAAGTTGTGGTTCATTGACACTATTCATACGCGTATTTTACAATTTGTATGCGTATTTTACTATTCATACACGTATTTTAATATTCATACACGTATTTTACTATTCATACGCATATTTTACTATTCATACAGTATTTATACAATATTCTATTATGTTATTACAGTTTATTAATACTTGTTATCTAAGTTGAAAAGTGTTGAAATCACTAGGGACGCCTAGTGATGAAGAGTTATTTTGTGCACTGAGAATAATAATACGTAATACTCAGTCACAATGATTTGAGAAATGTTGGGGTGAAAATACCACGAGGCTACAATGTACCTGTGCCAACCCCAAGGCTAGCATGTGTTAGTTGCAAATGGCTTAACACATGGCGAGAAAACATGTCATTATCCAAGTAAATGTTCATTTGAGGAGATGGAGTGTAGAGGGATTCATTATCCGTTAGAGTCTGAGTGAAGTCCTCTTACACCAGGAACAGTTGTGTTTTGTGTTGGGTCGACCAGGACAGACTGTTACCAATAGGGCTTGTACACCCCTGATTTTTTCTCCAAAAGAAAGAAATTTGTAGAACATGCATCATGATAGAAATAGAATCTTGCATTATGTATTTGGTTATAGTTTGGATGAATTTACGATGATGTTAGTTGTTTTTTTGAATTGATTGACAATTTGTGTTAAATTGTCTTGTGCTTGAAATCGCAAGTAATAATAATTAGGTTGATTGTGATTAATACTGTGTTTGTACGTTAATGGTGATTATTATATGTGTATGTTTCATATGAGAAAAATATTTTGGTTTCTGGATTATTTCATTTTATAATAAAAAGCAATTTTGATTTCATATAACTCTGAAATCCTAAAATTTCATTAGTTATAAATGTGTTAGAAAATTACTGAGAATGTGAATTCTCACCCCGTTTATTTTCATGTGTATTCGTGGCATTTTAGATGGATAACTATTGAAGCTGAAGAATGAAGAACAGAAAATGACAATTACTTGAAGTTTACCAATTGGATGTACTATTTACAAGTGTTGTTTAGTATATATTTTTGTAGAAAATTATGTATTAATCATCCACAATTATATGTAAGTTAGTTCTTTATAAAAATAAGTTATAAGTTACTATGATTTCAAGTGTGAAATCATGAATTGTTTTAAACTTATGGTATTTATATTATTTTCTTGAATGAGAAAGAAATTAAACGTGTATAAAAAGAAGGTGTTACAATACGGATATTAAGCGGCTTACAAAGCCGACAACCAAGGTCCCTTCAAAGAAGGTGATAAAGGTCATACCAAGATTAAAAGATGTCGTTTAAAGAAAGCAGAAGTTTAAAAGACGCCGACATTACCAGTTAGCAACGACAAATGAGAAAAAATCGAATAACATAGTACGATAGATTCTATTCAAAAGTCAGGTTGAAATTGTCAAGATTACAAGTTAAAGGCTACGATCCGGCAATGATAAATAGTCAAAATAACATTAAAACTAAGTTTCCGCACCATCATCGGCCCAGACGGCGGCTTCATCTTCCTCTTCGACAGCCGGAGGAGAATCACAATTAAACGGCTCCATCGACGCGAGATCTAGAAGAACTGGATTCCGATGATCATGGAAATCCCAGGCTGGATGAAGAGCTACCTTTCTGGTTTTGGCGCTTCCCTTCTGAAAGAAGTCGCCATGTTTAAATTGGATACTGGGAGGTTGAAAACCTTCCCAGACTTGAGGTTGATTAACCATGGCCGGGATAAGAGCCATGGAGGATCCACCCTCAACCACCATAGGTTCAGCTGCACATAAGATCTCAAAAGTATAAAACAGAAGCAAGAAAAATAAAAACACATCAAGTCAAAAAAGGCACAAAAGTGAATCAATCTTACCTTGGGTTACCTGCAGCCTTTTATTTTGGCGAATCTCGCCAGCCTTCAGAGCTCCAGAAGCAGCGGGAGTCTTTCCCCCAAGAGGGGAA
Organism: Cyamopsis tetragonoloba; assembly: GCA_037177725.1. Taxonomy (NCBI): domain Eukaryota; kingdom Viridiplantae; phylum Streptophyta; class Magnoliopsida; order Fabales; family Fabaceae; genus Cyamopsis; species Cyamopsis tetragonoloba. The sequence continues at coordinate 25,211,657 of CM074124.1, forward strand.
CCCCGGGCGGTTGATGCCGCTTTAACACCAACACCCGGGTTACTTCCCACAGCAGCTGCAGCCCCACCTTGAGAAAGTGAATTGGGCGGGTTGGCTTTTCCTTTGCCCTGAGTATCCTTGGACGCTTTGGCGTCTTTGGCTGCCTTCGCGTCAAAACGAGCTGAGAACTTGGTCATGATATCAGCTGTAGACAGAGGAATGTCAGTATATCAAGTAAAAACACCAAAAGTAAAGAAGACAAGGGAGAGATTAATACATAAACACAAGGCGGGACTAGCCCGGGAGGACCCGAGTACATCGCGGCAGTGGATGGGCATCCCCTGGCTGTTGACGAAGTCATGCAAGTAATTAAAAGTCCTTGCATCGTCATCGTCAAGGATGCCGCATTCAAGCTCTTCGCAGGTGAGCGGTTTGGAGTAATGTTCACCTAACCAATATAGAGGGAAAAACGGTTCGCAGTCAGCTTTCTCTTAGAAAGCTATAAAGTCATTTTTCTTGGGCATCACCTTCAAATCCAGATCCTACCGGACTTTGACAAAATCGTCCCACGGAATAAACATCTACGTAACATTCTTACGATGTCGAAAGGATACCCAAGACCAAATTGAAGATCCTCGGTATGGGGCAAACATGTATAGAAATAGGTTAGAAGAATATTTCCACTCGTTGGCCCAGCAGAAAACTTCAAAGGCTTGCAAGAAGGCCCAGCCATTGGGATGAAGTTGAGAGGGGGTGAGATGGAGGTGGTGAAGAACTTCTATCTAAAAGTCTGAGAAAGGAAAACAGATTTTGAATTGGTCAAACATGGCGGTATATGCCATGAAGAAGGCTCTGGTCCCCAGGGCGGCATACGAGCAAATTCTCTCATCATCACCCGAGATCTTCAGTTTGTAGTCCTGAGAAGGATCCGAGGTATAGGAATTATCAAGAGTGTTTGGCCCGTAATGAAAGCACTTTTTCCACTCAGCTTCCACCAATGACAATTGTTGCGGAGACATGATGCCACTAGGCTGGCTTAGCCAGGTAGCCAGAACCCACAACAAGTTGTTAATACCCCGAATGCCAGACCATTCAGTCCTCATCTCTTGCAAATTAAAATGAACCCCGGAAGGACCAACTTGTTCGGCATCGTCTTGTCCACCCTGGGCAGCGGCGACTTTGGTGGCACGGCGGCGGGTTCTCTTGGGCGCCATATCTACAAGTTTATAAGATGAACGATTAGACCCCAGAAAGGAAGAACTTGGAGTAGGAGAGGAAGAAGGTTGATATGCCGGATTAGATTCAGAATCTAGAGAATTGGTCATGGATGACGATAACTCATCTAAATCTGTTAGGCGGTTTTCAAGATCATAACAAGCGAGATTAGTCCTAACTAACATACGACTGGAATTGGTCTCGATTCCGAGAGAATCGCCGGAATTCCTTGACGATTTCTTAGTTACTTCTACATAGATTGGAGGCTATGGATTCAAATCTTTAGACAAAGCGCTCACTCTTTGGGTCACTGATTCTCCACTCTTAGAGCTTTGAGGCGAATATGCCCAGATTACACGAGGTTCAGAAAAGTGAGAAGAATTAACAGAACACATACCTCTTACGAGGTCAGAATTTGGAACTCTCAAGGGTTTGGAGATCGTATTTGCATAAGGCCTAAGCACTTCAGTATTACATGAATTAGAAGAAGAACTTCTGGAAAGGACAATGATTCGCTCATCCATTGAAGAGGAAAGACCACACTAGAAAAACGAGACGAAAAAACCAGAAACCCTAAGAAACAGATTCAAACCCACCCGATAAAAGAAGATGGAGAAAACAGAACAAAATGGGGAAAGAAAGAGAGGTACCTGAATGATGCAGAAAGAGAGAACAGGGGAGACTGGAAGGTAGACCTCTTTCACAAAGAAGGAGACTCGAGAGAGTGAAACTTGCGCTGGTTACATAGAGTTGAAGTTTTTGAAATGAAACAAAAGGGAGAGGGAAACACAATATATGGCAGAAATGACGAAGGCGAGAGAAAAAGAAGTGGTAACCGTCTTGTCACATTAATGAGCGAGTGGCTCGAGACACCACGCAATCATAATGCACGATACCCTATAAAGGCGTGTGGGCACACGCTCCCGAAGGAAGATCAACTGTTTGCACCTAGTGCCGAGTTCAGATCATAGAACCAAGACGATATATGATGTTTACAACTCGGCGACTTCACCACAGGAAAAGTCGACGACTTGGGGGGCAACTGTTATGGCCCGGGATTATGATAACCCAACACCTAGTCAGATGTCGTCTCAGGATCACAAGTCATAACCCGCTCGTATCTAAGAAGATACCAGGTGGGATACACACTACGATGTGTACTCCGAATTGGGCCAAGATGACAATGGTCAGGCCCATGATGACACACGCTCAACCCTAATACGCCCATTATAAATATCCATGGAAGCACACCATGGAAAATACGTTCTATTCTAATATACCACTCATAACCTAAATCGAGAACTAACTTGAGCGTCGGAGTCCTTGCAGGTGACAACACCACCGTTGTGGAGTCAGGACGCCGTGCTGGACATCCAGTATTGATCAAGGACACGCCCACTGCCATCATCTAAGGTTATCTCTCAAGTACAATCACAACACATTCCATAAATAATACTATTTTTTCAAGTGTAGAATACATGTAAACCATATTTTATTTCACACAAAGTATAATTGATAGATCAATTTAATTTAAATCTATATAGATAGGCAAAAGATATAATAAAATATTAAAAGTTTTAATATACACATGCATATAGATAGTATATTTTTAAGAACTTTAAATTATTTTTTTGTAAAGTTCAATTATATATTTTACATTAGGAAGAAAATATATATATTCAATTTACATTTTATGTTTTAAAATGTGTTGTACAAATTTTAAAGTAATCTTTAAAATTTTAATTAAAAAAATGACATTTTCTCACACCATCATAAATACTATTTGTAAAGTGAAGAATATAGATAGATAAAATTAAACTAAATATATAATAAAATATATAAAAATTTTTAATATTCATACAAATATAGATAGTACAAGTTTAATAAGTTTATATTTTTTTTTTAAAGTGAAATTATATATTTTACAAATTTGGTTAGCTCGTAATAATGGGAGTTTTTGTTGGGAGAAGAAGTCCCACATTGCCTAGGATAAGAACTATGATAGCCCTTATAAGGCTTTAGGCAACCCTCTCCTTGTCAGCTAGCTTTTAAGAAGAATTGGGTCTTTTTTAACGGGCCTTTTTTGTTTTTCAAACATCTATCTCAGGTCTCTTTTTTTTTCATGGACTTTGTGCTTCTTGTTTTTTCTTTAATTCTTATTTTGCACTATATTTTTTTTTTGGATAATCTTTGATACCATCTTAGAAATGACATAGGCCTACCTCTCCTAAAAAACTAGCTCATAGGAGGAGGATTGCCCAAGACCTTATAAAGGCTATCAAAGCTCTTATCCTAAACAATGTGAGACTTCTTCTCCTAACACTCTTTTAACCACAAAGAAATTGTTATTGAAGAACTTATGGGTTTAATTTGTATTCGGTCTTGGAATTGGAATAATGCAGCAAAGGTTGTTTTCGGAATCTCATCATCAGCTTGGACTTGCAATTCTCCTTCCAATTTGGTGTGCTTTGATTGATAGCAGGAGGTGGATCAAAATTCATTTATTTTTTCTCTTTGATGGTTGTTTATTGTTACTAAAACTGAATTTATCGAGTGGGAGGTTTTCACTTTGCTGGCTGGCCTGAGTTATATTCATCTCCTGTTTGCTTAATTATTCTTTTGTAAATATTTGAGTACTACTCGCACTCCTTATTTATAATATATTCATTTTTTTAAATTTAAATTTTTAATTGAACTAATGACATTTTCTCACCCCGTCATTAATACTATTTGTAAAGTAAAGAATATCCATAGACAAAAGGAAAGATATAATAAAATATATTAAAAGATTTAATATTCATACAAATACAAATAATATAAGTTTAAGAATTTTAAATTATTTATTTTGTATGTAAAGTACAATTATATATTTTACATTAATATTAAAGATTATAAATTAATATTAAAAATAGATTCCATACTAAATTAATATTTTATATTTTATTGTTTACAAATGTGGTACAAATTTTAAAGTAATTTTTAAATTTTTAATTGAAAAATAACTTTTAGTCAGACCACCATTAATATTATTTGTCAAGTGAAGAATACTTTTACATATAATAATGATAAAAATAACAATAATATACAGAAAATAGACTTTGTTTTTGATGAATTGATGCATCTGGCTCTATAGAAGATAACTAGATAGATACTTCCTCCGTCTCAAAATGTAAGACCCGCTAGAGAGTTTTTGTTTGTCCTATTTTATAGGACCCTTTGAGAATTTTTGTGCACATTTAATTTTTTTTACCATTATACATTTGCTACTCAACTAATTTTGATGAACATTAATCAAGAGAGAGGGGTGATAGAAAGTGGTTAAAAGGGTAAATTTAGAAACTAATACTTTTTGCTAGACAAATTTAATACATTTAACTAAATTAACCACTTTTCTTAATTTCCACAATATTGGTCTAGGGGTCTTACATTTTGGGACGGAGGGAGTACAATTTAATACACACAAGTCAGTGAAGGTATTTTAATTTTCTTTCTTAAGTTTATAACATACTCTTTAATAGTAGTAATTTTCTATTGTAGCCATTGATATAAGTAAACAATAATTTTAATAAAAAAGGTTAAAACAAAATTGTGAAGTAATGTTGTTGGTGCTTAATTAACCATAGTTTTGGTGTTTTAGTGAATTGAGTTTTATTGGACTATTATTTGTAATTTTATTACAATTATATTGGATTTAATTGGTCTAACTTAGTTCATTATTATTTTCTTGTCATATTTTTGTACCGGAAGCATTTTTGGGTCGAAGATATTGAGATTGAAGTGAAGATTATTATTTGGACCACCTTAGAATTTATTTTTGATTGTATTTCTTGTATGGGTCAAAATGTCACTTGAGCCCAACTTTTGTTATGATACAGGTTTACTAGGGTTCTTTACGTATTAATATTTTGAGAGGGCATCAACCACACACTCTCTTAGACTTGTTATCTTGTCATTTTCACTCTTAGCATGTTTATTTACAAATTTTCAAAATAGTTTTTCTATTTTAAAACATTAAACAAAAAACAAAATCAATTTCGGTCACTAGTTTCAACGGTTATTTTTGAAAATATATTTTCTAAGATTTTAAAAATAAATATTTAAAATGTAAATTTATTTTGGTCTTCAGTTTCGTGAATTTGAATTTATATTTGGGTCTAAATATTGTTTCTCTATTTTAGACAACAATTTTTAGAAACTTGTTGGAAAATCATGATTTCTTCCACAAGTGAAACCACAACATATGGTGATTACGGTCTTAAACAGCTATATCGGATCGAAATTAGTCACTTTTAAAGAAATGTAGAATTGTAATTTTTTTGTGATAAGCTATAACCTCAATTTGAAACTTCACAAGCAAGATCTGCGTACTAGAAAATAATGGAATCTCTATGATAACTGATTTATATTGACTTGTTTTGGTAGGAATACTATAATAATAATAATTCATGCATTCAAAATCATTTTAATGAATGATTTTGTTAATTTATATAATTCGAAGAGCTATATGTTACACCTTTTTTATGTTTACTTTTTGTTTGATGGGAAAAATATGCAAGATTATCCAGTTGTGTCCATTTCGTATTCTTGTGGTTAACCCAGATTTTGTAAGAAAATTCAACCTCAAAAATGGAAAATGTAGGGAGATTGAAGGTCACACAACTATGTGATATGTCTGAAATCATTTTAAGATTTTAATTGGGACCTAAATTTGGAAGCTAGTGATGAAGATGCCTTAATTTTTTGTGAATCTTTGATGAGTTTAGCTTAATGTGTTTTAAAAGAAGTAGAAGTTTCATATTGCACTTCAATTGAAAGTGAAGTTGAAGAGATGCTAAGTACGTCTGATTGGAAATCTCTGGAAAAAGATTTGTTTTTGAGGGAGTAAAGATTTTTGGGAAGACCAGGTTTGCTAATCTACTATACTTAAGTTCTTACTAGTATTTTTTTAAAAAAAAATTGTAGTGCGTGGAGAAATGCTAGTCTTCATGAAGTGGGGAAATTTTATAACTTTTTTCCACATGTGCTCAGCAGTTTCCTTACAACCCAGTGCCTACTTTCTGGATTGAAGACTTATCTTGGAAGTTACTAAGTGCATGATTGTTGTTGGAATGTCAAGAATCAATGGATCCACATAAAGTCCAACCATGGATAGTAATGGGAAAATTGATGCACAAGTTAGTATTATAAACATTCACTTCCATATATCTATTTTACTTCTTTTTACTTGGTCATTTTATTTTATTTTGTTTTACTTTTTTCCAAGGGAGTAGAGCAAGGTAGGGAAAGGGGTTGGTGAAGTTAGAAAGTTAGGGCTTGTTCACTTTGCATTTCTATTTTCTGTTTTCATTTAGTATTTTGAAGAATTATCAAAATACAAAACTATCATCTTGTCTTTACTTTTTTTTTTTTTGTACACAAAAAACAACTGAACACACAACCAAAATAAGTTTTCTTGTGTTTTTCAGTTGTTTATGTTGTTTGCACTACAAACCTCAAAAAATAGATAATAAAATTAAAAAAAGATGATAGTTTTGTATTCTAATCATTCATCGAAATAAAAAATGAAAACAAGAAACTGAAATGCAAATAAGCCCTAACTTTCTAACTTCACCAACCCCTTTCCCAACCCTGCTCCCATCTTCTGAAAAAAAAATGTAAAATAAAAATGACCAAGAAAACAGAAAAAAAAAAAACAACAATAAGGAAATAAATGTTTGTAGTTCTCATTGTTGTGTGCATCATTTTTTCTATTATTGCCCACGATTAAATTTTGAGTGAATTCATTGGAACTTGACTTTCCATCAACATTCATGTAGCTTGAAACTTCCATGCAAGTCTTCATGCCGGAAAGTAGGTTCTTCGTTATAAGGAAGCTATAGAACATCTGAGGAACAAAAATATATAAAGGGTTGGTGGGCCTTATGAGAAATGTAGTGGACCGAGGGAAATTTAAAGGGTTCAAAGTAGGAGAAGAAGGAGAGTAGCTGTCCATTTTACAATACACTGATAATACTATAATAATTGGTGAAGCAAACTGGGAAAACTCTGACCGTAAAGGATGTGATGCGTTGTTTTGAATGGTGTTCAAGTTTAAAAATTAATATTAGTAAGAGTAATGTGTATGGGGTAAATGTACAAGATCGGTTTATGTTTGAAGCAGCTGAGTTTTTACATTGTAGAAGAGACGAATTGCCTTTTATTTACCTAGGACTACCCATAGGAGCGGTGGCAAGATGCAAAGCGACCTGGGGGCCGGTCATCACCAAAATAAGAAACAAACTGAAGGCTTGGAAAGGAAGACATTTGTCAATGGGCGGAAGAGCAACTCTCATTAATTCGGTGATTAATAGTATGCCTATCTACTACTTTTTTGTATTAAGAGCTCCAAAAGCAGTTATTAAAGAAATTGAAGGTATTCAGAAGAGGTTCTTTTGGGGTGGAAAAGAGGATGCTAGGAAAATTTCGTGGGTCAATTGGAAGGATGTTTGCAAGCTGAAATTAGAAGGAGGTCTTGGTGTAAAGGATCTCTATTGGTTCAATTTGGCACGGCTAGCAAAATGGGCATGGAGATTTTTAACGGAACCAGATAGTTTGTGGGTTAAAGTGATCAAAGGAAGATAAGTACACTTAGAGTCTGATTTGAAAGCTTTTCAGGAACCTTAATTTCATGCCGAGATGCTCTAAATGGTGGAAAGAAATATGTAAAGTGTGTGATTTGCAAGGCTCAAATTAAACTGGTTCTTCAAACATATAAAGAGGCATGTGGGAAATGGTCTTTTTACTGTTTTTTCCTTGGAAGATCCTTGGCTGGGGAATTCACCTTTGAGGCAACTATTCCCGCATCTATTTCAAGTTTCTGAAAACAAATTGTCCACGGTGGCCAGTTTGATATTTGAACAGGTTCATCTGTCACATTCTGAGAGGATGCGACTTTTTACTTGGTGAAGGCATTTGTTTGTATGGGAGAAGGAACTGCTTTCAGATTTGGCTATGATGATTAAAGATGTGGCTTTCTATCCGACATGGAAGACTCTTGGCAATGGACTTATGCAGGTGCCCAATTTTTTTCTCTGTTAAATCTGCTTATGCTTGTGGCAAAGCTTTAATTGCTCTTCCTCTGGAAGAGGGTGTTATTCTGTTTTCACTTCTTAAGAAGTTATGGAAGGCCTGGGCTCCTTCGAAGGTACAGATTTTTGTATGGTTATTATTCAGAGACAGAATTTCTACTAGAATAAATCTTCGCAAAAGGGGGATGGGAGGTATTGTTTTTAACTTATCTTGTGTTCTATGTGATTCTAGTGATGAGGACTCTGACCATCTCTTTATGAGATGTAAATTTTCCTCACTGATCTGGGAAAGATTCTGCACTGGCAAGGGGTTTATTCTGCAGAGGCAAATTCGATTCAGGATTGGTTCATTCAATTTGGTGGATTCTTTGAAAGGAAGCATGCAAAATGCATGGGTTTAGTGGTGTGGTTTGCAACTGTTTGTTTTATTTACTCTATATATTGTTGAATCTCATGTAAGCACCTCTTGTACTTTGTGTTATTCATCAATACAATTTTGGTTTATCAAAAAAAAATATTTATAAAATTGTCCAGCTAGCTGTTACATTAAAACTGGCATTTCTCAAATACAACCATTTTTTTATTTTTTTAAGAAAACCAATAAGAACCCAAGTTATAAGACCGCCACATTGTTTTCTTATTTTGTTTACTATATATTTTGAAATTTTTTATGGAGATAAGGCTTTTGTCATTTTTTTATATTTTGTATTGTTTTTTCGAAGATAGATAAATAGATAGATAGCACAGAGCATGTTGATTTGATGGTTAGATAGTCAAATTTTAATCAATTGCTCCTCAATTCGAACCTATGCAGGTGCATTTACTTAGTAAAGAAAAATAGATAGATAGATAGATAGATTATATTTTAAAATGTGTAGTATAAATTTTAAAGTAATCTTTGACTTTTTAATTGAAAAAATGACATTTACACACACCATTGTTAATGCTTTTTATCAAGTGAAGAATACAATATATATATATATATATATATATATATATATATATATATATAAATATATATTTTAATTATAAGATATATTCAAATGGAAGGAATTTCAGACAAATAATATTAAAATAAGTTATGTTTCAAAGAAAATGTATGATAAATAATTATATTGAATAAGTTCATTAATATTTCACTACTACGTACAATATTTTTAGGGTAATAGTTTGGATATTTTTTAAAAAATTCATCTATGGTAAAATTATTTTCGTATGGTAAATTTGACTTTATTTATCTATCATAAAGTAAAAGGTCAAAACTTTTAGAAACTTTTATTCTTGACAATGCAATATATAATTGTCATTGTGAGAAGACAAACTTTGGCAAGTATAAGCCTACAAAATTCAACAATATTTTCCCTTAATATTTTCTTATTGTCATCGTATTATATGCTTATACTTAGAATTTTTTTTAAATAAAAGGCCACCTTATGCGTCTTGCCGTTAAAATCGGATATTGACCATGGAGAAAATGTTGCTTACTAAAATTATTTTTCAGTTTTATTCTCTTGTTTCCAAAATGCATTACCAATGCACCCATTTTTTTTATCCGCAATGATAATATAAATATATAAGAGTACCAGAGGTACCAAGAAAATACAAGGATCAAGCGGTACACACTCATTCACCATCAGAATGGCAAACCAAAGAGGTACCGAAAAAATCAAAACATAACTTACAGACACTGAAAAATTAAAAAATCAGCCCAAGGAAGGTGGAAATCCAGAATTTCACATACACTTAAAACATGATCATAGCCCCACAAAGCAACACACTACTACAACATCCATCATAGCACAATATTCGCCAACACATACTCTAAACACACCTAAAAAATGCAACAAAAAAACTTTAGCTACAAACATCAAATGATGACACCTAGAAACACAAAAGTCTATATATACTAGACATTGTAAATCTGTCTACACAGAAATTAAGTGCTATACGGCTCTAAGCACCAACTCCTAATGGGACCTTGCTTTTTTTTTTGTACCTCTAGCTAACCATTCCCAAGAGTACCACTTGATCATTGCACCCATTATGCGTTGCATATATGTATTTTTATGTATTTTTTTATTTATTAATGAGTTTTATTTTTTTATGATGTATTTTATTTCAAATCATAGGTAAAGTTAAAAAAAAAGACAAATTATAATAAAAAAAACTTAAATTCACTTATAATATAGATATTACAATATAAACTTCTAATCCAATATTTGAAAAATTTCCTTAGATTTATAAACTTAAGAGCATAAAAGTTTTGAAGCAATCAATAAATAATTAGTTATTTGTTCGAATACAAAAGTGAAGAAAACTTTAAGTAACCAATATACTATACATTTTAAAGCATCTGGTGCACCTTAAGATTAAAGAGAAACACGCGCGCGGTTAAATATTTCTCCAAAATAAACCTCGACAATTGCATTTATAGGAAAATCCGTAAAAAAACATCTTCAGCAGACAAGGAAATAACGCCTTGCTTCCAAGTCTTCAAGAAAGAGTAAAATGTAATCCTAATATAGGTTCACCATTTATCACATAGCAATAGAAATTAACAACAAAACTATCTAAATTGCACTGTCACCAAGCAAGATCAACATCCTCAACCTTTAACAAGTCACTTTTCGAGGTGGTCTTGCATGTCTAATAAAAAATGTGTAATGAGTGACAAAGTCATCCAGTGAGTGCAACCCATGCATAGGCAGTGTAAAGTGAAACGTCTAGATGAACATGCATATAACAATTTCGTGTTGAGCTCATAGCTTAGGGGAGCGTCCTCCCCTGTCTGTCTTGGCAATAATTATGTATTTTAAGTCAACCATCCACATAATTTCAGTCTGTAACAATATATTCATTGTCCAAAACATATTTTACTTTATTATTGTGCAATATTACATTTTCTTAATATTCGATAGTCTAAGTGAAAACCTTTAACTTGTGAAACTCAAAACTATCTGCAGAACCGAATTCACGCCCATGCAACCTCACGTACTAATCAATTCGTCCCAATTATACTTTTAGAAAAGCAGAGGGCCTGATTAAACCTATAATAGCTATAGGTGGATTATTATTTAAATTTCTAGAATACCGAAACTTACTATAAATTTATCGGAAGCGATGATTTTACATAAACAGAAAAAAAAATTAGTTAGGTGAGAATATATGCAAGAAAATAAAGGTAGGGGTTTCATGGTTAAAATCGAAGAAAGAAAATATTTAATCCTGAATCCAAAAATTTAAGAAGAGTCCACCTACCACGATTGTTTTCAAAATATTTCCAAGTAATTGAGAAGGGATTGGTGAATAATGTAAGTTGATTGGAAACATATGACGACACAGGGAAGTAACTACAACAGACCTTACAATTATTGTTTTCATTAATTAGAAAATAAATAGCTAAATGTTAAGTGCCTTGATATTGAGCAATTCTGGCAATATTAATTAATTGAATTTCAATTAAAGTTTCTAATAACAATTCCATTCACATTTTGGACATTCCTCATCAAATGATACAAAAAATATAGATTTCAGTTGGTTAAAAATTAAGGTTATCAAAAATTCAATTAAAGGTTGAAAGAAAAGTGCACGGAAAATTCTAAGAGAAAAATAACATCATGTAACTTGATAAACAATTATATTATAATCCTCAAGAGGGATTATTAGAAATTATTTCTTGGGCACCCAACCAACTACATTAAAGTGAGAGTTACACTCACAAGATAAAAGTCTAGATGAAAGAATAGCTCGATCAATAGCACAATCGCTTCCTCGACACTTGCTTCCATTTCACGGGTTCGCCTTTCAACAGAGTGTCTCATGGTGGTGTTTTTTTCAAGTGTAGAATACATGTAATCTATATTTTATTTCACACAAAGTTTAATTGATAGATCAATTTAATTTTACTCTATATAGATAGAGAAAAGATATAATAAGTATTAAAATTTTTAATATACAAATTCATATAGATAGTATATTTTTAAGAATTTTAAATTTTTTTAAAAGTGTAATTATATATTTTACATTAGGAAGAAAGAATATATATTCAATTTACATTTTATATTTTAAAATGTGTTATACAAATTTCAAAGTATTGTTTAATTTTTTAATTGAAAAAATAACATTTACTCACACCATCATTATTACTATTTGTAAAGTGAAGAATATAGATAGAGAAAAGGAAAGATATAATAAAATATATAAAAAGTTTTAATATTCATACAAGTATAGATAGTATAAGTATAATAATTTTATATTATTTTTTGTAAAGTGTAATTATATATTTTATAAATTTGGTTAGCTGGTATTAATGGGAGTTTTAAGAACAAAGAAATTGTTATTGAGGAACTTATGGGTTTAATTTGTATTCGGTCTTGGAATTGAAATAATGCAACAAAAGTTGTTTTTAGAATCTCAGCATCGGCTCGGAGTTGCAATTCACTTTCCAATTTGGTGTGCTTTGATTGACAGCATGAGGTGGATCAAAAGTCCTTTATTTTTGCTCTTTGATGGTTGTTTATTGTTACTCATACAACATTTATCGGGTGGGAGGTTTTCATTTTGCTGGCTGAGTTATATTCATATGTTGTTTGCTTAATTATTCATTTGAAAATATTTGAGTACTACTCGTACTCTTTATTAATAATATATATATATATATATATTAAAAAATCTTTAAATTTTTAATTGAACTAATGACATTTTCTCACTCCATCATTAATACTATTTGTAAAGTGAAAATTGTCGATAGAGAAAAGGAAAGATATAATAAAATATATTAAAAGTTTTATTATTCATGCACATACATATAATATAAGTTTAAGAATTTTAAATTATTATTTTTGTATGTAAAGTATATCTATATATTTTATATTAATATTAAAGATTATATATTAATATTAAAAGTAGATTTCATGCTAAATTTATATTTTATATTTTGTTGTTTACAAACGTAGTAGTAAATTTAAATTAATCTTTAAATTTTTAATTGAAAAATGACCTTTAGTTAGATCATCATTAATATTATTTTTCAAGTGAAGAATACTACTATGTATAATAATGATAATAATAAGAATAATAAATAGAAAGTGGATTTTTCTTTTTAATGAATTGATGCATCTGAATCTATAGAAGATAGCTAGATAGATACAATTTAATATACACATGTTAGTCAAGGTATTTTATTTTTCCTTTCTTACGATTATAACATACTCTTTAAACACAGTAATTTCCTGTTGTAACCGTTGATATAAGTGAAAAATAATTTTAATAAAAAAAGATAAAACAAAATTGTGAACTAATGATGTTGGTGCTTAATTCACCATAGTTGCGGTGTTTCAATGAATTGAGTTTATTGGACTATTATTTATAATTTTATTACAATTATATTGGATTAATTTGTCTAATGGAGTTCATTATTATTTTCTATTCATATTTTTGCACCTGAAACATTTTTGAGGTCGAAGATATTGGGATTGAAGTGAATACTACTATTTGAACTACCTTAGGATTTTTTTAATCTTATTTCTTGTATGGGCCAAAATGTCACTAGAGCCCATCTTTTATTAGGATACAAGCTGACTAGGGTTTTTTAAGTGTTAGTATTTGGAGAGGGCAGCCACCACACACTTTCTTAGACTTGTTATCTTCATTTTCACTATTTTTGCTTTGCTAAGGTTTCCTGTTTTCTTCTCCTTCCTTGGTTTTCCGTTTTGTTTTGCTATGTTCCTTCGATCCATGGAAGGCTAAACTCTTGTGATCAACTTTCCGGATAGATTGCAAACAAGTTCTCAAGGTATATGTTTTAATTTCGTTTTTGTTTCTACTCTTTTCTTCATTTGTTAATGTCGTTTTTCTTTTGTTTATGTTTGAATATGGTTCTGAGTTTCATGCTTAATGGATTTGGTCTTCTGTTTTGATCTTAAACTCGTTTTCACAGTTTGTTAATGGTGTAGTTTCAAGATAAGTGTGATGGATACAACTTGCTTAATCATGTGTGATTTCAATGATTTCTAGTTTTTATAGTCATCTTAGGTTTTATAGATGCTTAAGTTATGCACTTGTTATCATGAAAATCATTGATGTTTAATGGAAGTAGGGAACCATAGATTAATTGAAACTGAATTAGGAATTACGAAGGAGTAGAAATTATGTTTTTTAACCAAAGATGTAATTGATTGCAATTGAACTAGGAATTTAATTTACTTCTCTTACATATAGTTTCAAATCTGTTTAATTAATTCAATTTGTGAAACACCCCATTTCAAGCACTATGTGTTTGAGCCTTTGTCTGAAAATTGTCCTTCGAAAACGAACGACTTCTTAGTTATGCAGTGATTTATATAACCACGTTTATAAACTTTCATGTAACATATGCAACATAACTGCGGTTAAAATAGCGCTTTATCAAGTATTTTCTTGTGTAGTGAGATCAATATAATGTTACCTAGTATATGTTCTTGTGCCTTCTATGAAAATTTAAGTAATTTTTATATTTTGATGTAGGATGAGCCAGATGAAAATCTAGAACTTTGGCAGGTTTATTCACAGATTTTCAAAATAGTTTTTCTATTTTTTAAACATAAAACAAAATACAAAATCAATTTCAGACACTAGTTTCAACAGTTATTTTTGAAAATATATATTTTAAGATTTTAAAAACTAAATATTTAAAATGTAGATTTGTTTTGGTCTTCAGCTTCCTGAACTTGCATTTATATTTGGGTCTAAATATTGTTTTTCTTTTTTAAACACCAAATTTTAGAAACTTGTTGGAAAATCATGATTTTTTCAACAAGTGAAACCACAACATATTGTGATTACGGTCTTAAACAGCTTTATCGCATCGAAATTAGTCACTTTTAAAGAAAAGCTTAATTGTAATTTTTTTGTGATAAGCTGTAGCCAAAATTTGAAACTTCACCAGCAAGATCTGTGTACTAGAGAATAATTGAAACTATATGATACCTGATTTATTGACTTGTTTTGGTAGGAATATTATAATAATAATAATTAATGCATTCAAAATCATTTAAGATAAATGATTTTGTTAATTTATATAATTGGAAGACCTATTACACATTTTCTATGTTTACTTTATGTTTGATGGGGAAAATATGCAAGATTATCTTGTGATCTCAAGTTCGTTTTCTTGTGGTTAACCAAGATTTTGTAAGAAAATTCAACCCCAAAAATGTAAAATGTAGGGAAATGGAGGGTCACACAACTATGTGATATGTCTCAAATCATTTTAAGATTTTAATTGGGACCTAAATGTCGAAGCTAGTGATGAAGAAGATGCCTTAATCATTTGTTAAACTTTGATGAGTTTAGTTGAATGTGTTTTAAAAGAAGTAAAAGTTTCATGTTGCACTTCAATTGAAAGTGAAGTTCAAGACATGCTAAGTACGTCTGATTGGAAATCTCTATAAAGAGATTTGTATTTGGAGGGAGTACATATTTTTTGGAAGACCAGGTTTGCTAACTTTCATACTTAATTCCTTATTGGTATTTTTTAAAAAAATTTGTAGTGCGCAGAGAAATGGTAGTCTTCATGTAGTGGGGCAATTTTATAATTTTTTTCCTCATGTGCTCGGCAGTTGCCTTACAACCAAGTACCTACTTTCTAGATTGAAGACTTAGCTTGAAAGTTACTAGCTGCATGAATGTTGTTGAATGTCAAGAATCAATGGATCCACGCAACTTTCAACCATGGATAGTAAAGGGAAAACTGATGCACAGGTTACTATTACAAACATTCACTTCCATATATTTGTTTTTCTTCTTTTGACTTGGTCATTTTATTTTATTTAATTTTACTTTATTCCATGGGAGGGGAGCAGGGTTGGGAAATGGGTTGGTGAAGTTAGAAAATTAGGGCTTGTTCACTTTGCATTTCTATTTTCTGTTTTCATTTAATATTTTGAAGAATTATCATAATACAAAACTATCATCTTATCTTTACTTTATTTTTTTGATCTTTGTACAACAAAACCACTGAACACACAACCAAAATAAGTTTTCTTGTGTTTTTCAGTTGTTTATGTTTTTTGCAATATAAACATAAAAAAATAGATAATAAAATTAAAACAAGATGATAGTTTTGTATTCTAATCATTCATCAAAAGAGAAAATAAAGACAAATCACTGAAATGCAAATATGCCCTAACTCAAGCACCCCTTTCCCAACTCTGTTCCCATCTCTTGGAAAAAAAAGTAAAATAAAAATGACCAAGAAAACCGAAGAAAAACAACGATAAGAAAATGAACGTTTGTAGTTCTCATTGTCGTGTGCATCGTTTTTTACATTATTTCCCATGGTTGAATTTTGTGTGAATTCTTTGGTACTTGGCATTTCACCAACATTCATGTAGCTTGAAACTTTCACGCAAGTCTTCATGCCACAAAGTAGGTTCTTCGTTATAAGGCAACTATGGAGAACATGAGGAACAAAAATTTATAAAATGGTCCTCCTAGCTGTCACATTAAAACTGGCATTTTCTCAACACAATACCAATTTTTTTCTTTTTTTAAGAAAACTCGCAAGAACCCAAGTTTTATGACCGCCACATTGTTTTCTCATTTTGTTTACTATATATTTTAAAATTTCTTATGGAGATTAGGCTTTTGTCATTTTTTTTTATTTTGTACTGTTTTTTCGAAGATAGGTAAATAAATAGATAGCATGCATATAGCATGTTGATTTGATGGTTAGAGAGCCAAATTTTATTCAATTGCTCCTCGATTCGAATCTATGTTGGTGCATTTACCTATTAAAGAAAGAAAGATAGATAGATAGATAAATGATAGTTTATTGTTGGGTTCCAAAATTAGAGAAGCAACATAAAATAGACTTACCTGATTAAGAGGCGATGTTGACGGGATTCTCGGGAAGAACTCCGATCTTCGAGTGCTCCGAAGGCGCTCCACGACAGCGGGTGAGGGACCTGCAAACACTCTGACCCTTCAGTCAGTGCCCGTCTAGGGTTAGAGTAATTATATTAGATTAATAGCATACCTAGCAATGTGTGACGCGTTATATTTATAAAGAGTTATTAGGGTCTGTAGGTTATATTTTGGGCCTCATGGGCCTTGTGTTTGGGTCTAGCCCAATTCCAATAAAGGTTGTGATATCGTGCCCGACATGTTATTCATAACTTGAGATATCTCTTAATTCCGGTCCACAACAGATGCCCCCTAAGTCGGCAAGTTGCTACAAGCAAGTCGGTGTTTTTAAGTATCCATGTCGGGTTATTGTCGATCCCGCAATCCGGGGTGTTTCAAGTTTTCTAGCACTGTTGTTCTTTGTTCATTAGGAATTCATTTCTAGCATTTCAAGCATTCTCCTTTGCCTTGTTGGGTTAATTTAGTTTCTAGACATCAATATTCGACACTTCACATTCTTGGTTTGTATGCCCGGTTGGATGTCGGATTTCAAACTTCACGTATTTGAATTGCCCCCCATTGGTAAGTTGGAAGATTAGCTTTTATGAACGATCACTCTGATGATTTTTTACTGTCCCCACGATGGTGTTTTACCGGGAGTATAATTCTGACTCAAGTGCATCACCTGTCATTCTAATTCCATCCTGTAAGATAATTGTTTCTTCTCTTAGTTCTGCCAATTCCTCAGAATTGGATGATACTTCTTCTGATCTTTTATTCATTGTCATTTTAGATCTGGGAATCTTGTAGAATTCACTCGATTAGGCCATCCTGTCTGTAGTCGATTTTTTCCATATCAGTAGTAGTGGTCTACCCCAAGTCAGTATTTTGTTAATCGTGAAACTCTCGTTTAACTTCGTCACTAGCTAAATTACTCATTAAGTCGGAATTCAGAAGTCGGTGTCGGAATCTAAGATGTTATCGAGATTGGTTTTTTAAGTTGGCTATCCTCCACAAGATTAAGATTGCTCTCTAGTCTGTGTTCCGCTGAAGGTAAAGCTTTGGTTTCAGTATACTCTGCCTATATGGATGTCATGTCGGATCAAAGTATTTCGTCTTTGACCGTTATGTCAGAACTTCACATGATCTTCTTTTGAGTTTGTTGTTCGCCCTTTGTAAACACATTATTTTCCAACTGAGATTTTCAATCCTTTTCACGTTTGCATGGGGCCTATGACCCTTAATCATGGATTATGATTCTAGCCTGCATCACTAATATGGATATGGCATTATGATCCCAAAGTTTAAAGTTGTTTTCATTGCCATAAAATTTTTAGTAGCACCTTTTTGGATAATTTGCTTTATTAACTCTACCGATGCCAACTTTCTGATCTAAGTTTATGAAAACTCTTGTTGCTGAAGCTATCTCGGATACCGATGGCATCTTATGCTCCCTGATCATATCTCGTTCAATGTCGTCTTGAATATCAATTCATCTCAGAATTTCCCAAAGATCATTATCATCCCAAAATTTTTGCCGGGATGATATATATAGTTTTTGACCCTCTACTATTAATGAGTAAACTTTGTTTGCTTTTTTAATCCTATTTCAGTTTCTTTCTTAGCTTCTCTAGCAATCATATCTTTGAAGATATGCATCTCTACTATGAAGATGGGCTCTTCGGCCTAGTTATCCCCTTACATTTAGGGAGCCATAGAAATTTTCTTGAGATGTGGGTTATGACTGTTGAACTTCTAACCCTCGGATAGAGGTTGAGCTTTTGAATATATGACTTATCTTGTTCTTTATTTAATCACTCGCACGTCGAGTCGGACTTTTTAAATCTTTTTATATTGAGACTTTTGTGACCATTTGCTAATGGTTCAGGATTCCCACTGATCATCAATTTCTTCTAATCCTTCAACATAGGAGTTGAATAACCTTTTTGTTAAGGCTTTCAATTCATGATGGTTGTTAATCTTTTACAATATAAACCCTTTGTCTTGGTTTGACATGAACTTCACTGTCTGATGAAAGTCCTATTGGGATCCACGGTCTTGCCGAGGTTATCTTCCTCAAATTAAGGACTTGGTCGCTATTGGAATCAACATGGTCTTGGAGCCGAGTTCAGTTAATTGTCGAGATGTACTTGACTTAAATGTACTAATCAAGATACTTTTGCTGAAATAGGCTGGTACATGTCCAAAGTTTGATCTATAACGTGTAATCTAGTCTCAAAGTCGACAAGCTGCTTTAAGCAAAATGGTTTTCTTTGAGTTATTCATGCCGGATCTAACGAATTCCAGTCTTTATGCTTTTGTTGTTCATAGCATTGTGAGCTTCTTACCTAAGTCTTTTAATTTTGCATAGTTAATTTGTATTTTTGTATAACGTCTTGATCCCACATTGGGGACTTGCCTTGTGAATGAGCTTCAAGGTCTCCTCGAAGAAAGAGGTCCTCATGCCATCAGGAATTGTGTCAAGACACTTCAATTTTTGAATTTCGGTGTTCTATTCAACTTTGCAGTTGTTTTCTCCTTTGAACTTTGCACCCTCCAGAAGATTGTGGGTTCTAATATCGGTGAAGCCGAAGCCTCTTGTGTTATCTTCTAACGCCTATGTCGTTTAATTGCCCTTTAGACTTTGTACTTTTCCCACACTTTGGTCATTGTCCAATTTGAACGTACTGTTGATACTCATAGCTTGATGTTTATTTTTCCTGAGCATATTCTCATTTTTCGTGATGTAGCAAGGATTTCGTCTCTTATAAGCTCATAACGGTAAATCTTTATCTCGAATTAATCATTCTTTAGAGATATTTGTATCTTATAGCCTTCACTAAATTTCTCTAGCATTTTGAGGGGGGATTTCCCTCGTGATCTAGACTCTTAGTCCATGATTATTTTACTTATTTTCCGGGGAACTCTAATCCCAGAGTGGCCAATAGCTTCCTGTGTACTATCTCGGGGGACTTTCATCCCAGAACAGCCATCGACCTTATTATTATTCGAGGGGAAAAACATTCTAAGGTGGCACATGGCCTTTTTAAATTTATTCTAAAAACTTTTATTTTTGAATGGCCTTTGGCCCTTCTCGTATGTTGAGGAGATAATATCCCGAGATAACACCCAGCCTTTTTAACTTTGATCCAAGTATTTTTCTTGAAATGGCCTGTGGCCTTCTTATTTTATATCCCGGGGAATTGTCGTCCCGAGATGGCCGTAACCTCATCGAACTAGGTCTAAGTATTTTTTCTTAGAATAAAATGTAGGAATTTTTTAGTATCTTAGGGGATTGTCATCCCGAGATGGCCGTAGCCTTCCGAATTTGACTCAAGTGTCTCACTAGGGTTAGCCCGTAGGTATCTCAAGGGATTGTAGTCTTGAGATGGTCGTAGCCTTCCGAATTTGACCAAGTGTCTTACAAGGGTTAGCCCGTAGGCCATTTTAGTATCCCATAGGATTGTCTTCTTTTTCTTGGTTTGACCATTGTATTTTTGTCCTAGACTTCTATCTTTTAATGAATTTGGGATTCTTTGTTGTTTTCTCCTTTATGATCGTATTTACTGGGATGGTTACAACCATCTTCGTGCTTGTGTTTATTTGGCGCATTTACCTGGGATCTTATCTTTGTAGTTTCTTGTAGTGTAGAACAGGGTTGGCTGGAGCCATTGCCCATGGTCGATTTGAGCATCTCACTTTTCCAGAACAGGGTTGGCCGGAGCCATTTCCCTTTGAAGGTTTTTGATCCTTGGGCCCCTTTTTCCCATGAGGATTCCGAGGCCACTGAGATCGACAAACGGGGTGTTGAAGAAGCGACCTCAAGCGAGCAACCAGCCGTGGGCCAAGAATTTACTACTGTTGAGACAATCCCTGGAAGTAACAATGTGGAAGGGCAGTACGCCGGGTCTTCACTTCGGTCCGAGAACGTCGATGTTGGGGATTCCAAGCAACCCTCCATGCCATAGTTTTTAATTTCCGATGTATTGTTGGTTATATGCTGTTGATTTTGCTTTTTGTAAAGACATTGTTATATTTATGCACGCTTTTTTAGCTTGATATTCTCTCCTTTCTATTGCTTTGTGAGGCAAACAATCTTTTTCTAATTAAGATATATTGAGGGATAAAAACTCTTCCAAGACCAAAGTCGCTGGTGGGGCAATATGCCCTTTCCCGGATAAAGATGTATTGAGGGATAAAAGCCTTCCAAGACCGAAGTCTCTAGTGGGGCAAGTTGCCCTTTTCCGGGATAAAGATGTATTGAGAGATAAAACCCAGGACCGAAGTCGCTGGTGGGGCAAGTTGCCCTTCCCGAGATAAAGATGTATTGAGGGATAAAACCCTTCTAGAAGTGAAGTCTCTGGTGGGGCAAGTTGCCCTTCCCAGGATAAAGATGTATTGAGGGATAAAATCCTTTCAAGGATAAAGTTGTCAGTTCACTCATAAAGATTTTATCTTTAAGGGAAGAATACTGATGTCGATGTCTTTTCGCTCATAAATATTTTATCTTTAAGGAAAGGATGTTGATGTCGGTTTCATCTTGCTTTCTTCTTTTTTTTTCCTGGGGTTTCCCCTTTGGAATTTCATTCATGATGTGACTTTCACCTATTTACAAACAAACACAAGGCTCCACTGCTAGTATATAGTTGACCGGCATAATTCTCATTCTGTTGTTGCCCCTTATCCTCCATACATGTTAGTCATTGAGCATGTAATATTATAAACATAATATTAATTGTGTATGTAACAATGAATGTTAATATAACATTTAATATCATAATTAAAAATATCAATCATAGAGTATTGTCCCCACAATATTCTTTTGATGTTAGCATATTGAGAAAATATCAGTGTTGAGAGAACTGGACCGGACCGGCCGGTTGAACCGGTCGGACTGGGAACCGGTGACTTGGCGGTCCAACGTAAGCAGAAAACCGGGAGGAGAACCGGCTAGGAACCGGACGAACCGGGATGAAACCGGTAAAATCGGGTTTGAACCGGTTTATCCGGTTTTTATTTAAAAATTGAAAAAAAAAGAAATCAGAAAAACAACGTCTCTGTGTTTCAAAAACCAAACCAAACCTAAAGCTCTTGATTTCTTCTTTCAACTTCTAATATATATATTGCTCCTTGATTAATTTGTTCTGTTGTTCATTGTACATACATATATATTAATTTGTTCATTATTGAACCTGTACATATATATTGAAAAAAATGATTACTTATTTTAAATTTATTGGTGAACCTGTATATATAATTATTAGCCATTCAAATTCATTGAAGCAAGGTTCTCTATGCGTATCATTATTTTTTTCAATATATGATCCTTGAATCTGTACATATAATATTTATTTATGCGTGGTGCTGCTATATCATTATTTATTTATTTCAAATTCATTGCATGTGCATTAGTTGCTATTCTTGACTTGAGTGACTTTGTTGACTTGATATGCGTGGTGCTGCTGGGAGTTTTTCTTTTTCTTTTTGATAGTTGCAACCTGAAATGCTTTTTGCTTGTGTCCTGTTTTTGTTTTAGCATGTTGTTCTGTGATGGGTATAGGAGCATATTCTTGATAAATTTTTGTTGTTTGTTGTTTGAAGGGATTATAAAATGTTTGTTTAATGCATTTTTTATTTTTGTTCATTTGTGTTGTTGGATATTTGGATGTAGTAATGGTAAGATTATGTTAATTTTGATGTTATACATTACTTACTTGTATTTTTTTTTTAGCTAAATAATTTTATAAGGAATTATAATATTAAATTTAAATATATTTAATTGAACCGGTCTGACTCGGTTCGACCGCAGTCCGACCATTGAACCTTGAACCAGTGCCTTCACCGGTTCGATGACCGGTCCGGTTCTCTTAACATTGGAAAATATAGACAATATCGTGGGTGCACATATTTTAAGTTGTTGATGTTGAATAGATAATATTGTGAATGATATCATGCAAATTGTGAAGCAACTATTGAGCAAGATATATTGCACAAACTGTGTAATGGGTGCTAGCATACCGTATTAAAATAATTCTACTGTGTAGTATCAGACATGACTACGATTTACAAATATTGAGCATGGAGCATATAAACTGAAAAAGATTGTATCGTGCACCAAAGATTTGGGATTACAGTCATATTCCATAGTGGGTTGGGCCTAAGAAAGCTCTTTGCTTCTGCCTCATGTCAGCCCGACATAGACTTTGGAACCAGGATGGTTTTTGGCCCGAAATGGTCTTCTGAGTCAAGGTAGTGATTTGCTAACTGCACCATTTCTTCCTTTTTTGTTTACCTATTTTTTTGCAGCATCAGCTGTAGGGGTCTGGCCTGTTCTTCTAAGCACACCACCCATACTTTCAAACTCCAGTAATTGAGATCCACGCTCTTTGATCTCTATTTCTTGTCCTTTTTTTGTTTCTGATCTGGTCCACTTCTCCATTCCTATTTTCTTGATAACTGCACCACCCTTTTTGTTGTTTCTTGATCAGGTCCGCTTGGTCTTCTTCTCTTTTGTTTTGCTAACCACAACATCCTTTTTTTTTGGTACTGGTTTGCTTGGCTCACCAATTTTATTGGTCCAACATGACACATTTTTGCTGGCTACAACACCCACGTTCTTGCTTACTACACTATTTGTTCCACTTTTTTTTGGTACAGGACCTTTTCTTTTTTGCAAATACCAGCTTTTTTTTTCCATTTATCATCTACGTGGCTCGTAAAATTCAAGTTGCAATTTTCAAGCAAATAATAGTGATATGTATTGTTTTCAAGAAAATAACAGCAATATCCCGCACGTTTGACATTGACCATATAATATAAAGATAACATCGATGATTTAGACAATATTATAAGGCAAATATTTGTACATGTGACATTGCACCGATAACATGATGGTTACTAGCATGTAAATCATATAGCAAGTTTTGAGCATGAGCATATACTAAAAAGACAATATTATGGACACTAGCATAAGACCATATGAAGCAAGTATTGAGCAGGCTATATCACAAATGCTAGTACATAGTTAAAAAAATAATGTACAGGTAATTCTACCGTGCCATGTCAGACATAGTTATAATATATAAACATTGAGCATGAAGCATATAAATTGAGGTAGATTATACTGTCCACCAGGAATCTCAGTGATACCGGATAGTGGGCTTTGCGTAAGAAAGCTCCATGTCCACGCTTCCACCTCATGCCGGAGTGATCTTTAACTGGACCGACATGGTCTTTTGGAACTGGGTTGGTTCTTCTGGTCGTCATAGTTTTTAAGGACCAAGATGGTATTTTTCCTGAGTGCACCACCCGCTTTTTGTTTTTCTAAATATGCTTCTATTTTTTTATCAAGATTCTTTTTTATGCTATATACACCACCCTTTTTCTGACATTGGCAGATACATGCAACAGTTTTCTTTTATGTGCGTGAGCCTTGTCCCTGTTTTCTAATCAGGTCCTCTTATCTTTCCCTTTTAGTGCTAACTGCACCACCTTTTTTGTGGCTGCTTTTTTGCTAAGCACACCATTCTTTGACTTGGCCTTTCTTCCTATTTCCTTCTGGGCCTTCTTTTTCTATTTCTTGACTTGAGATGAAGGAGGATGGGATTAGCACCATCTCTATTGGGAGTGGCACCATCTCTATTGGGAGTGGCACCATCTTTTTTATATGTAAGAATCATAAATTTATATACTAAAAAGGATGGTGCCACTCCCAATGGGGATGGTGCTAATCCCATCCACCTGAGAAGATTTTTTTTGGGTTTGGCCGGGTTTTGTTATTCGCACTACCCTGTCATTTTAAACCTTGTTTCACATTGACGCTGAAACGTGCGCCGCCACAGCCATGGAAAAAAATGTAGAGATGCGCCAAAGCTTACGTGCCCTTGTCAGAGCCGATCTATCATGGCAGCACGACCCATGGTGCTTGGTGGTTGTGGTTGCTCCGATGGGTGCTTCAAACTCATTCGTTAATTCCACCGTCGGAGGTGACGGCAGTTACGGTGGCGACAATAAACGTCCATTGAAACACAATTCGTTTTGCCGTTTTAGCGTCCTAATATAAACCTCAATTGATTGTGGTAACTACTATAAATCCCAAATCAGCGATTTTGTTCGTGTCTTATCAAGGCTTCTTCTCGCTGGCTCTTGCCTTTCAACCATCCAGTTTGCAAAATGAATCAATGCATACGTACACTAGTTTGAAAAGGGAAAGATATTTTATTAATGAATGTGTATCTTCCAGGAACAAAAGCTAACGTTCTCGATATTTTGACAAGAACCTTTCTTTTTCTTTTTCTTTTTTCACTCTTCTATTCGTTTCCAAAACGCAATTCCTCTACGTTTTCTTGTCTCCCGTTCAGATTTCTTCTTATGGTGCTAGCCTTGGAGAGAATGGGAAAACGCTTTACCGTTCCCAATGCTGCGTTCCAAAATTAGAGAAGCAACATAAAATAGAGGTACCTGACTAAGAGGCGATGTTGATGGGATCCTCAAGAAGAAATTCGATATTCGAGTGCTCCGAGGTCGCTCCACAAAAGCGGGTAGGGGCCTGCAAGCACTCTAAACCTCCAATCAGTGCCCGTCTAGGGTCAAAGTAATTAAATTATATAGATTAATAGCATACCTGACATAGTGTGACGTGTTATATTTATAAAGAGTTATTAGGGTATACAGGTTATATTTTGGGCCTCATGGGCCTTGTTTTTGGGTCTAGCCCAATTCCAATAAAGGATGTGATGTCGTGCCCGACATGTTATTGATAACCGAGATATCTCTTAATTCCAGTCCACTACATTTATATTTTAAAATGTGAAGTACAATTTTAAAGTAATCTTTGACTTTTTAATTGAAAAAATGACATTTACACACACCATCATTAATGCTTTTTGTCAAGTGAAGAATACAATATATATATATATATATATATATTAATTAAAAGATATATTCAAATTGAAGGAACTTCTGACAAATAATATTAAAATAAGTTATGTTTCGAAGCAAATGTGTGATAAATAATTATATTGAACAAGTTCATCAATATATACTTCACTACTACATACCATATTTTTAGGGTAATAGTTTAGATATTTTTGATAAAATTTAGTAAAATTATTTTAGTATGGTAAATTTTACTTTATTTATCTATCATAATGTAAAAGGTCAAAAAATTTAGAAGTTTTTATGCTCGACAATGCAATATATAATTGTCATTGTGGGAAGACAAACTTTGGCAAGTATAAACCTACAAAATTAAACAATATTTACCCTTAATATTTGTTTATTGTGATCGTATTATATGGTTATACTTAGAATTGTTTTTTAATATAAGGCCACCTTGTGTGTCTTGCCTTTAGAATTGTTCTTGGAATATTGACCATGGAGAGAATGTTGCTGAATGTTGCTCACTGTAATAATTTTTCACTTTTATTCTTTTGTTTCCAAAATGAATTACCAATGCACCAATTTTTTTTATCCGCAACAATATTATGTATATATAAGGGTACCAGAGGTAGCAACAAAATACAAGGATCAAGCAATACACACTGATTTACCATGAGAATGGCAAACCTAAGAGGTATCGAAAAAATCAAAACATACCGTACAGACACTAAAACAATAAAAAATGAGCCCAAGGAAGGTGGAAATATGCAAATAACCAGAATTTCACATACACGTAAAACATGATCATAGCCCCACAAAGCAACACCCTAATACAACATCCATCACACCACAATATTCGCCAACATAGACTCTAAACACACCTAAATAATGCAACATAAAAACCTTTAGCTACGACCATCAAATGATGACACTACAAACACAAAAGTCTATATATACTAGACATTGTAAACCTGTCTACACAAAAATTAAGTTTTATACGACTCTAAGCACCAACTCCTAAAGGGACCTAGTATTGTTTTTGTATGCCTAGCTAACCATTCCCAAGAGTACCATTTGATCATTGCACCTATTATGGTTGCATATATGTGTGTTTATGTAATTTTTTTTATTTATTAATGAGTTTTTATTTCAAATCATAGGTAAAGTTTTTTAAAAAAAAGACAAATTATAATGAAAAACTTTTAATTCAGTTGTAATTTAGATATTGCAATATAAACTCCCAATCCAATATCTGAAAATTTTTCTTAGATTTACAAAATTTAGAGTAGAAAAGTTTTGAAGTAATCAATAAAAAATTAGTTATTTGTTCATAAGTAGATTAAAAAAAATGCACGCAGTTAAATATTTCTCCAAAATAAACCTCGACAGTTGCATTTATTGGAAAATTGGTAAAAAAACATCTACTACATATAAGGAAATAAAACCTTGCTGCTATGTCTACAACAAAGAGTAAAATGTGATCCTAATATAGGTTCACTATTTATCACATAGTAATAGAAATTAAAAATAAAACTATCACGACCACCAAGCAAGATCAACGTCCTCAACCTTTAACCAGACACTTTTCAGGGTGGTCCTGCATGTCTAATAACAATTGTGTAATGAGCGACAAAGTCGTCTAGTGAGTGTAACCCGTGAATAGGCTGTGTAAAGTGAAACGTGCAGATGAACATGCATATAAACAATTCTGTGTTGAACTCATGGCATATGGTAGCGTCCTTCCCCTGTCTGTCTTGGGAATAATTATGTATTTTTAGTCAACCGTGCACATAATTTCAGTCTATAACAATATATTCATTGTCCCAAACACATTTTACTTTCTTATTGTGCAATATTACATTATCTTAATATTTGATAGTCTAAGTGGAAACCTTTAACTTGCGAAACTCAAAACTATCCGCAAAACCGAATTCATGCCCATGAAACCTCAGGTACTAATCAATTCGTCCCAATTATACTTTTAGAAAAGCGGAGGGCCTAATTAAACCTATAATAGCTACAGGTGGATTATTATTTAAATTTCTAAAATAACATAACTTATTACAAATTTATCGATGCTTTTACATAACCAGAATAAAAAATTTAGTTAGGAGAGAATAAATGCAAGAAAATAACATTAGAGGTTTCATGGACAAAATCGAACAAAGAAAATATTTAATCCTGGACCAAAAATTTAAGAAGAGTCCACCTACCATGATTGTTTTCAAATTAGTTCAAGCATTTGAGAAGGGATCAGTGAATAATGTACAATTGATTGGAAACATATGACGACGTAGGGAAGCAACGCACAACAAACCTTACAATTATTGTTTTCATTAATTAGAAAAGAAACAACTAAATGTGAAGTGTCTTGATCTAAGCGGTTATGGCCATATTAATTAATTGAATTTCAATTCCAGTTTCTAATAACAATTCCAATCGCATTTTGGACATTCCTCAACAAATTATACAAACAAGATAGATTTCACTTGGTTAAAAATTAAGGTTATCAAAAATTCAATTAAACGTTGATAGAAAAGTACCCAAAAAATTCGAAGAGAAACATAACATCATGTAACTTGATAAACAATTATAATCCTAAAGAGGGGTTATTAGAAATCATTTCTTGGGCACTTAACCCACTACTTTAAAGTGAGAGTTACACTCACAGGAAAGAAGTCTAGATGAAAGAAAAGCTCGACAGTACAATGGCTTCCTCAACGCTTGCTTCCTTTTCACGGGTTTGCCTTTCAACACAGTCTCTCACGGTGGTGTCTTTTTCTCTATTTCTTGTTTTGACGGCACATAAAATAGGTGAGAAGAGAGAAGTCTAACTCTATTTTTATAAACCCTTGTTTTTTTTAAACCTATTAGACCTTCTATCTTTTCACCTTCTAGCATTATTCTTTTTTTAAAAATAATAATAATAATAGGGAATAACAGAACCAACCATCCTTTCTATCCTCTATGTAGCTAGCTCTGTCTTATCAATATTCTATTCTATTATATTTAAATTCAAGAAATGGAAGGGTGTTACTCATCTAGTCCATAAATAATACTATTTTTTCAAGTGAAGAATACATGTATTCTATATTTTATTTCACACAAAGTATAATTGATAGATCAATTTAATTTTACTCTATATAGATTGAGAAAAGATATAATAAAATATTAAAAGTTTTAATATACACATGCTTATAGATAGTATATTTTTAAGAATTTTAAATGATTGTTTTTGTAAAGTGCAATTATATATTTTACATTAGGAAGAAAGAATATATATTCAATTTACATTTTATATTTTAAAATGTGTTGTACAAATTTTAATGTAATGTTTAAATTTTAAATTGAAAAAATGACATTTACTCACACCATTATTAATTCTATTTGTAAAGTGAAGAATATAGATAGAGAAAAGGAAAGATAATAAAATATACAAAAAGTTTTAATATTCATACAAATATAGTTTTTTGTAAAGTGCAATTATATATTTTAAAAATTTGGTTATCTCGTAATAATGGGAGTTTTAACAACAAAGAAATTGTTATTGAAGAACTTATGGGTTTAATTTGTATTCGGTCTTAGAATTGGAATAATGCAGCAAAAGTTGTTTTCGGAATCTCAGCATCGGCTTGGACTTGCAATTCACCTTCCAATATGGTGTGCTTTGATTTCCAGCAGGAGGTGGATCAAAATTCCTTTATTTTTGCTCTTTGATGGTTGTTTATTGTTGAGTTAACTATCTATTTGGTCCTCTAAAGATTATCATGTCACCAATTTGGTCCTCCAAAGAATTTTGTCACCAAATTAGTCTTCCAAAGATTACCTTGTCACCAAATTAGTCCTCCAAAGATTACCTTGTCACCAATATCATGGACCAATTTGATATATTTAAGTCTTTAAAGGAATAATTTGGTATACTTACTAATTTGGTGACAAAGTTCTTTGGAGGACCAAATTTGTGACAAAGATGATCTTTAGAGGACTAATTTGGTGACAAAATTCTTTGGGGGACTAAATTGGTGACTAGATAACCTTTGGAGGACTAAATTGATAGTTAACTCTTTATTGTTACTCATACTGTATTTATCGGGTGGAAAGTTTTCATTTTGATGGCTAGCCTGAGTTATATATTCATCTGTAGTTTGCTTAATTATTCTTTTGTAAATATTTGAGTACTACTCGTACTCTATTAATAATACACACATATATATATATTTAGACTTTTTAAAAAAAATATTTAAATTCTTAATTGAACTAATGACATTTTCTCACTCCATCATTAATACTATTTGTAAGGTGAAGAATATCCATAGAGAAAAGGAAAGATATAAAAAAATATATTAAAAATTTTAATATTCATACACATACATATAATATAAGTTTAAGAATTTTAAATTACTTTTTTTGTACGTAAAGTACATCTATATATTTTTCATTAATATTAAAGATATAAATTAATATTAAAAATAGATTCCATGCTAAATTTATATTTTATATTATATTGTTTACAAATGTAGTACAAATTTTAAAGTAATCTTTAAATTTTTAATTGAAATAACCTTTAGTCAGACCACCATTAATATTATTTTTCAAGTAAAGAATACCACTATATATAATAATGATAATAATAAAAATAATATATATATATATATATATATATATAGAAAATACATTTTTGTTTTAGATGAATTGATGCATCTGAATCTATAGAATATAGCTAGATAGATACAATTTAATACACATAAGTTAGTCAAGGAATTTTATTTTTCCTTTTTTATGATTATAACATACTCTTTAACCCGTAGTAATTTTCTATTGTAACCGTTGATATAAGTGAAAAATAATTTTAAAAAAAAAGTTAAAACAAAATTGTGAACTAATGATGCTGGTGCTTAATTTACCATAGTTGTGGTGTTTCAATGAATTGAGTTTTACTAGACTATTATTTCTAATTTTATTACAATTATATTGGATTACTTACTCTAATTGAGTTCATTATTATTTTCTTGTCATATCTTTGCACTTGAAACATTTTTGGGGTAGAAGATTTTGGGATTAAAGTGAAGATTACTATTTGAATTACCTTAGGATTTTTTTTGATCTTATTTCTTGTATGGGTCAAAATGTCAGTTGAGCCCATCTTTTATTAGCATACAGGCTGACTAGGGATTTTTACTTGTTAGTATTTGGATAGGGCAGCCACCACACACTCTCTTAGACTTGCTATCTTCATTTTCACTCTTTTTGCTTTGCTTGGGTTTCCTGTTTTCTTCTCCTTCCTTAGCTTTAAGTTTTGTTTTCCTGTGTTGCTTCGATCCATGGAAGGCTAAACTCTTGTGATCAACTTTCTGGATAGATTGCAAACGAGTTCTCAAGGTATATGATTTAATTTCGTTTTTGTTTCTACTCTTTTCTTCATCTGTTAATCTTGTTTTTTGCTTGTTTATGTTTGAATATGGTTTTGAGTTTCATGCTTAATGGATTTGGTCTTGTGTTTTGATCTTAAACTCATTTTCACAGTTTGGTTAATTGTGTGGTTTTGAGATAAGTGTGATGAATACAACTTGCTTAATCATGTGTGAGTTCTGATCCGTCATGAGTGGTCATGACCTTACGGTGGAGCTAAACCTCCGACCACTCACCTGACAGTGAGGGTGGTGTACCTAAAAGCACTCTGAAGCTTAAGTCAGGCATAGCACCAAGAAGGAGTTGTATCAGTAGAGTAGGTAAACGTGCCAAATAAAGTTGAACCATAGGGATTTATAGAGATATGTGGGTTATAAAAGTCAAACCTGTCACTGTCTAACATCTGTGAATCACGGTGCAAGGTACAAATCTATAACTAACCCCACGTGGAGGGATATGCCTGATGCATCATGTCGGGTCTCCAAGTCGTGGCTGTCCGCGACATGATGCCCGTGGCATATCGTACCCACGTGGGTTCATCACGTGCTACATTCACGGGTGTAGATCCATAACGAGTTCAATGATTTCTAGTTTTTATAGTCATCTTAGGTTTTATAGATGCTTAATTTATGTACATGTTATCATGAAAATCTTTTTTGTTTAATGGAAGTAGGGAAGCATAGATTAATTGAAACTGAATTAGGAATTACGTAGGAGTAGAAATCATCTTTTGTAACCAAAGATGTAATTGATTG
The DNA here is from genome assembly GCA_037177725.1 of Cyamopsis tetragonoloba. Lineage (NCBI taxonomy): Eukaryota > Viridiplantae > Streptophyta > Magnoliopsida > Fabales > Fabaceae > Cyamopsis > Cyamopsis tetragonoloba. The sequence goes on from CM074124.1 coordinate 25,243,845, forward strand.
CAATTGAACTAGGAAATTAATTTACTTCTCTTACATATAGTTTCAAATCTATTTTAATTAATTCAATTTGTGAAACACCCTATTTCAAGCCCTATGTGTTTGAGCCTTTGTTTGAAAATGGTCCTTAGGCACGACTTCTTAGTAATGCAGTGATTTATATAACCACATTTATAAACTTCCATGTCACATATGCAATATAACTGCGGTTAAAAGAGCGCTTTATGAAGTACTTTCTTGTGTAGTGAGATCAATATAATGTTACCTAGTATCTATTCTTGTGCCTTCTATGAAAACTTAAGTAATTTTTATATTTTGATGTAGGATGAGCCAGAAGAAAATCTAGAACTTTGGCAGGTTTATTTATAGATTTTCAAAATAGTTTTTCTATTTTAAAACATAAAACAAAAAAAAAATCAATTTCAAACACTAGTTTGAAGGGTTATTTTTGAAAATATATTTTTTAAGATTTTAAAAACTAAATATTTAAAATGTAAATGTGTTTTGGTCTTCAATTTCCCGAACTTGCATTTATATTTGGGTCAAATATTCTTTCTCTTTTTTAAACACCAATTTTTACAAACTTGTTGGAAAACAATGATTTCTTCAACAAGTGAAACCACAACATATCAGATTACAGTCTTAAATAGCTATATCGCATCGAAATTAGTCACTTTTAAAGAAAAGCGGAATTGTAATTTTTTTGTGATAAGCTATAACCGCAATTTGAAACTTCACTTGCAAGATACCTTATTTATTGACTTGTTTTGGTAGGAATATTATAGTAATAAGGGTTAAATATGTTTTTAATCTCTAAACTATCTCGTAAGTCTGTTTTTAGTCCCTAAACTAAAAAGAGTTCGTTTTTAGTCCCTAAACTATTCGATAGGATTGTTTTTAGTCCTTCTGTTAAATCCATGTCATCAATTTGCAGACCTGAATAAATTTTAAATTCTTTTAATTAATTAAATTCCTCAAATTTAAAGTAAAAAAAAAAAGAAAAAACAGAAACCCAGAAACCACCACCCTCACTGTTGTCCAGATCGTGGTTCTATTCATCTTCCTCCGTTTGTGAACCATCATTTGTCTCCCTCAGTTATGTCCCCGTGGCTTCATCGATTCTAGAAACCCAAAAACCACATTCAAGAAACCATGTAGGAAGAAGAAAGAAAAGTGGTGGACAATTTCATAGAAGTTGGAGAGAAGGGGGAAATGGGGGTTCTGTCGTAGATCCCTGTCAACCACCATGGGAACCCTAATCCCCTAAATCAAAACCCATAATTTCAATCCCAACAGAGTTTGTGCATATTTGATGGAGGTTGAAGAGGAAGGAACCCTAATCCCTAAAATCTCGTTTGTGGAGAAGGACGGAAAAAGAATTGGTAAAGGTCAGTGGAATAGTATGGTACATGAAAGAAAGGAATTGTGATTGGAGTGTGGGGTTGAAAAGGTGATGGTCAGAGTAAAAAGAATTTGGGAAACACAGTAGTACGAGTTAAATCGAGAGAGAGAGAAAGGAAGGGGGTTGGGGTAATGAATTATGGTTGTTGTGGTTGATGTTGATGATGATGATGTGTGTTATTGACAGGGTGGAGAGGTGAAGATGGAGGAGAGTGAGAGTATAATTCATTCTAGCCGAATGAAATTAAAAACGAAGAGGAGGAAGGAACAGAACAACAACGACGAGAAAGAGAGAGAAAGAAAAGGAAAGGAATGAATGAATGAAATGTGAAAAGAAAGAACAAGAGAAAGAAGAGAGAAGAAGAAAGAACGAGAGAAAGAGGAGAGAATAAGAAGAAAGAATGAAAACAGAACACGAGGAGAAGAAAGAAAGAACATAGGGAAATCAGAGAGAAAGAGTCGAACAGAGGAGAAGAAACAAAGAAGATATGCTTCTTTTTTCATTATTTTTCTCTCTTTTTTTTTTAATTTAGCAATTTAAATTTAAATTGATAAATTATTTAAAAAATTGAAACGCGGCCCCACACATAACGGAAGTAGATAGAAGTTAACAGAAGGACTAAAAACAGTCCTATCAAATAGTTTAGGGACCAAAAACGAACTTTTTTTAGTTTAGGGACTAAAACCAGACTTTCGGGATAGTTTAGGGACCAAAAACATATTTAACCCTAATAATACTAATTCATGCATTCAAAATCATTTAAGATTAATGATTTTGTTAATTTATATAATTGGAAGACCTATTACACCTTTTCTATGTTTACTTTATTTTTGATGGGAAAAATATGCAAGATTATCTAGTGATCTCAAGTTCGTTTTCTTATGGTTAACTGATTTGATAATGGATTGCTTAATGATTGAAGTTTCATGAAGAGCGACAACATTGAAGATTTTCCAACTTAGTTTTAATGTTTTACAAATAAAAGTTTGTCTTAGGGATTAAATTGTTAGGTTTGAATTATTTTGTACTAATTGTGAGTTTTGTGTCTTAGCTCACATTTATGTTAGAAATTTTTAATTTTGGTTTTTAGTCCCTAGGTTGTATTTCAATTTTAGGGGCTGCCATGTTTTTTTATTTATGTGCCACTTATGGGCCTCTAGGTAGTAGTATAAATACCCACATTAGGTCTTTTGTAGAAAACTTTTGATCATTGATTGAAATTGAGATTTCTTAAAGAACATTCTCTCTTGTTAGCCTTAACTTGTGAGTTTTGGAATTTTCATGACCTTATCAATGGATTCCAATTCCATTGTGGCGGTTCCCCCATGGATTTATCTTTTTGGACTAAGAGTGGCATCTTCTCATTGTTCTTCTTCCCTCTTCTTCCTCTCCATTTTTGTGTTTCTTGTTAACCTAACTTTTATTTTGTGTTTGTGATGCAAGAATAAACCATAATTGAAGCTAGATCCATCTTCATTCTCATCATTTGCTATCGTGCTTCAATTCTTGGTAATTTCTAATTCTGCTCATTTTTTTTTTTATGTTTTCGTCTTCGTCGCTCATCCATTCATCCATTCCTATTCATTAAATTTTGACTTGCGTCTCTTTGGATTATGGTTTCTGTTGGTTTCATTTATATTTGTTTTCGTAAATCACCGTGGTTTCTGTTGGTTTCATTTATATTTTTTTTCGTAAATCACCGTCAATAGTTATCCATCACTGACTATATATATGTTCATTCCTTCATCAATTTCAATTTCAATTTGTTCCTAGCTTTGTCTCTTCATGGCTGACTATATATATATTCTTTCATTAATTCCAATTTCTGCCTCATTTCCTGTAGCGCTGTGTCACTCCTTCACTTTCATTAATTTATGTGTTGCTACTCCCTTCATTAATTCATTGATTATATTGGTTCAATTTCACATGTTGTCCTGTTCATATTTTATATGCACATTTGGTGTTTGATAATATTTCTATGAGTGTAATTGCTTATTACTTTTTGTCTATTCATACTCCTTTTAAATTTTGTGCACTTCTTTTCATTGGGATCATGGAAATTTGTCAAAAAAGATTGTGTTTATTTGTCCCTCATTTCAATCTTTGGTTAGATATACACTTCTTTGAACGTCATTTATCCTTAGCTTTTCACTTCATTCCTTCATTGAGATTAGTGTTTTCTAATTATTGTTAGTGAGTTTGGGTTAAGCCAAAATAAAAAAAAAAACAGGGCACTTTAAAAAAAAAACAGGGCATTGTACAAAAAAAACAGAGCATTGTGAAAAAAAATTTGGAAGCTACAGAAAAAAAAATCTAGGTGGTGCAGCTAGTATTAAAAAAAATTCTGGTGGTATAGTTTTGACAAAAAAAAATAGAAAGAAGAGAAAAAATTTCAGTTTTGGCTAATCTTATTACAATTTTGTGTGTTATTGTTGCTTGGTAGTCTTTGGTGCTTCGCACATTTTGAGTATATCTAGCTTCCACTATTTCTTTCAATTTGTCTAGTTTTCTTGGTTTCTTTTTCTGGTGCCTTTGTCTCTTTTTATATTCTCCACTTTGAGTAGCTTTCATTTGATTGAGTCCCATTTTCTTGCTTGTCTTGTTAGCCTCTAAGTTTTGTCTTTAAGTTTTCATTTGCTTGTATTCTTTGTCACTTTTTTGTCTAAACTGGTTGCTAAACCTTTGGGAATTTTGCCACTTTGGAACCATTAAATTGGGATAAGCTTCTAAATTCTTTGAAGCTTGCTTGCTATGTCTTTATAAAGAGACAAGAGTGGTAAAAAGCAAGAATGAACAAACATTATAGCAAAAGTCTTTCAATGAGTGACATACATGAGTGAATTTTTGTTTTTTTCTTTTTGAGTGAAACCCTTGTGAGCTTGTGTGCATTGGTGAGGTTCTTAGCTAGAATTTTATTTTCCACTTTTGGTTTGCATAGTTTTTCTTTCAAACACTTTTTTTTTTCTATTTTACTTTGATACTTGATAAAATGGATGTTCCTTATGCTTCATCATCCCAAGGCAACACCAATTTGCTTTTTGAAGCTTTCACTAGTCATTTTGATAAATTGTTGGATAAGAAGCTTGAGGGTGTATATGAGGTGCTTGATAGAGCAAAAAGGAGATATGTCAATCATGATGTTTACGATTCTCCCAAAACGAATGTAAGCACTCATTCTAGAGGTAACCCTATTCCCTATGCTTATGCTTATTGTTGGTCATGGCAACCATCACCCAAGAGGGGGGAGGGTGAATTGAGTGATTTAAAACTTTAAAAAACACTTTCAAGAAATTTAAACAATTTTTTGCAATTAACAATTATAAGCAGCGGGACAAGTTTATAAAGAATTCAATTTGCACAACCAATTCAAATGTAATGAGATTATGAGGAATTATAGTATGAAGCAAGATGAGCTCTAAAAATATAGAGCAACAAATATGAGAGTTGAAAGAGTAGGGAAGAGAGAATCAAACACAGAGATTTATACTAGTTCGGTCACTAAACCTCCTTGTGACCTACGTCCCGTCTTCAAAACAACACCACGGAAATACGGCTTTTTGACCACATTGGGTGAATTATTTAATTTATTTCCTCCAAAAATGTAAAAAAAAAACAATTTACCAAACTAGGCATTTTTTGACCAAAAATGGTGTCAAACCCGCAAACTCAGTTGTAGTATTTTTGTTGTTCCCTCTGTCCCAACCTGAATTGATTTGAGCTGTGCACATACCTCGGGAATGCGCAAAACTGAACCCACCATGTCAGTTTGCGGGTTCAGCTTGCGTGTGACAGGGAGCATTGGTGTACGCATTTGACTAAAAAGAGATTGGACTGCGCGTGTGACAGGAACTGAAAAGTCAACCCGCAATGTCAATTTGCGGGTTTGACTGGATGCCCTAATTGGCCTACAAAACCCGCCATCTTCTCTCCATCATCCATCCATTTTCACCTTTTTAAAAAAACCAAACCTCACTCTCCTTCTTAACTCTAAAAAAACCAAACCCGCAATGACCATTTTCACTATTATCCATCCATTTAAAAATTTCTCTTAACTTCTCAATTCTCTCTTCTTTTTCTTCACTTATTTTTCATTTTCATTTCTAAAGTGCACTTGAGGTAAGATTTTAATTTTGGAATTTTATTTTATTTAAATATTTATTATGTTCTTAATATATATCATAAGAAATTGTTAGTTTTTAAATTTTTTTCATTGCATTAAAATGATTAATTTTACAATATTTTTACGTATTAAATATCGTTATTTATATAATTATTTCTTTTTTAACTTTTGTAGAAATAACAATGGCGTCAAGTTCTTCCTCTCGGCCACAAACTATCGATCCTGGACCAATAGATGATAGTTTGTTGACTCTTCAAAAATATCACGTCTCAACGAATATATGGAATGGTGAACCAGATAGAGTTTTGAAGTGCAGGAGAGCAGCAAATCGAGCTAAGCGAGGATTTCTAATTCCAGGACCGATCATTCCATTATTAAGACAGGCTAGATTTTACGGAGCTGCATTGATTGATTTCTTTCAAATTGAGCGGGTATTGATCAGTGCATTAGTTGAAAGGTGGCGACCCGAAACATACACTTTTCACATGCCTGTTGGAGAATGCACCATTACACTCCAGGATGTTGCATTCCAACTTGGTCTTCCTATCGAAGGAGAATTTGTTACTGGAACAACTGTAGTTAATTGGAGACATTTATTTGTAGAATGTTTTGGGATATCTCCCCCGGAAGCTGAGATAACGGGTGGTTGTTTACGTATGGGTTGGTTAGACGAAAATTTTGGAGAACCAGAATATCACATGCACAACGAAATCCAGCAACAAAGGTATACAAGAACATATATTTTGCGGTTGATAGGCGGGTCGTTGTTTACTGACCACTTTGGTAAGCATGTCCATCTTAGATATCTTCCCTTATTGGTTGACTTGCAACGCACTGGCACATATAGTTGGGGTTCAGCTGTTTTGAGTTTTTTGTATCGAGAGCTATGCAATGCCACTAACTACAAGACAAAGGAAATTGGTGGAGCATGTCATCTGATACAACTCTGGGCATGGGAACGTTTCCCTTGTATTGCACCAAAGACACTACCTCCATATGTAGATGGGCCACTTGGAGCACGGTATGCAAATCAATTGAATTTATATTTATCCATGAAAATTGAAACAATTTTAATTATTTTAGGTTACATTAAAATTTTGAATATATATACATATAGGTGGTGCGGAGGCGAATTGTTTGTGACGCAGAGGAACACATTACCTATATATCGGCGACAATTTGATGAACTGAAACGAGGAGATGTGAGATTGTGAAGCTTTTTTTCTTCATATCTTTAATAAAAACAACCAACATAAATCTCTTATTAGTGTTAATTATTTTTGTACAGATTATTTGGGAACCATATACCTCTCTCAAGTAAGAAGATTGTTGCCCGATTATGTTATACAAGGAGAAGATAGTTGGAGGTCTGTTGTTCCTTTGATGTGTTTTCATTTAGTAGAATGGCACCAACCAGATCGTGTTATGCGAAAATTTGGCATGACACAACATGTACCAATGGAGCCATCTCAACCACAGCAATTGCATGACATTACACTTCGTGGGAAGTTCTCAGAAAATTGGCAAGTAATTCATGCGCCTTACATCGCTTTATGGAACAACAAACAGATATATGTGGTAACAACCCAAGAGCAGCGTGTTTCGCTATCTTCAAACTCACAGTACATGAGATGGTATAATTTAATAACCAAACGGTGGATATCTAGAGATGGTGCGCAAAGGGCTAGTCAGGTAAATTTTAGTTCACTTAAAGCTCCTATTTTGTTTCCTAAATGACGAATTACTAACCAAGGAAAGTTTTTATAATGATAATGTAGGTGGTGAGTGCTCAAAGATTATATTATTACTCTACACAACATGGCCGTGATGACTTTTCTTTTGATGACTTAAGAGATGAAAGCTTGCTAATTTTACAATTGGGCCATGAGATAGATAGGGTTATTGAACCTGATACTCCTGGGCCTATGGCATCCCAACAGATTCCTGATGTCGGCCAACAAAGCGTGTTGCCTCCACATCACCGTGAGGGCCGTGGACTTCAACGTAGGAGACGTCTAGTGGAACCCGAGACCTTAACAATTCCGCTTCCATCGGAACCGCAACCTGGGTCATATTATGTGCCTCCGGTGAACCCTTCTCCACAAATGACTAGGTTTTGGTATCCTCCACATCAAGAAGGGTCGTGTGATGTACACTCGGTCAATCCTGAACAATATCATTCCCCTGCATACCCTAGTCCATTTGTAGCGGAATGTTACAGACCAGATATGCCCACATTCAACACACCATCTCCATTTGCCCCACACATGACTACTCCACCAACTCCTAATTGGTTTCCTCCATGGCAAGAAGAATCAACTGATAGTCACTTTGTTGGCGGAATAGGTTATCATCATGAGCAGTCACCTCCCGGTCTAGGTTTCAATTTAAATGAAGAGTTCAGTGAAGCGGCTAGTACAAGTCATGTACCAGCTGAGGATTTCATTCATGCAGGTAGCACAAGTCATGTATCAGCTGAGGATTTTATTCATGCAGGTAGCACAAGTCATGTATCAGCTGAGGCGTTTGTTCATGAAGTGCCGAATGCTCGTAGAAACCCACCTCGTCATGACGCCCTTGTATTTTAACACCAAATCCTCCTCATAATCATCGTTGAACAATAGTGTAATATTTAGTTATGCTTGAAATTATAATTTATAATAAAAAACTAAATTTCAAAAAAAATTAAGTCGTTTTGACCAACAAACATGACATTCACTTAGATAGTACATAATGAAAATCACATCCGGATAAACATAATGAAAATCACGACCAGATAAACATAACGTAACATATAAACATTTCATTCTTGCCTTTGTGTTTGTTCTTCGATGTGCTGTTGAGAATTATATTCATCAATGTAGCGAGGACAGAGTCGATGGTTGTGACCTTCTTGATGGTAGTGACTACATCTTTGCTTCCGTTGAGACTCCCTCCAATCCATTTCATTCCTTATGCGGGTAGACTTCGGTCGACCCTTGGCCCGAAGGGTTGACTCATCTGGAACCAAACGCGGCCCAATTATCGGAGGGATCCCATCCTCGTTGCTAATCGGCCACCACTGTGGAGAGTATGCTTGAATAATATTATTAATTGAGTAAGCGGCATCAACATACTGGTAAAAGTCAATGCTAACAACTGCACATGCAGCAATCACATGAGAGCATGGATATCTATATGGTTTAAATCTTCCACATTCACAATACCGTCTATCCAGGATCACTGACCATGTTACACCACCTTTTTGAGTAACAGGATTAAACATCTCTTCCACCTTAAAGCTTGTGGCACGAATATCATATCTCCGAACTCTGTGGGTAGATGCCTTCTCTAGATTTCTCGTCATCGCATCAACTAATTTTTTGCAATACCTTTTCCTCTCACTAAATTCAGCTCGTGCTTGTCCCCCTCTTTGTATGAAGTATTCTACAAGTCTGCCATACGTGCACTTCACTAAGGCGGTAATTGGCAGGTTTCGAGCACCTTTCAACATTTTATTCAATGCTTCTGACAGGTTGGTCGTCATATGTCCATATCTTCGACCTTCTTAATCACATGCTAAACTCCATTTTTCTTTTGGAATCCCATCAATCCATCTCGCCACTTCTGGACTAGTCTCACAAAATTTCTCTAGGTTTCTCTCAAAATATATCTTGCTGTTGTGTAACCTTTATTGACACAAGAAATGTATATGTTAGATAATACCTAAGATAACCAGATAAGCAATTGTAACCTTTGTATGAAAGTATTTACCTAATTTAAACAACTGCTCCTTTAATTTACCATTCTTGAACCGGTGATTGAAATTGCTAGCAATATGACGAATGCAAAACACATGATAAGCATCAGGCAGTTGCCAACCCAAATGTGGATTACCAACTTCTGAAATAATGCTTCTATGACGATCTGGTATTAGACATATGCCTTTCCTTTGGGTAACATGTAGTCGTATGAGAGCTAAGAACCACGACCATGCACTTAATGTTTCTCCTTCAACAATAGCAAAAGCAATTGGTAACACACAATTGTTTCCATCTTGAGTTGTAGCAATCAGAAGTGTTCCCCGATACTTTCCATATAGGAATGTTCCATCAACTTGTACAATTGGCTTACAATAGTTAAAGGCATCGCAACATTGCTTAAATATCCAGAAAGGTCGATAAAACTTTTGAAAACGGTTGTCAACACAATTTTCAAAGACAAATTCAGAGGTCTCAAGTTTGTACACAGAACCTGGACTAATCGACTGCATGTGCCCTAACCATCTCGACAATAACTCGTACGATTGATCCCAATCATCGAAGTTCAGGGCTATTGCTTTTTGTTTCGCTCTCCAAGATTTTCTATATGAAACTTTATAGCCAAATTGTCCACTAATTCTCTCTTGTATCAGAGATATAGGAATTGACGGCTCTTCATTTACCATACCTAATTCAAGAAAAATGACTGCACTAGTCAACCACTGCATATAATACGAATGAAAAGTATAAATTACAAAATCTAATAAAGTAATAACACATACCAACTATGCACGAGCATATAAAATCTGAGTATAACTTATGTGATCCTGGGAAAGCATTGGGTTTAAGCAAGTATGTCGACCTCCCCACTTTGTGACAACCCATTGGTTTGATTTCTTCGGTAAGTGTGCTCTCATTCTCCATGGACAATCTTCATTGTCATTTGGACACCTTAAGCTCAAAATCGTTGGTTTAGACTCAATCACGTAGAAGGTATGGTGTGTTTTCATAGAGTAATGCTTCACAGCCATTTGCACATCATGTTTACTGTCAAATTTTAATCCGACATATAATTCATCTCCCATGCGCCATGGACCAGCTGTATCAAGCCCATCATATTCAATTTCTTGATCAGGATGCTCCCAGTTAATATATGTATAGTGTGGAGATGATGTCCAGAATGGAATTTGTTGTTCACCTAAGAATATATAATATATTGTAACTAGCTAGTAAAATTATAAAAGTAGTAATATCACTTAATTAACATAACTTGAGCACTAACCAACAGATTGATGGTACTGGTTGATTGGAACTGATGATGATATCGGAGAAACAACCATAGCTGGTGCTTCGACATCGGTATCAGATGAGCTACCATATGGAATTTCACCTTCATCTTCATCATTGACATCTTCATCTTCTTCTAGAAAGGCCTCAGGTTCGTCTAGATTAATGACAGACCTTTCCTTTATTGGTTCATTAGTGGAATTTCCCTCTAAGCAAGTGATGGTTGAGTCGACATGGAAGAGCTACCAGCAGTGTCAATGTCAACATATAATTCAAGTGCTCTAATGGATGATTGTTGTTCAAAGGCGTTGATCATGCACTCGACATCTTCATCATCAGACATTCAAACCTGCATACATGATTGGACGAAATAATTTGGTTGGACATAAGTTTTAATTTGGCATGAATCTTTCTCTTGAGAAAATCATAACCAATGTTCCGTTTTATTTGAATAGATCTTAAATCTCCTTCAAAACTAATTCCATCTAGTCTGTTAACTTTTCTACCTTTCCAGTAAATAAACACTGGTATGAGACTCATTTTTCTAAAAAAAGGAAGAATGGGAGAATGAAAGCCTATAATTTAGAATGCAAGTAAAATGAGGCTCATAAATTACAACCTAAAATACAAGAATTTCTACAACTACAACTCAGCAATTAAAGAGAAACAACAACTATTTTTGAGAATGTGAAATGGGAAAATGCAGAGAGAGCTAGTATGAAATAATGAAACAGATGGAGGATGTAAAAAACGGATTGGGGCTTCTTTGACGCGTATGAGTTGTATTTATACTGGGTGGAAGGAATCTAGTCAAACCCTCAAACTGACATTGAGGGTTCACTTTTCAGGGAAATGGGGAGTCAAACCGGCAAACTGACATTGCGGGTTGTCTTTTCAGTCCAGCCTGTCACACGCGCAGTCCAGTGCCTTTTCAGTCAAACGCGCAGATCAATGCTCCCTGTCACACGGAAGCTGAACCCACAAACTGACATGGTGGGTTCAGTTTTGCGCATTCCCAAGGCATGTGCTCAAATCAAATCAATTCATGTTGGGACAGAGGGAACAACAAAAAAACTACAACTGAGTTTGCGGGTTTGACACCATTTTTTGTCAAAAAATGCCTAGTTTGGTAAATTGTTTTTTTTTTTTACATTTTTGGAGGAAATAAATTAAATAATTCACCCAATGTGGTCAAAAAGCCTGGAAATACTTGTATTCAATCTTCAACAAAATTAGACACTAAGAGCACTCCCCACCATTGGATACCCCACCAATGTGCAAGAGCCTCAACTAGGGATACCTCACCCTAAAACAACCTTGAAGGATACCCCACCTTCAATCAACTAGAAGGATACCTTACCTTCTCTCCACAATTCACTTTATGGTTTTACAAATAGTGAAGCTCTCAAAAGAGTAGATATTACAACTTGAAGCACAAAGATTTGAGCAAGCCTTTAGCAAGATAGAGCAATTTTGAATAACAAAGCTTTTTGAATGATGAGAATGATTCAAGATGAAAGAGCAAGATTAAAACATTTGATTCATGTTAGAAGAAGCTTATAAATGAGATAATATGATTTTAGTGTGATACTAGAGTGGAAAACCTTGCTTCTTATGTTAGAATGGCCCAAGAACTCATATTTATTATAGCCCTCCATTGAAATCTAGTCGTTACTAGCCGTTTTTAGCTCTGCACAGTCCATATTCAAATATAGAATCCCATATTCGAATATGTATTCGAATATGAAACTCTTGGAAGCATTTTTTTCACATTTTCAAAGCTATATTCGAATATATATTCGAATATGAAAACCCATATTCGAATATGTATTCGAATATGCACTTACTGGTGCTTAGAACGCTATATTCGAATATATATTCGAATATCAAAAACCATATTCGAATATGCACTTACTGGTGTTTAGATAGCTATATTCGAATATATATTCGAATATGAAAAGCCATATTCGAATATGTATTCGAATATGCACTTAAATATTCAAATATGTATTTGGATATGAAATTCCTAACGATAATCTCTAACTTTGAAAAATAATAATTCCTTCATTTCTTGTCCGTTTCAAGCGAATGACCAGTTGTTAGAAAGCTCTTTGAGTCTACTTTCTTATGAAACACATTGCAGATTGAAACTCAAAGCATTTTTAAAGATATGATCAAAATAGTGAACAAAGGTCATTTTCCAAAACCTAAAAACAAATGCTGAATTCAAAAGTTCATAACTTATTCATTTGTGATCCATTTAGAGCATAAGACCAGTCATTAGAAAGCTTATTAAGTCTATTTTCAAATGAAATAAGGCTGAGCTCAATATTTAAAATACACGTAATGATATGATCAAAATGGTAAACATATATCAGCTTCCATATAAGACTATTGTTGAAAATATATTTGTTTATGCTTATTATCAAATGCAAACCAAATATTTGAGTACTTTTAAACATAAACTCACTTTTCAAATCCTTATCTAATTGAAAAACAATTTTCTCATGATAAAACACTTTGTAACCAATTTCTTTGAAAAACACATTTTGAAGGCTATGGTTTAAAATGATGCTATGAATGCAAGGTGAATGACAAGCTCTATCAAGTAATGACTTCTCAAATTTACACTTACATAACCTAGAAAAGAAATATACCAAACTAAGTCCTTAGGCTTCTTGATGCAATCCAAGTTTGTTAGTTTCTCTTTCATAGTATTATAAGCGCTTGACCATCATTGTCATTCTCCTTCTTGAGTTGAGCATAATTGATTTTTCCATTTTTCTTGATCATTGCTTACTCTTAATACTTGGACTATCTACAAGATATTTCTCACTTGAAAATCATAGTTAGTCCAAACATCCAAACTCAATATCAAATATGCTTGATTTATAAATATATAACTCTATTAGTCTATCAAGCATTGATGTACACATTGCATGATTATCAACTTGTATATCACAACATAGAACATATAATCATGCACTCCATTAAGCTCATATAGTAGCATGTTCATTCCTAATTTAATCTTACATTTGTTAACATCAAAACATACTATACATAACTTATTGCTATTGTATTTGTCATCATCAAAACATAATCTATTAAACATTTAAGAACACATACTTCTACACTTATGATGATAAATATGTCTTGCATAAATATGATAGATATCATGGTAGACATAACACATATGATAGGCATGCTTTGGATAGATATGCTACACCTTCTTCTAGATGTGTTACATGTGATCCATATCCTAGCTATGTTAGGGATGATAGGTATGTAGAAAAGAAGCATTCTAACATGCATGAGAAAAAGAAGAAAAATTTTGTTATAGGGGATGAAGCTCATACTTTGCATTGGGAATCAATCAAGCAAGCAAAGCTTGCAAAGGTTTAAAGAAGAGAGCATAAAAAGAGAGCCAAGGAAATGGAAAAGCTTTTTGACATGTTAAATGAGTTTGACTTGAAAGAAGTTGTGCATGAAGAGATTGAGGTTCCAAAAGTAGAGGAACATATTGACACTTTTGTTGTGAGTGAGAATGAGGTAGATGACACCTTGTGTTTATCACAACCTCAAATGTCTTTGTCTTCCAATGTTTCTTCTCATACTATTACTACCTCTTTTCAAAGTGTAGTAACTTTTCGATTCAAGGTTTGTGATGAACTTGCACTTGAGGAAGTAGAAGGTAATAATTCATTAGCTAAAAAAGGTACATTCTTTGTTCTTCATACTTCATTACCTTCATTGGCAAGTATTCTAAGGTATACCTCTATCTTCTCTACTTCTCCTATCTTGAATGATTTGTTGTTTGGTTCCAATTATTTGATTGTTAATAGATTTTGGATTGGTAAGCTTGGACATTTGATTGTATTTTGCTACAATGATTCTTTGAGCTTTATGCAAATTGTTTATGGCCATGTTATTTTTGTGTCTTTGATTTGGTGTGTGCAAAATGACATTAGCCTTTTAGTGAACCAAGATACTTGTGGTCACTTGGAACAACATGCTCAATCTTTGATTGAGAATGTGTGTTACACATGCACTTGTTCCTACATGTTTAGTCCCCAATGAATCTCTTTTGGTTCAACCTTTTTGGACTTGGGACATTGAAATTATTGATGCATGTGATGTGAATGATGATCTTCCACATTTTGCTTGTGTGTTGAAGTTTTCAAAACCTACTACACATTACTATCTCTCATTTCTTGATAAACACTCAAGTTCATTTGTTTTTCTTTATTTTCTTGAGTGTTGTCCTTTTTGGTTTGTGCAACCGCTTGGAAAGAAATTAATTCTTGTGTTTGATTCGGGTGGTTTCCTTTTACTTGTGGACTTATTGTTGCTTCTCTCTTGTAGGTCACATACCCTTTAAATTCGAGGACGAACTCTTTCTAAGGAGGGGAGGATGATGTGATCATGGATTGCTTAATGATTGAAGTTTCAAGAAGAGCAAGCAAGTGACAACATTGAAGATTTTTCAACTTAGTTTTAATGTTTAACAAATAAAAGTTTGTCTTAGGGATTAAATTGTTAGGTTTGAATTATTTTGTACTAATTGTGAGTTTTTGTGTCTTAGCTCACATTTATGTTAGACATTTTTAATTTTGGTTTTTAGTCCATAGGTTGTATTTCAATTTTAGGGGCTGCCATGTTTTTTTATTTATGTGCCACTTTTGGGCCTCTAGGTAGTAGTATAAATACCCACATTAGGTCTTTTGTAGAAAACTTTTGATCATTGAATGAAATTGAGATTTCTTAGAGAGCATTCTCTCTTGTTAGCCTTAGCTTGTGAGCTTTGGAATTTTGATGACCTTATCAATGGATTCCAATTCCATTGTGGCGGTTCCCCCATGAATTTATCTTCTTGCTTAGGCTAGGAGTGACATCCTCTCATTCTTCTTCTTCTCTCCTCTTCCTCTCCATACAATCAAAATAAGTTTTGTTGTGTTTTTCAGTTGTTTATGTTGTTTGCAATACAAACCTCAAAAAATAGATAATAAAATTAAAACTAGATGATAGTTTTGCATTCTAATCATTCATCAAAATAGAAAATAAAAACAAATAATTGAAATGCAAATAAGCCCTAACTTTCTAACTTCACGCACCTCTTTCACAACCATGTTCCCATCTCTTGGAAACAAAAAAGTAAAATAAAAATGACCAAGAAAACAGAAGAAAAACAACAATAAGAAAATGAATGTTTGTAATTCTCATTGTCGTGTGCATTATTTTTTCCACTATTGTCCATGGTTGAATTTTGTGTGAATTCATTGGTACTTGACTTTTCATCAACATTTATGTAGCTTGAAACTTCCACACAAGTCTTCATGCCAGAAAGTAGGTTCTTCGTTATAAGGCGACTATAGAGCACATGAGGAACAAAAAATTATAAAATGGTCCTGCTAGCTGCTACATTATAATTGGCATTTCTCAACACAAAACCAATTTTTTTCTTTTTTTAAGAAAATAAGTAAGAACCCAGGTTATATGACCGCCACATTGTTTTCTCATTTTGTTTACTATATATTTTGAAATTTTTATGGAGATAAGGCTTTTGTCATTTTTTTTTATATTTTGTACTGTTTTTTCGAAGATAGGTAAATAGATAGAAAGCATACATATAGCATGTTGATTTGATGGTTGGAGAGCCAAATTTTAATCAATTGCTCATTGATTCGAATATATGCAGGTGCATTTACCTAGTAAAGAAAGATAGATAGATAGATAGTTTCTATTTTATATTTTAAAATGTGTAGTGCAACACCTAGAATTTAAGATCATTTTTTTTCTAACTCAGAGCTTTTAGCGGAATTGGAGCGTTCCTACCATTCAAGTTCATATTCTACATAGTCATACATATAAGCTTGCACATATACATACTTTGTTCATAAGGGTTCTAGTTCCAAATCACAAAATAGTTTATACATGTATGACCTGGTAGTCACAATAGATACAGACATAGAGAAAAGATGTGACTACCTAGCTCAATTCAAAATAAATATCTAAGACTTGTCTTCACGCGCTGTACTCCTCATCCCCGGTATCACCTGGAATATCATAACCGTTAGTTACATGTACAACACATAACCGAGTAACCTTCGGAATTTGAAAATAATAATATGATACTGCAGCCTGTCTAACTGGAAAACTTCCCCAATTACCAATCCTATCAATCACATAGAAATTTACACATATGAAGTATATGAATTGATAAATTAGAATGCATACATATTACTAAGGCATATCTTGTGAAATACATATTCTTTAATGGGAGACTAGTGCACTAGACCTCGACCATAAGTACCTTGACAGAAAAGCATAATTTGAGCTCACTGATACCCCTGGTAAGCGTCCCTACCTAAATCTCTCGGGCACTGCCAGGCTATCTTAACCCCTTTCGGGATAGCCTATGACTATCTTGACCCCTTTCGGGATAGTCCTTAAATTTTTAGGCCATTTTAACCCCATTTTCTGAGAGACCTTATATCATATAAAATTCAATTAACTAGCCACTTACCCGATATTCTACCGGTGGGAAATGGTTAACACAACTACTCAACTAAATTTGAAGGGGAATTATTCCATTATCATTTCATATTGCATATTATCATACATCAAACATTCATTTCACATCAATTTCATTCATTCCCATCATAAAAATAAGTGGATTAGGGCTACATTGCATTTTTGAAGTAAGAAAAATAGGCCCCTCTTAAGGGTGGAATTTGGTGCCACCAAATTTTCCCTGCCGCGAAATCAACATAGAATGTTCAGGTTAAATTCGCTGCAGCGAAAATTTTCGCTGCCGTGAATTCGGCCCAGAATCATCTCTGCTATTTTTTGACAACACTACATCCTGTTGGTATTTTGGCCATAACGTGCATTCTAGACCTGCAAATTGAGTGAAATCAGGGGGAAAATGAAAGATAATGAAATTATCTACAACTTTTGTTCAGAGATCAAGACTTAAATCAATCAATTTCAAGTAGATAATTTCACTTGAATGCAACTACCCATGATAAAAACCCAAATCTGGCAGCTTTCAATATTTTGCCTATAACTAAAGTTATACAAATTGGATTTTGATAAAACTCATGGCATTAAAAAGCTAACAACATTTACTACAACTTTCCTAGAGGCCACGAAATCAAAATCCAATTAAAACCAAGTCGAATATCCAGTTCAAGTTGTACCAAAATTCAGCCAAAATAGGGGAAAATTATTTTGATTAACTTTCACAATTTCAATCCTACCTTCCATCTCAATTCATTCCAAAATCATACCAACTTCATATGGTTCATTATAAGTCACTCAAAATCAATTCACAAGGATGACCAAGGTGCAATTCCATCAATTTCACATCATCATCAGTATCATTCTCAAAGTATATAATATCATAAACATTCAATTTCTAACAATTACATAAGACCTCGATCATGCATACCTCAAACACCTAATTCATGGAACATAAATCAAACACACACACCCATTGCTTCTCCCTTCAATTCACCATATGACCTCATTTCAACATGTAATGCACACAAAGTTCTACAATCAACATGCATTACCACAAAAGCACAATCAAGCTCATCATCATACAAGGAGTCTATAAGCAACAAGCATCAATATTCACATCACTTTTTAAAACACGAGATATATTCCAGGCTAATTCAAACAAAACACATGCAATCAAATCCTACAATCTAACACAATCAATTCCAATACCTAACCTCATACCATCATCTAATCCATAATTTCACTAATTTGGGGGGTTTTGTGGGTTACCTTTAGTTGAAACCCCAAGTCCCAATTCTTTCCATTTCTTCAAGTTTCCCAATCCCTAGCCTTCAATATCCACCCAAGGTGTTTGAAAGCCCTAATTTACACAAGCATTAGTCCATAGTTCCTTACTTTAACCCAATTTGAAGCTTGCATGTGGAAGAGAGGGATTTAAACTCATTCACCCAATTGGGAATTTGAGCAAAGGAGAAGAGAAGTGGAGAGCATGTTCTTACCTAAGGAACCTTGATGTCCTAGAGCTTTGGAAATGGAAGATGGAAGAAGGAAGTGACTTGAACTTGGGAGCTCTCTTGATGTTTGCCCTAGGAGAAGGATGGAAGCATTTGAGAGAGTGGAAGAGAAAGGAAGAGCGGCATGAAGAAGAAGAAGAAGAAAAATGAGAATGTGAGAAAGAGGGAGTGGTGGCGTGAGAAGATAGTAGGGAAGGAAGGGTTTAAGTGAAAATTTTGCATCTTATTAAAAATTGCTATGAGGCCCTCCTTCCAATTGTAACAAAATAATCCTTAAACTCCAAATTTCTCCCAAAAGAGCCACTAATTCTTACTTGGAAATTTATGGGATGTTACATGTAGTACAAATTTTAAAGTACTCTTTGACTTTTTAATTGAAAAAATGACATTTACACATACCATCGTTAATGCTTTTTGTCGAATGAAGAATACAATATATATATTTTAATTATAAGATATTCAAATTGAAGGAACTTCTGACTGATAATATTAAAATAAGTCATGTTTCGAAGAAAATGTGTGATAAATAATTATATTGAACAAGTTCATCAATACTTCACTACTACATACCATAATTTTAGGGTAATAGTTTGGATATTTTTTATAAAATTCATCTATAGTAAAATTCTTTTCGTATGGTAAATTATAATTTATTTATCTATCATAATGTAAAAGCTCAAAACTTTTAGAAGGTTTTATGCTCGACAATGCAATATATAACTGTCATTGTGGGAAGACAAACATTGGTAAGTATAAACCTACAAAATTCAACAATATTTGCCCTTAATATTTGTTTATTGTGATCGTATTATATGGTTATACTTAGTATTGTTTTTTAAATAAAAGGCCACATTGTGCTTCTTTCCTTTATAATTGCTCTTGGGATATTGACCATGGAGAGAATGTTGCTTACTATAATAATTTTTCACTTTTATTCTCTTGTTTCCAAAATGCATTACCCAGGCCCAGATCTATACATTTTGGGGCCTTAGGTGAAATTCACGATGAAGACCTATCTATATATGACATATTACTTTTTATTTTATGTCTTTAGTCTTTTTAAGAGACATATTTATTTATGAAAGTTTTTTAATAAATCAAATTTTAATAGGTAATATACACTACAAGAATATGCCAATTTAGCGACAAATTATTTGCGACGGCCCGAGACCGTCGCACAATTGCGACGGAATATATAACTTTTGCGACGGGAAAAACTGTCGCTAATTTTGCGACGGAAATTTCCGTCGATAAATGGCCACATTTGATTTTTATTTTGTTTTTTTAAAATAGAAGGGGTAGTGATGGACTAGGCCGTCACAAAAAAGGCCATTTTATATTTTTTTGTTTTTTTATTTTGAAATTGACAGATTGCGACAGACTGGGCTGTCGCCCGATAGCGACGGACCCAACCGTCGCAAAAAAGGCCCTTTTTGAATTTTTTTTGTTTTTTTTGGATTAGAGGGGTAGCGACGGACTGGGCCGTCGCAAATTAGAGATGGACCTTGCCGTCACAAAAAAGCTCCTTTTCAATTTTTTTTGTTTATATTTGGAATAGAGGGGTAGCGACAGACTGGACCGTCGCAAATTAGTGACGGACCCCGCCGTCGTAAATTAGTGACGGACCCAATCTAATTAGAGGGGTAGCGACGGACTGGGCCGTCGCAAAAAAGGCCCAATCTAATTTTTTTAGTTTTTTTTGGAATAGAGGGGTAGCGACAGACTGGGCCGTCGCTAATTAGCGACGGACCCAGCCGTCGCACTAAGGCCCAATCTGTCTTTTTTTTGTGAATTTGATTAGTAGGGACGGACTGGGCCGTCGCTAATTAGCGACGGACCCAGCCATCGCAAAAAAGCCCAACCTGATTTTTTTGTTTTTTTTTAATTTGACGGGTAGCGAAGGACCCAGCCGTCGCTAAAAAGACCCAATTTCATTTACACAAAAATATTTTTTAAATTTGTTGTAATATTTGCGACGGAAATTACTGTCGCTAATTTTTTGCGCTACATGTCAAAATTTGATAGCATGTGACGTGGATCAACCTTAGTGAGATCCCAACCATTGTTTTAATCTCGTCCGTTCTTTCATACAGTTAATCCCATTTATTAATTTCTTCTTCCTCTACTTCCATTATCTTCTTCTTACATTCACTTCTTCTTCTTCCATTCTTTTCTTCTTCTATTCACTTCTTCTTCCATTAACTTTTTCTTCTTCAATTAACTTCTTCCAATCACTCTTCTAACACCACCCTACACCTCACAACACATCGATCTCCAACGACTTCCGCGAAGCTCCAACTCCGATGACTTCCATCTCCGAAGAAGTTCAACTCCGATGACTTCCAATCACTCTTCTTTCTTCCTTTTTTTTTTCTTCTTCTCAACCGTTCTTTCTTCTTCTCAACGTTCGGTTTGTATTTCCGACCGCGGAGCTCGTGCTCCGGCAGATTTTTTTATAAGAATAAAAAAACATAGCCATGGAAATATCCGTGGCAAAGTTGCGACGGAAATATCCCTAGCAATTTTTTGACGGAAATTTCCGTCGCAAACTTTACCTAGAGACGGCTAAACTGGCAGAAAAAAATATTTGCACCAAAAAAATATTAGCCACAAAAATATCCATGGAAAAGTTGCGACGGAAATATCTGTGGCAAATTTGCGACGGAAATTTCCGTCGCAAACTTTAACTTGAGACGGCTAAACTAGCGCGAAAAAAATTATTCGCGCCAAAAAACATTAGTCATGAAAATATCCGTGGCAAAGTTGCGACGGAAATATCCGTGGAAAATTTTCGACGGAAATTTCCGTCACAAACCTAAATTAGAGACGGATTATAAGTGGCACCAATATTAAATATTTGCGCAAAAAAAAATAGCCACGGATATTTGCGTCACAAATGTTAGCGACGCCACTTTTAGCGACGGCTCGATGGCCGTTGCTAGTCCGTCAAAAAATCTATATTGTGACGGAAATGGCTTTTTTGCCACGGATATTTCCGTGGCTAATAGGGAACATCCTTGTAGTGATAACTAATACATTATTTATATGCCTTGTAAAAGATATATTTAATCTCACATATGATTTAATCAATTTAAATTATGTATAAATATTTTATTAATGTTATCAATATTTTAATTTGCAAATTATGCATTTAGAAAAGAATATACTATTTTTATATAATTATTATTCTAATAAATATTAATTTTACTTGTTTAATATTTCTTTTAATGAAGATTAATGTTTAATGTAGTTGAGATGTGATGAATGATGAATGTGGAAACTTGTTAAATGCAATTGAGATGAAGATGATTATTGAATGCATGATAACATGTAATGTCAAATGATAATGAATGAATCCCACCGGTAGTATACCGGGTAAGTGGACAAGCATGAAAATGAAATGTAGGGTCTCCCAAAGATGGGGTTAAGATGGCTTAAAGAAGTAGGGTCTCCCAGAAAATGGGGTTAAGATGGCCTAAGAAAATTTAATGACTATCCTAAAAGGGGTCAAGATAGTCATAGGCTATCCCGAAAGGGGTTAAGATAGCCTGGCAGTGCCCCAGAGATTCAGGTAGGGACGCTTACCGGGGTATCAGTGAGCTCAAATTATGCCTTTCTGCCAAGGTACCTATGGTGGAGATCTAGTGCACTGGACTCCCGTTAAAAGATGAAAAGAAATTAATTGAAATGAAATGTAATGTGATTCAAAATGAATTGAAATGGAATGTAATGTGATTCATGACCAAATGAATTGAAATGAAATGTAATGAGATTCATGACCTTCATGCATATGAATTAAATTGTATTTGTGTGTATTCCTTTGTTTGAATGTGTTATGGGTATGTTAGGCTTGTATTGGGGAGATTTTCCAGTTAGACTGGCTGCAATACTGATTTATAATGTTTTTAGTTAGACCGGGGGTTACTTGGTTATATGTTTTACATATAACTGACGGTCTCAGTATTGCAGGTATCAGAAGATTAAGCAGCTATAGCTACGGACGAGAAAGGTCTCAAGCTTTTCTTAGGTATAACCAGACATGGCGAACCTAAGTTTTATGTTCAAGTATTTATTTGTTCAACTGGATAAGAATTCGTTTAAGTTAAAAAGGACTGTAATTATTATTATTTATTGTGTAGTAAATTTTAGCTTCCACTTGTATATGAAAAAGAATAAAAAACGGTCTACAAAAGAAGGTGTTACATCTTCTCTCTCAAATCTATTCAGTGCCGATTTTGGTCCTTCAGGTCTCAGCTCGTTCGAGTAAGAATGGAGGTTCCTTCTGACAACGCTTACCCCGTTTCAGTTTTTAATAATATAATTCGGTTTTACCTCCATCACAATTACTGATACTATTAATTATTTGGCTAATAGTGTTACTGTTTACGTGATCCATTTTATGGTCTTTTATATAATTTTAAATAGGGATAATTACAACAATCTCTCCTAATGTTTGCGTGTATTACAATTACTCATACTGTTAATTTGTTGGTTAATTGCGTTACTATTCATGCAACCTATTTTAATTAAAAATAATGATTTAATCATTTTACCCTTATTCATTACCATTTTAACCTCGGGAGAGAAAGTATAATAAATCTAAGAAATGTAAAGAATAAGGGTAAAATGATAAAATCATTATCTTAGAATTATAATGGTCATGTGGACAATAACATTGTTAACAAAAAAGTTAACGACGGGGTAAGTGTAATACGCAAACCTCATGGGTGATTGTTGTAATAATCACTTTTATATAATTTCTATAATTAAATTATTATATAAATAAAAAAATAAAAAATGAGACGACTAAGGTAAATAATTTTTTTAAATTTATATATTTACAATCTATCGTATTATATAATCAAATTAAAGTAAGAAATCAAGACAATTAAAATGTTTTCTTTAAAAGTCATACCTTATATACAAAATCTTATTCAAATAAATTAAATTAAAAATATTAATACCTTTAAAAAGAATTTATTTTGATTTATTTGCACTTTTACTTTATTAATTCATACTTTGAATCATTCTTAACTTTTTAAAAACCAAACTAAATTATATGGTAGATCTATATTGTTGTACATATACAATTAATGCAATCAAAATAATAAAAAGATATTTTTGGTCAAAAACATAAAGACAATAATACAATTAAGGTAATTAATCAGTTTTACTATTTATATATACATATACTATCTTCTTTTTGATGATAATATTTTTTATCATTATAGTAAAATAATTAATATAATAAGCTTTCATAATTTAACCTAATTTATTAATATTATGTTAAATAAGATTTTGACATTGCTTCCTCAAAAAAAATAGATTTTGACATTTTTTATTTTAAGCCTTTTTCAGTAAAATTTACTCTTGGTAACAAATTTATTTTTTGTTAAAAAAATTATTTTTTATCTAAAAGGGTTTTAACCTTTTTGGTACAAAAAATATGCTTTGGAAAACAAATTTTTAACTTTTACTGATATACTCTAGGTCACCAAGGAACATCTTAAATAATTTATATATATAGGTAGATTACTTCTTACAATGGAACAACGCAGCTAGCATTGTGATCTATTGTATACTTAGACATGGCATTAGGAAGCCATGGCAAGAAAGGAAAAGATGTCACTCCATCTATGTCACTAATGGAGGAAACAATCACCCACATTAACCAACCAATAAATTTCCCTTCCACAGCAACACAACCTTTCTCTTCCAACAAACATTTGATTCCCTTGGATCTCATTGAAGAAATCCTCTTGCGACTCCCATGAAGTTCCTCTTGCAACTCCGCTGCGTATGCAAGCCCTGGAATTCCCTAATCTCCAATCCCCAATTTGCTAAGAAGCATCTTCATTTCTCACAATCGGCGACTCGTCTCATGTTGAGCTTCACCAGTTGTGGCTTTAAAATCAACTCAAGTAAGTTCATTACGTGGGATTACCCTCTCCACTCTGTCTTCAACAATGTTACTGTTAGCCCCAGAAAGTTATGGTACCCTTTTGACACTCAAACACCTTTTCATGTCATTGTTGGCTCTTGCGATGGCATCCTCTGTTTTGTCAATCAAGAAAATACCATTATTTTATGGAACCCAACTATTGGTCACTTTAAAGAATTTCTGTCTTTGGATAATCAAAGGCGACAATTTTATGGTAAAGTACATATTTCTGAATTAATATATGGATTTGGTTGTGATCGTCTCACTGGGACTTACAAGGTGGTTGTGCTTTGCTGCAAAACAATTGGTTCATTCGATCCCAATATTGATAATGAAGCTGAAGTACAAATCTATACTTTGGGAACAGATTCCTGGAGAACCATCCAGGATTTCCCTATTGGTTTCCCTCTTGATAATCCAGGAACATTTGTGAGTGGAACCCTTAATTGGTTGGTGACTACTAATTTGCATTCTCAATTCAATATTGTATCTCTTAATTTGGGAAATGAGTCTTATCTAGAAATTCCAATGCCTAATTATGGAGAAGGTTTGTATGCCTCAGACTTGGGTGTGTTGAGGGATTGCTTGTGCATCCTAGCAAACAATATGAGATTTGGGGAACTTTGGATTATGAAAGAATATGGAAACATAAAATCTTGGTCTAAATTATTCCATATTCCTATTTATAAGGAAAATGTTTCCTCTTATCTTTATAGTAAAGTACTAAGTATTTGTGAGGATGATGAACAAGTGTTGTTGAAATGCTGCTCGAGAGTTCTTATTTATAATTCCAAAACTAAGACTTGGAAGGTTCCTGGTCATTTAAAGATCGAAGATCCATTCGTCCCAGAGGTCTTTGTTGAGAGTTTGATATCACCTTGTTATTGATGTAGAGATGTGGATGAAATGTTATGTTATTGCTGAAGGTCCTCCAAGAACACACAAACAACACCCTTATATGCTTTCATTTGATATGTCATGCATTTTATTTTATGTTTGTTTAGATAATTTCAAATGACTTTATGAATCATATTGAAATTAAATAATAGTCAATGAAACCAATATTTTGAAAAAACATGTTTTAGCTTAAGTTATTTGAGCATTAAAACTCCATTCAAACATGTATCATTAGGCTTTAGAGACAAATCCAGTTTAATGAATGCTCAAATTTAACTGCTTCTTTTATATTTGGAACATATCTCCCTTGAAAACCTAAACAACATGGTTATTGAAAATCCTCCGTTACATTTCTAACTTTTAAAGGATTTGAGTTGACTGGGTTGAATCAAATTGTTTCGTGTTAGATTTGTTGCATTTCAAGATTGTTTATATCATGTGTTTTTGAGATGGAAGAAGAAATTTGGAGGCTTAATATTTTCTAGATTCCCATTTATTTGACCTTAAAATTAATCACCTTGTACACCATAGGCCTAGGATTGCCACCAGAATATTTGAAGAATTCTTAATATCCTACTAGAAATGATATGCACGGGATTCTTTTTCTTAGAATTACAACTTAGCAGATGATATGTTCATGTAAGAGAAAACTCCACCCCTAATATCCCATTTATTCATAAATTAACAATGTAGAGTTGGACATGCATTAGTTTTTCCCGAACATGGATCCTCTAATGCAAATCCTTTCTCTAGCCAAAACTTGGCCCTTGATCGATCCTCTTAAATTTTGGTTGGGCCTAATTAACTCCAAAAAGCTAGCTCAAAGGAGGAGGATTGTCACACAACTTATATACTTTATAGTGGCAGCACACACCCCCTCACGCCCAGAAATGGACATCTGGACCCTGGACAAACATGGGTGGCGCAATAATAAGGGGCTTTCAACACACCCCTCATGGGTGACCCACTAACAGATGTAGGATAGACTCTGATACCATTTTAAGTTTTAGATTGGGGCTAATTCACTCCTAAAAGCTAGCTCATTGGAGGAGGACTGCCACGCCACTTATATACTTTATAGTGGCCATATCTCTAGTCAATGTGAGACTTTCAAGGAATCTGAGCTCACAAACTAAGGAGGAGAGATGATGGTATAGTTTGTAGGTTACATTTTTTCTATGAAAAAATTATGATGGAGGGGATGTGTATTCTTTTTTCCTACATACTTAGTTACTTA
The DNA here is from genome assembly GCA_037177725.1 of Cyamopsis tetragonoloba. NCBI lineage: Eukaryota > Viridiplantae > Streptophyta > Magnoliopsida > Fabales > Fabaceae > Cyamopsis > Cyamopsis tetragonoloba. The sequence goes on from CM074124.1 coordinate 25,270,502, forward strand.
TTGGATTAAGTGAGCTAAACAACTTTTCCATCACTAGGTGCATGTGGTGTGTCGTTGCATAAAGTCAATGAAGGAGTCAGTCCTGGTTATAGGCTATTTTCTTTCAAGCAGAGACGATGAATGATGTCATCTATGGTTATTTAAAGTGACCCTTTGTACCTAAGGCCCCACTTTACTAGTATTCAGGTTTGATTTGTCTCTAGACCATCCATCCCGCAAGTCCCTCTAACTCAAAGCTCAGCCACACATCAAGAACTATCTCTATCCTCTTCACTTATTGCAAAGAGTGATTAGTGGTTGAAAATGCGTAAGAAAATGGCTAAAGGTATTTTGAGGTGGAGAGGATTCGAAGAGCTAATCTCACATGCATATGAGTTCCTACTATTAAACACTTTTTTGTTGCCCATTCAAATATTTCCTATTATCCTTGTACATATGAGAATCTCTCCCTAGATATATTCCTTATTATTGAGAATATAATGGCTCATAAATTTATTTCATTGAGCTAAATAAAGGTATATATAAATGAATGTAAAATTGACTTCGTATCGAATTCCTAACGGTAACATAATGAGTAAGGAAAGTAAATAAAAAAATATATACATAATGTACTACTAATGGATATAAGCTAAACTGAACTAAACTAAACAAAACTTGTGAAGCACCGATACTTCATAATTGGATGCATACCTGTATCATATTCATGTCGATACGATACTTTGAGAGATTCTACTGCATTGCATCCTTCACATATTTTGATGTTCTACAATAGTTTTAATACTTCATAGAATTTAATTTAAGAAAGACCGTTTACGATTTAAATATTTATATCTAATTCTTTTGAAACAGATATATTATTAAGATTTTATTAAAGTTTTACAGTTATACATAAGAATATGGCTAAATTTTACTTAACATACCCGTATCCTAAAAATTTAAAAAATTGTCATAGCTACAAGTTGCATCATATCGTACCCGATACTCATTCTCGTATGCGTGATACCCCCCGCCCCTCAAGGTGGTGATTGATATTTGTGACAACGAACTTGCCATTAACATCACTAAACCACTGGCGGGGGATAATTATGGATTAGGTTAATAGGTCAGCAAGTTGTTGATGAGAATTACCATGTATGAGGATCATGTAATGGAAGGAAGATTGTTCATGTAAATAATAGTAATCAATATCAATATGTTTTGATCTCTCATGATATGCAGGGATAGAAAATAATTGTCTTGTGGGTATGTTGTCACATAAAACTATACATGAATTTATCGAGGCACCAAAGTCTTTTAAAAGTTTTTAAAGCCACATTAGTTCACAAGTAGTGCTAGCTAGCCCCATGTATACTACCTTTGTCGAAGACCATGAGGCAATATTTTGATTCCTAGAATTTTTGATGATGATGGAGTCACCTAGAAAAACACATAAGTCCTTCTTCTTGTATTGAGGCAATTCCCTAGTGTGCATTAGTATATGTAGTTATCTTCTAGAATCTAGGAGATTATGCACAGACTATTAGGAATGAATAGATTTCATTGATTCAACTATAAATATAAATGAAGCAAAAACGATGCTAAGAACGAACGCCGATGAGGAAGGGGAGTTCTGCGGTAGAGGACGACAACGTACTGGGGAGATAGAGTCCCACAAGTAGAATGATTAGAAACCAAAATGGTCATAAAAACGCCATTTTTAAGCGGTCAAAATGCTGACCTCAAGGAGATCCTGGCATATTCACCTCGCCGGAAGCAAAAAAGAGCATTAAACTGTAAGAACCACCACAAGTAGCTCTGCAACTTTAGTCGCTAGGCTGGCGGCGGCTCACCGCAATGTAGAAACTAAAGGAATGCGATAGCAGAGACCTGGTCAAGGCAATGGCGGCGCAGTAAGACAAGGAAGGAGAAGCTTTTACGCGTGAAGATGTCGTCCATTCTCAAATCACTTTGAAATTGAATGGAATTGGCACCCACCTTGAAAAGAAACCAGAAAGAGAAAATAAAGGGTTTTTGGGCTCAATTTTCCCAAGAACAAAAAATACAGAAGAAAAGAGGGGTAGAAAGAGATAGGGAAAGTCACGTGAAGGAGCGTGGGCACACCAAGAGAGCAGAAAATGTTTTTTTAATATTTCTTTTGGGGTTTCTCTAAGCTTTCTTGGGAGAAGATGAATGAGGTTAGAAAAAGGAAGAAAAGGTTCTATTACTTTCTCGAGAAATAGAAAGAAAAGGAAAAACTAAATTTAGAGAAATTTTTTCTCACATAGGAAGAGAGAAATTGCTTTTGACACCATATTAGGAATGAATATATTTCATTGATTTAATTACAAATGTATACAATGCTCTCTTTATATAGAGAGAGTAAAATACATACTAACTAATACAAATACTATATATCTAATACCTAATGATGACAAAGTAAGCAACGATATAAAGAAGCTAATACGGTATAAAATAGTTCTAGGGATTTCTTGAATCTAAAGACCTAGAATAACTAGGAAATTCTATGACAAAGAAAGAATTCTGACATGCATCATTGGATATGTGAATAGAGAGATACAAGATGATAGGATTTTCATAACTCTCCTAATCTCCCTATTTATAACGCTAATTCCCTAACTAACTAAGCCTTTTAGCCACTAACTACCCCTAACTAGCTCCTACTGTATGATTCCCCACCACTAAAATCAACCTTGGCCTCAAAGCTTTGAAAACCAAATAAAAATTGAAAAACAAAAAAAAATGATCTCAGCCCAACATAAGGTATTGAGTTAAAAAAAATGGGCTAAGCCCAAATCACAAAAAAAAAACTCCAAAAATAGTCTAGGCATAAAAATGGGAAGGGTCAAGCTTCTGGGTTGGATCACGTGTAGTATTCAGGGTTGGTTCTAAAGGAAACCCATAGAGAAATCACGTGGTAGAGTTCTTGCGACACTAGTGAATCCTCTGGAGAACCGTGAATGAACACCAGTGATTTTCTGAGCAAGAGGTCGAGAGTTGGCTGGAGGAATCGCTGGCTTGAACTGATATAGTAGTGTTGTCCATGGCACCGTCTTCGTGCTTGTCCATTTCAGCCCACACTAGTGGTGACCCCATGTGATGATCTAGAGCCGATGAGGGTGTTCTTCATGGAGAAGACCACCATCGTTGAATGACGTCGCGAGCCCTTCCTTCAATGCTAATCTCGATATATCAACAGAAATAAGATGAGAATGATGCTGAATAGTATCATCTTTTTGGCGTTGTCATGACCAAACTTACCATTGATGGAACCAACTTTAGGAAGAAATAGTTAGGGAAGAGAAGAAGGTTCAGACAATTAATACTGTAAGACTTCGTGAGATTGGTTGTGAGATTGTTGGCTCCGATCTTGACGCATGAAATTAGTTTGAGAATCAAAATTCATGTAAGCATTGATTAAACCCTCTTCTTGGCCTTGATTCTACCTCTGTGACCCTCGATTTAGGAACGGAAATGATGGAACACTAACTATGTCGTCAAAGGTATCGCCGAACCCCCCCCCCCCCCCCCGTCGTATTTAATTTGGGATCTGTGTGATTTCGGTAGTTTTCTCGCAATGACATGATTATGCGCACTGATTGCAAGCACCTTTTTGACCCACTAAACTTAAAATAAAGGTCCTAGAAAACTTATTACAACACTTGGATCAAAACACAAACAAATGATCCTTATTGAAACAACTCTAAATTCTTTCAAGAACTTGATTCATCTTCAATTTTTGTGCCAAGCACCATGTTGGGCTTCATTTTTCTTACTTGAGACTCTTCTTCAAAGCTTATCTTAAACACTTGTTGTTGAGTCTCTTTTGCCTTCTTAGCTCTTGCCCTTATTATAGGTCCACCGACTCTATCTTCAATTACTTCATGATCCTTAGTCTTGGGCATGTCCTCATCACTCAAATGACGTGAATCCTAATGAGCAATTAAGAATGTTGAAGGATCTTTCTAGGGTTTGTAGGCAATTTTGAGAATTTTAGGAAAGGGGAAAAGATGGTGTGCAACATTCTAAGAAAGAGAGAAGGAAATAATATGAGAATTTTGGGGTTAGAGAGAAAGAAGGAGGCTGTGCAAATTGGGAAGAAGAAAAGAAGAAATAGGGTTTCTGAATTTTAGGGATTTTTTATAATAAGAACAAGAAGAAGATGAATTCAATGGAGAAGAAGAGAAATTGAAGAAGGAAATAGGGAATTGGATAGGGAAGACGTCACACAAAGGGATGGATATCCTTTGATAAGTCTCATGTCTTATTTCACGCAAGAATTCAAAAGAATCACTCTCACTGAACCAAAATATAATTTCTGCATAAAATTCAAGTCTGAGTTTCTCATTCAACATATTGTTAAAATTAAATATATTTTTCAATTTTTGTTTATAAAATTAGTACTATGGCTATAGAAATGTGTGATGTTATACATGGTGGATAGATTTTCCAAAGTCCATAGAGGTATTTGATTGAGTTGTCCTAGTATGTTATTATGCAATTGATGAATGAATTGTATTGAACTCTGCATTATCATTCATGTCTGTAATGAGTGCATAATACACCTTTAGGTATAAGACTGAGCAGGTTGAGGGTACCAGGAGGGATGCTTCCTTAACAGACATGGAGATCTCCAAGAAGGTGTGGACTGTCAGTACAAAACTGATAAAAAGGAACATGGCATGGCATATGTTTGTTTAAGTTGTAAACCGTGATTGAATGACTATTGATGGTTCTTGATGTTTACATTTGATTATGTTTATGCTAGACTCAAGGTGGAATAGTTTTGCAACTTGTTGCCTGCAACAAAGTAAAACCTTTTTATTAAACTGGGGGTTAGTGAGATATATGTAATTCCATATATCTCGTGGTTATAGTATTGCACGTAATGCCAAAGCCAAAGATGATGGAGCAAAGGAGTGAAGACTTACACTAGTTGTTTTATTTTATGTAGTTGCACAACCAAATTGTAATCAAGTTATTATGATTGAGCTTTTCTTTTGATGTCACTTGGACTTGTATTTTCACACTCTAGCTAATAGTTTATGTGTTACTCTCACCAGTGTGGTTGGTTATGTATATTTATGTGCAAAGGAGAAGAAAATGGGGTATTTCTCATGGAAATATTGACAAGGCCACTTCATTATGTAAATAGCATATAAGTTTCCTATGATAGGTTAAGGATGACGTGGTCTGGATGGTTCCTCGTTATGTAACACAGTACGAGACTCCATAGCTTGCATGCATCATCATCACCATGTTTCGCTGCATCTCTAGCGTCAAATCCACACGGACTTTACGTAACTCCTCTTCATGAACATGATGTAACTGATCTATCTTCTTCTGAAGCAGCAAACACTCTGCGGTCTTTTGTGAGCTCGATCCGCCGGAAGTCGCCTTACAAGTTTGAGAGGAGTAGAAGTTGGATCCTCCCCTACGTGAAAAATGAGATTCCATATATCCAACACCAAAAAGTCGGCCACGATTTTTTCCTCCAACAGTTTTGGCCCAAGCCGAGAGCATAAAGTCCCTATCCACTTGTTGTGAGCCATCAAGAGTCAGATCGTTAACTTGTGATGCCGCCTTTTTCATCCTACTGTCAACTACATTCTGAAAAATAAAATAAATTAAGTATATGAGATAATAATAAAATTTTGCAAACATAAATTAATGACTTATATTAACGCTCTTACATAGGTCTCCTCGGACCGTTTGTCATCCCATCCTCCATCCTTCTTACGATGAGTGGCAACAAATAACTCGTCAAGCGTCACTAAACGGTCCTTCTCTTTAGCCTATAAAAAAAATAAAATAATTATAAAGAAATACATATTTGTCTAAACATATAATTAAGCCGAATTTGGTTTAAAGATAAATACATACCATATTCCTAATGATCTTAGAGTGAGGAACTCGACAAGAGGTGTGTAATACACCACCCTTTTTTGACGCCTGATTCTTCTTCGCTTGAGTTTGTATCTTCTAATATTCATCTGAATCCCAATATTTTAGCAGAAGATCCCAAAGACAAACTGATTTTGCCTCAACTGATGTGAATGTATAATTTTCCTTTGGAAACCCCATTTTCCCACTTGGCAATGGAACTAATTCCAAGTCCCCACATGCACATTCTTTTTCTATATCCATCATTGCTTTATCATTATCCTTTGTTTTATCTTTCACATTCATAACAGTGTTAACACATTGTCAAAGAAATTCTTCTCAATATGCATGAAATCCTCAACACATTGTCTTTCCAATATGGAAGATCCCAAAAAATGCTCCTCTTAGTCCAATTATGCGAGTCCCCAAACCCTAGTATCTTAGTGGGCACTTCCTTAGTTACATTTGGAAAATCTTTCACAAATTGCCACACAAATTCTCCATCCAAAATAGTCAGCGGACTGCCTTTCTCCACTTTGGTTCTTCTAAAAGACCTTTTACTCCTTCTAAATGAATGATCAGGAGGCAAGAACCGACGATGACAATCAAACCACGAATGTTTTTTACTAAACTTCAACCAGAAAGCATTTGTTTCTTCCATGCAATAAGGACATGCTAACCTACCATGTGTGCTCCAACCACATAACATCCCGTATGTAGGAAAATCATTACTAGTCCACATTAAACAAGCCTTCATTATAAAATTTTGTTTTGTGGATATATCATATGTCAATGCACCCTAATTCCACAATTGTTGAAGCGCATCATATAATGGTTGCAAGTACAGGAAAATCATTAACAGTCCACATTAAACAAGCCCTCATTATAAAATTTTGTTTTGTGGATATATCTTATGTCAATGCACCCTACTTCCACAATTGTTGAAGCTCATCAATTAATGGTTGCAAGTACACTTCAATCATTGGACCAGGAATGAGACAAGTTAAAAACATGTAAGGTTTAGTCATGCACATTTCAAGTGGAAAATTGTAAGGTACAACAATTACAGGCCAACAAAAATATGGATGTGCAGAAGCTTGAGTGTAAGGTGTAAACCCATCCGCACATAAACCGAGTCTAACATTTCTTGGCTCATCGCCGAAAGTAGGTTGTGTTAAGGCATTTTGTTCAATTTTTGAATCTTGGTATTCTATTCAACTTTGTAGGTGCTTGCTCACTTTGAACTTTGAGCCCTCCAGAAGATCATTGCGCTAATGTCGGTGAAGCCAAAGCCTCTTGAGTTATCTTCTAACGACTTTGTCGTTTAATTTTACTTTAGACTTTGTACTTTACCCACACTTTGAACAATGGCTAATTTGAACGTACTATTGATACTCATAGCTTGATATGTTTATTTTTCCTTAGCATATTCTCATTTACCGTGATTTAGCAACGATTTCGTCTCTTATAAGTACGTTGCCATAACTTGTTTCTGGAACCCAACTGGGATACTTTCTTGATCAATTGACAAAAAACCCTTTTAAGCTTATAACGATAAATCTTCATCCCGAATTAATCAATCTTTCGAGAAATTTGTATCTTATATGGCTCATAGTCTTCTCCAAATTTCTCTACCATTTTCAGGGGGGATTTCCCTCTTGATTTAGACTCTTAGGTAGTGTTTGGCCCAATTTTTTTTTGGCTTCTCTTCCTCTTATAAGTAAAAGATGGGCCAAACGGTATTTATGGTAAATCTCTTAAATTTAAGCTAGCTTTTTTTCTTGTGTACAAAATGCTAAAAGCTGGCATTTAAGCCAGAAGCCAGAAATAGGAGTTTTTTCAAAAAAAAGGCTGGCTTATATTGTGGGCCCATAATAATTAACACCTAAATATTTTAATTAATACCTAAAATTTTAAATATTTTTTCTTTCTCTGTTTGTAAAAATAATCACTTTAATATTTACGAGTTTTATTGTTATTTAAAATTTTACATATTCAATAATTTTTAATGTTAAATTATTATTTTAATAAATTTATATTGTGTTTAGTTTTTTTTAAAAAAAAATAAAAATATTGAGTTTTATCGAAAAAAAAAATTTTATTGCAACTTTCATTTTAAAATATTTTTATTGTTAATTTATTTTTTATATAAAAGAAATGTGATAATTAATGATAAGTAACTTAAAAAAGTTAACACAAAATACTTTTATTAAAGAAACAGCTTTTCACTTATAAGTAGCTTATAAAGTAAAAAATAATGAAACAGTCAAACAGCTTTCAAATTTTTTTTAAAAATCTTTTGTTCAACTTTTACTTAAAAGTCGCTTATAAGCCAAAAATAAGTCGGGCCAAACGAAGCCTTAGTCCATGATTCTTTTACTTATTTTCACGGGAACTCTAATCCTAGAGTGGCCTATTGCCTCCTCTGTACTATCTCGGGAACGACTATTACCGTTATTGATTTTGTCGTGGGGGACATTCATCCATGAACGGCCATCGACCTTATTATTATCAAGGGGAAGAACATTCTAACATGGCACGCAGCCTCTTAAAATTTATTCTAAAAACTTTTATTTTGGAATGGCCTTTGGCCCTTCTTTGTATCTCGAGGAGAGAACATCCCGAGATAACACGTAGCCTTTTCAACTTTGATCCAAGTATTTTTCTTGAAATGGCATGTGGCCTTCTTATTTTATATCTTGGGGGATAGTCGTCCCGAGATTGCCGTAGCATCGTCAAAATAGGTCCAAATCCTTTGTCTTGAAATGACCCATAGGCCTTTTGTAGTATCTCAGGGGATTGTTGTCCCGAGATGGTGGTAGCCTTCCGAATTTGACCCAAGTGTCTCACTAGAGTTAGCTCGTAGGCCATTTTAGTATTTCGTAGGATTGTCTTCTTGAAATGGTCGTAGCCTTTTTGACTTTGATCCAAGTATTTTTTTGGATTGGTCATTGTATTTTGTTCAAGACTTCTAAATGCAAAACAATGTTCTAATTCATAATTTATGTTGAACTTGACAATTTATGCCTTTTACACATAACCCTTTGATGAATTTGGGCTTCTTTGTTGTTTTCTACTTTAGGATCGTGTTGATTGGGATGGTTACAACCATTTCGTGCTTGTGTTTATTTGGTACATTTAGCCGGCATCGTTGTCCTTGTGATCTTTTGTAGTGTACACCCAAGTTAGCCATACCCATTGCCTTTAGATTTTTCCTCATTTAGGATTTGTACAACTAGGCTGGTTGTAGCCATTGCCCTTTGATTTTTCCTCATCTCGGATTTTTATAATTGGGTTGGCCTTGGCCGTAGCCTTTGATCTTTTTAATCTTGCTCTGGGTTAGCCTTGGTGGCATCCCTTTTTTATCTCATTGTCGTGGGTTAGCCTTGGTGGCACATGGTTGATGAGGCACATGGTTCTTTTTTTTCTTGCCGTAGTTTTGCCAAGTGCACCATTTTCTTTGGATTGGGCCTTTTTTCCTCGTTTCTTTGGTGGAAGGGATTAGCACCACCCCTATTGGGAGTGACACCATCCTTTTTAATATATAGATTTATGATTCTTATATATAAAGGGATGGTGGGATTTCAAAAATTGGGTGGTCTCAATCCCTCTCACCTTTTCTTTTTGTTTGCTTTTGCTGATCTAGGGGTGGCACTATTGCCACCACACCATTCTCAAATGACACCACACGCAGCTTTTTTTCCAATTTTGCCCTCTAACCGGATATTATTATCCCGGCGAAACCGGAAATAAATTTCCTATTAGGTGGCAACACGCACCACACAGTTAAATTTGAAAAATCATTTCCGTTATACAACAAATCAATCCCTAATTCTTCTCATCTTAATTTCTCTGTTGAAAAATCCTTCCAAAGGAGTGATTCTTGCCGATTTTCAACCGTTTATCCCCAAAAAAGGTTAGGTTTAGTGTGATTTTCATATGATTTGTGTGTTTTTGAGTTAGTTTTTGGTTGTTAGATGTTGTATGCTTCGAAAAGCATTTTCGAATCGCAACCGGAAATGATTTTCCGGTTGGGAACGAATTTGATAATATGGGCCAGAACGGAAAGAATTTTCCAGATGGGACCGGATTTTGTTGTATGGGCGCGCTCGGATATGATTATCCGGATGGAGTTTTTTTTCTAAAAATAAAAGTATTTGGAAAATTTGAAATGTATGTATTTTATATTTTGTTTTAAAAAGTGATTGTATAAAAAGTATTTCACAAATTGTAATATTAATTTATGAATTAAAAAAAAAAGTAATTTTATAATTTATTGAAATATTATTTGTCTATATTTATAGTATATAAGTTTTGTATTATAAAATTTTGTTTTGTTTTAAACTTTTGCAGATTAGAGATGGTGAACCCAGATCACACTACCGCTTCTGCATGTGCTAGACATGGTCTTGATGCAGCATCCCATCGTCGACGAGGTCGTACTTGTGGCCGCGGTGTTGTTGGTGATCCAGTTGATCAGCCCATTCATGATGACATTGCAGATGAGGTAGACACTGATGTTATCCATGACGAAGTACTAGTTGATGTGGGACAGCAGACTCAGGGTGGAGCTCCACGTCTGACTGCATATCCTGGGGGTCCAGATGAGTTGTCTCTACTGATATCTTATGACCAGCATGAAGCTACATTTGTTTGGAACAACAAGGTACTTTTTATTATAATAAGTATTAAATGGAATAAGAACAATTTATTGTGATTGAGTTTTAAAATTATTTGTTTTTTCAGGGTAATAGGTTGGAGATGAAGGCCGTTAGTCATGGTAGCAAGTGGATAGCCTACTTGCCTCCTGACGATTATGTACGTTCAGTTTTACGGGACTCAGGTTTATCGTCGTTGATGTTTTGCACATATTCCATCATTGACAAGGGACTTATTACTGCATTTTTGGAGAGGTGGCACCATGAGACATCCTTCTTCCACCTCCCGGTGGGGGAGATGACCATCACTCTAAACGATGTGGCAGCTCTAACACATCTGAAGATTGATGGGTTGTTCATGACGCCGCCACGGCTTACGAGTGTCATGGCACCTCCAGTGTTAGTTGAGTACTTAGGGATGTCTCCAGCAGAGGCTCATGACTAGGTGGTGCAGCAGAAGGGTCTGAGCATATCATTTGACAAGCTGAAGAAGATATGCGATGCTTGACAAGTCATGGATGATCAGGAGAGCAGAGTCACTGCTGGGAGGGTATATCTATTGCTGGTGATAGGTTGGATGGTTCTTCCAGACAAGAGCTGGACTACCGATCGCATACTTGACATATCTTGTTGATCTCCGGAGGGTCTCGAGGTTTTCTTGGGGACCGATTCTGTTGGCTCATTTGTATGACCAGCTGTCAAAGGCTAGGTTGCACAAATGTCAACAAATATCTGGGAGTTTAGAGGTTTTGTAGGTAAAATAAGTCTGGTTTGTAACTATTTCCTTATAATTTTCGTTAAATTATGTAATTAACATAATTTCGTTTTATAGGCATAGGCATATGAGTATTTTCCTCAGGTGGACGTTAGGGAGGTTGATGACTATGATCCTACGACCCCACGCATGGCTAGATGGGATCCGCGGTCATCTGGTATCGTAGGCCCTTACCACACTGACCGTTGGCCATGTTCGTTGGACTCCTTTTGATGACCACCGACAGCATCATCCATATGAGGAGCGTGCATTATACAACAGTTTCATCCGTTGTTTCTCGACACTAGCGCGTTATCTTCCTGAGAGGGTCTTGGGACAGTTTGGCTACGTGCAGTATATTATTCCCCCTCCACCTATATTTGTGACTGTAGAGGACGTAGACGACATGTGGGAGCATTGGGAAGACCATGTATTAGATGCGGTAGATTTGACTCTGGTGGGTGACGATCCTGGTGAGTGTATGGATGGCTACAGATCTTGGTTTATATGGGTTTCGCATCCGTATATGACATCTACTGCATACGAGGAGCATATACTACGACGCTAGCATGAGCATGTGGATTCTGAGCCCGCTGAGCATGGTCAGCCCGATGTGGCTGAGGAGACAAATATTGAGATCCTAGATGAGGTCAACGATATTGCTCATGAGCTACTGATGCTCAACTTGGGTGATGTCGTTGATGAGTGCCTCTAGAGGATACGGACTATGGCTACGACTCGTCCAGGCAATGGATATAGGAGAAGGCAGCGGAGGAGGATGGATGGGGGTGAGGGTCCATCTTGTTAGACATGTCCTACTTTGTCTATTTAGACTTGTATTAGTTACTACTTATGTTTTATGGACTTTGTCGTATTTATTTTTATGGAGATGTTTTATTTACTTTTGTTTGTTTAGTTATATTGATATGTGATTTAGTTACTTTTGTTTGATTAGTTATATTGACAAGAAATTGATATTATAATTTGGATCCAACTATCATGGTTTGAGAATCTTAAATTAAAACACATATTCGAAAAATAATATATGGGGCCATCCAGATTTTCAAATCCGGTTGGAACAAAATCAGTTCAAACAGCCCTTCTCTATAAATACAATGATTTAACGAGAATTAAAAAACATAAGTAACATGAAAATAACATAAAATACTTACATTTTGTATAATTAAGGTAGAAAGAAAGATAGCACAACACTAACAAGTAGTTTGATCTTGGGAGCTAGTGAGTGAGTGCGTGATTATGGTGAAAACCCTAATACTTTGAAGCTGGCTCGAGTTTATAAGTTCACCTTTGAATCAGATTATCAAATTTGGAGTCGCTCGGAACATAATTTCTAGTTTGAAACAAAAATATATTTCCGATTGGGCATGCATGGTGTGTTTGTGCACTAACCGGATATTATTTTCTAGAGTCGCCTGGAAATTTATTTCTGGTTTTGCCCGGATAATAATATCCGGTCAGAGGGCAAAATTGGAAAAAAAAAGCTGCGTGTGGTGTTATTTGAGAATGGTGTGGTGGCAATAGTGCCACCCTGATTTGGGTCTTTCTTTTTTTTTGACAGATGCACCACTTAGAATCCTTTTTTTTCAATTTTTCCAAGCGCACCACCGATGTTACTATAGCGCCGCTTCTTCCTTTTTATTGTGGCCAAGATGACTTTTTTTTTAGTTCTAGCTAGTTTTTGCTATTCACACCACCCTATCAACTTCATCCTAGTTACACAAGGAATCACGTACATGGTAGCACCTCACACAATGTTCTTCCGTTGCGCATAGAATCATGAACATGGTAGTGCCGCACACTGCGACTACCATTGCAGTTCTCTTCCTCTTCTTTGTAGAGCTTGTCCACGAAGGTTCAACCTCTTGTTGTATTCAACATCTGCAATTTCAAAGTTTAATGCCATGACCGATTATCGCGACATCGGAACCCTACTCGGTTTATCCTTCCCTATGGAACCATCGGAGAATTTAGCTTGACCACCAATCACCTTCTTTGACAGAAACTAGAACGACATCGTTCTGGATCTGATGTCGATTTTCCTCATAGATGGCACCAATGTTCCGTTCTAAAAACTATAGAAATGACATAAATTAGAAGTACCTGGCTAAGAGGCGATGTTGTCGGGATCCACGGAAAGAACTCTGATCTCTGAGTGCTCCGGCGACAGGTAGGGGGCCTGTAAACGCTTTGACGCTCAAGTTAGTGACCGTCTATGGTCAGAGTAATTATATTAGATTAATAGCATACCTTGCTTGATGTAGTGTGTCATATTTATAAAGAATTATTAGGGTTTGCAGGTTATATTTTGGGCCTTGACTTTGGGTTCAACTCAATTCTCATAAAAACCAGAATGGTTCTCTCATGCCATGTTCGACATGTTCTCTAGATCGAGATGTCCCCAAATATCAGTCCACAATAGTCTAGATAGTGTGATGAGGGCAAAAGGGATGGAAAGAGTGCAGCTCCACAGAAAGGATGGCATGTCATCTTACATCGATGATGTTCTTTATGTCCCAAACATGAAGAAATTTCTTCATATCTTAGGACAATTGCAGAAAGAATACAAGTTTGCAATGGAGGAAAATATGTTGAGAATGTTTTATAGAACAGAGAGATTGATCTTAAGAGCTCAACTCTCAATGAATAGGACTTTTAAGATTAACATTCAAGGATACAATGAACATAATTGTTTGTCTATTGTAGTTGAAAGTAACACTTGATAATGGCAATAGAGGTATGGACATCTTGTTTCAAAAATCTTGGTTTGCTGAGTGCAGAAACAATGGTTACTGGATTTCCAAGAATTCAAAAACAAAGCAACATTTGTGGAGGTTGATGTGTTTCAAAGCAAACCAAAAATTCCTTCAAGAATATTATTCCAACCAGATCAGAAGTAGCTCTGGACATGATCTATTATGACGTATGTGGACCTTTTGAGTAAAAATTATTGGGAGGTTTTCTTTTGGATCATAAGAAAGTACATTAGTCGAGAATTGAACTCGGATACTCACACACTTATGTCCTCTATGTGCTCACCAACTGAGCTAAATGACTGGGGCAATCATTGAGAGGTTGCTTGTCTTTTGTTTCTTTCTTAGATGATTTTACTAGAAAAATGTGGATTTTCTTGCTCAAAAGGAAAAATGTAGTGTTGGAAGTGTTCAAAAGGTCAAGGTAGTTGTTGAGAAAGAAAACGCAAGGGGCATTCACACCTTGCAAACAAATGCGGGTGGTGAGCACACTTCCAAGGAATTTGAGCTTTTCTAAGAAAAGGAAGGCATTATGCATGAGATTACCCCTCCCTACACACCTCAACAAAATGGAGCAACAGAAGGGGTTGATTAGGAAAATTCTCAACATGACAAGAAGTATGCTTAAAGGTTTTGATCTTCCGAAGGGCTTATGGGGAGAGGTTGTTAATAGATTATTGAGGTTGTTTTGGTTCTTTCATCATGTATTACTTTTGAGGTTATTTTGTAAGCTTGTTTTAGTTTCAATTAATAGAGTATTGACGTTGTTTTGGTAGTTTGTTTTTGTTTCAATTAATAGAGCATTTGAGGTTGTTTTGGTTCTTTCATCACGTATAAGATTTTATATGGTTCCTTGTCATATTGCATCAAATAATTTGTAACTTACTTTTCTATATTATATTTAGGATTTGGATGTTATGTGTTTGTTTCTTAAAATCGTTTGCGAATAGTTGCATAAATGTTGCATTAACTAAACCAAATGATTCTTATTATGTATACGGTTATTAAAGAATTTGATAGAATTTGTTCATTTTTTCTATACATGCAAGTTCATGCCTAATGCTAGAGAATTTGTGTTGATGCCTTAGGGTTATTACCATTGGGAATACAACATTTACAAATTTATTCAATGGTAAGATTTAATTGCTTCTTTTACGTTGCATCTTACTCATCAAGAGTTTAGATCATATTGTTATTATCATTTTCTACTACATCTCCAAAAATATGGAGAAAAATTGTGCTAATTAAATTGAATCTCATCATATTGGCTATGTTCCTTTTTAGGATTGGTTTTCATGTGATTTTTATTTCAAAATTTTTTGGTAGAAGAATTTATTACTTCATATTCAACTTCTAATGAGGCAAAATTAGTACGACAATTAAATTGTGGTTAAATTGAGATTTATAACCAACTAATGAAGAGGTTGTGGCAAAATGCAAAGGCTAAATATATTATCCCATTTATTTGAGGTGGACATAAATGCAATGTAGAGTATTGAAAAAGATCTAGCAATTGGGTATTTAGATATGCAAGCATTTTAGCTCTAATACTGATTTGTGTATGTTTTAAAGACGATTAGTTTAATAATTAAGATTTCATATGGGTTACCATAATTTACTTTGCTTAGAATTGAGAGTTTGTAGATGATAGTGGATTCTCAGTTCAAAATACATTTCTTTTTTATTTGTGTTCAATTACTTAATTGTGCATGTTTGGTTTAGCTTTGCTGATGACTTAATCCTCCCTCGGCTTACAATTTAGAATTGGGAACTTCTCTAAATGTTATGGAGCACAATCACAAAGCCAAATGCATGTGCCTTCAACGAGCACAAGTTGTTATGGGTAGTTCTCTTTCTCCTTGTATTTTATTTTCTCTTCATTTCTTCTTTGTCCTATAATTTTTATGGGTGCAACTACTAGAACCTATTGCATTTGATAGATAACAACCCAACAACCTATATTCATGATAAGCTATATTTTTGGCTTCTACTCCCTTGACGAAGAAACAGTCGAGCTGTTAAATTTATAAGTTCACAAATAAGTTCTAGTTTCATTTAGAAAAACTAGTTTGAAGTTATTGTTATTATATTTCATTCAAATGTTGCTTATAGAAATGATCAAGTGTTGAATAATGATGTTTTCATATACACATTCAATACATGTAGTTCCGGAGTCAATAAGACTTTTGTTTCTAGTTTTAGTTAAGATTTTCATATTGGTATTTATTTGTTTGTCCTTGTTATTTTAGGTCGTATTAGATATTTAACATTATAATGTGATATGTTGCCCTATGAACCACAACTGGTTGTGCGCTACTATACCAATGTACGGAATGATTGTTGTCTTTTTATGTTCTTATGATTTTGAGTTGTACTAACCAAATAATGTGCATAAGGATATAGATAGTATGTTTTGCCGGTACTACATGTCGTGTTTTGAGAATATTTGTCTCGTTAATAATGTATCATTTATTTAGCTCTATCATTGTGAAAACTTCTTGCCAATTGAGAAAGATACTCTTGTCCTTTGTAAGCAACCCTCTATATGCAGTTACGTATTATACTAATTATCATTACCAAGCTGTAGCTTATTTTATATACTCATTTTATGTATTTTTTATATTTGCACTTTTAAACAAGAAACATTTCTTTAACTTGGATGAAATATATTGTATCGTAATTTGGAAACTTGGATATGACAAATCAAATTGTTGCTACAATAATAGAAAAAATCTTATTTTGTAATCTTCTTCAGGTTTCACTTGATTGTGATGGAAAGGTAATTTTGACAAGTTATTTATTATTTAAGCTAGCTAAATTACAACTAATATTACCCTTGAATCCTGATTATTGTTAGTACTAATATGTAACTAAAGAAAAATAAAATGTTAAGAACTTGGTTAGAACAAAAACTTACATTGAGAAAATATCATGAAAGATGGTTCATGCATGCCACATAGACTTGAATCATCATCATGATGTCTAAGTTGAGTAATAATTAGCTGCTTGTTTATTTCTACCTCCGGTCCTGGTTATAAGCAAAAAAAAGTACTCTTAAGAAAGTTGGTTACTTGTGTTTAATTCTCTTGATTTCATTCAAAAAGACACATTTTAATTACAAAAAAGTACTCTCTCCCCTATTTGGATAGGTCCAATGACATTGAATATGGGAAAAGTGCTTTAAATTAGCATTAAATAAGGAGGCATGGGTTAAAATTTGCTTATATTTTAGACCAAAAAGTTTCAAGTTTTTTTGCTTATAACTAGGACTGAAGGTAGTATTTTTCTCGATAAAGTTAGATGCTACTGTCATTCACTTTGTAGTTCTGAAATTCAAATCAATCACTTAAAGGTGTAATAAATCATCATACTCTATGATCTGCATGAAGAATCAACGAAGGAGCTGCGCATACAGATGTCCTTATTTGTTAATGGTTTTTCATAATTGCCATGTTTCTAGTATTGCTAAGTATTCCCTATGTCATGGTAGTTAATTTATGTATGTTCCCATTTTCTAGTTCTATTGTTCATATTTCCTTGATTCCCACGTGCATATATTAAGGAAATTGATCTCTTTGTAACTTGAATAATCAATCAATGAGGTTTCAATCTTCTTTCTCTCTCATCTGTTATGGTATCAATACACTAGTGAGGTAACAACAACATAGAAAAAATTCTTATCCTTTGCCTATATCTTTGTTGTTGCTTCTGTGCAAAAGAAGCCAAAGAACCTACCAACCCCATCTATATTCGTCCTAACAAAAACCAGTCTATAGTGCTTGCTCAACCTCTTCCCATTGACAATAACTGTTATAATAACTTGGTCCACTTCCATGTAGTGACAATCCCATCTTACCATATTGAAAGCGTTGTAACGCTCTCATCCTTTGGGAAGAATTTGATCTCATAAACCATGTTCCCGAGTGTTCTTGTGAGTTAACTTGCTCTTGAGGAGCTCTTACAAAATTTAAGATCCAAAGCAACATTGACATTGTGGTGTGTTTCCTTTGAGGTTTGAATGATTTTTTCTCCACTATTTGTAACGCCCCCAGTTTTATTAAGATTTGTCTAGAAAGGTAAATGTCGCTTGGCCTAAGTTAATTAAGATTAGAGTTGGAGACCCTCTTATAAAATTATGAAAAGGGCAAGGGGATTAAGGGAAAATATTAATAATATAGAGGGGACTTACACTAACTACCATATACTCCCCAACACCTTAGAACTCACTCTCTTCTCCATCACATATTTTCATGACACAACACACACCCAACATCACTCTTTTACTTTCATTTTCTTCCATTCTCAAACCTTACCCTTCTCCTTCCCCACATCGTCCCCTTTCCACCATTGTCACTCTATGTTCATTCATAAAATCAACACCCTCACCTCAAAGTACCCAAAATCAACTTCTTACCTTGTGGCTTGATTGGAGCTTAAGGACTAAGAACCAAGACAAGGGCAAAGGAAAGAAAAAGAAGTCAAAAGATAGAGAATCTTGATTGAGGAGGAGAACATGGAAATTCTTTTGTGCAAAAGGGTATCCACACTATCCTCTTGTTCCTCTTGTGTGTTTGTTGGTTTTTGGGAATTTTGGGTATGATACTTGGTGGGAATCTTGAAATGTGTGAATAATTAACATGCATGTTGTGGATTTGTACTTTGGTGCTTTTGTTGAGGGATGCATGTGAGTGACATTGAATTGTTAAGGGAATGGGTAATAAGTACGTGTGATTTAGATTTAACTTAGGTTGAATATGATAACTTTATAAAATTCATGAGTAAATGCATGTGGGAGTTGAGGTTTTGGTGTTGAATTAGGGATTTATTATTGATCATTGCGTGTTTGGACATGTATGAGAAGGAAGGGAACCTTGGAGTAGGTTGGATTTGATGGAAAGGCTAGGAATGGGAAAAATCTATGTTATTCACTCTGTCATTTTTGCTGCAGCAAAATATTGTTGCTCTAGCGAAACAAGTATAGTAGTAGAATGACAACTGCAACACTGTACTGAAGAGATAAAAGTTGATTTATCTCTTGAGGTCTTCTTAAGAGTTATAGATCTCGATGATAGCTTTACAATGACACTTGTTTCACCCAAATCCATTGAGTACAACTCAAGTTAGAGCCTATTTACCAAATTAGTATCAAGACAGAAACGTCTGCACCTGAGTTTGTTTTTAGCTCGAATTATACATAGAAGAGGTCTTTATCGCAATTCGCTTCCTTCAGGGAAGTTGTAGATAATTTTCTTAGCTTTCAAATAAAACTAGAATCTCCTCATTTTGTTTAGTAATTCTCTAGTTATGCTCCATAGATGGTAAGTAACCATAACTTTCTTGTTGATCATATTTGTGTGTTTTGGACATTTTGCGGTTTTTGGAGTTTGGTAGTGGCTCGTAATGTTATATGTGTTAAATTGGAACTTGAATGTGTGTTTGGATTGTGAACCTTGACATATGATTGTGAATGTTTGATCCAAATTGCATAGTTGCTTGAGTAGTGAAACTTGTATCTTGGTTGTAGTAATGGTTAAATTGGTGGTTTTGGATTTCTTTGGAAAATCTTTATGCATGTGATTAAAATGGGTGTCATGTGTATTGTAATGTGATGTGCTTTAGGGATTTGTTATATTATTGTAAGGGAATTTGGTATAAATGGGTTATGGTTTGAAGATAAAAACATAGTTTTCTGTTTTCCAAATTTGCGTTATTTCTGTGGTAGCAAATGGTATTCGCTATAGCTAAAACTGCTCAAACATGAGGTCAAAACTGGAGTCTTTTGGCTACAGCAAAAGGCCTTTGCTGTAGGAAAGTTTTGAAACTATGTGCATTTAAATCCCCCATTTTTATGATTGCTTTAAGCAATTACACACCCAAAGGACACCTCAAATGAATTACAATGCACATCAACCCCATGTGAATATGAGGAATATTGTTTTGTGAAAAACACCTTTATATGTAGTGAGGTTGTTTTTGTTGCTTTTCCCCTTTGATTTTGAAGAATTTGTGAAAGCATCTTGGTTGAGAGAAGCTATGCTACTCTCAATATTTTCTATGTTAAGCTTTCATCTCATTTAACTTACAAGGGTGATAGGGGCGGGGCACCTTCACTGTATAACTTGTAAGGATGATTGCTTTTGTTTTGGCAGTATGGTTAGTGAAGGGACGCTTTCATGTTCAGGATGCGCTCAATCTTCGGTGCCTTTCCAGCACATTTGTGGTTTATATGATTTTGTGTAGTGAGCATTTCATGTCTTAAAACAACATGAGCATTTTAAAAACCCTTGATTGTACCTATGATTTTGTGTGAAATGAGTTAAAAATCTAGATGACATTTAGTCGAGTATAAACATAAAGTCTGATCAATATCTTCCTCTTGAGAAGATAGTATCCAATTTATATAATTTCAGGGAAAAACTTTATATTTTGAAAGATTACAAGCTAGTGTTTGATTTCATGTGTATGAATGTAACTGCATGCTTATATGGAATGATTGTTACATTGCGGTTAGGCAAATGTTTTCCATATCGGTGGCTGAGAACACAGTGAGTTTCCAAGTTCGAGTGATTACTAAGATATATGTTTTGTATATCTCAAGGTTGCAGTGTTTTCAATGGTAGGGAACAGAGTTGCGTAACAAAATTGAAGGAAATAGATCCTTTGAAGACCCATTTTATAGTCTCATCTTTGCGACTTTTCCCATAGATAGGAATTTACTTTGGTTTATATTAGCTTTGTGTATAAGTTTTTAAATTTGACCGATCTGTATAAAGCTCATTGTTCACGAGAATGTGTGAGTTGCTTAAATGCAACTGAGTATTTATAATTTTGATATTTTTATCTTATTTAATATGTTGAGCTTTCATCAGATTGGGTGTTACACTATTTGTTCCCACATTATGACAATGGATTCGTTACCACCTATTTCAAAGGTTTTTTCTCTCATTTCACAACAAAACACCAATTCCTAAAGGTTGAAGCTGATAATATATACTAGCATCATTGCATACACTTCTACTGGTTCTAATACAGATTTATTTAAATCCCAAGCATATAAAACACATCATTTTTCATCAAACTCAATTCAGCTTTGATAAATTTTGCATTCACTTCAAGAAAAGGGGTCACACTAAAATGTATGTTACAAGGCTCCATGAGTTTCCACAAGGGTTTAAGTTTCGCAATCCTAAGTATCCACATATGAATGCTAATGCCATTTTAACCAACAATTTTATGGAACACAATGATTCTGTCAAAGATAATGAAGAACCAAAACTCATGTTCACTATTTAACAATATAAATCCTTGTTGTCCCTTATCCCTAACACAACACCCGCCAAGCAATAAGTTCATCTCAACAATTGTTACTTGACATTGGTGCATCTGATCACATGCTATTCTTTAAGTTATTTTTCTTCCTATTCAAAAGGAACTAATTATCATTTTGCAGGGATTAGATGTTATTGTATCTTTCCTTACTCATATTGGTAAATCTTTGGAAGTGGGCTTGGATATAGATATTTTTTTTTGTGCACATTATGGCAGTTGCTGAGTTTTATGGTTATGTTTTTGTCTTGTGGATCTGCTTAATATGATTTGGAGTTTAGTGATAAAAATGTTCACAAGGGTATTTTAAAACATTTTATCGAATATAAATGATAGTGCGTAATATTGTGCTTTTAATTATTATTTACTTAATCTAAAAGAGAATAAAAAAAATCAATAATTTAATTTGTAATTCTTCCTTTAAAAGAGAGCAGCAACAACATGCAATATAGTATTGCACCCTCAACTGAGGGGCACTACTAGCGATTATTTTTTAGATTGTGATTTGGACAGAAAGCAAGCTTGCAAGAAATAAACTTTGACTTGCCAAAGAAACTATGCGATTTTAGTATAAAAACCATTGAATAGAAAACCTAAAAGCAATTGATAATATATATGGAAAATAGTTATTAATAAAAACTCGGTTCACAATTGTATTTTTGGTAAATTCTGATTCTTCCATTCTCTGCTACCTCTGTTGCTTTTTAAATATGTACTAAGTTGTCATATATTGTGAGAAGTGAATATAAAAATGTCTGCATAAATGATGATGATACAAAATTTAGATTTTCTAAGAAGCTATTATTTTTTATTGAATACTAAAATATTTTTCAATGAGAAAAAATAGTGCCATATTTTTTAAATTGCTATAACCCAATATCCCAAAAACCTCTTTAATTTAGCCATGTTGAGAACACCACAAGAACATCTATAGCACCATATCTTAAAAAAAAAAAAACGACCCTCAAAAACAGTTACTAAGTTCCATAAATTGTACTATTAACATATTTACATCTCTTGTTACTATTAAGGTTTTACAAACGGTTATAAAGCATAAGTTTGAAACATAAACATTTCAAGCTAAGTTTCTCAATTACAAGTTCCAAAAAGAAATAGGGTGGTCCTTACCCTTTACATTATCTACAAAATTGAAACTACCTTAATAGCCACTTTACAAAACGTGTTAAGCCTTCACCACTTATCCTCCTTCTCCTATGCTAATGAGGTACCTGAAACATTGTAACAGATATACACTTTTATGTATATGTCAGTAACCTCCAGGTATAAAACAATACAGTATTCCAGCCAATATGGTTGGAAAATCACTCACATGAGAAAATCATGCAATCTTAGTGTCACAACTACATCAATAGAAGCATAACTTCAGCTTAAACACTTACTAGTATTATTGTTTCCTCATTCTGAAGTTTTTGTGCTGGAAGGGGCACTTTAATTTGAGCAAATACTTTATGGATGAAAACATCCTTCCATTGAAGCCTTTGCCACCTCAATCTACCCACTTACTCGGGTCGCCATATAACTTCTCTCTATGATTAGCGACAAGGAATCATTATGTCGCAACATTGCACATCAATCTCAACTTTAAACATTGCTACACCGAAGGGTTCCTCACTATATTAAGAGAAACATCAATTTCACAATAGGTTCTGTCAGGCTCAGCCACAAAATCTCTTCTCAATTTCTTCATGCTCTCACTACAGCGAGAGGTTATATACCCAAAGAGAGCCTCAGGACGCAGGACACCTGAACCCTGTTTTTCTACTCCACCTTAGGTTCACTTCCCCTATTTCGCACTTCCCATGCATACAATCATGACATCTCAAGCTTTATTTTATAAGTAATAAATTAGTATGCCCATGATCAATATGAGATTAGAACACCAGTGAAAAAGCTAGAGAAACTTACTTGTTGTAGACATTGTGATCGACTTTGCCTGTGCGGAGGGTTGAACAGGAAAATCTTTCTTTGCCTAATCAACGTCTCTCCTATATCTAGGTTTTCAATGGGGCAAAACTATAGAGTATGTTGTCGTGATGGTCAAGGGGACTTAGCCTCCCTATTTATAAAACCCTAGGCACCTCCCATCATGAGCCTACTGGTTCGGCCCACACTATCTCCCACTCAAATCATAATTAAGTGCCCAAATCCCTTAGTGAGCTTCAGTGTCATCAATTGGATCACAATGTTAACTCATTTTTGTTGAAACAAAAATCACAGTTGATTGCAGTCCACAAAAAAACTCTAACATTCTCCCACTTGGACAAAATCAATTGACTCTCAAGTTAATACAAGTTGTGGCCATCAACGTATGATCCTAGTACACAACACCTAATTAAGACTCCATCCAACAAAAAACATGCAATATCGAATCATAGCTTAAATTACACCCATTATTGATGCAACAACTTCCATAGTTACAAATATCACTGACTTTTCCGACTAATCATTAACGTGGAGTGTATCGAGAAAATGACACACCAATGTGATCTCGAATGACCATACTTGCATTTTCTACGTAGTCCTTAATATCTCTCAAATGCCTAAAAGCCATAAAAATCACATGGTTTTTTCAAAACCATCATACCTTAACTCCAATATGGTATCAACCATCGGTATAGTGGTCCCAACAACATGGAGCTTACCTCAGATTCAATATGGTGTCAACCACCGGTATAGTGGTCCTAACAACACCGAGCTTCAAAGACACAATTATACCCCAGCTTCAACATAATGTCCATCACCGGTATAGTGGTCCCAATGATACCAAGCTTTACCTCAGCTCACATTGATCACAAGGTTAATACACATATCAAAATTTAGAACATATAATAAACTATATTATTGACGCCTACATAATCATACATTCCCCTTTAGGCAGAATGTGCAAACCATGTTTATCACCAAGGTCAGTACCTCATATGAGTTATTCAATGAGCATACATTAGGTCAAGAAATCTATCCCCTTTAGGCAGATAAATCTCTTAGACCAATGCACCTCCAATAACTTTAGTAAAGGGCAAGATATAGCTCAACGAACATGAGCTATCATAATAAGGCCTACACAATCACACATTCCCTTTATGCAAAATGTGTGAACCAAGAACCTCAGATAAGTTACTCAGTGACCATATTATTGGCTTTAGAAAAACACATCCCCATTGGGTAGATAGATTCCCTAAACCAACGTATCTCTAGTAACTTATCCGCAAAAAAATTCCCCTTACCCAAGCCATAATTCAGTTAAAAATATATATTAAAACAATAGCGCAAAATTCACTCCTAAAAGCAAGCATCAGATGTGTTAATCTCTGAGTATAAACTGAATTTAGAAAATAAGTCTCTTTGAGCAGACAAATCTCTCAGCCCAAACATTATCCAATAACTCCATCAGTCTTTAACTTTCAATCCAAACTTATAACCACCCCATTTAGGCCGGAGGTCACATGCAAAGATAAAAAGTATTCCTCAACATACAAGAAATTTTCAAGAATCATTATCAGCGGTCCCACTTTGGTGGTAACAGCTTGCCGCAATTCATGAAAATTCTTGCATAGGAATCAGTTTTACTTGTCTAAAAGATGAACTAGTCAACAGGCAAATACATCAAAAAGGCATCCCTACTCGATTGTAATGTGTAAGTGCAAAATGTACACGGATTAATTCCCAAAAAAGAGGTAACATCACAACGGATACACTTAATAACTAAGTCTTTCCTAGCCAAAACTTTTTCAAGTACAACATTCATATAGATCCCACACTACTTTACGTGAATTAAAAAAGAAGGGAGAAACTCCAAATTTTTTGACCACAAGTCAAACCCCAAATGGTTTGAAAAAAGTCAAACTCTGAGTGATTTGACTAAAAGTCAAAATCGGAATGGTTTGACCGAAAGTCAAATTCTGAAGCATTTGACTGAAAGTCAAAATTTGAACCGTTTGGCCGAAGACAAAGTGTGCACTGTTTGACCGAAGTCAAAATCTAAACTGTTTGATCGAAAGTCAAAATTTGAAATGTTGACCAAAAGTCAAAATCTGAACTGGTTGACCAAAAGTGAAAATCTGGACCGTTTGATTGAAAGTCAAACCCCGAAACGTTGTGTTTTTTTCCTTTAATTATGAAATCAAGATAAGGATATATTTAGGGCATAAGCATGGTTTTGGTTTAATTGAATTTTGTATAATTAACCGAAAAAAGTGACATGTAGATAATTTTCCAGCATATTGTTAATTCAATTAACAATTAAACTTAAACAATTCAACATGGCATACACGTCAACTTGCAGTCCAAAATTAATCTTTGTGGATATATATAACACGACAAATTTCAATTCTTAGTAATTAAATCTAGCAGCGAAAAAATGCTTATAATTATATAACCATGCTATTTTAATTTAAAATATAATAACTCGATCTTAAAATTAGTTACCAAACAAATTACAACTGATTTTTTTAATAACTTAATCCGATTCACGTGATTCTACATGAAAAATAATTTCAAATTCGCTTAATCAAATTAATATTAAATCAAATATCTAATCAAAATAAATCTTTTGCGAATAATCAATTTTAAATAATTGATTAAGATGACGCAAATCAATTTAATTTATCAATTTAGTTTATCTATGACAACTAAATATGTATTGATTTTTTTCTTAAAAGAAAATTAAATCACAAATCACAATTAATTTATTTATGCTTATCAAAATGGAAATAACACCGTATCTGTCACAATCAAAAACTAAATCGTCATTCATGGTTGAGCATAATTAGTGTATATATTAATAAACAATTATGCAAAGGTGTGCAAGTGCAACTGATTTTCACATCATTTATTTTATGAATCAAAGATCAGAATCAAATTTAACACACATAAAATATATACAAAACAGTTATAACAATTTTCACTTAAATTGCTAATATTATTTATTTTTCGGTTATCATAATTGGTACGCTCACATTCCAGATTTATTCAAAGTAATTTCCATTCAGTTATTCAAATAACTTTTGCCAATCGGATTTAGCAAATATAGCAATTCAAAATAATATGAATTAAGTATAGCTAAATATAACAATTGCTTCGAAACCTGCGCAACATTCATCTGTTACGCATACCATTCAATTGCTAAATTATTGTTATATAATCACTTAAAAGCATAAAACAACTATGTTCACATGACTTTTCATTGTTAAATATCAATTGTTCACAAAAATTCAAAAAATAATTAAATGGACAAAAGAAATAAGATTCCGTACAAGATTATCCATCAAATCAGCTTCCGCTCGGTTCAGTATAATTTAAACGCATGTAGAAGAAAAACAGAGACGCAACAAATGAATAAGGCTGTTTTCATTTTCTCGCTTTTGGTTTCATTTTCCTTTAGATATTCTCGACAAACTATGAGAAACAACTTTCCTCATTCAAAGTTCATTCAATTCCCATAGAACCAAAATTCATAGAAAAGCATTCGCAAATAATGACAATGGTTTGGTTTTTAATTTGGATTGATTAGTCCCACAACACAGCAAGAATTGGGTCCTAATTCATATAATCACGGCTCTGATACTACATGTAAGCAATAAATAGAATACGCCCGTGATCAATTATATGAGATTAGAACACCAATTATGAAAGCTAGAGAAATGTACTTGTTGTAGGCATCGTCGTCGACTTCGCCTGTGCAGAGGGTTGAAGAGCGAAGTCTTCATTTACCTAATCAGTGTCTGTCCTATATCTAGGTTTTCAATGGGGCAAACCTATAAAGTATGTTGTCATGATGGCAAAGGGGACTTACCATCTCTATTTCTAAAACCCTAGGCACATCCCATCACGGTCCTAGAGGTTCGGCCCACATTATCTCCCACTTAGATCAGAATTAAGGGCCCAAAGCCCTTAGTGAGCTTCAGTGTCATCAAATGGATCACAATGTTGACTCGTTTTTGCCGAAACAAAACCACAATTGATTGCAGTCCAGAAGAAAACTCTAACATATTTGTGAGACATCAATAAAATTCAAGAAACATCACACACAACAAGCATGCAATCCATTTCCATCACACCCAAGCATCCAAGATCAAACTCTCAACTCTCATCGTCATGTTTTATCACATCAAACAACATTTCATGGAAAAATCTAATTCATCACAAAGATCATGAAAACTTGACATGCAAACATAAGTTAAGGAGTTACACACTTCAATTTGTTAAAGGTGAGAGTTTCATTGAGGTTACCTTCAACTTGCAACTCCAATTGTTCTCCAAGCCTTGATCATTAGTGTTCTTGAACTCCAACTTCTATCACTTCTTTGGTCGTCCCTTTCTCTTGATTCTTAGTCTCCATTGGCCCTAGCCCCAAAATCAAACACCCACACCATAAGAGATAGCTTGAGTTTGAAGAGGAAATGCGATTGCATGGGTAAAGAAGAGAGGGAGTGGCGAGGGTGAGGAGAAGAGGGGAGAATGAGAGAGTTGTCTTCTGATTTGTTTTTTCTCTAGAGTGAATGAGGGTGTTATGTGATGTGTATGTGTGCATATGTGTACCTTCCTTTATTTAGTCATTCATTATTCCACTAAAACTCTTGATTTGATTACTAGGATGCCTTTCTCTTACGAGGTAAAGCTTGAGGGGCCCATTCCATATTTTTCACATCTTAATCTTAGGAACTACAATTTGTCTTATTATTATTATTAGGGGATGTTACAACATCTCTCATTTTAATATTCTTGGTTGATTTCCTTTTTCAACACCAAGTATATATTGGCTAGAACTTTGTTTATCTTCTTTCTATTTTGCAGAAGCTAAGGTCCTTCTTGAATTTACAAAATTAAATTTCATTGAGAATAAGAAAAACAGTTTGGGTGTTGATAACCCATAAATGTAAGTTAAAACCAGATTTCAATTAACTAGTTTAGTATAACAAATGGTAAAAGTATTCAAGTTAAAACTTTTTTTTGCTACAATGATGTAAGTTTTAAAAAAATTAAATACACCAAATTTCAAGTCAAAATTGTTAAACATATATAAATAGTTTACACTATATATATTTGATATTTTTAAAATATATTGAAATTATGTTGTTTCATTTATATTTTTCTTTAACAGTAATTCAGCCTTGAGCATCTTTCTCACTCACAAACCTGAGATCAAGCTGAAAATATTTTGATTTTGAGGGCCAATCAAGATTTGCTTTGCTGTGAGTAACACAGCTCCAAGATTATCGCACCAGTTTAAAGGAGGTTTTGTACCCTGTGGTTCTTATCCTCTGTTACAAAAAATATGCTTTGAAAAATATTATATATCTATATATATATAAGTAGATTATTTCTTACAAATAAACAACTAGAGTTATGGTCTATTGTACACTTAGACATGGCACCAAGAAGCCATGGAATGCCCTAATCTCTAATCCCCAATTCGCAAAGAAGCATGCATCTTCATTTCTAACGGTCAACAACTCACCTCATGTTGACCTTCACCTGTTGTGGCTTTACCATCAACTCAAGTGAGTTCCTTACTTGGGATTACTTTCTCCACTCCATCTTCAACAATGTTGCTACTAGCACCAAAAGGTTAAGGTACCCTTTTGACTATCAAACTCCTTTTTGTGTTGTCGTTGGCTCTTGTATTGGCATCATCTGTTTCGCTAGTCAAGAAAACAACAACATTCATTTATGGAACCCATCAATTGGGAACTTTATTTAAATAGTTATGCATTTTTGTTTTATGTTTGTTTAAATAATTGTTACTAACTTCATGAATCATATTGAAGTCAAATAATACTTAACGAAACTAGCATCTTGAAAAAAACATTTTTTCTTTCGTTATTTTAGCATTAAAACACCATTGGAACATGTATCATTGGCCTTTAGAGATATATCCAATTTAATGAACAGTGAAATTTGATTGCTTCTTTTACCTTTGGAATTTATTTTCCTTTAAAACTTAAACTACATGGTTATTGAAAATTGTCTGTCGTTACATTTCTAACATTTAAAGAATTTGAGTTGACTGAGTAAAATCAAATTGTTTTGTGTTGGATTTGTAGCATTCCAATATTGTGTATACCATGTGGTTCTTAGTACTTAATTTTGTTTATCAAATTTGAAGCTGTGGGTAGATATATTCCAACTTAAATACCTTTTAACAAGGAAAAAGAATTATAACTTGTGGTCACATTCAAATTTATGGTCATATTTTGAGGAGGAAGAAGAAATTAGTAGGCTTAATATTTTCTAGATTCCCATTTGCAGTTATATTCTACATTGGTATATGTAGTTATATTCTACATTGAAGGAGATGGTGCACAGACCCATTAAGCGACGATATAAAGAAGCACCGGAAAGAGTTTTATGGCTATTTGGTAGTGACCACCACGGGTCCTCCACTTCCCATTGTTAAGTAGTGATAACCACTGGCCGCCCACCTCCCACCTTTTTGATGCAAACTTCCACCATCGTCAAGCTCTCTATCAAGCAACGAAGGTTAGCCACCTTCCACAGGAACATTGTTCATTGTTGCTGGAAACCCGTTGTGTGCTTCATCCATGGTTGTGAGCTGTAAGTTTTAAGGTTAGTCATACTTGTTAAACTATATTAACTAGAAAGTGTGTTGTGTGGGATAGATGATTAAATAAGTTGAGATATTTTAAGAAATTATAAAATAGAATAAATTTATGGAATTTGACAATAATTTAGTGACTGATTTTAGAGTATATTATACCAAATAATTTATATATAAATATCTATGTTGTAAAAGAAATAGAAGAAGAAGCATAAAACATACAAAATAGTTGGTTAAGTTCCTTCACTCAAAGAAATTTTAAAGTTGACAATGTAAATGATTGTAATACATGACTGTAAAGGATATCTACAATAATGACTAGATAATTCTGTTCTGATTAGCTTAGCAAAATAATAGGGATTTGTTATTTGTTATTAGTTAAATTAGTGATTCATCTTGTCGATGACATCTATTGATCTCCTTCTATAAAAGGAGTGTTTTTGTATTCTCAAATCACTGAGTAATAAACAATTCAATTCCAAATCTCTCTCTCTTTGAATCTTCTTTCCCTAATATTCTTCTACATGGTATCTCACGTGGATGAATCATGCAGAATCCGATCAAAGGTTTTCACTTGCAGAAACACCTTCTTGGCAAAGAATCAATTCTAGTGCCATATCTCTCCAAAGAAGTTGAAGCTAACTGTATCATCAACCCCGAATACTAAAATTATGAGCAGCAAGATTGTCTTCTGAAATGGTGGCTGCTTGAGTAGATGGAGGCTCCGCTCAAGGTTTGTGCAGTGGGTTGCGTTTGGTCTTACCGAATTTGGGAGATTCTGAAAGTATACTTCTCTTCGCACATGCGCACGGGTAAAACAATTGAAAACTCAGCTTCGTTCCATTCAAAAACAAGCTTCTTTGAACAAATTTCTAGTTCAAATTAAACAAATAGTTGAAACTCTCTCTGCAATTGGTTCACCGTTGACGCTGGAGGAACACATTGATGCGATCTTTGACGGTTTACCAGAGGATTATGATGGATTTATCGCCTCTTGTATGACTAAAGCCGAAGCCTACACCATCTCTGAAATTGAAGCTCTCTTGATGTATCAAGAAGAGCGTTTGGAGAAGAGGAAGAATCGTGAAGCCACTCCTCTTCAGGCTAATATAGCACATAACCAACCCTACAAGAAGGGCTCTACTCCTAATACTCGAGGTCGTGGCCAAGGTAGAACCTCCAATCGCGGCATAAATCGCGGGGGGAAGAACTAATAACAACAACTTTAATCCAGGAAAAGGAGGGAGAGTGCAATGCCAACTGCTAGTATCGCTTTGATGACCAGCTACCAGAACCTTCATTCAACAACGACCCAGCAAAGTCCAGCAACACCCAACCTCAAGCTATGGTTGCATCTACTAGTCAAGCCAATCTTGATCACATTTGGTGAGCAACAAATCATTTGAACCATGATCTCAATAACCTGATGATCCAATCTGATTATAATGGTCAGGAAAGAGTTCATATGGGCAATGGTAACTGTCTAAGCATTTTACATGCTGGACACTCATCTTTTCTATCTAAATACTCTAATTCCAGATTTAATTTGAACAATTTGCTTCATGTTCCTAACATTAGAAATTTTTTTATCAGTGTAAATCAATTCGCATGTGATAACAATGTTGTTTTTGAGTTCGGTGAAAATGATTTTTGTGTTAAATGTTCGGACACAAAGAAAATTCTTCTTAAAGGACCAGCAAGACAAGGATTATATGCTCTTAAGGACTTGAAGATGCTTCCGGCTAGTTCTAATTCATCTTTTTCTGCTTTTAATATTACTGTTGTTTTGAATAATGTGGACCTCTGGCATGCTAGACTAGGTCACCCGTCACACAAAGTTGTGTCACATGTGATGAAACTATGTAATGTACCTCTTCACAATATTAATAAACATACTGTTTGTTCTGCATGTGCTTTGGGAAAGTCACACAAACTACTTTTCTATAACTCTTGAACTTGTATATACTGACATTTGGGGTCCTTCGCCTAAACCCTCTAGACAAGTCTACAGATACTATATAATTTTCTTAGATGCATTCAGTAAATTTACTTGGATATTCTTTTTACATAATCTGAGGCTATGACATCATTTTTACAGTTTAAATCCATGGCAGAATTACAATTCAATCATAGATTAAAGACCCTTCAATCCGATGCTGGAAAAGAATATGTTGCAATGACAAAATATTTGACTACAAATAGAATCCTACATAGGTTCAGTTGTGCATACACACATGAACAAAATGGAGCTGCGGAACGAAAGCACCGGCATGTGACTGAGACAGGATTGACTTTGCTTGCAGCCTTTGCATTACCTCCAGAGTATTGGGTTGATGCATTTAGTACTGCCACATTCATGATCAATAGGCTGCCAACTCAAGTTCTTAACGCCAAATCTCCATATGAAATCTTATTTTCAAAAATACCACACTACTCTATGTTCAAGCCTTTTGGTTGTACCTGTTTTCCTTATTTGAGGCCTTACAATAAGCACTAGATTATCGATCACAACCCTATCTTTTCTTGGGCTACAGTTCCAACCATAAAGGATACAACTGTGTTACATCCTCTAGCAAAGTATATACTGTGTGGCATATGATATTTGATGAAACTACTTACCCTCTCAAAACTAATGCTAAATTCTTCACTATGAAATCTCCAACTACAGACCCACCTTTCTGCTGCCCTCCCATCATACCTACTGTTCTCCCACATGTTAACCATGCTAACACCCTACCTCAACCACAAGCTACTAAAAAAACTCACAATCCTGAATCTCAGTCACCCCACGAATTTCCACCACCAACACAAGCTACTGAATCCTCTCATCATACCACTCCTCAACCGATAGAGACAATCACTATGAAGCTCTTCAAAATAAGGAATGGCTATCTGCTATGACAGAAGAATACAATGCTTTAATAAGGAATCATACTTGGGATCTTGTACCACTACCTCCTCATAGAAAGGTCATTGGTTCAAAGTGGATTTACAAACTTAAATACAAACCCGATGGGAGCATTTCAAAACACAGAGTAAGACTTGTGGCTCAAGGTTTTTCTCAACAAGCAGGCCTCAGACTACAGGGACACTTTCAGTCCAGTGATTAAATCAGCTACAATCAGAAGTGTCCTAAGCATTGTTGTCTCCAAAGGCTGGGACATAAAGCAGGTTGATATCAACAATGCTTTTTTGAATGGTCCTCTTCAAGAAGTTGTCTACATAAAACCGCCGGTTGGCTTTACAAGCAAAGATCCAAGTCTTGTTTGCAGACTTAAGAAAGCCATATATAGCTTGAAGAAAGCACCACGAGCGTGGTTTTCAAAGTTTAGAAGTACTCTCACTCATCTTGGTTTTCGCTCAGCCAGGTGTGATCCATCATTGTTCAAACATTCAACTTCCAAAACCTTGACTTATGTCTTAGTGTATGTTGATGACATCCTCATAACTAGAAGTTCCTCTTCTTTCATCAAGCAATTTATCCAAAAGTTAAACACTCTTTATCCTCTCAAAGATATGGGGGACCTTCACTATTTCCTTGGAGTCGAAGTCAAACACTTAGTGGATAATAAATTGTTGTTGTGTCAGACTAAATACAATAGTGATCTACTAGATAGACTTCATATGAGTAATGTTAAACCGATTAAAACTCCTCTTCCATCAGGGTGTAAATTCCAAAATGATGACACTAATATTTTTGAAGATCCAACCCTATATAGATCCGTGGTGGGAGCCTTGCAGTATGTGTCTTTAACACGTCCTGATGTTGCCTTCTCTATCAATAAACTTTGTCAGTATATGCATAGGCCATTGGAATCACACTGGAAGTTTGTGAAAAGAGTGCTTCCATACTTAAAAGGTACAATTAATCATGGTCTTCTATTTAGCCCCTCTGAAAATCTACATATCACTGGGTTCTGTGAATCTGATTGGGCTTTGGATTCATCTGACATGAGGTCTACCTGAGGACACTGTTTTTCTCGGTAACAACATCATCTCATGGATAGCCAAGAAGCAAAGTGTTGTCTCTCGAAGCAACACTGAGTCTTGTGGCAGAAATAATGCTGGATAAAATCTTTGCTCACTGAGCTTAGAATAAAAGTTACAAGACCACCATCGATTTGGCGTGACAATCAGAGTGCAATCATGCTCACTGCAAACCCAGTTTTGCACTCAAAATCCAAACATTTTGAACTCGATCTCTGGTTTGTCAGAGAGAAAGCTGCTCAAGGGACCATCTTAGTCAAGCATATTCCATCGCAATTTCAGGTTGAAGATTTATTGACTAAGGCACCAACTAGTGCTCTCTTTCTTAATTTGAGACCCAAATTCAATGTTCACTCTCCAGACACATTGACTTTGAGGGGGACTGTAAAGGATATCTACAATAATGACTAGATAATTCTGTTCTGATTAGCTTAGCAAAATAATAGGGATTTGTTATTTGTGATTAGCTAAATTAGTGATTCATCTTGTCGATGACAACTATTGATCTCCTTCTATAAAAGGAGTGTTTTTGAATTCTCAAATCACTGAGTAATAAAAAATTCAATTCCAAATCTCTCTCTCTTTGAATCTTCTTTCCCTAATATTCTTCTACAATGACATTTTTCATTTTTTAAATTGTAATTTTTCAAAACCTGTATGCTATCACACAAAATAATAGAAATTTTCATAACGCCTATGTATTCTTTCGAAAACTATACATGACTAAGGTTGTAATTTTGTAACTATTGTTATGCCTATCATTGTGCTGCAGTTCAGCTTGTAGTTTTCAATAAAAAGAAGCTTTTAAACTCTTATTTCAAAATAGAATAATGATAGAAGTTAATTGGATAATTAAATATGCAACTTCTAATGTTATTGTCATTATTTGCTTCGACAAAAGAAAAATCACTATTCAAATCAAAACTTATAAATAATTCAATAATGTGGTATATTTTTCTTTTCTAATTTGTTTTTGTTACTGGTTTCTGCTGCTGCTTGCTCTTTGTGACTGTTGTTTCCTGCTGTTGTCTTTTCTGCTGCTGTCTTTTCTGTTTTCTACTGTTTCTTGTTTGTTGTTTGTAGTATTGCTGTATTTGTATTTGTTTCTATTTTCTATTTTCTCCTGCTGTGTTTTTGCTTTTGCTGCTACTATCTTGCTATCTAAATGTCTTTCATTTTGACTCACAAATCTTGCCCTACCCATACACCTTGTTTGATTTTTTATATTTGTGAGCCTCTTGTAATCTCAATGTTTGGAGCTCATAAGCCTAATTGCAACTATTAACGGCAATAACATCTTATGTATGTTTTGTGTTTTAAGAAAAAAATTTGGGATACTTCTTTATATTTCCACAAATCTTGCCTTTCTCGTACACATTATGTCTTACCCAAGAGTTTAGATTATATTGTTATTATCATTTTCTACTACATCTCTAATATCTAGAGAAGAATTGCGCTGATCAAATTGAATCTCGTCATATTGACTATGTACCATTACAGGATTGGTTTCTTTGTGATTTTTGTTTTGTAATTTTGTTGGTAGAGGAAAAAAAAATTGGGTGGTTGTAGTCCAAGATGGACAAATTTACTTGTCCATATTCAGCTTCTAATGAGGCAAAATAAGTATAAAATTTTGGACAAATTCATATTTATGACCTATTGTGAAAAGGAAGGGCTCGTTCCTGTGAGGCTGGGAATTGTTCTATTGGCTCCACGGTGGGCGTCACATGTTCACTCCCAGCTCCGGGTCCTAACGACGGTGGTATTCTGGTGCCTGAATGCTAAGTTGTCTAGTGTCTCAGTTCATTCTAGCAAAGTTTACCTCGATATCTTGCTGATTGTGATGATCTTGATTAGAGTATCTCTTGATTGATTCTTGATTGTCCTGACTTGACAGGCCCTTGTTTCTAGGCGTGTGTTCAGCTGACCGTTGGGGCCGACCTAGAGCCAGTAGTGTCGAGATCATGTCCGTGGGGTCTTGGCTAGTCCTGTATAAAATATATTGTCCTAACTACTTGAAATTTCTGAATCCATCATTAATCCTAACCGAGATATGTCCACTTTGACTTTTAAGGCTTCACAAATTTATCCCAAAAAAGTATCTTGGAGAGTGGAGGAGAAGCAGAACTTATAAGGTGTTTGTTATCCCATATTCTACCTTATCATGTATATTAGATTTTTTTCTTTTGTGAAGAGTATATTAGTAAATTAACTTAATGTAATATGTTGTAAATGATGTAAACATTAAAAAGGACAATCAAAATCATTAAAATATCAAAGGTTACGGGATTTTAAAAAAATGTGTATTAAATATAAAATATTTTTTTTACCGGTAAATAAATTAATTACATTGTCATAATATTATAAAAGTATTATTTATAATCTTACTAATTGTGAATTTCAAAAATAATAATTAAATAAAATTTAAAATGCACATTATTGTTGTTTTTAATATATATTAAAATTTTAGTTATAATATTATTATTTGTAATTCTCTTATTTAAAAATGTTATAATATTATGATTATTTTTCATGATAACAATTTAAAGAGGTTAATTGTGGAGAGACATAAGAGAAGAGTGAGTTAATGATGAACATGTTCGTAATTGTTTTGTGTCACATGAGTAAAAATGCTTATGTGACGAAATGCTATGAAAGAATTGGTCTTATGTGTCAATTTTATAGCTTTAGGTTCTCTTTTAATATATATATATATATATATATATATAATCATAAATAATAGATAAATAGATATTAGATAATCGATAGATAATCGATAGATAATAGATTATAGTTAGTGCTACTATGGGTATGTTTGGAAAACAAGCTGAAAGCTTTTAGATTTTAACTTTTAGCTTTGAAGTATATTGAAAACTATGAGATTATGACTGTGAGATTATACCTGTATGTTAAATGACTAAAAAAAATATTGTATTAATAAATTAGGATAGTGTGGTGAAAATTTTGTACTTTATAAACATAAATGAGGATAATTTAGAAAACAAATTGTTGAAAACTAGATTTTGAAAGCTAAAGCTATCTCATATAGTTTTCTAAAAGTTAGTTATAATCTCATAGACAAAAGCCTAAATTTTGTAATTACCAAACAACTCTGTAAGTTTTGTAAAAGCTATAATATGTTAAAAAAACTATAATCCCGTTTCGCCAAACATACCTTAGTTAGGTAGCTAAGGAAAAATAAAATGTTAACATCTTGCTTAGGATAATAATTTACATTGAGAAAACAACGTTCAGGGATGCCATTTAGACTTGAATCATCATAATGATGTTTCATTTGAGTAGTAATTAGCGGCTTATTCATTATTTGTGCGGTGTAAGGTTGGATGCTATTGTTATTCTCTCTATAGTTCCAAAATTCAAATCACTTAGAGGAGAGTAATCTCAAAAGGGATGCTCTAACATCTTAAGGGATCAGAGGCGCTACAGTATCTTTTCTTACTCATTGGTAAATCTTTGGAAATGAGCTTTGATATGGACATTTTAATATTTTTTTGGTGCACATAATGGTAGTTGTTGAGTTTTATGGTTAGGTTTTTGATCATGCTGATCTACTTAATTTGATCCAGAACCTGGTGATTAAAAATATTCGCAAAGTATTTTAACCCATTTTATTGAATATAAACTACAGTTCAACATTGTGCCTTTAATTATTATTTATTTAATCTAAAGAGAATATAATAAAAAAGTCAATAATTTAATTTGTAGTTGTTCAATCTTATTATAAGGGAGTAGCAACACATTATGCAGCATTGCACCCTCAAGTGATAGCTATTAGTGGCAAGTATTATTTAGATTGTTATTTGCATTTAAATTTGTACCATGTCAACACATATTATGACAAGTTGGAATCAAAATTCAAAATGTCTCCCTAAATGGTTATGATGCATATCTTAGATATTTTAAAAAGTTGTTATTTTTAACTTTATGCTTTAATTTTTTTCTAGTTTTTTTTTCCGTGAGAATAAATAGTGCTTTATTTTTTTTAAAAAAAAAAAAGAACCGCTATCACCTAATGTCCCAAGAACGTCTTTAAGTTAGCAATGCTCAAGAAACCACCAAAACGTCTCCCTTCTCATCTCTCTTCTCTTTTTAATATTCTTGGTTGATCTTCCTTCTCAAGTCAAAACTTTGTTTGGTTACAATGATATTAGTTTAAGTTTAAACACTCTGAATTTCAAGTAAAAAGCTTTAAATATATAAGTAATTCAAAATATATATCTTTGATATTTTTTACTATATACTGTAACTGCTGTTTCATTTATTCATTGATCTTGGTTTATTATTATTTTTGGATAACCAAAGTCAATTATATTAAAACAAGTATAAGAAGTACATGAAGGCAATTAGAGAACAGGAATCACAAGTCTATAGCCAGCAAAACAGCGTCCCTGCACAATCTACCTACACAAAACACCACCAATAACAGAATCTGCAATAACAATGAGACAATAGGGACTAAAATGAAACAACACACATTAATAACAAATGGGAATATTAAGACAACTCAAAGGAGGAAGAATCCCAACTATGAAAGGGATACCGAAATTCTCTCCAATTTGTCTTTATCCAAAGCCAAGAATCACTATGCCAGAAAGTACCTATGCCAGCGGTTAAAATAGCTTATGCCTACGCTTCCGAACCGCAGGCGTTGGACGCGTTGCTAAAGGTGTATATAGCTATAGCTATGGTTGTTCAACCGCAGGCGTAGATAGGCCTATGGCTACGGTTATCAACCGCAGGCATAGCTTCTTT
The DNA here is from genome assembly GCA_037177725.1 of Cyamopsis tetragonoloba. NCBI lineage: Eukaryota > Viridiplantae > Streptophyta > Magnoliopsida > Fabales > Fabaceae > Cyamopsis > Cyamopsis tetragonoloba. The sequence goes on from CM074124.1 coordinate 25,309,229, forward strand.
TTTTTTTTTTACTTTTGGACCTATACCTACAGTTCTACAACCGCACGCATAGCTTTTTTTCTATTTTTTTTTTTACTTTTTCCTTTTTATTTATTTATTTTTTTCTTTTTCTATTATTTTCTACTATATGAAAGGTGTTGCAAGATTTGAACTCGCAATCGCTCGCATTACAAGCGTGAATCATACCACTAACACCCAATATTACTACCAAATATAGATTAATTAGTTAAAACCTGTAAGAGCATTTTACCTTTTTCACTAACCTTTGAGAAAATCAATTCAGCAGAAGTAATCATCAATAAAGCTAGTTCCAACCACTTCCCCGTAACAATGAATTTTGTGATGCTATGACCAAAAACAGTTGATCCTCCTTAGTTGTTATATCTGTTTTTGTTAGTTAGCCTTGAATAACTAACTTTGTCTCATGTATAAGTTCTATATAAACTGTAAAGTTTCCTTCTCTGGATGATGAAAAATCTGCTAGCTTGATGTATGTAGAGGATTTTTCAAATCTGTAACTTGTACAAGATGATCAATGCAAGAAGCTGCTCCCTCTCTCCCGTGGATGTAGGCCTATGAAGGGCTGAACCACGTATATCCTGTGTCGTCTTCTTCTTCTTCTTCTCTCTTTCACTCTTGTTTTACTATTCTGGTGCTGCTTGCTCTGATATCAGTTTTTTGTATAATTCCTTTTTTGTTGTTTTCGGTTATATTTCTTGTTTCTGTTATTCTGCTTCTGTTGGCTTTTCTTGGGTCAAGTTTCTATTTTTAGGTTCATAAACACGTTGGTCTCAACAACTGGCGCCGCGTGTGGGGAAACCTTTCAAGAATTTTACAAGAACCATGGGAACAAAGTATGACATAGAGAAATTTTCTAGAGAAAACGATTTTGGGTTATGGAGAATCAAGATGGAAGCAATCTTGATACAACAGGGATACGCAGAAGCGATTAAGGGAGAAGAAAAGATGTCTCCTTCACTGACGCAAAAGGAGAAGAATGACATGATAAACAAAGCCAGGAGTGCAATAATCTTGTGTTTAGGAGACAAAGCTTTAAGGGAAGTTGCAAGAGAAAGGACAGTTGCGGCCATGTGGGTCAAGTTGGAGTCTCTCTATATGACAAAATCTCTTGCACACAGACTATGCCTTAAGCAACAACTCTACTCCTTCAAGATGATAGAAGCTAGATCTATCATAGAGCAATTGTCAGATTTTAGCAAAATTCTTGATGACTTGGAAAACATAGAGGTGAAACTCGATGATGAAGACAAGGCTCAATTACTTTTGAATTCTCTTCAAAGAACCTATGAACACTTCAAAGATGCCATCTTGTATGGTAAGGAACAAACTATCACCTTTGATGAAGTCCTGACTTCCATTAGAACGAAGGAGCTTCAAAGGCTTCAAGATGCAAGAGCTGAAGACAATGGTGAAGGGTTGAATGTGTCCAGAGGCAGATGTGAAAAGAAAGGAAGTAAAGATAAGAAATCGAGGTCCAAGTCTAAGGAGGGTGGAAAAACAAAATACAAGTGTTTCATATGTCACAAGCAAGGTCATTTCAAGAAAGGTTGTCCAGAGAAAGGCAAAGGGAATAAGGGACCAAATTACACTATTGATACAGCAGATGTGGTTGCTGAAGCTGATGGTTATGAGAGTGCTAGAGTCTTGGTGGTATCTACATCAAGAAATGATAAGGAGTGGGTTATGGATTCTGGATGTTTGTACCACATGTGTCCTAACAAGGATTATTTTGAAAGCTTGGAATTGAAGCAGGGTGGATTAGTTCTTTTGGGAGATGATCAACCATGCAGAGTCCAAGGTATTGGTACTGTCCGGTTTAGAATGTATAATAACCAAGACTTTCTTCTCAAGCAAGTGAGGTATGTACCTAAACTTGGAAGAAATCTTATTTCCTTGAGTGCTCTTGATGATTTGAGGCTTAAATCAAATACATAAAATGGTGTAATGAAAATAATAAATGGTTTTTTAGTGATTGCTAAAGGATATAAAAGAAATGGTATATTCTTTTTGGATGGATCAATTGCTACTACTCATGCTTCTGTTGTATGTGAAAAACAACTTGATAAGGCCAAGCTATGGCACCAAAGGCTTGGGCATGTAGGTGAAAAAGGTTTAATGGAACTGGAAAAACAGAATCTGTTAAATGGTGATAAGTTGAACAAACTAGAATTTTGTGATCAATGTGTGCTAGGAAAATCTCATAGGGTCACTTTTGGTTGTGGTATGCATGTCTCTACTAGGCTGTTTGAGTATGTTCATTCTGATTTGTGGGGACCTTCTAAGGTTAAGACTCTAGGGGGAGGATCCTATTTCCTTACCATGATTGATGATTACTCTAGGAGAGTGTGGATATACATTTTGAAACACAAGTCAGAAACCTTTCAAAAGTTCAAGGAATGGCACACTCTCATAGAGAATCAACTAGGGTCTAAACTTAAGGTCTTAAGGACTGACATTGGCCTGGAATATCTTTCAGAGCAATTCTCTGAGTTTTGCAGGAAGTTAGGTATTAAAAGACATAAAACAGTGCCACAAACACCATAGCAGAATGGTCTTGCAGAGAGGATGAACAGGACTACCCTAGAAAGGGTGAGATGCATGCTCTTGGGAGCTGGAATGCCTAAACATTTTTGGGGAGAAGCTGCAAATACAGCTGTTTACCTTATAAACAGATGTCCCTCATCTGCATTGAAGTTCAAAACACCTATGGAAGCATGGAGTGGTAAACCAGCTGATTATTTAAATCTGAGGGTCTTTGGTTCTGTTGCCTATGCTCACACGAATCAAGGTAAGCTTGAAGCTAGAGCAGTGAAGTGCATCTTTCTCGGATATCCAGAAGGAACAAAGGGGTATAAACTTTGGAGAATGGACAAAGGAGGAGGTAGATGCATTATTACCAGAGATGTGGTCTCTGATGAATCAAGGATGGCATTAGAAGCAAAAGAGGATGCTCATATCAGCAACACGAATACTACTCAGTAGTTTGAGGTGGAGCTTCCAGATAAAACACCTCAGATAGTAGAAGAGGATACGGATGAGGATCAAAACTCACCTAATTCTACTACCAGAAGTACAACAAGGCTTGACCGATGACGCGTTTGCAAGGCTTGACCGATGAACCAGAGTGGGTTGTGACTATAGGGTTTCAAAAAGAAAGGGTTTCTTTGGATCGACTCCAGAGGTGTTCTTGGGTGCAGAATAAAGGGTTTGCTTTTGAGGAACGTAGAGTTGATTTTCTTGGAAAGAGGAATTTTTTGGGGTTTTCTCTAGAAAATAAGAAAGAGAAAATGGAAAGAGGGAGAATTGGGAGAAAGAATGAGATTTTCTCTCTGTTGCAGCAGCAGAAGAGATTTCTGTCAAGGAGGGTGATATCTCTCTGATACCATATCATGGTTTATGATGTAAAGGTGGGAGAAACTTATTGAAGGAAGAAATGAGAAATATCTATTATTTATGTAATGTAAAATTAATTATACAAAGAGCACACTTAGTGCTTATTTACATGAAGGAAAAGGAAGGCAGGAATCCTTTTCCGCTTTACCTCAGCCACCAACTCATTGGCCACAAGAACACTATCCAAAATCTTCCTGCTGCTAACAAAAGCAAACTGTTGAGTAGAGATGATCTTAGGAATTATCTTTCGAATCCGATTAGTCAATAACTTTGACAGGACCTTATACATGCACCCTATCAAAGAGATAGGCCTATAATCTCGAATACTTTGAGAGCTTGGCTTCTTTGGGATTAGCACAATAAAGGAACTATTGCTGCCCCTAACTAGCCTTCCATTTGGGCAAAAGTCATCAATGAAATTTCTAGATTCCCCCTTAATCATGTCCCAAAACTTCTTGATGAAATGAAAATTAACCCTATTCAGACTAGGGATTTTACCACTATCACAAAACCCCACACTGTATCCTTAATCTTAGAATCATCAAAATGAGCAATAACCATCTCGTTATTAGATTCTGATAGCATTTCGATATCCACTCCAGCAAGACCGATTCCCACATCCTCCCTGGCTGCAAAAAGATTAGAGAAATATGATTTTACAGTCTCCTTAATCTCCTTAGGATCCACCTAACTTACATTATCAATAGAAATACAATTGATGGAGTCATAGTAGCATTTCTTGGCTATGCATCTATGAAAATAAGCTGTATTGGCTTCGCCATCCAACGACTACGAGAATTTTGAAAAGCTAGTTGCTCTTTAATCGTTGAATACTTCACAAAAATAGTAATAGCTTCATACCTACGTTGAACCTCCTCCATAGATAGCCCTCTATCATCCTCCAAAGCCTCCAACTTGCACAACACATCACAATCTTCTTTAATTTTCACGTCAAAATTACCCACATCATTCCTATTCCAATCCTTGAGTTTATACATGAGTATCTTCAATTTCTCCTTTGAAAGATAACCACCACACTCTTGAACATCAGAGTTACCTTAGATTTGCTTCACAGCCTCCTCAAAACCCTTTCAGAGGTCCCAAGCCTTAAGGAACCGAAATGGCTTTGGCCTCCAATTAACTACCTTTCCATTCAACACAATCAGACAATGATTAGAGAAACCCCTATTCAAATCCCATTAGGTAACATTGTTCCAACTCATTGCCCAATCTTCAGAAATTAAAAAGCAGTCCAAACAGCTCATAGTGAGGCCATCACCTCTATCACAAGTGAACTTCCTACCATTCAACGATAATCAATTCATCTTCTTTAATAAATGAGTCAAACCTATGGATTTCTACAGAATAATCTTGTAAGCTATGGCTTCTCCTCTCAGAAGGATCTCTGACATCATTAAAATCACCGACAATGCAACTGACGTTAACACCTTTAGTGCAAATAAAAGCTATGATATTCTACAATAAAGAACTTCTCTGCCTAGCATCACAAGGATCATTAATGATAAGAACTTCTACCTGTTTCACCTTCCATAGTCCCCTAATCAACAAAAAGTGTTCTTCCAGCATAGACTCTTCAATTTCAGTAGCTGCTTTACCAAACATAGTTATAATGCCTCCAAAGTTACCCTTTTCCTTCTTACACACCCACCCTACATCATAACAACCGCACAACTTCAACCCTAGCCTAACATCATCCTCCTTTAACTTACTCTGTTCAAGACAAACAACACCAAGCTTCTCAGACCCAACTAAATTCTTGACCTCCTTCTTCCTAAGCACGCCTCCAAGCCCCCCAATATTGTAAATAATTAGCTTCATGAAAAACCAGCACAACTCCACCCCAAATAGCCCAAACAACACCCTCTTTAACCCTCCCGCCTCTTCTTTGCCTCACTTTACCCCCTCCATGGCCATAAATGGATTTGATAGCTTCATCATCCCAAAAATTCCCCATGATCCCCAATTTCTTCCCTAGAGTCCAAGCCCCCTACGCCTGAGCAACTCACCTTGCATCAACATACCCAGAACTACAATTAGCTATAGCCTTACCTGCACCTGCTCAAGCTTTAGACTTCGCCTCCTTGCTCCCAATAGCGCCTCCAATCGACTGATAATTGATAATTATTAAACTATTATGAGAAAATGGATTTGATAGCTTCATCATCCCAAAAATTCCCCATGATCCCCAATTTCTTCCCTAGAGTCCAAGCCCCCTACGCCTGAGCAACTCACCTTGCATCAACATACCCAGAACTACAATTAGCTATAGCCTTACCTGCACCTTCTCAAGCTTTAGACTTCGCCTCCTTGCTCCCAATAGCGCCTCCAATCGACTGATAATTGATAATTATTAAACTATTATGAGAAAAATTTGCTCATATTTTGAATGATATAATATTTATCTTTTAATTAAATTTCGCTAAATTTTTTAAATTTAGCACTTATTTGATCTTTTATTTGAATTTTCCTAAAATCTAGGAAGATTGAAACAACTTATCTTTAGTAAAGAGTGGGTTGATTTAGTTAAGATTTGATCCCTAAGTTATTGGATTACAGGTAATTAGATAAATGCACAAAAGATAAGGGCGAAGAAAAAGGAGAAAATATCAAGAAATTTTATATTATTGCAAAGATAAACTCCTTGGGATCTCTTTAAAAACCTCATTCACTAACAACTAAGGATGATAGAAGAATTGAGGTAAATTCTAGAGAGAAAAAGAGTGGAGAACGTGGGAGAAGAGCCAGAAATTGACGTCTACCTTCAATTCTTCTCCTTAATCTTGTGTTGATTCTCACGGCTACCATGAGTAGCTAATTTTCTACGTTTGGGATTAAATGTAATTAATCAAACTCTTATACTTTATTTGTCTTTTATATAGGTATTGTTTATTCCTTCGATTTGAGTTTTCATCTTTTTGCTTAATGGTTGTTCTAGCATGATCACCTATTGCATGATTTTAGATTTTAAATTACTTCGAGAGAAGTTTTCTTAGATCCGAGCCGAATGAAAATCTCAACCCATCACTATTCTAGAGATAGATAGTGATCAACTTGGTTGCCGCTTTCGAACGAACACTTTTTCTTAAAGCGGGAGTGTTTTCATTTAATTCAAGAAATTGCATTTTGTGAACAACTACTCATGTTAAATTGAGAGATCGTTTAATGTGATTTTAGGGTGTGCATCAAATCGTGGTTTATTCAATAACTATCCCTAGTTGATTGTAGAGTATGAGAGAGAGATTGATGAAGTTCAATTCCAAACTCCTCAAATATTGTTGCCTCAACTCCCAATTTACTTCTTTGCATTCTTTTCTTTTAGTTTCTTAAATCTTTTTTATCAAAACTTTTATCGTTTTACTTGCTCGATAATTAATTATTACGTAAAAGTCTAAAAATGCATTGTTCCATGTGGTTTGACAACCCTTTTCACTATACTATTATGAGTTGGATTTTAGTACACGCTAGAATCTCAACATCAGCCTCTTCCTCATGAAGCTCTTCTTCGTCGCGATAGTTGCAAAGTGACGATGAAAGCTTGAGCTCGCCAGCGCAAACGCGTTTGAAGTGCTTTTGGGTGTCTTAGACGCGCTCCTTCCACCTTGTTTCATCAAGACTCCCTGCAACCGAGTTGAATTGAAGATCCTCACCGACGTTCACGAGAGAGTCAACCCTCTTGTTTGGATGCACTCCTGATTCCTTCACATTGCCCCTCCTCAGATGCAGGCCCTAAGTCATTTTTACTTGCACAACCCTCCATCTTATTGCGCCCATACCGATGGAAAGATTCTTGGATGTCAGGCCAACATTTCCATGATCCAAATTCACAACGCATAGACAATTTTGAGCGTTGTCAACGTTTATTATGGAACTAATCTCTGTCTTTTTAATACAATTAAAATCTGCATTATTATTTCCCCAAAATTTCTCAACCGCTAATTGGACCTCTTTAGTGACATTAAAAATCCCTCCTTAATTTGCCCACAACTGAACTCTTCAGCTGATATGAAATTCAAATATGTTGCATTTTTATCCCCAATACTAAAAAACCATGTCACCTCATCCCCATTCAACCACAAGGGAAACAACTTATCATGATCAAAGTCATCATCAACTTTTGAATCAAACATACAATCTTCCTCCATGTTATTGTGAACACTGCGTACCACATCCTTCATGCAAAAAGGATTTGAAAAAGGTTCTTCAACAATAAAAATATCATACATGACATCTTTAATCTTAACTTGAATCACCGTATTGATAACCTTCCACAATGAAATAATTAAGAAGCGAGCCATATCAAAACGTTTTCTATTGGCAGTTGAAGAGTCCATATGAACAAAAATACCAAGCTTCCCACATAAAGGTTCTAAAATACCTTTCTTCCCATGCATGATCAGGTATCCCCTGACATCTTTCCCATAGGAACTGATCTTCAATCTTCTCCTTTGGATTCCATCTTCTATAACCTTCAAACCATACTGACAAAGAATCTTCTACTTCCTTAGATAAATGAATAAAGTCCTCCCCCTCCTCAATCTCTAGGAAAGCTAGATGCCCTCCCATAGGGATTGCCTTAATCAAAAAAAGACCTTCCTCCCATAATTTCTCTTGAACATTCAAAGCCATCTCTGGCCTATTCAACACTCCCACATAACTTGAGTCTGCTTTCTTAAACAAAGCCTCCGAAGGGGAGAAAATAATATCCGGCGAATGGGCAGCCTTTTCATTCGCACACTTCTTAATGAGCACATAGCTATGAACAAGGACCATGAAGCATTAATGTGTTTGGGTGGACCTATGACAAGGGCAAGAGCTAAGAAGGCATAGAAAACTCTACAACAAGTATTGAAGATAAGCTTCGAAGAAGAGTCTCAACTTAGAAGAATGAAGCCCAACATGGTGCTTTGCACAATGATTGAAGAAGAATAAAAGTTCTTTAAAGACTTTAGAGATGTTTAAATAAGGATCATTTTTTTGTGTTTTGATCCAAGTGTTATAATAAGTTTGCTAGCACCTTTATTTCAAGTTTAGTTGATGATTTTAGGAAAATAAGTGCAGAATTTGCGTTCAAACGCTCCAAATTTGTGTTCAATCGCACTAAGACATCAACCAGAGGCCAGACTGGGCATTCACACGCACCATCTAGGCATGCTAACATGCCTAGGAAGCAACTAGGCTTGCAATTTTCATTCACATGCAAAGATAGGGCCTGCGCACGTGCCCCCATGCACCAGTAGCTTTTTTTTTTTGCACTTTTAGGGTTTGCATAGCATTCCTTGTCAGTTACACTTCTGAAATTATGGAGAATGAATTGTAATCAACTCTCATCAATTTTGTAACTTTTTGTGAGCGTATTTGAAGGCCATGGATGAATGAGAAACTAAAACTTGAATTTTATGCTCAGAATATATTTTCTAAGTGTGATAGTGATTCTCCTATTTTCTTGTGTGAAATAAGAGCTGAGACTTATCAAAGGATATCCATCCCTTTGTGTGACGTCTTCCCTATCCATTTCCCAACTCTCTTATTCAATTTCTCTTATTCTCCATTGAGTGCATCTTCTTCTTATTGTTATCACAAAAATCCCTAAAATTCACAAACCATAGTTATTCCTTTCTCCTTCCTAATTTGCATAGCCACCATCTTTCCCAAAAATGCAGTGATCACAAAACTCCAACTTACCCATGCCATGTTTACCAAAGGAGCCTTGCTTGCTGAGTAAGTGCATTTCTTTTTCACTCATATGACCAAGGCGCGTGTTCCATAATTTTGTGACATCAGAATTAGACAAGGAAGAATATATAGCATTTGAACCTGTCACAATAGAATCTTGCAAGACATATAAACTACCAATACGGCTAGATTTCATCAAAATAAGGTCACCTTTTCATATCTTGAGAACTCCACCTTCAGCTGAGTATTTGTTACGAAGAGACTCAAGGGTGCCAAGAGAAATCAAGTTACGTTTTAAGTCAGGAACATAATGAAGTTTAGTAAAAGTCATATAATACCATCATGAGATAAATCTTAATTGAATAAATTTCTAGATACCACTTGTTACGGTATAAGCGCTATCCCGAAGCACGAGATCATAAACAATTAAGAATTAAGACAAGCAAAAATATATTCAGAGAAAACATAAAAGTAGATGACACAAAAGGAAATATATTTGTAATTTTTTGTTTCAAATTGAATTGATTTGAAAACTGTAATACAGTGTTCTTATATAGCCTACTGAGAGAAATGTAATCCACTAACAAAAATGTGGTTAATAATAAAACTAAATGATAACCATGCAATTACATTATTTAAAAATAGAATAAAAATGAGAGCCACAAATCTTGAGATTTATGCGCTCTACATTTCTAATTTGATTAAAATTATATTTAATTAGTTAATTTGAATTCATTATTATTTTCATGTCATATTTTCGCACCGGAAACATTTTAGGCGACGAAGATATTGGGCTTGAAGTGAAGATTACTTTTTGGACCACCTTAAGATATATTTCTGATTGTATTTCTTTTATGGGCCCAAAATGTTCTAGAGCCCATCTTTTGTTAAGATGGAGGTTGACTAGGGTTTTTTATGTGTAAGTGTTTGGAGAGGGCAACCACCACACACTCTCTTAGACTTGGTATCTTCATTTTCACTCTTTTTGTTTTGCTAGAGTTTCATGTTTTCTCCTCCTTCCTTAGTTTTCAGTTTCATTTTGCTCTTTTCATTCAATCCATGGAAAGCTAAACTCTTGTGATCAATGATCCGTCATGCTTTGAGCATGGCGGTCATGACCTCCAATATGGCTTCCGGTGCGGTGGTTTGAGTTCCCCAGCCACTCACCTAGCGGTGAGGGGTACATGCAAGCACTCCGACGATCCAGTCAATAAGCTCTCACAGTGTAGTAAACTCAGATATCAGATAGTAGTAAAAGCGTATCAAATGAAGATAGGTCATATGTATTTATAGAGCTCATAAGGCTAATAAAGTCAAACCTGTCATTGTCATACTTCCGTGAATTGCGGCGGTAAGTAGGGATTTGTAACCGACCCCACATGGGGGTGATGCACCTCAAACTCCAGGTCGGGTCCCATGTCGTGGTAAACACGACATGGTACCAACGACTTGAACCACCCACGTGGGCCTAGCATGTGCCTCTCCTGCAGGTTAGGTCCATAACAATCAACTTTCTGGATAGATTATAATCATGTTCACGAGGTATCTATTTTCATTTTGTTTTTGTTTCGACTCTTTTCTTCATCCATTAATCTCGTTTTCTATTTGTTTATGTTTGAAGATGATTTTGAGTTTCATGCTTAATGAATTGGGTCTTCTCTTTTGAACTTAAACTCGTTTTCAGTTTTGTTAATTTTATGGCTTAGTGATAAGTGTGATGCATACAACATGCTTAATCATCTATGAGTTCAACGATTTTCCACTCATGTAGCTCAGTTTGTGAGGACATGGGGACATGCGTGTGTGGCTACGAGATTTGATCCCCGTTGTACTACTTTCCTATAAACCAAAAAAATATATATATTGTTACCTATTATCTCATCTTGTGCCTTCTATGAAAATTTAAGTAATTTATATATTTTGATGCAGGATGAGTCATAAGAAAATCTTGAACTTTTGCTATGTTTGTTTATAGATTTTCAAAATAGCTTTTCTATTTTAAAACATGAAACAAAAAACTAAATCAATTTTACAGACTAGTTTCAACAATTGTTTTTGGAATTATTATTTTTTAGATTTTAAAAAGTAAAAAATAAGAATCTAAATTTGTTTTGGTCTTAGTTTCCTGAACTTTCATTTGTATTTATGTCTAAATATTCTGTCTTTTTTTTTAAAACAATTCTTACAAACTTGTTGGAAAATCACGGTTTCATCAACTACTGAGACCACACCATATACTGATTACAGTGAGCGAAAACTATATTCGATCACAATTAGTCGCTTTTAAAACAACGCAGAACTGCGACTTCTTTTCTTTTTGTGATAAGTTATAACCGCAATTTGAAACTCCACCAGCAAGATATGTGTACTAGAAAATAAGTGAATCTATACTATAAGTGGTTCATTGACTTGTTTTCGTAGGAATACTATAATATTAATTCATTCATTCAAAATCATTTAAGATTAAGGATTTTGTTAATTTATATAATTACAAGATCTATTACACCTTTTCTATGTTTACTTTATGTTTGATGGGAAAAATATGCAACATTATCTAGTAGTGGTCTCAATTTCATTTTCTTGTGGTTAACCCAAATTTTGTTTGAAAATTCAATCCCAGAAATGGAAAATGTAGGGAAAAGGAAGGCCATAGAACTATGTGATGAGTCTCAAATCAATTGTAGATTTTAACTTGGACCTAAATTTGGAAGCTAGTGAACAGGAAGATGACTTAATTACATGTGAATCTTTGATGAGTTTAGCTTAACATGTTTAAAGAGAAGTAGAAGTTTTAGGTAGAACTTCAATTGAAGGTGAAGTTGAAGAGATGATGAGTACGTTTGATTGGAAACCTCTGGAAAAAAAAGATTTAATTTGAATTTGAAGGGATTGGATACTTTTGGGAAGAACACACAGGTTTGCTAACCTATCATACTTGAGTTCTTCCTAGCTAGTTTTGTTTAACAAAAAAATTGTCAATGTCAGTAGAAATGCTAGTTTTCATGTAGTGAGGCTATTTTATAGTTTTTACCTCATGTGCTCTGCTAGGAAGTACCTAGTTGCATGAAGTCAGTTGTAGTGAGGCTATTTTATAGTTTTTTAATTTTTTTATGTTTGTATAGCAAAAAAACTAAAACAACTCGAAACACAACCAAAACTTATTTTGAGTGTTTTGAAAAATCTCAATTCTGTCCTTGCAAAAAAAAAAATAAAAAAAAAACTTCTTTGCCATTTATCCTCTTCCCTCCTTTGGATCAAACACATTTATAAAATAGAAAATGAAAATGAAAATAAAAATACAAACTAAACAACCCTAATACTTTTCTACACCTAATGTTTTTTGGGAAGATTTTCTATACCCAATATAATATAAGTTATGATAACTTGTCTCACTTAAATATACCTTAAGTCTGATCTTACGAAAAAAAAATTGTTTGATTAAACATACCGTTCAGCTTATGGAACTTAGTAAGAATTTAAACGTCCAAATTCTTTTTCAAAAAGCTCTTACCAATCTTTATCTAAGGTACCACTACGTGGACAAAAAAATCTAGATTTTCTATAGTCAATTATTCTTACATTCACTTAATCATCTGCCATTAATCCACGAGAAAACACCCCACTTGATGGGTTAATGTTAACCTTTTTAATGGTGCTGGAAATGGTTAACTCGTTTCAGTATAGTGACTATACGTGTATCGTCCACAGGGAGCACTTGGATTAATTCGATTAAGAATTAAGTTGATGAATTATTGAAAAACATATTAAGATTGTGAATGGCAAAAAAATAAACAATAGATAAAGAGATAATCAAATAAAATAATGAGTCACCAGGGATTGAGTTTCATTACTTCACCTTGTTTCTTTCTATTTTAGTTAAATATTATAAGAAGAGATGCATACTCAATGTCACAAGTGCAAATCCCTTTGTCACTTGATTCTAAGACACTAGTTTCTAGAGCCCAATCCCTTGGCACTCTAGCTACCAAGTCTTGCATTAAGCAGAGTATAAAGCAATCATAAAACACTTCCATCTATCCCTACATCCGAAGGTTTTATGAGAGTTTTTCTCCATATCCGTTTATAAACCAATTTCCCAATTGCGCAAATAAACTAACACAAGGCAAAAGGTGATCAAGCTTAAACCAAGAAAAGAAGCACAGAAGAAGAACTCCAATTCATAAATAATATAAACTAACAATTGAAAGAAACAAGAGACGAAGTAATGACATTCAATCCCGGCGGAAAGCTTAGCCTAGCAAGGCCATGAACTTCAAGAACTAAACCTAAGAGTATTAGAACTCTGACTAAAAGCCTAAACTTTGTGGTTTATTTCTATACAACTCAATATATCCCCTAACTTCTGAAAGGCTGTATTTATAGGTGTTTTGGGCAGGGGTCTGGCGCTCGAGCGCCCTCCTGGCGCTTGAGCGCTGACCTGACACGTGCTGGTTAATGAGCTTAATTGCCTGGTTAATGCGTCTGGCGCTCGAGCCCTGGTGTGGCGCTCGAGCGCCAGGCTCATAACTCTGGCAGAAAAGGATCCAATGCTCAACGTATTCTGGCGCTCAAGCCCTGGTGTGGCGCTCGAGCGCCAAACTCATAACTCTTGCAAAAAAGGATCCAATGCTCAAAGGTTACTGGTGCTGGAGCCCTGGTATGGCGCTCGAGCGCCAGAGCATTTGCACTGGCAGAAAGGATCCTATGTTCCTCAGCTTCTAGCGCTTGAGCCTTGGTATGGTGCTCGAGCGCTGGCCTCTTATATACCCAGCAACTTGATCTTCTTATTTTTGCCTCCAAAAACACATGAAATACATTTCTAAGTTAGAAAATCTATTATTACCACTTATTTACTCTTAAACTCACAAAGTAAAGATAAAAGGGTGAAATTATGTATAAAACATGTAATTTCTAGAGAAGATAAGTTCAAATCCTTTATTGAATAAACACACTAATTTGCACTTATCAGTTAATAGTGTCCGGCTAAGTGAGTGTAAATGAGTGATTGCATCAATTTCAGATTCGTAGTAGGGAAAACACTTATGAAATATTTTTATTTTTGCTAATAGAAAGTGATGTTATCAAAACATTTTCATCACAAAAAGGGTAAAGCTAGAGGTTCAACTATTTTTCCAAGTTTGCAAGGCTACCATATACATGGGTGAAAATTAATGGTGGGGGAAACCAAATTAACAAGCAGTATAAACCTTGTTCATGTGTGGTAAAGACTATTCTTGTCATCATAATAGAATTTTCTATGAAAAGTATTGTGGGTGTGTCAATTTAAATTTTAGGATATTCATAAGAGATTTAATGGAAACAACTCACATGTCAATCATATATTAAAGATGTCTTTTTATATCTAATTTAATTGCAACACATTATTTTTTATCAAATGGCTCATGTCAGCTGAGTGCATCCATTTCCTAAAATTTTGAGTTTAAACCGTCTTTAAACTCAATAGGGAAAACAAATAATGATTTGGTTGAATTCTTTTAAGAGTAGTGCTACAAGAGATATACAAAATTGTACAAAGTATAAACTTAGCCTATTTCTTGAATAAATAAATTGGCTTGGCACTGCTATGAAAATGTAATTTTAACTTAAAATTATGAGTTCTAGAGAGTTGGGGAATAATTAAATGTTAAGCAATTGGGATCCAAAAATGATCAATTAGCTTTTTTTTTTAACCAATTAGGTGTTTGAGGATTTGTAAAAAGAGGTTTAAATGATGTCATTGTGCAAATAGTCAATGCAGAAGTTTGCATTGCTCTTGCTTTGCTACCAGAACAGAATGTGACCCTGAAGTATGTAATGTTGACTTCCTATTGACTCATTGCACAAAGACATCATTCGTACCTCTTTTTGCAATCCTATGAATAACTAATATTTAGAAGAAGAAAAAAAGCTAATTGACCATGTTCAGAATCCAACTTTTTAACATTTAATTAATTTCAACTCTCTTAAATTCAGAATTTTAAGTCGAAAATGCATTTTCACTGCCATGCCAAGCATATTTATTTATTCAAGAAATAATTTAAGTTTATATATTATCCAATTCTATATATCACTTGCAGTAGGAGTCTTAAGAGAATTCAACCAAATCATTGTTTGCTCTTTTGAATTAAAAGATAGTTAAACTCAACATTTAAGGAAATGATAGAATCCGAATGTATTGTAGTCAACTATTGTCGAAATTGATGCACTTAGCAGAGATGAGGCATTTGATAAAAATTGATCCGTTGTAATTAAACGAAAGATAAAAAGATCATATTTAATATATTATTGACAAGTGAGTTGTTTCCATGAACTTTCTGTAGTTCTTTCTTAACCAAGCGAGTTATGAATATCCTATAATCCAAATTAACATACTCACAATACTTTTCACACCAAGTTCTATTATGATGACCGGAACAATCTTTTCCACCATGAACAAGCTAAGTTGTATACTTCTTGATATTTTGGTTTTCCCCACCACTAATTCTTGCCCATGAAGATGGTAGCGCGGTAGACTTGGAAGAATACTTCAACCTGCTGGCTTTACCATTTCTCCGATGCAACCGTTTTGATGGTATCACTTGATCCTAGCAAAAAAAAAGTTTCACAACTATTTCCCGGCTAATTATATGGATTTGATGCAATCACTCACTTAGTCCAACAGCATTAACCCGTCAAGTGGTGTGCTTGCTTGTGGATTAATGTCATAGGACGATTAAGTGAATGTAATAATAACTAACTGCGGGAAATCTGCATTCTTGTGTCGACATAGTAGAACGTTAGATCAAGATTGGTAGGAGCTTTTTGAACAAGAATTTGGATGGTTAAATTATTATTAATTTCAAAATGTTGTACGGTGAGAGTTATTTCTATTTTTATAAATATAACATCAAATAATTTTTTCTTCATACCACTAAAATTATATTTAAGAAGAGAAAGAAGTTATGATAACTTATATTACATTAGGCATAGAAAACCTTCGCAAAAACACTAGGGGTAGAAAAATATAAGGGTTGTTTAGTTTGTATTTTTATTGTTTGTTTTAATTTTCTATTTTATGAATGTGTTTGATCCAAAAGAGGGAAGGGGATGAAAGGAAAAGTAGTTTCTTGTTTTGTTTGGTTGTGTTTTAAGTTGTTCATGTTGTTTGCTTTACAAGAGTCACAAAATTAAAATAAAGTTAAAACAAGATTATAGTTTTGTATTCTGATAATTCATCAACATACTAAATGAAAACAAAAAATAGGACTTGAAAGTGAATAAGGCCTAATTTTCTAACTTCACCAAACCCTTCTCCCGTCCCTCAAAAAAAATGCAAAATAAAACAAAACAAAATAACCCAGTAAAAAGAAGATGTTTGTAATTGTGAGGGTGCCTTGTGCATCAGTTTTTTCATTACCGTCCATAGTTAAATTTTGTTTGGATCCATATAGATTCTTATATTCCAACAGAATTAAAGCAACTAGGTACTACCAAGCAAGTCTTCAAGCCAAAAAGTATGTACAATGTACTTGGTTGTAAGACAACTGCTATGCAGATGTGGCAAAAAGTTATAAAACTACTATTTCTCAACCCAATACAAATTTTATTAAGGAAAACTAGTAAGTAACTTAAGTATGATAGGTTAGCACTTCTATTTTCTATTTATATTAATAATTATTTAACTCCATATTGCTACTTCATTTTGTTTCCTTTTTTTTATTCTTTTTGAAATAAGGTTTTTGTTGTTTTTCTTTTACTGTTTTTCAATGAGCTTACTACCATTTCAAACTCTGAGATTGTGAGTTTTTCAGTATTATCTCTAACTTTTATGGAGATTCATTTTTGAGAATGATTCAAATAGGTTCCTAAATTTTGTTTGTAAATTTTAATGTGGTCCTCATAGCAATTTTATAACTTTTTTCCTTATGTGGATGGGAGTTGACTTACAACCAAGTACATACTTGCTGACTTGAACACTTGCTTGGAAGTACCTAGTTGCATGAATCCGGTAGGACTATCTAAGCTAGAACCAATGGGTCCACACAAAGTTCAACCATGGACAGTAATGATAAAACTGATGGACATGTTGAAATTACAAACATTCACTTCCCTATCTCTGTTTTTCTTCTTTTTACTTGGTCATTTTATTTTATTTTATTTTACTTTTTTATGTGGGATGGGAGTAGGGTTGGAAAAGGGGTTGACGAATAGGTAATTTTCAATTATTGAACTCTTTTTCACATACTAGATTCATAGGAGCTCATGGCTTGTGGGGGGTTGGGAAAATCCCTTGCTTTATAGTTATAATGTGTATGCACCTTGCACTTCTATGGAGAAATGAGAATGCTAGAATTCTCTGATTGAATATAAAAGATTGGTCAGGTATGATGTTTCTTGGGTGATTTTAATTTAATTAGGAGTGCTAGGGAAAGAAAGGGTAACAGTGCCTCAATTAATAGTAATGATATTCTCCTTTTTAATTAGCTCATTGATGAGCTTGATGTTTTTGACTTGCCTTTAGTTTGAGGGAAGTTCACATGGTTCAGTCCTAGTGGAATTGTTATAAGTAGAATAGATCGTTTTTTTAGTTCAAATGAATGGTTGATTTCTTGGCCTGATTGGTTCTAAAAAGAGATGTGTTTGTCCATAAGCCTATTCTCTTGAAGGATGTTTATTTGGATTGGGGACAGGTTTAGGTCCCTAATCCGTTGGTTGGAGGAAAAATCTTTTATTAAGCTTGTGGAGATATTGTGGAAAGAGGTGAACTTTTCAGGATGGGGGCTTTTAACTCAAAGCTTTTATCAGCGAATAGATGAATTGGTTAGTACTCAGTAGGTAGTTAGAATCAGTTAGAAGTTTTTATAGATAAGTTCAGGTAGTTATGATGAGCTGGCCTCAAAGGCTTCCTTGTATAAATACCAATCTGATGTAATGAATCATTTGGGTTAATAAAATGAGACATTAAAGGATTGTTTGGTTTGCATTTTTATTTTCTGTTTTCAGCATTTTCAGTTTTTCTTTTGTAAAATTTCAGAAAACAAAAAACAGAAAATAAAAATATGAAATGAAAATGCAATCCAAACAGCCCATAATGAATTACAGAAATTCTCCTTTTCTCTATTTTACCTTTTTCTATTGTGGTATCTAAGCTTCTCTCCGCCATAAATGGCTGCACAACGTATTTCCGCCGCCGCTGCAAACTCCAATCCTGTAGGATCTAATGATTTCTCTGTTATGACTTCTACTCCTTTAGTTAGCTTCAATCACAACATCAGTGTTAAACTCAATGAAACGAATTTTCTTCTCTGGAAACTCAAATTGAACCGATCATCAAGGCATATCATCTTCATCAGTCTGTAGTTACTTGTTAGCCCTCAAATTCCTGCAAAATTTGTGACAGATCAAGATAGAGTCTCTGGAACGCTTAGCGAAGCATATCTTCTTTTGGAATAGCAAGATCAGCTTCTTCTTTCTTGGCTTCTGTCCTTGATCTCTGAATCTCTTCTACCAAGAGTCATCGGCCGTGCTCAATCATGGCAGCTATGGGATGAAATCCACAATTCCTTCTTTGCACATACACATGCGAAGGCTGCTCAGCTTCGCAGTGAATTGCACACGATTCGCAAGGGCTCCAAATCAGTCTGAGTTCATCAAATGCATCAAAGACATTGTCGATGCACTCGCTAGAATTGGAGATCCGATCTCTTCTTGCGATCATGTTGAAGCCATTCTTAATGGACTTCCTGACGATTACGACGCTTTCATCACTGCGATCTCGAACCGTTTGGAGGTTTGTCAAGTAACTGAGCTGGAAACGAAGCTCTTGGCACATGATGCTCGTATCCAGAAGCTGAAGAGTATTGCAAGAACAGATGCATTCTCTGCCAACGTTGTGGAAGCCTCCAATCGTTAGGTTCATTCTGCTGCAGGATCAAACGCTCCTTCAATTTTCCAGAATCAATCACAATCCACTGCTTCTTGTCCTGCTAAATATGATTCCTCACAATTCCAGCAACCTAAATCCATGAACCCTCAACATCGTCAAAACCACAACCCTAATCTACAAGAAGCTGAGTCAAATTGGGATGACACCTCAGAAAACTGGAACAATCAGCAATCTGCCGGCCGTGGATGATTTCAAGGACGCGGAAGAGGCCATGGTTGTGGCTCCGATGGCAGTGGTTCAGTTCAATGTCAGGTCTGTCAACGACTAGGGCATGATGCACTAAATTGTTGGCACAGATTCAATTCTCAATACAGTGCAGCTACTGCCACAGTCTACCCTAATCCTTTTGCCTCTCCAATGCCTTTTCCCTATGCTTTGCCACAACCTTTTTCCTCCAATTATTTCCCCTATCAACCCATGCCAATCTCACGTCATCCATTTCCTTCTCCCTCAGCTTCTTCATACTTTCCACAGAATCCTGCTCCTTCTCCCCCTCTACCCAAGTCTTACTTTGCTGCTGCTCATGAACCTGGTCAGAGCATGAGTCAATGGTTCCCAGACTCAGGAGCTAGTCATCATGTCGCGCCACATTCACAAAATCTGCAGCGTCACACAACTCCCTCCACTTCAAATCAGCTGTTTGATGGTAATGGACAAGGTCTGCATATTACCTCTATTGGTAACTCTGCCTTTCACTCACAAACTTTACCACACACTACTTTCTTACTTAAAAATCTTCTGTATCTTCCATGCATTACGAAAAATCTAGTGAGTGTAAGCAAGTTTGCCCGAGATAATGGAGTCTATTTTGAGTTCCATCCAACATTTTGCTTGGTTAAAATGCAGGGTTCACATGAAGTTCTCCTTTGTGGTTCTCTTGGAGCTGATGGCCTTTATTCCTTCAATGTACATCCAGTTGTCTCCTCTGCACCCATCAGCACCTATCTTCAGCAGCCTCCACTTTCAAATCCTGTACCATCTGCTCATTTAACTTCTTTTAAGTCTTCTATTGATGTCTGGTATCACAGTTTAGGTCATACTAACATCAATATACTCAAAACAGTAATACACAAGTTTCATTTACCATGTAACAATCCAAGTTCTAGACTAGAATTTTGTCCTGCTTGTTGTATGGGAAAAGCACATCAACTTCCTAGTGTAGCTTCTACATCTGAATACAACTCTCCTTATGAGCTAATATATAGTGATATTAGGGGATCATCACCTTTTACATCTATTGGTGATTATAAATATTACATTATGTTTAAAGATGCCCATACGCGTTTTACATGGCTGTATTTGTTAAAATCTAAAGCTGAAGCCTTAACAACATTTAAAACATTCAAAACTATGGTTGAAAGACAGTTCTCCTTTGCCAATATAAAATCTGTTCAAACTGATTGGGGAGGTGAGTTTCGGCCTTTTGCAAAATTTCTAGATGAACTGGGTATACACCATAGGCTGATTCGCCCTCATAGTCATCATCAGAATGGTACAGTGGAGCGCACAGACATATTGTGGATATGGGACTTACTTTGTTATCTCATGCATCACTGCCATTGGAATTTTGGGACCATGCATTTATACTCAGTGGTGTGCATCTTATCAACAGACTTCCCAGGTCCTCTATTGGGGTGAAATTCTTTTTTAGAAGCTCTATAACAAATCCCCTGATTATACCGTCTTACGAGTTTTTGGTTGTTCTTGTTATCCACTATTGCGTCCATCAGATTGCGGATGTACTAACTAAACCGTTATGTTCAGTTTCTTAGAGCTAAGGGATAAACTCACTGTCAAGGATCTTTCTTTTCTGCTTCCTTTCCCTGCTCCAGTTTCAGGGGACTGAAAGAAGAGAATAACTCTTTTTTTTTTAGCTTTTCCCTTGTTTTTCCCACAGTTTGGTTTCAGGGGAGTGTATCAGCGAATAGATGAATTGGTTAGTACTCAATAGGTAGTTAGAATCAGTTAGAAGTTTTTATAGATAAGTTCAGGTAGTTATGATGAGTAGGCCTCAAAGGCTTCCATGTATAAATACCAATCTGATGTAATGAATCATTTGGGTTAATAAAATGAGACATTAATGAATTACAGAAATTCTCCTTTTCTCTCTTTTACCTTTTTCTATTAGCTTTAATGTCACATGCATATTAGAAGCTGGAACAGATCTTCTTGTGGGAACGTTGATAACCTAGATATAGTGGCAGAATTCAATAGGTTAGATACTCTTGCTGAGTTTCATACCGTAGATGAGCAGCAACTGAAAGATAAAAACGAATTAACTAACTACATAGTTCTAGAACTTCGAACGTCGAAAAGAATCTATTCTGAAGCAGAAATCTAGAATTCAATGCCTGCGGGAAGGGGATAATAACTCAAGGTTCTTCCATGTCTCTTTAAAATCCAAAGAAGTAGGAACGAAATTAGAGGTCTGAAAATTGTTGATAGTTTTTGTAAGGATCCAATTGAGCTAAAAAACCATGTGAAAGAGTTCTTTTAGAGGAAGTTCAGTGACCAACCTGAGTTGAGACATACCTTGGATGGAATTTCTTTTCATCAAATTAAGGTATATGAAGCTTTAAATTTGGTGGCCCCTTTTTCTGAGGAGGAAATTAGAGATGCGGTGTGGGATTGCGAAGGTAATAAAAGCCCAAGTTTAGATGGGTTCAATTTCAACTTTATAAAAATGTTTTTCGATGTGCTCAAACAGGATGTAGTGAGGTGTGTTAAGGAGTTCTATTTGAATAGTAATTTTCCTAAGGGATGCAATTCTTCTTTTCTTGCTTACATTCCCAATAATAATTTCCCTCAAAACTTAGGAGAATATAGGCCAATCTCCTTGATTGGTTGTTTATATAAGGTAATTGCAAAATGTCTAGCAAGTAGGCTCAAATGTGTTATGAATTCAATTATTTCTTAGACTCAGTCTGCTTTTGTGGGTTCTAGGAATACGTTGGATGGTGTAGTAATTTCCAATAACAGAATTGATTTTGTGAAAAAGAATAGGCTACCTTGCATGCTTCTCAAAGTGAATTTTGAGAAAGCATATAAAACAATTAGTTGGGACTTTACTGGATTATATGATGGGTAGGTAAAAAGTTTCCTTGCCTCTTCATCAGTCTTAGTTAATGGCTCACCTACTCATGAGTTCCAAATGTATAGAGGCCTTAGTCAACGAGACCCTATGGCCAGAGACGGATCTAGAGAGGGGCAATGGGGCCTTGGCCCCCCTCCCCCTCTAATAATTCTTATATATATAACAGGTTGCACTATATAACAGTGAGACTTGGTAGCGTAGCAGTCGAGCAGCATAGGAGGAGCGTGGGGCCTCGGTCTCTAGTCCCGTGTTCGAACCCAGTCACGTTCTTTTTGTGACTTCTATTTGTTTTTCTTTTAATTTTTCTGTTTTATTCATATATTATTTCTTTCTCATTTTAAATTCTTTTAGCTTTTTCTAGTAGCAAAAAAAAAAATTAGCCCCCCGCCCCCCACTTAGTATTTCTGGATCCGTCCCTGCCTATGATCCCTTTTTTTTTATATACCTAAATTGTAACATATTATTATGAAGTTCTTTCTTTATTGTCAATTGGACTCATATTTTGAGACCTTTGCAATAAAGATTTGTAGCCAACTATTATTGGCCAACTAATGGCCAACCTCATTATTTTATTATTATTTGTTTTCGTGAATGAAAATAATTGAAAAAGACTGTGAAAGGAAATTGAAGGGAAAGGAGGGCATTTTTGGTCATTTACAATTTGAAAGAAAAAACAAAACAAAGGGTTCTTATGTTCTTGCTCTCCCAAGCTGTTCATTTTCCCCTCTTCTGTTCTTGCTTGCTCTCCCTGACTGTTTGTGCTCTCCCTCTGTCGTGCTCTCCCTCCGTTATTGTTATCCCTCCGTTCATGCTCTCACTCCATTCGTGCTTTTTGTGGCTCCCTCTGTTCGTGCTCTTCCCCTTGATCTCCACTCGTCGCGATATGCAGAGGTTTGGGATCTTTTGTTAGTTTGTATTTTTATTGGCAATTTCTCAATTTCGTAATTCCTTCCTTGATTTTTTTGCTAATACTTTGCTAATTTCGTCTCGATCTCCCTCTATTCGTGCTCTCACTTGGGTTAGGGTTTTTATAAATTCATGAGTTAGGTTTTCTTTTTAACCCGATAATGTTGCACATTTGAACACCGTTGTTTATGCTTTTAGATTCAACTTGCCTCCAGCAGAAAATCATTTCTGTTACTCTAAATCTTCCTCTGTTATTATTTGGTGCTGTTACTTTCTATGATTTGTGTAATGCAGTTTATTTTTTTGAGTTGAGAAGTGACTTACTTTGCTAGTTGCTGCCATTGACATTAGACTGAAATTAGATTGAAAAAATGTCATTGATATTGGGTCTGATTGTCTTGTGCTAGTTGCTGCCATGTTGTTACTTTTCTCTTTTAATTTTTTAATTTTACTTTCAATTAATGTGGCTATAACACAATTTTCACTGATTTATATATAGATTTTTATCTCTTATTTCCTTTCAAAAGGATCATTGCTAAAATTGAATATTTGCATTTGTTGAAAGGACAAAATAGGTTGAAATCTTAGTTTGACATTATGAAATTCTAATTGTTTGTTTATGGCTTGTGTTTATGACGGCTTTTGTGATGCTCACCCTTTCCAATCACAACTTATATTTGCAATTTCAAATCATATTTTATTTTAAATAGGGGGCTGATCTATGCTCTTATTTTATATTTTTAAAGTACGGGAGAGGAGGCACTTGCCTTTGCATCTTTTCTGGATACATTGTTGACTTAATTGCTATTTTTGTGCATAGTTTTAGAATCATATTTTGTATACTACTAACTGTTTTATCTATGATTACTAATATAAAGGGAAGATTAAATTAGTTTTCATCATAAAGTAGTTTCTTTATGAATTTTTTATTTTAGAAAAGATGCAATTTTGAAAGGTAATTGTGGTACACAGGTTACTACCATAAACTAGTTTGAATACAGGTATTATTAGTCTTAAAGCTTTTTATTCCTTGAAGTGATAATGGGTATTTAAGCTCTGGTAGTTTTTATGAATGCTATACATTTAAATTTATGGTTTTCTTTCACAATAGATTTCTTAGCCTTTCCATTTTTTGAACAGAATCCTTCTTCATTCATTACTCCATTTGATCAGAGCATTGATGTTGATGCTTTGAAATTAAAGCTATTTGGAGCTATTTAAAGAAATCTCGAGAGCTAAATGTTATCTATTATAGCCACATTAACCTATGGAAATATCCGCTTATAGTCATTTCTTACAAGTTGTAAATGTTATAATCCTTGAACTTTCGTGAAAATATGTTTTTAGTCTTTCAATTAAAATAGAATTTTTAGTCCCTCTTATAAAATTCCATAAGGGTGTTTGGTCTAATGGAATGATTCTCGCTTTGGCTGCGAGAGATGCGAGTTCGATTCTCACAACACTCTTTATTTTGAACTCTTATGATCTTGTATTTAAGTTACAACCGTTAATTTTAACATGAATTTTAAAAGTAAGTTAACAATTTTCTTTTGGTTACCAACAAGATGTATGAGTGAACTAACCCACTTATAGATGCAAGTTTATGCATAAAAAGGTAGAAGCTAACTTAAGTATGTGTATAATCATAAACTTAAATTCTTTGGTTAACAGATCATTATTATGTGGTTAAATTAGGCGTAAGATTGGTAACTAATAACAAAAAATTGATTTCAAGGGGGCATAAAAGTAATCATAAATTTCAAGAGGTTTAACCTTTAAACTCACTTCAAACAGAGATAGGGGCGTGAAATTTCCTTTAGTCACGTAGCCACTTATATTACAATGTTTACCCGTTATTGAAAATATGTTCCCACTACATTGAACTTAATAAATTTGGTCTCAAGTTTAGGCAAGAATCCTAATTTTGGGTCCATGAGTCAATAGTAAACCTTAAATTTAAGAGGTTGAACCTTTTAAACCGACTTTAAAAAGAGATAGGCACAAAATAATTTCTTTTGCCACATACACAACCACTTATAGTGCAATATTTATCAGTTATTCAATACATGCTCCCAGCTACATTGAACTAGATAAATTAGGTCTCAGGTTTAGGCAAGAATCTTATATTTTGGTCTATGGGTCAATAATAAATCTTAAATTCGAGGTTCAACATTTAATCACACTTCAAATAGACGCAGGTGCGTCAAATTTCCTTTTTCCACATAAATAGCCACTTATATTACAATGTTTACCAGTTATTCAATACATGTTCCCATCTACATTGAACTAGATAAATTAGGTCTCAGGTTTATGCAAGAATCCTATATTTAGGGTGCGTGGGTCAATAGTAAACTTTAAATTCAAGAGGTTCAACATTTAATCACACTTCAAATAGACACATGTGCGTTAAATTTTCTTTTTCCACATTAATAGCCACTTATATTACAATGTTTACCAGCTATTCAATACATGTTCCAAGCGACATCGAACTAGATAAATTAAGTCTCAGGTTTAGGAAAGAATCATATTTTTGGTCCATGTGTCAATAGTAAACCTTAATATGAAGAGGTTCAACCTTTGAACAGACTTCAAAAAGAGATAGGCGCATAAAATTTTCTTTTGCCACATACATAGCCACTTATAGTAAAATGTTTACCAGTTATTTAATACATATTCCCAGCTACATTGAACTAGATAAATTGGGCCTTAGGTTTAGGCAAGAATCCTATATTTGGGTCCATGGGTCAATAGTAAACCTTAAATTCAAAAGGTTTAAAATTTAAACACACTTCAAATCGACACAAGAGACCACCACCAGGAGAAAAACCCCATGAATATGCCATTTTTACTGAAAAACCTGCCACACCACTAGGAGATCACACCCAACTATCCAACTTAGAACTATCAATAGAAATAGGACGAAGCAAGTCCTGCAATTCTTTCGCTGAATCCTCTTACCAAGCAAAGAGATTTCTTCTCCAATGAAAAGTCCAAGACCAGCCAGTATCGGTAGAGGAGAAGAAATTCGCAATTGAGCAGAATTTATTAACTCATAAATTATATAGACGCGGAAAAGAAAGACACTATAGCTGCTTTCCTATCCAATGATCTTCCCAAAAGCATAATGAGTCTCCACATCCAATCATGTTATGAACACCTTTAAAGAACCATCTTGAACCATTGAAATTACAAACATTACAAATTTGTTTCCACCAATTGGAACGTTGAACTTGTGACGAAGAGAGGTCCAAAAGGCTTGAAATAGAACCTCCAATTCTTCCTTTAATTACCTCCACCCAAAGACTATTTTTTTTCATTGAGATATCTCCAGCCCCATTTAGATAATAGAGCGAGATTGACCCACAAATTATTTTTTACCTCTAAACCTCCTTGCGCTTTTGGTTTACATACATCCTTCCAACATACCCATGCTATTTTGTTTTTTTCTTCACCACCACCCCAAAGAAACTTAGATTGTATTTGTTGTATCTCCTTTAGCACACCCTTTGGAGCTCTAAACATTGAAAGAAAATACAGGGCAGATTATTCAGCACAGAATTTAACAGGGTCACCCTCCCTTCCAAAGACAAACTTCTGTCTTTCCAAGAAGACAATTTTTTCTTGATTTTCTAGATTACTAGCACCCAAAAACTTCTTCTCTTAGTATTTCGTGCAATAGGTAAACCAAGATATGAAAAAGGGAAATTTCCAATGTTATAGTGCAGAAACCGAGAAGCTACATAGAGGAAATGATTATCTACATTAACCCCAAAATAATTGATTTTTATTATAATTAATCTTCAACGCAGAAACAAGTTCAAAACATCTTAAGATTGCTTTAATGGTCCACAAATTCTCCCAAGATG
Organism: Cyamopsis tetragonoloba; assembly: GCA_037177725.1. Lineage (NCBI taxonomy): Eukaryota > Viridiplantae > Streptophyta > Magnoliopsida > Fabales > Fabaceae > Cyamopsis > Cyamopsis tetragonoloba. The sequence continues at coordinate 25,336,128 of CM074124.1, forward strand.
ATTCACCAATGATAATAGTATCATCGGCATATTTTAAGATAGAAACCTCCTCGCCACTATTCCTCATCACAAAACTTTTAAATTTCGGAAGTAAAGTCGCTTGCTTCATAAGACCCGCCAAACCTTCTGCTACTAAGAATGTGTTTGGGTACACAGCTTAATTAACTACTTATGCAATAAGCTATTTTTAAATTATAGTTTTTTCATAAAAAAAAAGTGTAAAATTTACTTGAATAAGCTAAAAACAGCTTATTCTAATAAGCTACTTAAAGAGGCTTATGAAAATAAGCTGAAAATAGCTTATAAGAACCCTTAAGCTATTTTTATAAGTTGGGCATAAGCCCTTCCAAACAGGGCCTAAAAGGTATAAAAGCAGGGCCAGGGGATCTCTTGTTTCAATCCACCCCTTATTGAAATTTCTTCTGACGGACTACCATTTACAAGTAGTGAGAGCTTACCGAAAAAAACATAGGCTTTGATCCATGAAAGAAACTTTTTTGGAGAACCACACCTTCTCATCATATCATCTACGGTATGAAATGCAACCCTTGATTGGACACCCACCTAATCCTGGCGCGACATGTATCCAACTCTCCTTGCCCCATTTCCCCCCAAAATTTTGGCTCCCTCTCCACCAATTGCTATTGATTTGGACCATTGATTTAGTTATGATCTAATGGTTGATATTTCTTACCACTCTTTTTTACATTGATTTTTTATTTTTGAAACATGAAGTAAAAAAACCCTACTCTGTTCTCACATTTCCATGGCTTCCACGCCTCTTTTTCCCTCTCTTTCTTTCCATACTCTGTTCTCATTCTTCCATGGCTTCCACGAACGCCTCTTCTTCCCCTCCCTCCTTTTTTTTATTTTTTCTTTCTCCCATCTCCCTCTTACATCTTCTTCTCTATCTTCTTATTCTTATTTGCTGTTGAACCAAGAACCATACACAGCATTCGATCTAGATCGGACGGACAGATTTTCAGGCTAGATAACTTCGTTTTGAACTGTTTTCTGGGTGATTTGGAAAAGGACATGTATTTTTCCCTGCAATGGTTGGAACTTTCTGTGGTGTTTTCGTGGTGGGTTTTGTGTTGGGGATGTTTAGAAGTGATATTGATGAGATTTTGAAGGAATTTGTGGGTTATCTCGAGATGCTATGTAGTTTTCTTCCGGAAAGGTTGCAACTTTGGTGTGTTTAGTGGTTGTGCAGGTTTTCAGGTTTGCCATTCCCTGGGTGGAGGAACAGGTTCTGGAATGGGTACCCTCTTGATCTCTAAGATCAGGAAAAATAATACCCAGATAGGATGATGCTTACTTTCTCTGTTTTCCATTCTCCCTCGGCTGCTATTTGATTGAGCATCTTAAATTTTTATTTGCGGAGACTCATCTGAGGTTGGTGAGCGACTTAGAATCAAGATAATTCTCTTTTCTTTTATTAACAACTGGGTATTAAAATGAAACCTTATATAAAACTTTTCTGTTGCTTTTGGAATTCTATGTGAACTCTGAAGTGGTGATTTCTGTCTTATTCAGCTTTGGAAGAGATTCAGGGGAGAGGACAAGCCTCCTCCACATTTAGGCTATAGCAACGACTACAATGTTTATATGAATAAGTTCTCTTCCTTTAACCCTTGGATTTTTCTGGATCATTGTTTGGCAAAATTTTCCCCTTCTCAATAAATTTATTGATGATTCTAATTATTTTTCCTTTGATTTAATCATTGTTGCTTTCGTTAGGGTTGTTATCAATTGCAAATGGTCCTTTACATTTTTTAATAAATTAGCCAAGTAACTATGATATTTTAGTTTGTACAATAGGTCCATATAATTTCGTTTTAGGAAAAATGCTAGGTATTCTCCATGCTTGCTCCTAGCCTCTTACCTTTACTTTCGTTAGATTTTGCATTTTGAATTGAGTGCTTGCAATAAATTTTCAGTTTGTAGAAATCACAAATGGATTCATCACAAGGTGCAGTTGTTGGGGGAAATGGCAGGAATGGGACATTGACCTCTCAAACTAATGACACAATAGATGCAACATCAAGTGTTGATGATTCTATGCAGAAGCTGAGCCAGGTTAGCAACTCCATTCAGAAAACCTTGGGCCTTATCCATTAGCTTTACCTTACAGTCTCTACATTCAATCCTTCCTCTCAAATGCCTCTCCTCCAACGCATGTATCTCTCTTCCATCCTTTTCCTTTATTGCATATTTTTCGAGAAAGGACACATGAATTTATGTCTTTCTTTTCCTGCAGTGTTATTCAAACCTATATTTGTTGGAATGGACATGAGCCTTCTCCTTGAAAGGTAATGCAAGCAAATGTTTTTAACCCTTGGAGCTGTCTTTCTTACATGCAAGCTAAATGAACATTTCATTCTTGGTGTATGTTGATGTTTACAATTATTAGCATCCTTTTTATAACTGTTTTTTTCCCATAATCAGTCACTTAAAATTGTTTTGAGGTTCTTATGTTTTTTAAACAATCTATTGCAGCATTCTTCAGTCAAGTCATGATTGCTATTGAGGGAAATTCTGCTAGAGCAAGTGCAATATGCATAATAATTTATGTTGAAATTAATACCTGTATAAGACGTTGCACATTTACTCTACTCTAATTCATATTAAATTATCGTTTGAATCCAAAGTAATTATCTTATTGACATTGCATTTTAAATCTAAAACAAAACTGGACTATATAGGTTTTGTAATCAGATAGTTTCGTGGCATGCTATTCACACTACAGGTTTACTTTTAATTCAAAAACATTTGTTGTAATAGAAGTATAAAAGGCCCTTATCTGTAAAGAATCACTGCACAATGTCAGTGTCTAGAGTTGGTAAACTCTAAATTGCTTTGGCTACTGAGTTGAATAGCTAATTTGTTAACATTTGTATATTCTATTAATGCTTCATAATGGATTTAGCCCTTCATGAAAAAAAATAAACCTTGATATAAATATAACAATATAACTTATTGAAAATGGTGGAATTTGTTATGGTGTAGTTGTTATTTGTGATGTATTGTAATGGCTTATAAAGCTAGAACTAATTTAGAAAAATGCTCTGTTGTTACCTCTTGATTTTTGAAGAGAAAATTGTAACTTTGTTCTTACTAATTATAATTGTTTGTTATATCATGTTCTTACTATTTTCATTACTTTTTAAAAATAGTTTAGTATATAAAATATACACTTTATAAGAAAGTATTATTGAGATTTTTTAAACAAGGCTCAATTATCCTCATACTTTATTATTAGAAAATACTTGAAGTTTATAATACAATGTTATTGAATTGATTTATATTATACATGCTTTACTCAACTAATATGCTGCTCTGAAGATGCAGGTTTTGCATACTTCATGAGAAATTGAATGTAGATGATATTTTTAATTTCCTCCCATGATTAAGTAATGCCTTCCGCTTGATTCTTCATTTTTTGTGCTGACTAGATTGGTTGCTGCACATTAGTTTGAATATCAATTAGAGTTTGATAATTGCCGTAGTCACTGAAAGTAGATTTGGTTGAATGTTCATCATGCTATTGATTAACTAAAGATAGATGATTAATTATGTTTCCCTCCATGTGCATTCTGTGGGTGAAAACTACGCCAATCCAAAGACATGCTTCTTTCATGTTTGGTGTTTCAATTAAGCTCCTTTATTTTATCATTTGTTTTATCTTTTTGTTCAATTTGTGCTTCTCATTATTCAGTTGAAATTTATTTTCATATTGCTTTGCATTCTATTAACCGAAAATAATGGTTTGTTATAAAATAATTGATACTAATATGTCTAGAATTACCAGTTATGAAATCTTTGCATATCAACCAAACCAAAATGCAGAGGATTATATTGTATTGAACACTTAAATTCTATCCTTGATCTTATATCTTATAATAATTATATGAATATTAATTAATTCTTCAATTCTTCAATTAATACTAATGTTTTTTTTGGGTGATTTGTAATAGCTTTATTGTCAAAGGAGTACACCATTGGAAAAGTTCATTATTAGAGGTCATGCTCCTTATACTTGCTTTCCTTTCTAGTACTAAGAGTGATGTAGTAGTTATATGTTATGTGGCCCCAATAAATAATTATTGTTTTGAGTATCAAAATTTATAAAAGTTTACCTTTAATATTTATCCATATATGTTTTAGTATTCAATGATTATTCTACAAGAAAATATACTTATATTTGTTGTAAAAGTTTGGCGGAACACACGAACACATGGTCGTGTACAATAAAGATTTAAAACTTTAAGAAATATAAAGAAAAGGAGTTTAAATTTAACTTTTTTAATATAAGTTAATAATCAGATAAAAATGCAGAAATGGTTTCTTAATTGCTCACTTGCACTCAATCAATAATAAAATCTAAAAGACCATAGTTATGGAATGGAATGTGAATATTCTTATATGTATGTAAACATGCATTTCTTAATGAGTTATAGAAAATTCCACTAAAAACTAATATTAGATACTATTAGATACCGGCGTTGAAAGAAAAAACAAATAGTAAACAAGTTGGCTTATGTTGAAGGAAAGAACAAAGAAGGAATAAAATTTTCCAGAGAGTTGAAGGATAAACTCAAGTTATGCTCAAAGTTTTATAAATAATTTAGCTATTACAATTTGCGGTCTTTTTTCTCATTCTCTTCAAGATATGTACTTGAAGTGACTTCAGTGATGTATCTTCGGTTTTAAGTTTTAGAGATGTATCCGGGTTATTATCATTATCATAAGTACCATCAAACTCATTTATATATGTTATTATATATGTTATTGTATATCTATTATAAAATATTTAAAGCAAATTAATTCACAAACACGAAAACGACACATGCACTGTTTTTTTCTTGGGTTTCATGCTGTGTTATATCATTCAATTTTTTTTTCATATTTAGTATTTTTGTACTGTAGTTGGGCACGAGAGAGATTGTGTCTATACAAAAAATTTTGAAGGGTCTTGATATCTAGTGCCCTTAGGGCACTAGATAAAGTTACTAGAAGTAGAAAAACAATCGAGCACATTGTTCCGTCTCTCGGGAATATAAAAAACTATACATTCCAATACATTTTTACTATATTTAGGCTCTTAAATAGTGCCCTTAGGGCACTAAATATCATTTGCCAATTTTGAATTTGAAAAGGTTCTGAATGCAATTTTTTAAGGTGAATTATTTTTTTTATTTTGATCATTATGTTAACTTATTAAATATTTTAATAATTTTGATTGTGTTATTTTTTATTCAGTACAAGACATTACTACAAACTTGCAAACGTGTCATTGAAGACCCTATGAACACATACTTAATAATGATTATGTTCAAATAGGAACTGAACATGCAGCCAAGCACTGCAATTTTGGGATTACACATCACAAATTGTTTCATCAATGAGAATTTATCATTCAGTTGGTAATATGAAGTTCTTGAATTTTTTGAGGAACATGTAGCTTCTTCTATTTTTTGTTTGTTTGTGATGTCAACCTATTTTTCACAAATGATTGTTACTAATTGCTGAATCATGCATTCCATTTTTTCATCTTGGATTCCATGTATTTTTTGCTAATCATATAAATTAATAGAAATTAATTATCTTACAAAACCATACGTCACACTTATAGAAAACCGTCGAGAACCCGTGCGTATGATACTAGTATATTCTAAAAAGTTCCACGAGATCGAATCATAAACACGTTCAAAATTCACTTTTAGAATAAAACAAGGCCTACGTGACTTTTTAGCAAAACCAACTACTTCACATAAAATTAAACACTATCCAGAATATTTCTATCTTTCAAGAAAGCATATTGGAATCATGAGATTAAAGGAGGGAGAACTTTGCAAAGCTTATGAATCAGGACCTTAGACAGAATCTTATACAAACTTCCAAGAAGGGAGATAGGCCTAAAATGAGTTACCTTTTGTGGGCAGGGCACTTTCGGAATAAGAGCAACGCAGTAAGAGGAAGGCCCCTTAGGGAGTTTTGCATTGACAAAAAAAATCATCTACCAAACCACATAGATCTTCCTTTAGAATATCCCAGAACCTTTTGAAAAAGTTGAAGTTGAATCCGTTAGGGCTTGGACTTTTATTACTTCTTTGACCTCCTCCTCCACAAAGGGTGCTTCCAACATCGCACAATTCAAATCATCTAGATGATTGACACCAACCCCATCCAATCCAAAGAAAGGATGATCAAAACCTACAAAAACTAAAGAAAAATGATTAGAAAAAACCTTCTTTATCTCCTTTCCTCCCACCACCCAAACTCCATTATGTAGCATAGCCGCGATAGAATTCCTTTTTCTTCTCCGTGCAATACAAGCATGGAAAAAACTTGTATTTGCATCTCCTTCTTTCATCCACTTCACACTAGATTTTTGTCTTAACAACCCTTCCTTTTGATTTAATTTTGACCAAAATTCCAGAACCTTATTCCTCATGCAAGTAACCTCTACATTCAAAAGGTCTCTTTCTTCAGCAACTTTATCAAAGGCATTGATATCATTCTTGATCTCCTTGATTGTAGTATCAAGATTACCAAAAACAGAGTGATTCCACTTTTTAATTTCCCCTTTCAAGTATTTGAGCTTTTCTTTAAGGATAAAAGCTTTCCAACCTTGCATTTGAGTTGAAGCCTAGAAGCTTTCCACTAATTTCATAAAACTACCCTCCAAAAGCCAACATTTATTAAATCTAAAGGGAGAGGGTCCACGATCTATCTCACCCTTCCTCAGAATAACAAGGCAATGATTAGAAAAATGACGATTTAAAATCCATTGAGAAACATGATTCCAACCAGCTGGCCAATCAACCGAAATTAAAATTCTATCCAAACGACTCATTGACGAGCCATCCGGTCTCATCCAAGAGAACTTCCTCCCATAAAGTTGTGGATCTATCAAATTAAGATTATCAATCAACATTTTAAACTCCTTTCATTCTTCTCTGTATCTCGATAAATCTTTACCCTCCTTTTCCCAAGCCCCACACAAGGCAGTTGAAATCCCACAGGAAACACCCATGGAAAGATGAAATAGTACCTTTAAAACTAAGTAAATCATCCCACAACGCACGTTTACCAGCTAAAGAACATGGAGAATACACGTTGACTAGACAACATTGATAAGAAAGAGAGCCCTAATTCAGCAAGACTGCACAGTATCCATTACCAGAAAAAGAGCTTACTAGAGATCCTTGGGAAAAATCCCACATAGAAATGAGGCCTCTTGAGGCACCCACAGTAGGGCAGAAAGACCAACCAACATTTGTGCTTCCCCAACGAGATTCACAAAGCTGAGATTCCACAATTTCCAACTTCGATTCTTGAATAGCTATAAAATCTAACTTCTCCAAAGTAATCAACGACCTAATTTTTCTTCTTTTTATGTCTAACCCCAAAACTCTAACATTTTAAGTTGCGATCTTCATTGAAAAGGAATGGACCCCTCAACCTTCTTTCTAACTTCTTTATCTCTAGACTCCCAAGCCATGAAAGATCCACCGCCAAATCCTCTTTGTCATCAAAAGAAAATCCAATTTCTTTACCAATTTCCACAAATTTCCTAGTTGATTCCTTTTCTTTATTAAGAACCAAAAGATTACACCGTTGAATATCGTATCATCCACTATTGCTACAGAATCGAAAGATGCAGAACCTTAAGCGACCAATGAAACTGACGTAGAGGAAAAGGAAGACTTGCAACACCCACTCCCTTGACGCCGACGAGAAGGAATCCTGTCACCTCATCGTCGATTTAGGTCACATAGAAGGGCCATGGATGGTTTCTTTCCCATAAACCTAGGGATCTTTGGAGGGTTGCGCCTAGAAGAGCTTTTCTTTTGTTTTACGGGCAGTGGTATTTTCTCACACTGTTTTCTCACAAAGGAAGATAATTCCCTTGAGGATCATGGAGATATTCCAATTTTCCCCACTATCAGATGCTGAGAAAGCCCTTGGTCAAGCCCAACAGAGATATCTCTCAGACTCACACCATCCTCATGGACCTCAAACTCCAGCCCAAAAGAAACTGTTTTAAAACCTTCTTCAGCCTCTTGAATTAAATTTTCCAGCCCATTCTCCGCAATTCTTAGTCCTCCGCCACCCTCTTGAACCCCATGTTCCAGCCCAAACATAATTATCTCTTAATCCTTCCCCACCCTTATTAATCTTTTTTTCTTTTGTTTTTTTAGGAAGGGTGTCTAGGCCTTGCTCACCCAAACTTTATAAGATAGGCTCAATGGGCTGAGAGGAATGATATAGGCCCAAGGAAACAGGTTCCCCCTGATTTTTTTTCCAAATCAATAACATGTGGAAAAAAAAAGAAATTCTCATAGCTATTAGGCTCAAAAATATTAAGTTCCTTTTGATTACTTTCTACACCCCCAAAGGAGCCTCCAATCTCAACGTGTTCCTCCAAAGAAATGTTGGGCCCCACCTCTGAGTTCCATGAGAAAAAATGAAGGAATGAGTGCCAATTTGTTAATATGTACTAGATCCACAGAGAGAATTGGAACTTGCTCCCCATTTACTGTTATCCTTATATCTTGAGCCTCTCCACCAATTGAATTTTCTAAACACTCCTGCGCAGCCGCTATCTGTAGGATTTGATTTTCGTCTTGAATCAAAATGTCACCTAAACCGTTTTTTCCTTTAGACAATGCTTCATCTCCTTCTTTAAGTAAACCTTCAGATAAATCTGGGATTTTTGAAAAGAAATGGTCATCGGATTCTCCATCATCATACTCTTGAGAAGACTCCCCATTTGAACTATGAAAGTCATTGATACCCTTACAAGGACCTCCTCCAAGTTGGACTAATGCATCATCAAATACTTCTTCCACCATACCAATTTGAAAAATATGACCCTGAATCTTAACACGGATTTTCCGGTTTAGGACATCAAGACTGCTTGTACGGATTAAAATCTTGACCACATCATATATTATTTTCCATCTTGAATTTTCATCTACATTGATAAAATGACCTATAGGAAGAACAAGAAACCGAAAAAAAATGTTCTTCCTAGACATGTAAAGGCACACCTTGGCACCTTACCCATTCAAAATGATCCACTGCTATTTTACCAAGACGCCATAGAACAATATATTCAAACCAGCCTTTCGATTCTTCAATCATCTTAAACTGATTATCTCCTTCTTCTCCATGTAAAAGAATACTTTGCACCCATAGAGCAACTTTGATCGAGAGGAAACCCAACGAGAATAATTTGCTTTCGAGTGTAAAGATGCCCTTCGGACTATGTAGGTTTCCTACAAATGTTGTCTTTAAAGATTTAGAGAACTCTTCATTAACATGATTATATTCAAATGGAACCCTGGAGGCGATCTTCTCTTCTTCCATCTGTTTTTCTGCTTCATGTACCACATGGTCATCTAAGCCAGCAGTGGTGTTGAAACGTAGAGCACTAGCAAAGGATTTCCCTAGAATTGCAAAAGAGCGTGCAACACCACCATTGATAGTAGGTGCAAACCTTTTTGTGACCACCGGAGTACCTTTTCTATCATATTTCGAGATGTTAACCATCATCCTCATATTTCCAATAATTATCATCCCTAGATACCTCTCAAGCTCTTCAACATCTTTAACTCCATCAAAACGAGCGAAACCAAACGTTTTTCCTTCTGAGTTCACCTTTCTTGGAATAAAGATATCAACAAGCTTCCCATAACGTTAAAATATACTCCAAAGTTCCTTTATCCCATATTGGTCTGGGAAGTTGCTGAAGAAATAGGAAGTTGAAGAAGAAGACGATGATGAAGATGATGAATAAGATGAAGGATGGTACTAGAGAAAAAATGATAATTAGATAAATAAAGTGTAATCTTTTTAGTTTTCTTTTGTATTTTTTGTGTTGTTGTTTGTAGTGTTGTTGTGTAACTTTTGAAACATTGTGTGGTGGACACTTGTGGCAAACTTCAAGATGCTTGGGAGTGATCTTCAAAGGGGAGTCTTTCTCAACCCTTCTTTTCTATTTTTTGATTAGATTGGTTACTTGATAGATTCCTAGACTTGTTGATTGTTTCTAGTGATTGTTGAATGGCATGGTATCAATTCTCGTTTCTAGTAGGAATGATTCTTGGACTTAGGCATCTAGGATTGACACATGTGCTCCATTTGATAGTTTGCATGCTCTTGATTGTTTGAGAAGTGTTTGTTGACAAATATGTGCATTAGTGAAAAATTACTAGGCTTGTGGCAACTTTTATGTGGTCTAGCAATATCTAACAATCATTTAACCTAGGTGAAGAGTTTGAGGCTCCTACATGTTCCTTGTCATGAGTGTTCATTATGTTGAGGTGTGCTCTTGGATTGGATTTTGCCTTTGGTTGAGATTGCTAATTATATGCTAGCATTAAAATGATAGAGGCATTTTTCTTGTTGTGAGCCTTGAGCCAAAGTAAGCCTTGTCCTTTACACTATTCATTGCTAGCCCCTTTGAGCCTTGGTTATTCTTCATTTCATGATATTTAGCTCATTGCAAGCCAATAAGTGTAAAACCAATATTCCCTATCATGTACACACATACGAGCATTGGTTATGCACTTGGGTATAGAGTTTTCTTCTAAGTTTGGGGTTGTTTTTGCTTAGGGAACCGGACAATTTCCTAAGTTTGGGGTCCCGATTGTTTTTTCTTAGAAGATAATTTTATAGGTTTTGGTTTGGGGTGCATTGTGAGCTTGACTTGAGGACAAGTCAAGTTTTTAAGTTTGGGGTAGGCAACAGCTTGTGTTGATGTTTGCTTTAGGTGACTATGTTAGGGTAGATTCATTTATGCATGCATTCATTCATTCATTTTGCATTTATCCAGTCGCTTAAATGTTCCACTTGTTGTTTCATGTTGTAACACTAGGTACCAACTCAAGCAAAACAAAAGCGAAGTATTGAGAAAAGCAAAACAAAGAAAAATCAAAAGGAAAAAGAAAAGACTAAAAAAAACAGGCATACTCAACAATTGTGAAAAGAAAAAAAGTAAAGAAAAACAAAGAAAAAGGAAGTGAAAGAAAAAGTTAGGAAAATGATGAAAAAGGTAAGGAATAAGAGATCGTACTCTAGTAGTGCTCATGTGTTTTGTGTTGTTTTTTTCCATTTTTTCATCATCTGGTCCATTTTATCAAATTTTTGCATATAGGTGTCTACGAGTCCATGCATTCCATTGTATTTGTGTGTATGTGGTTTTAGCTAGTTTCCCCTTCATTTTTACCTACCCTACCTAAGCCCCATTACAACTATAAGAAGACCTCTTGATTTTTCCTATGCATGTGATTTCTAGTGATGGGGACTTAGAGGGAAATCTCCAATTCAAAGATCCCATATCTCACATAATAGATTTGAGTGCATTAATCATAGCCTAAACACTTTAGTGATGAGTGACATACACTTTATCCTTGTGAGGATTGTGATTCATTGCTTCTCTACATAATTTGTGCCACATTCCTAATTGATTGCTTTGTATTATATCTAGTCAACTTATGCTTTGATAACATGAAGGAGTGTGTGACTTTCAATGGAGATGCATGCATCATTCTAAGGTGTTTAGGTGCTTGATGAATTTTGAATGAATCATAGGGTTGATGCCATGCCAAATTGGTTGATCCCTTGAGTTTGATGTTGTGTTTGCTTGGGGACAACCAAATAAGTTTGGGGTTGTGAGAAGTGTCCACTTATTTATGTTTTAGGAATTGTTTTCAACTTGTTTTGTGTCTAGTTTAGAGTTTTCAAGCATGAAAACTATGGAAATTGATCCTTTGTTTGAATGCTTTGGTTTAGAATAGGACTTTTTTATTTTGTTAGTGTTTTCTTGAGAAATTCCCACTTTTTTATCCATTTTTTGTTGTTTTGATGATGTTGTAGGATCAAGAGTTGGAGAAGTTGATGAATCAATCAATGGAAAGAGCCATGAAGCATGAGGAGAAGTTGATCAAGCAAGGATTCACCTAGAGGAAGGGTGCTCACGCTCAAAGTTAAGGAATTTGCTTTAGTTTCAAGGGTGCTCATGCTCAAAAGGAAGTTTCCCACGCCAACATGACGATAGCTCTCGGGAGTTGGATCGTAGGCTATGCCATCTGGGCGTGCTCACACGCTACCTATGGCTGGGAGAAGCAAATCAGGGCGTAGGCTGCGCTGTCCAGGCGTGAGAACGCGCTAGCAAGGAAGGAATGGAGGAATCTTGCGCGTGAGCACGCGCTAGCCACTGCTATATACAGGCTGAAATTAGTTACTTTCGACATCTTGGATTCTTTATTGAGTTTTAGGCACCATTTCTCTCGTTCTTCTCACTTTTCCCTGTTCTTGAGAATTCTTGGAGCCCTTGAAGAATCTTGTGAGAGCATATTCATCAAGAATCCATGGACTACTCCTCCTTATTGGGTTTCTTCTCTTTTCCTTCTTTTCTTGCCATTATGCTTTGCTAGACTTCTTAGGTTAGGGGATTGGGGATTTTGATCCCAAACTTATGTAACTGATTTTGAAGGTTAATTCAATGTTTCTATTCTTCGATTCAGTGATTTCTTCTTCTCTTAATGCTTCTTCTTTGTTGATTAATTTTAATTTTTGTGGAATTGCTTCCGACGTGAATGCTACACTTGAATTAGTCAATAGGGAATTTTATCTAGATGCAATTGTACAATTGGAAAATTGATAATTGTATTGGAACTGTTGTAATTCACCATAATCTCACATGATCTTAGGAATAGGACTTGTAGGTTATGAGGTTTTGTGAAATCTAGCTTCTTCTCTTGTTTTCTCTAAAATTGGCCTAAGGAATTAGGGGATTAAGGATAAAGTAAAGGGGCTAATGATCTAGGAATAGACTTAGCTTATAATTGTTGATTTTTACCTTCAATTGATTGATTAGAACTTAATTAACCTCAAGCTTATGTTACATAAGGGAATGATCAAATGAACCTAGTCTCTAACCTCTCTCATTCTTGATTTTCACGGTTGTTATTGTTTACTTTTACATTCTTTTCATGCTTACTCACTCACACACAATTATGATAGTCCAAATAGTGAATTCCTTAGGGATTTGGTGCTCTTTTGCCTAGTTCTTGTGAAAACGATACCCCTATTCACCTTCTATTCTCTTAAATGAACTAGTGCTTACTCACTCACACACAATTATGATAGTCCAAATAGTGAATTCCTTAGGGATTTGGTGCTCTTTTGCCTAGTTCTTGTGAAAATGATACCCCTATTCACCTTCTATTATCTTAAATGAACTAGTGCACTTGTTAGTATGGCATTTGTGCGTATCACCCAATTTATCATTTTTTATGTAATTTTCGTAGGTATTTTTAGGCTAATTTTTAAAAGTGTCTTTTAGTCTCTTTTTGGTGTGTTTTTAATGTATTTCAGAGCCGCTAAGTCATTATGATATAGTGTGAGTTTATTCTTAGGTTTAATATTAGTGGAACACTTAATTAGTGGTGCACTAGTGAGTGGAAATTTGAATATGTAGTGGAGTTTGGAGTGAGAAATATAATGTATGAGCATTCCACTCAGCCTATAAATAGGGATCGCTTTGTAATCATTTGATAAGTTGAACCTTCAGTAAAAATTGTGAGTTTATTTTATAAACTTGTGCATGAGGGATCCTCTAGAAAAAGATAAACCTATCAAACTTAAGTTCTTACTAGTATTTTTTAAAAAATATTGTAGTGCGTGTAGAAATGCTAGTGTTCATGTAGTGGGGCAGTTTTATAATTTTTTTCCTTATGTTCTCGGCAATTGCCTTAAGAACAAGTACCTACTTTCTGGATTGAATAGCTTGGAAGTTACTAGCTACATGAATGTTGTTGGAATGTAAAGAATCAATGGATCCACAAAAAGTTCAACCATGGATAATAATGGGAAAAGTGATGCACAGGTTAGTATTACAAACCTTTAGTTCCATATATCTGTTTTTCTTCTTTTATTTGGTCATTTTTTTTTATTTTACTTTTTTCAAAGGGAGGGGAACAGGGTTGGGAAAGGGGTTGGTGAAGTTAGAAAATTAGGGCTTGTCACGTTGCATTTCTATTTTCTGTTTTCGTTTAGTATTTTGAAGAATTATCATAATAATAAACTATCATCTTGTCTTTACTTTATTTTTTTATGTTTGTACAACACACAACCACAATAAGTAGTTTTGTTGTGTTTTTTAGTTTGTTTATGTTGTTTTCAATACAAACCTCAAAAATAGATAACAAAATTAAAACAAGATGATAGTTTTGTATTCTAATCATTCATCAAAATAGAAAATGAAAACAAAAAAACTGAAAAGCAAAATAAATAAGTCCTAACTTTCTAACTTCACCAACCTCATTCCTAACCCTGCTCCCATCTCTTGGAAAAAAAAAAGTAAAATAAAAATGAGCAAGAAAACAAAAGAAAAACAACAATAGGAAAATGAATGTTTGTAGTTCTCACTGTCTTGTGCATCATTTTTACCATTATTGCCCATGTTGAATTTTGTGTGAATTCATTGGTACTTGACATTCCATCAACATTCATGTAGCTAGCTTGAAACTTCCATGCAAGTCTTCATGTGAGAAAGTAGGTTCTTGGTTGTGAGGCAACTATAGAGCACATGAGGAACAAAAATTTATAAAATGGTCCTGCTAGCTGCAATATTAAAACTGGCATTTCTTAACACAATACTAATTTTTTCCTTTTTTTAAGAAAACCAGTAAGAACCCAAGTCTAGTTGATTAGCACCTATGCCAAATTCCCGGGGGCCAACGCCAGCCACGCATCGCGCACGAGATTAGTCTCATCCTAAGGGTGAGGAAACCCGTGGTTATACCAAAAAAATTGAAGGAAATTCTGACAAATAATATTAAAATAAGTCATATTTTGAAGAAAATGTGTGATAAATAATCATATTGAATAAGTTCATCAATACTTCACTACTACATACCATATGTTTAGGATTATAGTTTGGATATTTGATAAAATTCATCTATGGTAAAATTATTTTCATAGGGTAAATTTGACTTTATTTATCTATCATAATGTATTAGGTCAAAACTTTTAGAATTTTTTATGCTTGACAATGTAATATATAATTGTCATTGTGAGAAGACAAACTTTTGCAAGTATAAACCTACAAAATTCAACAATATTTGCCCATAATATTTGTTTACTATGATCGTATTATATGCTCATACCAAAAATTGTTTTTAAATAAAAGGTCACCTTGTGCCTCTTGCCTTTAAAATGGTTCTTGGGATATTGACCATGGAGAGAATGTTGCTTACTATAATATTTTTTACTTTTATTCTCTTGTTTCAAAAATTCATTACATATGCACCCATTTTTTTTTATCCACAACGATAATTTGTATATATAACAGTACCAGAGGTAAATACAAGGATCAAGCAGTACACACTGATTTACCATCAGAATGGCAAACCAAAGAGGTACCGAAAAAATTCAAACATAACGTACAGACAGTGAAACATTGAAAATCAGCCCTTAGGAAGGTGGAAATCTTCAAATAACCAGAATTTCACATACAAGTAAAACATGATCATAGCCCCACAAAGCAACAGCCTACTACAACATTCATCACAGCACAATATTCGCCAACACAAACTCTAAACACACCTAAAAAATGCGAAAAAAAAACTTTAGCTACAAACATCAAATGATGACACTTAGAAACTCAAAAGTCTATATATACCATACATTGTGAACCTGTCTACACAGAAATTAAGTGCTATACGACTCTAACCACCAACTCCTAAAGGGACATTGCCTTGTTTTTGTACTCTTAACTAACCATTCCCAAGAGTACCATTTCATCATTGCACCCATTATGCATTGCATATATGTGTTTTTATGTATGTTTTTATTTATTAATGAGTTTTATTTTTTTATAATGAGTTTTATTTCAAATCATAGGTAAAGTTTTAAAAAAAAAGACAAACTACAATTAAATAAATTAAAATTCACTTGTAATTAAGATATTACAATATAAACTCCCAATCCAATATCTGAAAAGTTTTCTTAGATTTATATATTTTAGAGTAGAAAAGTTTTGAAGTAATCAATAAATAATTAGTTATTTGTTCAAGTGAAGAATACAAAAGTGAAGAAAATTTTAAGTAAACAATATACAACACATTTTAAAGCATCTGGTACACCTTAAGTAGATTAAAGAGAAACACGCGCTTAAATATTTCTCCAAAATAAACCTCACCAGTTGCATTTATTGGAAAACCCGTTAAAAAACATCTACGGTAGACAAGGAAATAACGCTTGCTGCCAAGTCTTCAAGAAAGAGTAAAATGTAATCCTAATATAGGTTCACCATTTATCACATAGCACTAGCAATTAAAAATAAAACTATCTTAGTTGCACTATCAACGTCCTCAACCTTTAACAAGTCACTTTTCAGGGTGGTCCTGCATGTCTAATAACAAATGTGTGATGAGGGACAAAGTCATCTAGTGAATGAGATCCGTGAATAGGTAGTGTAAAGTGAAATGTGCCAATGAACATTCATATAACAATTATGTGCTGAGCTCATAACATAGGGGAGCGTCCTCCCCCTATCTGTCGTGGGAATAATTATGTATTTTCAGTCAACTCACATAATTTCAATCTATAACAATATATTCATTGTCCAAAACACATTTTACTTTATTATTGTGCAATATTACATTTTCTTAACATTTGATAGTCTAAGTGGAAACGTTTAAGTTGCGAAACTCAAAACTATGCGTAGAACCGAATTCACGCCCATGCAACCTCAGGTACAAATCCATTCGTCCCAATTATACTTTTAGAAAAGCGGAAGGCCTGATTAAACCAAAAATAGCTATAGGTTGAGTATTATTTAAATTTCTAGAATAACTTAACTTATTAGAAATTTATAGGAAGCGGTGCTTTTACATAAACAGAAAAAAAAATTAAGTTAGGTGAGAAAAAAAGAGAAAATAAAGTTAGAGGTTTCATGGAGAAAATCGAACAAAGAAAATATTTAATCATAAATCCAAAAATTTATGAAGAGTCCACCTACCATGATCGTTTTCAAAATATTTGCAAGCAATTGAGAAGGGATAAGTGAATAATGTACCGTTGATTTGAAACATATGATGACACAGGGAAACAACCCACAGCAAACCTTACAATTATTCTTTTCATTAATTAAAAAAGAAACAACTAAATGTGATGAAGTGCCTTGATACTGATCGATTCTAGCAATATTCATTAATTGAATTTCAATTCCAGTTTCTAAACACAATTCCAATCACATTTTGGATATTCCTCATCAAATGATACAAACAAGATAGATTTCAGTTGGTTTAAAATTAAGGTTATCAAAAATTCAATTAAAGGTTGATAGAAAAGTGCTCGGAAAATTCTAAGTGGATAACATCATATAACTTGAAAAACAATTATAATCCTAAAGAGGGGTTATTAGAAATTATTTCTCGGGCACCCAACCCACTATATGAAAGTGATAGTTACACTTGTAGGAAAAAAGTCTAGATGAAAGAAAAGCTCTTCCTTGACACTTGCTTCCTTTTCATGGGTTAGCCTTTCCACATAGTCTCTCAACGGTGGTGTCTTTTTCTCTACTTCTTGTTGTGACGGCACATAAAATACGTGAGAAAAGAGAACTCTGACACTATTTTTATAAACCCTGTGTTTTTAAAACCTATTAGACCTTCAATCTTTTCACCTTCTTGCATTATTCGTTTTTTTTTGTTTTTTTAAATAATAATAATAAGAGGGAATAACAAAACCAACAACCCCTCCTATCCTCTATGTAACTAGCTCTGTCTTATCAATATTCTATTCTATTATATTTAAATATATGAAAAGCAAGGGTGTTACACATCCGGTCAATAAATAATACTATTTTTTCAAGTGTAGAATACATTTAATCTATATCTAATTTCACACAAAATATAATTGATAAATCAATTTAATTTTACTCTATATAGTTAGAGAAAAGATATAATAAAATATTAAAAGTTTTAATATACACATGCATATAGATATTATATTTTGAAGAATTTTAAATTATTTTTTTGTAAAGTGAAATTATCTATTTTACATTAGGAAGAAAGATTATATATCAAATTTACATTTTATACTTTAAAATGTGTTGTACAAATTTTAAAGTAAACTATTAATTTTTAATTGAAAAAACGACATTTACTCACACCATAATTAATACTATTTGGAAAGTGAAGAATATAGATAGAGAAAAGGAAAGATATATTAAAATATATAAAAAGTTTTAATATTCATACAAATATAGATAGTAAAAGTTTAATAATTTTATATTATTTTTTGTAAAGAGCAATTATATATTTTACACATTTGGTTAGCTCGTAATAATGGGAGTTTTAATAACAAATAAATTGTTATTGAAGAACTTGTGCGTTTAATTTGTATTTGGTCTTGGAATTGGAATAATGCAAGAAAGGTTATTTTTAGAATCTCAGCATCGGCTTGGACTTGCAATTTTCCTTCCAATTTGGTGTGCTTTGATTGACAGTAGGAGGTGGATCAAAATTCATTTATTTTTGCTCTTTGATTGGTGTTTTTTGTTACTCATATTGTATTTATCGGGTGGGAGATTTTCATTTTGCTAGCTGGCCTGAGTTATATTCATCTACTGTAAATATTTGAGTACAATTATATATTTTACATTAATATTAAAGATTATATATTAATATTAAAAATAGATTCTATACTAAATTTATATTTCATATTTTATTGTTTACAAATGTAGTACAAATTTTAAAGTAATCGTTAAATTTTCAATTGAAAAATGACCTTTAGTCAGATCACCATTAATATTATTTGTCAAGAGAAGAATACTACTATATATATTAATGATAGTAATAACAATAATATATAGAAAATAGATTTTTGTTTTAGATGAATTGACGCATCTGAATCTATAGAAGATAGTTAGATAGATACAATTTAATACACATAAGTCAGTCAAGGTATTTTAATTTTTCTTTCTTAAGTTTATAACATACTCTTTAACCCTGCAATAATTTCCTATTGTAACCATTGATATAGGTGAAAGATAATTTTAATTAAAAAAGTTAAAGCTGAGAGCTTGTAGCTCTAGTGGCATAAGGAGGAATTTTTGGAGTTCAAGAAGACGGGTTCGATCCACGGTGGGGTAGATTTAGGAGTAATGTAGTGTGTCGGTGTGTGTTTGGCCAATAAAAAAAACATAGTTGTAGTGTTTCAATTAATTGAGTTTTATTACACTATTATTTCTAATTTTATTACAATTATATTGGGTTTAATTTTTCGAATTGAGTTCATTATTATTTTCTTGTCATATTTTTGCACCAGGAGCATTTTTGGGTTAAAGATATTGGGATTGAAGTGAAGATTATTATTTGGACCACCTTAGGATTTATTTTTGATTTTATTTCTTGTATGGGCCATAATGTCACTTGAGCCCATCTTTCGTTAGGATACAAGCTGACTAGGGATTTTTATGTGTTAGTATTTGGAGAGAGCAGCCACCACACACTCTCATAGACTTGTTATCTTCATTTTCACTCTTTTTGCATTGCTAGGGTTTCCTGTTTTCTTCTCATTCCTTAGTTTTAAATTTCATTTTGCTGTGTTTATTCGATCCATTGAAGGCTAAACTCTTGTGGTCAACTTTCTGGATAGATTGCAAACAAGTTCTCGAGGTATCTATTTAAATTTTGTTTTTGTTTCTACTCTTTTTTTCATCCATTAATCTTGTTTTTTGCTTGTTTATGTTTCAATGTGATTCTGAGTTTCATGCTTAATGGATTTGGTCTCTTGTTTTGATCTTAAACTCGTTTTCACAGTTTGGTTAATTGTGTGGCTTTGAGATAACTGTGATGCATACAACATGCTTAATCATGTGTGAGTTCAATGATTTTCAGTTTTTATAGTCATCTTAGGTTTTATATATTAAGATTGTAGAGATGAAGTTGGATTAGAAGTGTAATTCACATTCATTATTGAGCAATGTAACAGTACATAGCTTTTATATCTGAACTGAAAAATAGCAGACAAATAAGAGAATAACAGAAAATGAAGAAGAGGAAAATACACTGGGTCTAAGAGCTATTGGGCTGAATTAAAAAGATTCCTAACACCCCCCCTTAATTCAGCTAAAGATACAATGCTAAGACTAAGAGCCTTCCTGAGCTTGAAAAATCTCAGCATTTGCAGAGGCTTGGTCAGTATGTCTTGGAGCTGATCTTCAGTTCTGCAATAGTACAGTTCCAGCTTCTTCTCATTCACCTTTTCTTTTAGGAAATCGAATTTTGTTTCAATGTGTTTGCTTCTGCCATGAGCAACATGATTTCTTGCTAAACTTATGGTAGATTTATTGTCTATCTACAGCATCATACATTCCTCGGGTTTAACTTGTATGCCTTTTATGAGATCTGGACCACATTGCTTGACAAGCTGCATAACATGCAGCTATGTATTCGGCTTCGCATGATGACAGAGCTACAACTGGTTGCTTTTTGGAGCTCCATGAAACATGTGTGTTTCCAAGCAGGAAGATATAACCCGAGGTGCTCTTTCCTTCCACTTTGTCACCACTCCAATCAGAGTATCCTACTATATTCAAGTCTGCTTCTGAAGTTGAGTTGTGCAGAAGAATCCCATAGTCAGTTGTTCCTCTAACATACCTCAATATTCTCTTTGCAGCAGCAAAATGTGAGACACTAGGATTGTCCATGAACCTGCTAATAAAACCAACACCATATGTGATATCAGGCCTACTGCTATACAGAAACCTTAGACATCCAACAATCTCCTTGAACAAGGTTGGGTCCACCCGTTTCTCTTCATCGTTTTGCAGTTTTAAATTTGTCTCACAGGGGGTAGTGACTGGATTACATTTATCCATGTTGAATTTTTTCAAGACTTCCTCAGCGTATTTACTTGGTGCAGTAGAATCCCTTTGCTGGTGGGAACAAATTGTAGTCCAAGGAAGTAAGCTAAGGGACCCAGATTTGTCATTTCAAACTCATCCTTCATCTTTGTCTTCAAATCTTCGGTCAATGTTGGGGTGCTACTTGTTAAAAGGAGATCATCTACATAGAGACAAATGATTAGAATCTCTCCATTTGTGAGTTTTGAGTAGATCCCATATTCAACTTTGGATCTAGAGAAGCCTAGTTGAATAAGAAACCCATCAATCCTCTTATTCCGAGCTCTAGGAGCTTGTTTGAGCCCATATAAAGCATTTCTCAATCTCAAAACTTGTCCCTCGCTGTCATAGTCTTCAAAACGAGGTGGCTGCATAAAATATACTTCTTCCTCAAGTGGGCCATTAAGAAAGGCTGATTTTACGTCTAGCTGATGCACAA
Organism: Cyamopsis tetragonoloba; assembly: GCA_037177725.1. Lineage (NCBI taxonomy): Eukaryota > Viridiplantae > Streptophyta > Magnoliopsida > Fabales > Fabaceae > Cyamopsis > Cyamopsis tetragonoloba. The sequence goes on from CM074124.1 coordinate 25,357,499, forward strand.
CCCATCCTCTGACAGTTGCTAGAGCTTCTACAAGTCTAATGATCTTCAATCTTGCAGCCAGTGCAAAGATTTCATTGAAGTCTATGCCCTCCTTTTGTAAGAATCCTTTAGCTACGAGTCTTGCTTTTTACTTTGCCACTGAACCATTTGGCCTTCTCTTAATCTTGTATACCCATTTGACTGCCATTGGTTTCTTGTGAGGTGGTAGATAACATGCCTCCCAAGTCCCATTCTTGCGTATGGCTTTAAGTTCTTCATTCATGGCCTCTTTTCACCTTTGATCGAGCAATGCTTCTTCCCAGTTTATTGGTTCTGCATATGCATAAAAACCCAAGTGAACTAAATCTCCATCATTATCAATTTCTACATCTTTGTAAACATCATACTCGGCTAATCTGCTTGAGGGTTGTCGAGTTCATGTGGGCCTTGATCTCTCTGATACATTCTGGTTGCTTGGTGGTAGATTAGTTTCCCTGCTAGGCATCTTAATTGCAGCTTCATTTTCATCTGCATGATCCTCCCAGACCCAGGAAGCACCTTCATCTATCCTTACATCCCTGCTTATAATGACTTTGTTTTGTATTGGATCAATCAACTTGTATGCACCGGTTGGATGATAACCTTTGAGAATAAACTTTTCACTCTTAGCATCAAGCTTTTTCCTTTTTTTCATCTGGGACATGTCTATAAGCAAGTGAACCAAAAATTCTCATATGTTTGACACTTGCCTTATACCTGACCAGGCCTTTTGAGGAGTCATGGACTTGAGTCTTTTGGTGGTACACATATTGAGGATATAAGCAGCTACAGCTTCTCCCCAGTAGAATTTTGGCATTCCCTTGCATTTCAACTTGCTTCTAGTCATATTAAGTAATGTTCTATTCCTTCTTTCTGCAACACCATTATGTTGAGGTGTATATGGTGCAACAACTTCATGAATGATACCTTCTTTATTACAGAACTCAGAAAATTCCTTGCTGGTGTATTCACCGACTCCACCCATTCTCACAACCTTCAAGTGTTTGCCACTTTGCTTTTCAACATGAGCTTTAAACTTCAAGAAAACTATGAAAACTTCTGCTTTTCTTTTCAACAAGTATAACCACATCATTTTGCTATAATCATCTATGAAAGTGACAAAATAATTGTTACCTCTAAGACATGATGTTTCAAATGGCCCGCAAACATCTGAATAAACAACCTCCAAGGTTTTTTAAGCCCTTGATGGCGGCCAATCTTTGAAGGAATTTCTTGTCTGCTTCCCTACCATGTAGCTGTCACAGCAGTGATGTGAGGCTTTAATCTGAGGTAATCCTTGTACCATGCCCTTGTCATGAAGCTGACATAAACTCTTAAGATTCAGGTGGCCCATCCTGAGATGCCATAGCCAGCTAGGATCCTGAACAGCAGCTGCAAAACACATAGGTTTAGTAATTCTCATATCAACCTGAAAAGTTCTATTGTTAGCCAGAGGAGCTTTCAGGATCAGCTGCCCTTGGCCATCAAAAATCTTCATAAACTGATCTTGCATGTGCATTGAGAAACTTTTCTCAACCAACTGACCCATACTAAGTAGGTTGTGCTTCATGGCAGGGACATATAGCACATCAGCGATATATGCAGATCTCCCATCTTGAGTGTGAAGCTGTACCTTGCCCTTTCCGGCAGCAATGACAGTGGTGTTATCAGCAAACCTGACCTTGCTATGAATCTTCTCATCTAACTCAACAAACCAGTTCTTGTTATACGTCATATGATTAGAGCATCCCGTGTCCAAGTACCATGACCCTGCAGTACCAAGATCATTCTTGGTGGTTTTCACCATCAAGAGGACTTCATCCTCTTCTGATTCAGTCTCATGAGCAACATTAACCTCTTCCTCTTCATCACTACGAGAGAATCACTTTGGCATTCACTAGCATATTGGCCAAACTTGTTGCAATTATAGCATTGAATGTGGCTCATACTATCTTAGAGGAGTTTTCAAAATGAACTTCCTTCCTTTTGTTCACACATGTGAGCCACGCCCGCCACCAGAAGGATGTTTGTAACCACGACCTCGACTGCGGTTTCTATTCTTGCCTCGATCAACTTCAGCCTTCTTGGAGGTCTGAGTCAAGAGAACCTGCTCAGAAGTTGCCTTAGAGGACTGACGCTCATTTAGTCACTGTTCGTGGGATTCCAACAACCTTGAAGCTCCTCAAGCTTCAACTCATCAAGATTTCTGGACTCCTCTATAGCCACTGCGATAAAATGAAACTTCGAATTCAGAGTACGCAGAACTTTCTCTACAATCGTATGTGTAGTAAACATCTCTCCGTAGGATTTCATCAAATTCGTTAATGTCTGCAAGTGCCAAAAATACGTAGCAGCACTTTCTTGAGCATCCATCTGCAGAGCTCATACTGTCGTCGGAAGACACACAATCTTCAATCGATCCACCCCTGCATAACTACGTTCAAGAATGTCGCAAGCCTCATTAGCATTCTTGACAGAAGCAATTTTGTCAAAATTGGCAGCATGGACACATTGATGAATGTAAAACAAGGCCTTACCGTCCTTCTTCTTCGCCTTACGATGAATGGCACGCTGAGCCTCCGTGGCAGCATCAGAGAGTGCAGCATAAGCATTGACGACGACATCCATGACCTCCTGAAACCCAAAGATTGCTTTCATCTTTACGCTCCATCGCTAGTATCCGTCAAGATCCTTACTATCGAGAATGGGAATACTACTAAGTAAATTCCCACTCGCCATCGCACCCACAGTCCCGATCAACCAGTGCAAGCGATGATACTACTATTAAGACTGTAGAGATGAAGTTGGAAAAGAAGTGTAATTCACATTCATTATTGAGCAATGTAACAGTACAAAGCTTTTTTTTTTTGGAAACCGTACATTGCTTTTATATCTGAACTGAAAAATAACAGACACATAAGAGAATAACAGAAAACAAAGAAGAGGAAAATACAATGGGCCTAAGAGCTATTGGGCTGAATTAGAGAGATTCCTAACATTATAGATGCATATTTTAGGCATATGTTATCATGAAAATCTTTGTTGTTTAATAGAAGTAGGAAACTATAGATTAATTGAAATTGAATTAGGGATTACGTAGGAGTAGAAATTATCTTTTGTAACCGAACATGTAATTGATTTCAATTGAACTAGGAAAGTAATTTACTTCTCTTACATATAATTTCAAATCTGTTTTAATTAATTCAATTTGTGAAACACCCCATTTCAAGCACTATGTGTTTGAGGCTTTGTCTGAAAATGGTCTTTCGGAAACGACTTCCTAGTAATGCAGTGATTTATATAACCACATTTATAAACTTTCATGTCATATATGCAACATAACTGCGGTTCAAAGAGCACTTTATCAAGTACTTCCTTGTGTAGTCTGATCAATATAATGTTACCTGGTATATGTTCTTGTGCCTTCTATAAAAATTTAAGTAATTTTTATATTATGACGCACGATGAGCCAAGAAAATCTAGAACTTTGGCAAGTTTAATTACGTATTTCAAAATAGTTTTTCTATTTTAAAACATAAAACAAAAAACAAAATCAATTTAAGAAACTAGTTTCAACAGTTATTTTTGAAAATATATATTTTTTAAGATTTTAAAAACTAAATATTTAAAATCTAAATTTGTTTTGGTCTTCAATTTCCTTAACCTGCATTTATATTTGCTTCTAAATATTCTTTCTCTTTTTTAAAAACCAATTTTTAGAAACTTGTGGGAAAATCATGATTTTTTTAACAAGTGAAAACACAACATATCGTGATTACGGTCTTAAACAGCTATATTTGATTGAAATTAGTCACTTTTAAAGAAAAGCAAAACTTTAATTTTTTTTGTGATAAGCGAGAACCGCAATTTGAAACTTCACGAGCATGCTTAATAGAAATAATGAAATCTCTATGATAACTGATTTATTAACTTGTTGTTGTAGGAATATTATATTAATAATTCATGCATTCAAAATCATTTAAGATGAATGATTTTGTTAATTTATATAATTTGAAGAGCTATTACACCTTTTCTATCTATACTTTATGTTTGATGGGAAAAATATGCAAGATTATCTAGTGATCTCAATTTTGTTTTATTGTGGTTAACCTAGATTTTGTACGAAAATCCAACCCCAAAAATGGTAAATATGGGGAAATGGAAGGTCACACAACTATGTGATATGTCTCAAATCATTTTAAGATACTAACTAGGACCTAAATTTCGAAGCTAGTAATGAAGAAGATGACTTAATTATTTGTGAATTTTTTGATGAGTTTAGCTGAATTTGTTTTAAATTAAGTAGAAGTTTCATGTTGCACTTGAATTGAAAATGAAGTTGAAGAGATGCTAAGTACGTCTGATTGAAAATCTCTAGAAAAATATTTGTATTTGGAGGGAGTATATATATTTTTGGAAAGACCAAGTTTGCTAACCTATCATACTTAAGTTCTCACTAGTATTTTTTTTTAAAAAAATTGTTGTGCGTGGAGGAATGCTAGTGTTCATGTAGTGGGGAAATTTTATATTTTTTCCTCATGTGCTCGGCAATTGCCTTACAGCCAAGTCCCTACTTTTTGGATTAAAGACTTAGTTTGGAAGTTACTAGCTGCATGAATGTTGTTGGAATTTCAAGAATCAATGGTTCCACACAAAGTTCAACCACAGACAATAATGGGAAATCTGATGCACCGGTTAGTATTACAAACATTCACTTCCACATATCTGTTTTTCTTCTTTTTTACTTGGTCATTTTACTTTATTTTAATTTTTTCAAGGGCGGGGAACAGGATTGGGAAAGGGGCAGGTGAAGTTAGAAAATTAGGGTTTGTTCATTTTGCATTTCTATTTTCTATTTTCATTTAGTATTTTGAAGAATTATCAGAATACAAAACTATCATCTTGTCTTTACTTTATTTTTTTTTATGTTTGTACAACAAACAACTGAACACACAACCAAAATAAGTTTTGTTGTGTTTTTCTGTTGTTTTTGTTGTTTGCAATACAAACCTCAAAAAATAGATAACAAAATTAAAACAAGATGATAGTTTTGTATTCTAATCATTCATCAAAATAGAAAATGAAAACAACAAAACTAAAATGCAAAATAAATAAGCCCAAACTTTCTAATTTCACCAACCCCTTTCCCAACCCTGCTCCCATCTCTTAGGAAAAAAAAAGTAAAATAAAAATGACGAAGAAAACAGAAGAGAAACAACTATAGGGAAATGAATGTTTGTAGTTCTCACTGTCCTGTGCATCATTTTTTCCATTATTGCTCATGGTTGAATTTTGTGTGAATTCATTGGTACTCGACATTCCATCAACATTCATGTGGTTTGAAACTTCCATGCAAATCTTCATGCCAGAAAGTAGGTTCTTGGTTATAAGGCAACTATACAGCACACGAGGAACAAAAATTTATAAAATGGTCCGCTAGCAGCTACATTAAAACTTGCATTTCTCAACACAATACCATTTTTTTATTTTTTTAAGAAAACCAGTAAGAACCCAAGTCTAGCTACTCGATTAGCATTTCTATTTTCCCATTCTTATCAATAATTATATGACCGCCACATTGTTTTATCATTTGGTTTACTATATATTTTGAAATTTTTAATTGGTGATAAGGCTTTTGTAATTTTTTTTTATATTTTGTACTGTTTTTTCGAAGATTGAATTTTTTTTCCGAAGCTAGATAAATAGATAGATAGCATATAGCATGTTGATTTGATGGTTAGTATTACCTGATTAAACCCCTTTTAATCCTTCTTAACCATAGCAGTTATTTTTATTATGTTTAGTTTAAGCTTTGGCCTTATATGCAATTCTTATGTTTTCGGGTTATCCTTGCCTTCATCATTAAGGTCAACATCTCCATGGTCCGTGTTCACATCATCTCCTCCCCATAAAGAGCATTCGATTTAATGGAGCTGAAAAGGATTAACTCGTTTCAGTATAGTGACTATACGTGTATCGTCCTCAGGGAGCACTAAATTTATACAATTAAGAATTAAGTTGACAGAATGTTCAAAAACATAATAAGTTGTGAATGGAAAATAAAATAAAACTTGGTAACGAGATAAACAAATAAGATACTGATTCACCTAGGATTGAGTTTCATTACTTAACCTTGTTTCTTTCAATATAAGTTAAATATTATAAGAAAAGATGCATACTAAATGTCACAAGTGCAAATATTTTTGTCACTTGATTCTAATACACTAGTTTCTAGAGCCCAATCTCTTGGCACTCTAGGAACCAAGTCTTGCATTAAGCAAAGTATTTTGGCAATCATAAGCACTTACTTCCATCTCTAGACTAGAAGATTTTATGAGAGCTTTTCTCCAAATCCATTTATAAACCAGTTTTTCAACTGCGCAAATAAACTAACACATGGAAAAGCTGATCAAGCTTAAACCAAGAAAAGAATAACAGAAGAAGAACTCTAATTCATATATAACATAATAACTAGTAATTGAAAGAAAGAAGAGACGAACTAATTACATTCAATCCCGGCGAAAAGCTTAGCCTAGCAAGGCCATGAACTTCAAGAACTAAACCTAAGAGTATTACAACTCTGACTAAAGAACTATACTTTGTAGTTTATTTCGTTACAATTCATTATCTCTCCTAACTTCTGAGGAGCTGTATTTATAGATGTTTTGGGCAGGGGTCTGGCGCTCGAGCGCCCTCCTAGCGCTTGAGCACTGGCCTTACACATGTTGGTTAATGAGCTTAAATGTCTGGTTAATGCGTCTGGCGCTCGAGTGCCAGGCTCATAACTCTGGCAGAAGGGATCCTATGTTCCTCAGCTTCCAACGCTCGAGCCTTGGTATGTCACTCGAGCGCTGTCCTCTTATATGCCCCAGCATCTTGACTTTCTTATTTTTGCTTCGAAAACACCTAAAAATACATTTGTAAAGTTAGAAAATTTATTATTTCTACCTATTTACTCTTAAACTCACAAAGTAAGGAATAAAGGTGAAATTTTGCATAGAAACATGTTATTTCTTGAGAAGATAAGTGCAAATTCTTTATTATATAAACACACTAATTTGCACTTATCAGCATCCAAGATCGAATCACCTACATGAGAAGGAGACAAATCACGAACGTTAAAACTAGCACTCACACCATACTCACCGAGTAAGTCAAGTTTATAATCATTCATGTTGATCCTCTCCAAGACTTGGAAAGGTCCTCTACCCCTTGGAAGATGTTTGGATTTGCGTTGGCTTGGAAAACGTTCCTTTTGCAAGTGTACCCAAACCAAGTCACCAGGTTGGAATACCACTTCCTTCCTTCCTTTGTTAGCCAAATGTGCATAGTGTTCCACCTTCTTCTCAATTTGGCTTTTGACTTTCTCATAGAGTTTCTTGAAAAAAGAAGCCTTAGCCTCTCCATCCTTGTGAAGTAAAACTCTATCAAGAGGCAAAGGTAATAAATCCAATGAAGTCAAAGGATTAAAACCATAAACAATTTCAAAGGGTGAATGAGTTGTGGTGGAATAAACCGCCCTATTGTAAGCAAACTCAACATGAGGTAGACAATCATCCCAAGATTTCACATTCTTTCCTACCATAGCTCTCAAGAAGGTGCTAAGGGTCCGATTCACTACCTCCTTTTGCCCATCCGTTTGTGGGTGACATGTAGTTGAAAAGGATAACTTGGTACCTATCTTGGCCCACAAATTCCTCCAAAAATTGGACAAAAACTTGGCTTCCCTATCACTAACAATATTGACGGGGATACCATGTAATTTGACCACATTTTCGATGAACAATTTGGCAATATAGGCCACATCATCCACCTTGGAGCAAGATATAAGATGTGCCATCTTGGAGAAACGATCTACCACAACAAACATGCAATCATGACCCCTTTGTGTCCTAGGTAAACCCAAAATAAAGTCCATGGAAATATGTGTCCAAGGTGAAGTGGGAATTACAAGGTTCATATATAAACCATGTGGCATGGCCTTTGATTTGGCTTGCTTACAAATTAGACACCTTTTGCAATGTTTTTCAACATGTATCCTCATATGAGGCCAAAATAATTTCTATTGCAAGGTATCTGGAGTCTGGCAATGCCAAAGTGCCCCATTAAACCACCCTCATGTGCCTCCAAAATAAGTAAGTTTCTAATAGATCCATGAGGCACACAAAGTAAATTGTTCTTAAACAAATAACCATCCATTAAGAAATACTCACCTTCTGATTTCACTTTGTCTTGTTCAAACATTTTAAGCCAAACACCATAAACTTTATCAAAATCACTATCACTAGCATACAATCCCTTCATAGAATCAAAACCAACAAGTGTTGTACTAAGAGAGTATAGAAGATTATACCCCCGTGAAAGTGCATCCGCCACTGTAATGGCCTTGCCTTGCTTGTGCTAAATGACATAAGGGAATTTCTCAAGAAATTCCACCCACTTGGCAAGCCTCTTATTTAGTTTGCCTTGACCTTTAAGGTACTTGAGTGACTCATGGTCACTATGAATGACAAACTCTCTAGGCAACAAATGTTGATGCCAAGTTTACAAAGCTCTAATGAGAGCATAGAGCTCCTTGTCATAAATGGGATAATTCAAGGCGGCACCACTCAATTTTTCACTAAAATTTGCAATTGGGTGCCCCTCTTGCAATAAAACCGCACCTATTCCCACATTTGAGGCATCACATTCAATCTCAAAAGATTTTGAAAAATTAGGCAAGGCTAAGATGGGAGCATTTGTCAACTTACCTTTCAAAGTCACAAAAGCTTCTTGCTTTTTTTCCCCAATTAAATGCAACGCCTTTTTTCGAAAGTTCATTCAAGGGAGAGGCAATAGTGCTAAAGTCTCTAACAAATCTCCTATAAAAACTAGCAAGACCGTGGAAACTTCTTACCTCCTTAACGTTGGTCGGTCTTTGACACTCCTTAATTGCCTTCACCTTCTCCTCATCAACTTGGACACCATCCTTTCTTACTACAAGACCAAGAAAAACAACTTTCTCATGCAATAGAAACATTTCTCTAGGTTAGCATATGACTTCTCATTTCGCAAGGATTGGAGAACACACTCTACATGTACCAAATGTTCATCAAGTGTGTGTGAGTATACAAGGATATCATCAAAGTAAACAACCACAAATTTCCCGATAAACTCTCTCAACACATGATGCATCAAATGCATAAAGGTACTAGGAGCATTAGATAACCCAAACCACATACCAAACCATTCATACAAACCAAATTTAGTTTTGAATGTCGTTTTCCACTCAACACCTTCCTTCATCCTAATTTGGTGATAGCCACTTCTTAGGTCAATTTTAGGAAAAAAATGGTGGCACCACACAATTCATCTAAAAAATCATCAAGACGAGGGATATGGTGACGATACCTAATGGTTAAGGCGTTGATAGGTCGGCAATCGCAACACATCCACCATTTGCCATCTTTCTTTGGCACAAGGATAACGGGAACCAAAAAAGGGCTTAGACTTTCCCTCACCCAACCCTTTTTCATGAGGTCTTTGATGGGGGTTTTACTTAACCTTCAACACGGAAAATGCACCGTATCTTTTAAGTAACAAATCCGGTGAGTACCGCGATATTGTCCATAGGGAGCATATTAAATTGTGCAGAGTATTGATGTTATAAATTGCTAGAGTATTTCTATACAAAAAAAATAAAGTGATTTGTTCATACAAAAATCAATAAAACAAAACTATAAAAGGGGTCTGTGATTCACATATGAGAGCAGCTGGGATTGAACTTCATTAATCAACACCTCAGTACTTGTTTAGTTTGCACATAAATAGATGTTTTGAGATATGATTCTTGATGTACACTATAAAAAATTTATAAGAATTCTTCAGTTGTAAAATCTAAAATAAGCCTGTTGAACACTGATAAACTTTCTTAATGCTCAATAGACTTATCGAGCATTAGGACCATTTTGTAGCACTACTATTTCAATCTTTACTCTGTCATCCATTCCTGGAGTAACAGCACAACGAGTAACTACTATTGTGACCATGGGCGAGATAATCGGCGTAGATCCCTGTCCAGGAGCCCTCGGTGACATGATTAGGCACCCCAAGGGTGTCATCAATGTGATTTTTGGCGGGATAGAAGAAGAAGAACCATCATAATCTTCAAGAAAGAGGACAAGATATGAGATAGATTACGTTCTAGCAGTGGATGCCATGAAAAGAATGACCTTAGCCTTCTCAGAAGACGACTTGCCGCTAGATGGAACTTGTTCAAATGCACCCTGGTCATTTCGACAATGATGGGGGATATGAGGTTAAAAGATTATTTGTGGACCGGGGAAGCTTCGCTGACATAATGTTCTAGGACCTAACAATGCATAAAGCAAATCTGATAGGTTTTACTGGGGACACAATCTCGCCAAAGGGATACGTGAAAATGAGTTTAACCTTTGGGAAAGGTTGAAGCCGCACGGTACCAGTAAAACCTTTTATGGTCGAATGTCTATCAGCCTTCATTGCCATACTCGGAAGACCGAAATTGAACAGCTTTGGGGCAATGGTCTCCACCTAGTATATGGCTATGAAGTTTCCCGGTGACAAAGGTGATATTGTTACGGTCAAGGGAAAGGGTTTAGAGGCGAAATTATATTACTTGGAAAGTTTAAAGACCGAAAAAGTGGCACCCTCGCAATTACAAGATGAACAAAAAAAAGAAACAAAGGAGGGTAAGCAACAATAGGTAAGGTGAGATTCAGCAGTAATGTTGATCGATCTTGACCGAGGGATGAAGTCCAACATCAAAGGCCAGAGCCTGAAGGGGATTCCTTGGAACTTCAAGTCAGTGATAAGCCCGAGCAAGTTGTGAAAGTGGGCAAGAGTTTGTCACTGGTACTCTTGAAGAATATGATAGCGTTGTTGAAGGCCAACAGAGACATCTTTGCATGGGTTGCATCTGATATGCCCGGGGTAGATCCCGACTTTTGTTGTTATCACCTCGCGGTGTGGGAAGGCGCGAAACCCGTTGCCCAAAAAAAGAGGAGGATGGGGCCTAAGAGAGCAACAACAATTGAGGCTCAGGTAAAAGAATTACTTGATGGATGTTTTATTTGCGAAATTCAATATTCCAAATGGCTATCAATCGTCTTGATAGTCATGAGTCTTGACGCAGGTTTTATTCGCGAAATTCAATATTTTGAATGGTTTTCGTTATCTATCATCTTTAGACGCTTGTTCTGTGTATAATCAGATACCCATGAACCGTGAAGATCAGGATTCCTTTTGGGTTAAAAAATGCAAGCACTACATATCAACACATGATGGAAAAAGTCTTTGAAGGAATTCGAGGCAAGTCAGTTGAGGTATATATCGATGACATGATCGTGAAAACTAAAGAAGCGGACGGCCCAATCAAGGACTTGGAAGAAGTCTTTCATAGGTTGCGCCGCTATGATTTGCGACTTAAACCTTTGAAGTGCACGTTCGAGATGGAGGTTGGAAAGTTTTTTGGCTTGATGCTTATGAGCCGGGGAATGGAGGTCAACCCCGATAAATGTCGAGCAATCCTCAACATGGTTAAGACGTGCAACAACTCACTGGGAGGATAGCGGCACTATCTCGCTTCCTCCCAACATCTGCTAAACGATGTTTACCTATGTTCAAGGTGCTCAAAAACAAAGATTCCTTTAGCTGGAAGGAAGAGTGCAAAGCTGCTTTTCAAGAACTCAAGACTTTCTTTCGTCTCTGTCAGTTCTTACCAGACCAATCCCGAGGAAACCTTAATAGTTTATCTAGCCGTTACTGATGATGCAGTTAGTGCCGTTTTAATCTGGGAGGAAGATAAATCTCAATTTCTGATATATTTCGTCTCAAGGAATTTTCCGGGGAAGAAATAAATTACCAACGGTTGGAGAAGGTAGCGTATGCTCTGTTAATTGCCTCACTAAAACTGGGACCGTATTTTCAATGTCATCTCATCATAATAAGAACCAATCAACCCGTTCGCCAAGTCCTGCACAAGCTGGATCTAGCTGGGAGAATGATGTCGTTGGTGAGAGAGTTAACTCAGCACGACATTTCTTATGAGTTGCGACTCGCGATAAAAGCACAAGTCCTAGCAGATTTACTTGCTGAGATAACTCATTCCACGGAATCCCATCCCGGGAAATGGACTATTTACTTTGACAGATCATCAATTACCAAAGGTTGCGGAGCTGGGGTAATACTCGAAAATACTTAAGTCATACCAATTGAATACTCACTAAAGTTTGATTTCTCGACATCAAACAATCAGTGAGAATATGAGGCTTGCCTTGCCGGCACTAGAGTAGCCAAGGAGTTGGGAGCTTCAGCTTTCATGATGTGCTCGTATTCTCGGCGGGTTGTTTCTCAAATTAAAGGGAAGTATCAAGCAAAAGAGCCTATTAGGCAGAAGTATCTCACCAAAGTAAGGGATTCTCTTGTGGGTTTGTCTAAGTTCGAGATCAAACACATTCCAAGAGAAGAAAATGCTCGAGCAGACTGCATTTATAAACTCGCTAGTACTAATAAAGCTTCAAACTTTCATTCGGTTGTCGAAGAGGTACTTCCTTTCCCAAGTTTGACCTTGCAAGTGGAAGAAACTGATTGGAGAACCTCCTTGGTTGATTACATCACAAAGGGAATCCTCCCAAATGATGAGAAAGAGGCAAACATGTTGACCAAGAAAGCCATAAGATTTGCTATAGTTAAGGGCCACTTATTCCGAAAAGGAGTCTCGGTTCCTCTGCTAAAATACATTGGCCCGAAGGAAGTCTGGTATGTATTAATAGAAATCAATGAAGGAAGTTATGGACATCATGTCGGGGGGAGGTGGGGAAAGTCTCTAGCAAGGAAGGCTTTAAGGGCGGGATATTTCTAGCCTACCATGCAAGAGGATGCCGCAGACCACGTGAATAAGTGTCAACATTGCCAACGATATGCGTCAATCCCGCATGTCCCGCCAAAAGAGTTACACAATCTCTCAGCTCCATGGCCCTTTCATACATGGGGGATGGACATTTTGGGCCCATTTCACAAAGCCTGAGGGCAATTGAAGTACTTGGTGGTAGCCATGGATTACTTGACAAAGTGGGTGGAGGCTGAACCACTAGCCACCATCACGTCCGCAAGTATACAAGCGTTTACATTCAAAAGGGTCATATGTCGTTTCGGGATACCAGCCGAGATGGTAACCGATAACAGGACACAGTTCACACACAAGCACCTCAAGGAACTCCTGGAGGGTTTGCAGATTCGACATCACTTTTCTAGCGTGGAACATCCTCGACGAACTGGCATGCAGAGGCTGCCAACAAAATCATCCTGAATGGACTAAAAAAAGGCTCGAAGATGCTAAAGGGAATTGGGTTGAGAACTTATATAAGGTATTGTGGAGTTACAGAACAACCCCATAGAGTACAACGGGAGAAACACCATATCGTTTGGTTTATAGGGCAGATGTTGTTATCCTAGTGGAGAGGGTGATGCACACGTCTTCAAACAACGACCAGCTGTTGAGAGAGGACCTAGATCTCGTTGATGAAACTCGTGAGTTAGCACGGTTAACGAAAATGTCGCGAAAGCAGCGCGTTGCACAACGATATAAGGATAAAGTCAATAAATGTGAGTTCATGGTCAACGACTTGGTTCTGAAGCTCCTTCCAATTTCGTGTGCTTTGATTGACAGCAGAGATGGATCGAAATTCATTTATTATTGCTCTTTGATGAGTGTTTATTGTTACTCATACTATATTTATCAGGTGGGAGGTTTTTATTTTGCTAGCTGGCCGGAGTTATATTCATCTGTTGTTTGCTTAATTATTCTTTTGTAAATATTTGAGTATTTGAGTCACCTTAGGATTTTTTTTTTTTTATTTCTTGTATGGGCCAAAATGTCACTTAAGTCCATCTTTTGTTAGGATACAAGCTGACTAGGGTTTTTTATGTGTTAGTATTTGGAGAGGGCAGCCACCACACACTCTCTTAGACTTGTTTTCTCTCCTTCCTTAGTTGTCAGTTTCGTTTTGCTGTGTTCCTTCCATCCATGGAAGGCTAAACTCTTGTGATCAACTTTCTAGATAGATTGCAAACAAGTCTCCAGGTATCTGTTTTAATTTCATTTTTGTTTCTACTCTTTTCTTCATCCATTAATCTCGTTTTTTGCTTGTTTATGTTTGAATATGATTTTGAATTTCATGCTTAATGGATTTGGTCTTATTTTTTTTTATCTGAAACTCGTTTTCACAGTTTGGTTAATTGTGTGGCTTTGAGATAAGTGTGATGCATACAACATGGTGTGAGTTCAATGATTTCTAGTTTTTATAGTCATCTTAGGTTTTATAGATGCTTAATTTATGCACTTGTTCTCATGAAAATCTTTGTTGTTTAATGGAAGTAGGGAACCATAGATTAATTGAAACTGAATTTGGGATTACGTAGGAGTAGAAATTAATTTACTTCTCTTACATTTAATTTCAAATTTGTTTTAATAAATTCAATTTGAGAAACACCCCATTTCAAGCACTGTGTTTGAGTCTTTTTCTAGAAATGGTCCTTTGGAAATGACTTTCTAGTAATGCAGTGATTTATATAACCACATTTATAAACTTTCATGTCACATATGCAACATAACTACGTCTAAAAGAGCTCTTTATCAAGTACTTTCTTGTGTAGTGTGATCAATATAATGTTACCTGGTATCTGTTCTTTTGCCTTCTTCGAAAATTTAAATAATTTTTATATTTTGATGAAGGATGAGCCAGAAGAAAATCTAGAACTTTGGCATATCTATTTTTCTTATTTTTAATTGGTCATTTTATTTTATTTTATTTTACTTTTTTCCAAGGGAGGGGAGTAGGGTTTGGAAAGGGGTTGGTGAAGTTAGAAAATTAGGGCTTGTTCACTTTCCATTTCTTTTTTCTGTTTTCATTAAGTATATTGAAGAATGATCATAACATAAAACTATCATCTTGTCTTTACTTTATTTTTTTATGTTTGTATAACAAAGTACAAACAATTGAATACAACCAAAATAAGTTTTGTTGTGTTTTCAGTAGTTTATGTTGTCTGCAATACAAACCTCAAAAAATAGATAACAAAATTAAAACAAGATGATTGTTTTGTATTCTAATGATTCATCAAAATAAAAAATGAAAACAAAAAAAAAAAATTGAAATACAAAATAAATAAGCCCTTGCTTTCTAACTTCACTAACCCCTTTCGCAACCCTGCTCCCTTCTCTTGGGGAAAAAAAGTAAAATAAAAATGACCAAGAAAACCGAAGAGAAACAACAATAGGAAAATGAATGTTCGTAATTCTAATTGTGGTGTGCATCATTTTTGCCATTATTGCCCATGCTTGAATTTTGTGTAAATTCATTGGTACTTGAGATTTCATCAACATTCATATAGCTTGAAACTTCCATGCAAGTCTTCATGCAAGAAAGTAGGTCTTGGTTATAAAAAGGTCCCGCTAGCTGCTACATAAAAACTGGCATTTCTCAACACAATACCAATTTTTTTCTTTTTTTAAGAAAACCAGTAAGAACCCAAGTCAACTATATTAGCATTTCTATTTTTCTATTCTTATCAATAATTATATGACCGCCACATTGTTTTCTCATTTTGTTTACTATATATTTTGAAATATTTTTATTAAGATAAGGCTTTTGTCATTTTTTTTATATTTTGTAGTGTTTTACGAAGATAGATAGCATATAGCATGTTGATTTGACAGTTAGAGAGCCAAATTTTAATCAATTGCTCCTAGATTCGAACCTATGCAGGTGCATTTACCTAATAAAGAAAGACCTATAGATAGATAGATAGTTTATATTTATATTTTAAAATGTGTAGTACAAATTTGAAAGTAATCTTTGACTTTTTAATTGAAAAATGACATTTACACACCATAGTTAACACTTTTTGTCAAGTGAAGAATACAATACATATATATTTTAATTATAAAATGTATTAAAATTGAAGGAACTTCTAACAAAAAATATTAAAATAAGTCATGTTTCGAGGAATATGTGTGATAAATAATTATATTGAACAAGTTCATCAATACCTCACTACTACATACCATATTTTTAGGGTAATAGTTTGGATATTCTGGATAAAATTCATCTATGGTAAAATTATTTTTGTATGGTAAATTTGAAATTATTTATCTATCATAATGTAAAAGGTCAAAACCTTTAGAAGTTTTTATGGTCGATAATGTAATATATAATTGTCATAATGAGAAGACAAATTTTGGCAGGTATAAACCTACAAAATTCAACAATATTTGCCCTTAATATTTATTCATTGTGATCGTATTATATGCTTATACATAGAATTGTTTTTAAATAAAAGGTCACCTTATGCATCTTGCCTTTAGAATAATTCTTGGGATATTGACCATGGAGAAAATGTTGCTTACTATAATAGTTTTTCACTTTTATTCTCTTGTTTCCAAAATGCATTACCAATGCACCAATTTTTTTTATCCGCAATGATAATATGTATATATAAGGGTACAAGCGGTACCAAGAGAATGCAAGGATCAAGCCGTACACACTGATTCACAATCAGAATGGCAAACCAAAGAGGTACCGAAAAAATAAAAACATAATGTACAGACACAGAAACATTATGAAATCAGCCCAAGGAAGGTGAAAATCTGCAAATGATGAGTATTTCACATACATGTAAAGCATGATCTTAGCCCCACAAAGCAACTGCCTCTACAATATCCATCACAGCACAAAATTCGCCAACACAGACTTCAAACACATCAAAAAAATGCAACAAAAAAACTTTAGCTACGAACACCAAATGATGATACCTAGAAACACAGAAGTATATATATACAAGACATTGTAAACCTGTCTACACAAAAATTAAGGGCTATACGGCTCTAAGCACCAACTCCTAAAGGGACCTTGCCTTGTTTTTGTACTCCTAGCTAACCATTCCCAAGAGTACCATTTGATCATTGCACCCATTATGCGAGTACCAATGCCTTTTTATATGTGTGTTTATGTATTTTTATTTATATATTTGAGTTTTTTTTATGATGAGTTTTATTTCAAATCATAGGTAAAGTTCAAAAAAAAAAGACAAATTATAATGAAAAAAATTTAAATTCACTTGTAATTTAGATATTACAATATAAACTCCCAATCCAATATTAGAAAATTTTTATTAGATTTATAAACTTTATAGTAGAAAAGTTTTGAAATAATGAATAAATAATCTGTTATTTATTCAATTGAAGAATACAAAAGTGAAGAAAATTTTAAGTAATCAATATAACATACATTTTAAAGCATCCGGTACACCTTAAGTAGATTAAAGAGAACCACATGCGCGGTTAAATATTTCTCCAAAATAAACCTTGGCAGTTTCATTTATTGGGAAATCCGTAAAAAAATATCTAGGGCAAACAAGGAAATAACGCCTTGCTGCCAAGTTTACAAGAAAGAGTAAAATGCAGGGGCGGAGGCTAGTGTTGCAATGGGGGGCCTCGGCCCCCCCATATAGAACAACTTTTATTAGTACCTATATATAATTTTACATAACGCCCCCCCCAAAAATGTTTTACAACGGCCCCCCATAAAAAGTTTGTTTTGGATGTGTACCAAAGATATTCCAAAACAAATGTTAATCCATTTAAGAAATAAAGATAATAGAAAATACTATAATAATACAGATGTGTTTTAGATTTTGGTAAATATTATATAGTAATATAATATATAATAGCATAAAAAAATACGTCAATTAACTTTTGAAGATGTGCTTCACATTTAGAAAATATTATATAATAATATAATATATAATAGTAGTATATAATAGCCAAAAACATGTCTAAAATAACTTTCGAAGATGTGTTTCAAATTTGAAAATTATCATATAATAATATAATATATAATATAAATGTGTTTTAGATTTTTGAAAATACTGTATAATAATATAATAGCATAAAAACATGCCTTAAATAACTTTTGAAGATGTGTTTCAAATTTAAAAATTATTATATAATAATGTGTTTTATTTGTTTTAGGTATGAGTAAAATGAAAACAATTGATAAAATTTTTAAAATGAATACAACTGACGTATCTACGATTGAGCCATCTAGTCTCAATATTTTAACTCATGAACAAGAGCAATGCGAACCAAAGCGTGCAAGAATACTTCAAGACTCTACTTCAAGACTATAATGTTCGATAGATTGATTCGTTTGATCTTGACATTTCCGATATCTACGGCAACTACAGAGAGAACATTTTCAGCGATGAATATTGTTAAGACAAGATTTTGAAACAAATGGGTGATGGATTTCTTGTAGACAGCTTAACAATTTATATTGAAAAAGAAATTGCTAATCGTTTCAATACTGAATCAATCATAGATGAGTTCGAATCTAGACAACATTGTCGAGTTCAATTTTCCTAGGTGAAAATTGTAAGTTTTTCATCCTTCTTTTCTTTTTTTATACCTCTAATATATGTTTTATATATATCTATTAATTATCATAAATCATTTTAATTATTAATTATTTTTCGCATATTAATTATATAAATAAATTTAATTTAAACTATTTTGTTCGGCCCCCCATAAAAAATGGGCTAGCTCCGCCCCTGGTAAAATGTGGTCTTAATATAGGTTCACCATTTATCACATAGCAATAGAAATTAAAAATAAAACTGTATAAGTTGCACTGTCACCGAGCAAGATCAATGTCCTCAACCTTTAACGAGTAACCTTTCATGATGGTCTTGCATGTCTAATAACAAATGTGTAATGAGCAAGAAAGTTGTCCAGTGAGTGCAACCTGTGAATATGCCGTGAAAAATGAAACGTGCAGATAAACATGCATATAAAAATTCTGTGCTGAGCTCATAGCATAGGGGAGCGTCTTCCCCCTATCTTTCTTGGGAGTAATAATTATGTATTTTCAGTCAACCGTGCACATAATTTCAGTCTATCACAATATATTCATTGTCCAAAACAAATTTTACTTTAGTATTGTGCAATATTACGTTTTCTGAATATTTGGTAGCCTTAGTGGAAACCTTTAACTTGCGAAACTCAAAACTATTTGCAGAACCGAATTCACACCCCTGCGACCTCAGTTACTAATCAATTCGTCCCAATTATACTTTTAGAAAGGCGGAGGGCCTGATTAAACCTATAATAGCTATAGGTGGATTATTATTTACTTTTTTAGAATAATGTAACTTACTACAAATTAATCTAAAGCGATGCTTTGACATAAATAGAATAAAAAAATTAGTTAGGTGAGAATAAATGCAAGAAAATAGAGTTAGAGGTTTCATGTTGAAAATGGAACAAAGAAAATATTTAATCCTAAATCCTTAAATTTAAGAAGAGTGCACCTACCATGATTGTTTTCAAAATATTTCCATGCAATTGAGAAGGGATCGTGAATAATGTACAGTTGATTGGAAACATAAGACGACGCGGGAAAGCAACGCACAACAAACCTTACAATTATTGTTTTCATTAACTAGAAAAGAAACAATGTAACTAAATGTGTGTTGAATAATAAATAAATGGGAGGGAAGAACTTTTGGTGCCCAACACCTTGAATACTTCTTATTTCTCTGTGTTTATTTGTTTATGAATTTAATTACAATATGTTGTTAAAAGAACTTATTGTAACTAGATTTTCTAAAAATAAGAAAATTAAACTATTGGTGCAAATACTATCACCGTAAACAAATATAGCAAAAACTATAAAAGAAAAAACATTATTGTTGCTCCTTAAATTATGGTAAATGGGAGAAATAGTCATTGCTATTTTAACACTCCCCCTCAATGATTATTTCCTCTCAATATTGACCTTGTCGTCATACTGTTTTCTAAAGTCTTCGAACGGTGAGCCTCTTAGACCTTTGGTAAAATACATCTACAACCTGACCTTCAGTGTTGACATAATTCATCTCGATTTCTCCTCGTAGCACGTTTTCTCTCATAAAATTATAATGAACCTCAACCTGTTTTGTTCTAGCATGAAAGACCGGATTTTCTGCCAAACGAATTGCTGACTGATTAGCACAATTTAAATCGACTGCATAATCAGTCAATTGATGTACATCTTGTAGTAACTGTATTAACCACGCACATTCCTGAGGTGCCATAGCTGCTGCTCTATATTTTGCCTCTATACCACAAAAAGAAACCGTTGGTTGTCTCTTGCTACACAAGATATTACTCCTGACCCCAAGAGTAAACATATATCCAATTGTCGAACGACGAGTGTCATGATAACAAGCATAATCTGCATCGCAATATCCTATGACTTCACATTGAACATCTTTTTTATAAAATATACCATAATCAATAGTACCTTGATATATCTTTAAATTCGGTGTGCTTCTTCTAAATGTGACTTCTTTGGACTGCATAAATCTACTAACCACACCCACTGGTAAGATATATCACGTCGAGTTAAAGTAAGATAGATTATACTCCCTACTAAGTCTCTATACATCATGCCTTCTTCCAAGTCCTTTCCTTCCGCTGAGCA
The DNA here is from genome assembly GCA_037177725.1 of Cyamopsis tetragonoloba. Lineage (NCBI taxonomy): Eukaryota > Viridiplantae > Streptophyta > Magnoliopsida > Fabales > Fabaceae > Cyamopsis > Cyamopsis tetragonoloba. The sequence continues at coordinate 25,378,057 of CM074124.1, forward strand.
TAACTTTGCGTTCATCTCTATCGATGTTGAGATTGGTTTTCAATCTAACAAACCAAACTTTTCCAATAAATCTTGAGCATACTTTTCCTGACACAAAAATATCCCATCTTTAGTTCTGTCAACATCAAGTGCCAAAAAGTGCTTAAACTCTCCAAGTTCCTTCATTTGAAAGCGCACAAACAAATTGCCTCTTGTCTAGTGAACTTCTTCTACATCATCTCCTGTGATAATGAGATCATTAACCTAAACAAGCACTATAGATAGCTTACCACCTCATTCTTTTGTGAACAAACTTAATCTATTGTAGGGGTTGCTCCACACACACACACACACACACATATATATATATATATATATTTCTCGATCTAACTCACCATGCAAAAATGCATTTTTAACATCCATCTGCCATAACTTCCAAGACTTGCTACCCGGCAATGCTAACAACACACATACTGTAGTTATCTTGGCCACTAGACTAAATGTCTCATCATAGTCTAATCCGTACTTCTGTGGAAAACCTCGAGCTACTAAACTAGCCTTGTACCTTTCCACTTATCCATAAGGACGAGTCTTCACCTTGTATACCCATTTACAAGAGATAGGTTGTACATTGATATGTTGTGGACCAACTCCCAAGTTTCATTTTGCTTTAGTGCTTTTAGCTCCTCCTCCATTACAACTATCCACTCCTTAGATTTAGTTGCTTCTTCATATGTGCTTGGCAATTTCACACCAATATCTTCAATTAATGCTGCATTAGCATATTTTGGATTTGGCTTTCAAATTCTAGTTGATCTCCTAGGTTGTAACTGAGGTACTTCTTCTATAATCTCTTTTATTTGGCTTGGCCTTTCCTGCTCTGGAGACCTAGTGTGCATTCCTGTTTGCCTAGGGCTTTTCCCTTTACTCGGTGACTTTTCCTTTTCTTGATCATCAATTATTGCCTCTTCTCGTGTTGGGGTAACTTCCTTCACTGCTAGTTGTTCCTCTAATTGCTCTTGTACCTTCTCCTCCATCTTCTTAGAATCTGGGAACAATACTACTTGAGAAGACCATCAAGAAGATGCTTCATTAAATACTACATTCCTGGAAATATAGCAACCCCGGTTGTTGGATCACAACACCTCCATCCTTTTCATTGACTATTATACCGACAAATATACAACGAACTTCCTTCTTGTCAAATTTGCTACGTTGTTGACTTGGTATGAACACGTAGCAAACACATCATAATACTCGAAAGTAACTCATAGATGGCTTTATTCCTCGTAATTTCTGATAAGGCGAAATGAAATCAAGCCTAGCTTGAGGTAGCCTATTAATGTCCTAGGCAACTGCTTTCATACATTTTGTCCAAAACTTAGGGGGAACATTCTTAGCATGTAACATGCTCCTGCAAGTCTCTACCAAATGTCGATTCTTCCTTTCAACAACTCCATTTTGTTGCGGAGTATTTGGACATGTTAACCGTCGCCTTATTCCACACTTTTGCAGGTACTCGGAGAACTCCTTTGAAGTGTACTCTCCACCAATATCAGTGCGCAAGCAACGAATGTTTCATCTAGTTTCCTTCTCAATCTTTTGCTTAAACTCCTTCAACTTTATGAATGCTTCTGATTTTTCTTTCATAAAGTCCACCCATACATATCTGTTAGACAAGGGCCTCTATGCTCAAGAGGGGGTTGAATTGAGCTTAAAAACTTTTTCATAAATTCTTTTAAAAATAATAGAAAAGTTTGAACTAATTGTATTTTAGTTGATGTATGAGATTAAATGAAGATAAATATGAATACCAAGATACTATGAAATGCACAAAAAAAAAAGAGTTTAGGGATAGAGAGAATAGCACCAAGCTTTATACTGGTTCAGCCACAAACCAATTTGTGACCTAGGTCCAGCCTTCGAATCTCCGCCACGAGAGAACTCTTGTATTAACTTCAACAAGTTACAAGCTAAGAGCACCCTTCTCAATTGGATACCCCACCAATTGCAAGGACCTCAAACTAGGGATACCTCACCCTAAGACTAGATTTGAAGGATACCACACCTTCAATGAACAAGAAGGATTCCTCACCTTCACTCAACACTTTAATTTCGACTTACAAATATGAAGCTCTCAAAAGAGTAAATAATAAAACTTGAAGCACTAAGTGTATTTGATTAAAGTCTCTTTGTATAATGAAACAAACAAGATAAAGGAGTGACAAAGAAAGCCTTAAGCAATAGCACAAGACCCTTGATTTAAGAGGATCGATGATAAAAGCACTTTTCTACTTAGTAATAAGCTTGCAAGGGTGTGTAGTGATTTTTGTCAGAAGCCCCTTTTATAGACAGCAAAAATGGCAGATGAAAATTTGCAATAGCTCATTAACATATTCGAATATGTATTTGAATATGACACTTTCATATTCGAATATGTATTCGATTATAGAGTTTCTGCCATTTAAATTTGAATCCAAGGCTTTCATATTTGAATATATATTCGAATATGAAGGACCCATATTCGAATATGTATTCAAATATTGTGATTCTAGAAAGTGGAAATGCCAAGGGAGAAGATCATATTCGAATATGTATTCGATTATGGAAAGCCATATTTGAATTTATATTTGAATATACTGTTTCTGGAAAATGGAGAAGCCAAGGCAACGTGTCATATTCGAATATATTGGTCAAAATGTTCAAATTTTAATTCCAAAACCTTGATATTCGAATATACATTGAAAGAGACTTTTCCTAATAAAAACCAAGTTTAAGTTTTGTCTTTACAAACATCTAGAAAAGTCTTTTCTATAAAGAAAATATTTTTAACAGAGTTTTTAATCTTTTTTGAAAAACTGTTTGATTCATTTTAAAGAGCCTTAATCAAATTTACATTTAAGCATAAATTAAATCCTATATACCCTTGTTGTTGCAATCTTGTTCATAGCGCTTGATCGCTTGATTTACCATTCAAGGCTTGATTTTTGGTTTATTGTGGAATCATCGAAACTCCAGTCTTAGAGCGTTTAGAGCTTTTGCATTTACAATATCTTGAGAAGTCATCGATAAATATGATCATATACCAATTTCTACTCATCAACGGTTGCTTCACGAGTCCAAAAATATCTGAATGTACTAATTCCAATGGTGTCTCCACTCTATATCTTGACTCTTCATAGGGAAGCTAGTGAGCTTTGTCATACTGACATCCTGCACAAATAATGTTATCTCGTCTCTCTAAATTTGGTAGGCCCCTTAACATTGCTTTTCCATCTTTTATCTCCCATTTAGCTTTCTCTCCCTCATCAGTTGTGCAGTTGTTTCGACACCACCAACAACGCCACACAAGTCTTGTCAAAGCATATAGTATTTTATGCGCATACTCCAGGTATCGTAAATATCGTTGATCAACTTCTCTATCGAGCTAGTTGAAGTTCCAATATCTGTCATGGTCCTTGGCCAACAAATAGGAACAACGCAGTCCTTGACTGTACGTCAATAATGATACTTCACAATGGTCCGTGACGATAAAGAAAATGTGCACTATAAGTGGAGCAAGGCGGCCCTCGATTGTTTGCTGTGATACCAAATGTTGAATAATAAATAAATTGGAGGGAAGAAATTTTCGTGTCCAGCACCTTGAATACTTCTTATTTCTCTCTGTGTTTATGTGTTTGATGAATTTAATTACAATACGTTGTTACAAGAATTTATAGTAACTAGAATTTCTAATAAAAAGAAAATTAAATTATTAGTGTGAAAACAGTCACCTTAAACAAATATAGCAAAAACAATAAAAGTAAAAACATTATTGCTGCTTCTTGAATTTTTGCTATTTTAACAATGTGAAGTGCCTTCATACTAAGCGATTCTGACCATATTAATTAATTGAATTTCAATTCCAATTCCAATTTCTAATCACAATTCCAATCATATTTGAAATTCCTCATCAAATGATACAAACAAGATATATTTCAATTGGTTAAAAATTAAGGTTATAAAAAATTCAATTAAAGGTTGATAGAAAAGTGCTCGGAAAATTCTAAGACAAACATAACATCATGTAACTTGAAATACAATTATAATCCTTAAGAGGAATTATTAGAAATTATTTCTCGGCACCCAACCCACTATATGAAAGTGAGAGTTACACTCACAAGAAAGAAGTCTAGATGAAAGAAAAGCTCGAAAGCACAGTCGCTTCCTCGACACTTGCTTCTAGTTCATGGGTTCGCCTTTCCACCGACTCTCTCACGGTGGTGTCTTTTTCTCTGCTTCTCGTTGTTATGGCACATAAAATATGTAAGAAGAGAGAACTCTGACGCTTTTTTTATAAACCCCTATTTTTTTTAACCCATTAGACCTTCAATCTTTTCACCTTCTAGCATTATTCTTTTTTTGTTTTTTATAAAAATTAATTATAATAAGAGGGAATAACAGAACCAACAATCCCTCCTAACCTCTATGTAACTAGCTCTGTCTTATCAATATTCTATTCTATTATATTTAAATTTATGAAAAGGAAGGGTGTTACACATCTAGTCTATAAATGATATTATTTTTTCAAGTGTAAAATACATGTAATCTATATTTTATTTCACACAAAGTATAATTGATAGATCGATTTAATTTTACTCTATATAGATAGAAAAAAGATATAACAAAATATTAAAAGTTTTAATATACACATGTATATAGATTGTATATATTTTTCCACAAAAAAATAGATTGTATATTTTTAAGAATTTTAAACTATTTTTTTTGTAAAGTGCAATTATCTATTTTACATTAGGAAGAAAAATTATATATTACATTTTATATTTTAAAATGTGTTGTACAAATTTTAAAGTAATCTTTAAATTTTTAATTGAAAAATGACATTTACTCACACCATCACCAATACTATTTGTAAAGTGAAGAATATAGATAGAGAAAAGGAAATATATAATAAAATATATAAAAACTTTTAATAATCATACAAATATAGATAGTATAAGTTTAATAATTTTATATTATTTTTTGTAAAGTGAAATTACATATTTTACAAATTTGGTTAGCTCATAATAATGAGAGTTTTAACAACAAAGAAATTGAAGAACTTCTGGGTTTAATTTGTATTTGGTCTTAGAATTGGAATAATGCAGCAAATGTTGTTTTTGGAATCTCAGCATCGGCTGGGACTTGCAATTCTCCTTCCAATTTAGTGTGCGTTGATCGACCACAGGAGGTGGATCAAAATTCATTTATTTTTGCTCTTTGATGGGTGTTTATTGTTACTCATACTGCATTTATTGATTGGGAGGTTTTCATTTTGCTGGCTGGCCTGAGTTATATTCATCTACTCTTTGCTTAATTATTGGGTTGTAAATATTTGATAATTATTCATACTCTTTATTAATAATATATACATATATATATATATATATATATATTGGTTTTCCAAAAAAAAATCTATAAATTTCTATTTGAACTAATGATATTTTCTCACTCCATCATTAATACTATTTGTAAAGTGAAGAATATCGATAGAGAAAATGAAAGATAAAATAAAATATATTAGAAGCCATAATATTCACATACAAACAATATAAGTTTGAGAACTTTAAATTATATTTTTCTTACGTAAAGTACAATTATATATTTTACATTAATATTTAAGATTATAAATTAATATTAAAAATAGATTCAATACTAAATTTATATTTTATATTTTATATTTTTATTGTTTACAAATGTAGTACAAATTTTAAAGTAATCAATATTATTTGTCAAGAATACTACTATATGTAATAATGATAATAATAACAATAATATATAGAAAATAGATTTTTGTTTTTGATGAATTGATGCATCTAAATTTATAGAAGATAGCTACATAGATACAATTTAAAACACATAAGTCAGTCAAGGTATTTAAATTTTCCTTTCTTAAGTTTAAAACATACTCTATTACCACAATAATTTCCTATGGTAACTGTTGATGTAGGTGAAAAATAATTTTTAAAAAAAAGTTAAAACAAAATTGTGAACTAATGAGGTTTGTGCTTAATTGACCATAGTTGCAGTGTTTCAATGAATTGAGTATTATTGGACTATTATTTCTAATTTTATTACAATTATATTGGATTTAATTAATCTAATTGAGTTCATTATTATTTTCTTGTCATATTTTTGCACCGGAAGCATTTTCGGGGTCGAAGATATTGGGATTGAAGTGAAGATTACTATTTGGATAGATTGCAAACTCTTGTGATCAACTTTCTGGATAGATTGCAAACAAGTTCTCGAGGTATCTCTATTTTAATTTCGTTTTGTTTCTACTCTTTCCTTCATTCATTAAGCTCGTTTTTTGATTGTTTATGTTTGAATATGATTTCTGAGTTTCATGCTTAATGGATTTGGTCTTTTGTTTTGATCTTAAACTCGTTTTCACAGTTTGGTTAATTGTGTGGCTTTGAGATATGTGTGAGTTGAATTATTTCCAGTTTTTATAGTCATCTTAGGTTTTATATATAGATGCTTAATTTATGCACCTGTTATCAAGAAAATTTTTGTTGTTTAATGGAAGTAGGAAACCATAGATTAATTGAAACTGAATTAGGGATTACGTAGGAGTAGAAATTATCTTTTGTAACCAAAGATGTAATTGATTGCAATTGAACTAGGAAATTAATTTACTTCGATCTCTTACATATAATTTCAAATTTGTTTTAATTAATTCAATTTGTGAAACACCCCATTTCAAGCACTATGTGTTTGAGCCTTTGTTTGAAAATAGTCTTTCGGAAACGACTTGCTAGTAATGTAGTGATTTATATAACCACATTTATAAACTTCATGTCACATATGAAACATAACTGCGGTTTAAAGAGCGCTTTATCAAGTACTTTCTTGTGTAGTGTGATCAATATAATGTTACCAAGTATCTATTCTTGTGCCTTCTATGAAAATTTAAGTAATTTTTATATTTTGATGCAGGATGAGCCAGAAGAAAATCTAGAACTTTGGCATGTTTATTTACAGATTTTATAAATAATTTTTCTATTTTAAAACATAAAATAAAAAACAAAATCAATTCCAGACGCTAATTTCAACCGTTATTTTTGAAAATATATTTTTTAAGATATTAAAAACTAAATATTGAAAATCTAAATTTGTTTTGGTCTTCAATTTCCTGAACTTGCATTTATATAATTGGAAGTGTTGTTACACCTTTTCCATGTTTACTTTATGTTTGATTGGGAAAATATGCAAGATTATCTAGTGATCTCAATTTCCTTTTTTCTTGTGGTTATTAACCCAGATTTTGTAAGAAAATTCAACCCCAAAAATGGAAAATGTAGGGAAACGGAAACTCACAGAACTATGTGATATGTCTCAAATCATTTTAAGATTTTAACTGTAACCTAAATTTGGAAGCTAATGATGAAGAAGATGCCTTAATTATTTGTGAATCTTTGATGAGCTTAGCTGAATGTGTTTTAAAAGAAGTAGAAGTTTCATGTTGCACTTCAATTGACAATGAAGTTGAAGAGATGCTAAGTATGTCTGATTGGAAATCTCTGGAAAAAGATTTGTATGCGGAGGCAGTAGATATTTTTGGGAAGACCAGGTTTGCTAACCTATCATACTTAAGTTCGTGCTAGTATTTTTTTTAAAAATTTGTAGTGCGTGGAGAATTGCTTGTCTTCATGTAGTGGGGCAACTTTATAATTATTTTCCTCATGTGCTCGGTAATTGCCTTACAATTAAGTACGTATTTTCTGCATTGAAGACTTAGCTTAGAAGTTACTAGCTACATGAATGTTGTTGGAATGTCAAAATTCAATGGATCCACACAAAGTTCAACCATAGACAGTAATGGGAAAACTGATTCACAAGTTAGTAATATAAACATTCACTTCCACATATCTATTTTTCTTCTTTTTACTTGGTCATTTGATTTAATTTTATTTTACTTTTTTCAAAGGGAGGGGAGCATGGTTGGGAAAGCGGTTGGTGAAGTTAGAAAATTAGGGCCGGTTCATTTTGCATTTCTATTTTCTGTTTTCATTGAGTATTTTTATGAATTATGAGAATACACAACTATCAACTTGTCTTTACTTTATTTTTTTTATGTTTGTACAACAAACAACTTAACACACAACCAAAATAAGTTTTGTTGTGTTTTTTAGTTGTTTATGTTGTTTGCAATACAAACCTCAAAAAATAGATAATAAAATTAAAACAAGATGATAGTTTTGTATTCTAATAATTCATCAAAATAGAAAATGAAAACAAAAAAACTGAAATACAAAATAAATAAGCCCTAACTTTCTAACTTCACCAACCCCTTCCAAACCCTGCTCCCTTCTCTTGGGTAAAAAAAAGTAAAACAAAAATGACCAAGAAAACATAAGAGAAATAACAATAGGAAAATGAATGTTTATAATTCTCACTGTCGTGTGCATCTTTTTTTTCCATTATATCCCATGGTTGAATTTTGTGTGAATTTATTGGTACTTGACATTCCATCAACATTCATGTAGTTTGAAACTTCCATGCAAGTCTTCAGGCCAGAAAGTAGGTTCTTGGTTATAACGCAACTATAGAGCACATGAGGAACAAAAAATTATAAAATGGTCCAGCTAGCTGCTACATTAAAACTGGCATTTCTCAACACAATACCAATTTTTTTCTTTTTTTAAGAATACCACTAAGAACCCAACTCTGCTTCATTAGCATTTCTATTTTTCTATTCTTATCAATAATTATATGACGACCACATTGTTTTCTCATTTTGTTTACTATGTATTTTGAAATTTTTCTTTTTTGAGATAAGACTTTTGTCATTTTTTTAATATATATTTTGTAATGTTTTTGAGAAGATAGATAAATAGAATGATAGCATATAGCATGTTGATTTGATGGTTAGAGAGCCAAATTTTAATCAATTGCTCCTCGATTCCAACCTATGTAGGTGCATTTACCTAGTAAAGAAAGATAGATAGATAGTTTATATTTTATATTTTAAAATGTGTAGTACAAATTTGAAAGTACTCTTTCACTTTTTAATTGAAAAAATGACATTTACACACACCATCGTTAACGCTTTTTGTCAAGTGAAGAATACAATATATATGGACTAGCCAAGACCCCATATCGGCCGAGCCCGATTTGAACTATAGGAAGACATCACTTCAAGCCAGGAAGACATCACTTCAAGCAAGGAAGATACCACTTCAAGCCTCTTCAGCCAAAGACCCCACATCGGCCAAGCCCGATCCGAACTCCAATAAGACATCACTTTAAGCCTCTTCAGCCAAAGGCTTCAAGGCTTGTGGGGCTGATGGACTAGCCAAGACCCCACCGACCTGATCTCGGAACTACTGGCTCCAGGTCAGCCCCAACGGTCAACTGAACACACGCCTAGAGACAAGGGCCCTTCAAGTTAGGACAATCAAGAATCAATCAAGAGATACCCTAATCAAGATCATCGCAATCAGAAAACTTTCCTAACTTAGAATGAATCGAGACACTAAACAGCTTAGCTTTGAACTGTATAAAAGGAAAAGAGGCCCTCATTTGTATGCATGCTCACAGTAATTACCATAGTTCTTATTAGGGTTTAGGCATCGAAATACCATCGTCGTCGGGACCCGCGAGCTGTGAGTGAACATCTTTTGCCCATCGTGGGGACGGTAGAACAATTCCCAGCCTCATAGGAAGCCATTCCTTTTGACAATAACCTCTCATGGCAAAAACGCGCAGTGGAGCACACAGAAACGCAAACACCAACACCCAGGTAGGACAGGAGATGGAAAAACCAAATGTTGGGACGCAGAACAATGGCAGAGGCCCTTCGTCAGATCCATTTGGGGCACTGCAAGAGCGTCTCAACGCCTTACAAGCTTAGAACAAACAAGCGGAATAGAGGAACTGAGAGCTAGATGAGACGAATCAAGATCTACAGAGGCAGATTGACGACCTCTAGTCCAGCGACAGGAGGACTGAGAGATCCACGGAAACTCATCACAATACAGCCTCCCCAGCGCCGCCTTTGAACCAGTTCTAGGATTCCCCTTTCTCGGACGAGTTGATGAATGAGGAGATCCCCCACAACGTCAAGCCCCCTGTGGCGGTAGTCTACGAAGGAGAAGGGAACCCGCAGGAGCATGCTAACAACTATAAGTCTCTGATGCTAGGCTATAGGGCAATAGAGGCTATGATGTGCTTTCTGTTCCCAGGGTCCCTCGTAAAAAAGGCGAATAAGTGGTTTAATACTAATAGATTACCACCTCGGTCAATTCATAGCTTCAGACAGCTAAGGGAACTTTTCGTCACGCAATTTTCCTTCCGCATACCTAGGAAGAGGTCGCAAAAGGACCTTAGAAACATTATGCGAGGGATCAACGAGTCCTTGAAGGATGCCCGTTGATCCGTTACCTCAGCCAATTCTCCCACACCCCGGATTGGACCACTCTAAGAAATGTGAATACCACCGGTCCTATGGACACATACATCACGATGGAATTTCGCCATGTGAAGGACCACATAGAGAAACTCATCAGAGATGGGAATCTTAGAGAGTACGGGCACAGAACTAGATAGGAGGAGTAGGTCATGAAGCCCTCCACCTCGTAGAGGCCAAGATGCCCGTTGAGCCAGCCCAGCCAATAGAGTCATCAACACTATCTCACGAGGATTCGCAGTCGGAGGCGAGTCCATCTCGGTGCAAAAAAGACACCTACGCGAAGTCATGACTATAAAACCCCAAACTAAAAAGGTAAAACACCACCCCGTGATGTCGTTTTCTGCTGATGATTTCCGTGTTTGTGTTGTAAAGCAGAACGACCCTATGGTGATACCTGTGGAGTTCATGAAATTTACCATAAGGCGAGTACTGATCAACCAAGGTAGCTCGGCCGACATCATCTTTTGGATGACCTTTAAACAACTAGGATTGTCAGACACACACTTGCAAAGCTATTTAGGAAGCCTAGTCAGCTTCGCTGGGGAACAAGTGAACGTACGAGGACACATTGATTTACTCACCAAGTTCGGTGAAGGAGAATCCACAAAGGAAGTTACCATCAGATAGTTGGTAGTCAATGCATCGAGCTCGTACAACATCATCCTAGGAAGATCATCACTCAACCTATTGGGAGCCGTGGTGTCAACACCAAACCTAACGATGAAGTATTTGGTATCGAATACGAAGGTCGGCACGGTCCTGGTAGATCAGAAGATGGCAAGACAGTGTTACAATGAAAGCCTAAAAATCACCAGGTCCCCATATGTTCCGAACAAAGGAGTCATGCGATCCCAGCCCAAGTCGCAATAGACATGGATCCAAGGGCAGACTTTGCAGATAGACGACCTCAACTGATTGGGGAACTAAAGCAAATAATCTTGGACTTAGACCCAAAGCATACGACAAATATGAGTACCGAATTGTCCCATGAGAAAGAATGCAAATTAACTACTTTTTTAAGATTAAATTCTGACTTGTTTGCATGGACCCCAGCAAATATGCCAGGTTCAACCCGGAATTCATTTGTGACAATCTGATGGTCGATCCGAGATCCAAGCCGGTGTGTGAGAAGAAGAGGAAAATGGGAGAGGAAAGAAGGGAAGCAGTACAAACTGAGACCCAATCCCTCTTGGAGGCCGGATTCATCAGGGAGATACAATATACCACGTGGTTGGCGAACATGGGCTTGGTGAAGAAAGCCAGCGGCAAGTGGCGGATGTGCGCGGACTACACGGATCTAAACAAGGCATGCCCTAAAGACTCATAAACGTTACCCAACATCCACCAACTGGTTGATAGCGCCTCCAGCTTCCGATACTTGTCGTTCTTGGACGCATACTAAAGATATAATCAATTTTGGATAAACCCGACAGATGAAGATAAAACAAAGTTCATCCGGGATACCTGAAATTTATGCTATAAGGTGATGCCCTTTGGTCTCAAGAACACAGGAGCCACATACCAAAGATTGATCGACATGTTTTTTAAAGATTACATTGGCCGCAAAATCAAGGTTTATGTTGACGACATGGTTGCCAAGACTAAGATCGAAGACGACCACGTGGAAGATCTCAGTCAAATCTTTCAACAGTTGCGAAAGCACAACATGTGTTTAAATCCGGCGAAATGTACCTTCGGTATTAAGTCTAGAAAGTTCTCGGTTTTATGCTATCCAAAAGAGGCATAGAAGCTAATCCAAAAAAATGCCTTGCGATTACCGAGATGCGCAGCCCAACCTCGGTGAAGGAAGTGCAACAACTTATGGGAAGAATCACAACACTCTCAAGATTCATGTCAAAGGTGGGAGAAAGCAACCTCTTTGAAGAATCCTTTAAACAAATCAAGGCTTTTTTGGCATCTCCGCCAGTATTAGCGCAACCTCGTCCTGGCAAGCAGTTAATACTATATTTATCAACATCCGAGTTGGCTGTTAGTGCTGTGTTAGTTCGAGAGGAGAAAGCATACCAGTAGCCCGTATACTTCGTAAGTAGAATACTCCAAGGCACCGAGGTACGTTACCAGTTAACCAAGAAAATAGTTTCTGGCATTAATAATGGCAGCAAGGAAATTGCGAAAGTATTTTCAAAGTCACACGATCGTGGTTCAGACGGATGTTCCTATCAGAGCCATCCTGCAGAAGCCCGACCTTGCAGGGCGGATGGTAGGATGGGCAGTTGAGCTGTCAGAGTTTGACATACATTTCGAGAATCGAAAAGCAATCAAAGCCCAAGCTTTGTTGGATTTTCTTTTGGAAATGACATCGGTATCAAGCCCGATTCCAGAAGAAACTTGGACTTGTGGGTCAACGGGGCCAGAAACGTCAACGGAGGAGGAGCTGGAATAATACTAGAAGGACCATAAGGCTTAATAGTGGAACAATCACTTAAGTCTGAGTTCAAGGCATCAAACAACCTGGCTGAATACGAAGCTCTAATTGTCGACCTGCGTCTCGCCCTAGACTTAGGAGTTTTTAAGGTAATTGCTAAAATTGATTCCCAATTATTGACTAACCATGTGTCTGGTACATATCAGGTGAAAGACGAGTTGCCTGCCAAGTTTGTGCAAGTCACACAGCAGCTCCTTACTCGATTTTAAGACTTCAAAATTGAGCACGTCCCGAGAGAGCAAAATGGACGAGCCGACCTCCTGACCAAACTAGCCAGCACCAAAAAAACTATGAACAATAGAAGCATAGTGGTAGAGGTCATCAGGAGGCCAAGTATTGACAATACCGAAGTAAATGCGATCGAACAAATAGCTCTGGGTTAGGCAAGACCAAATGTGGAGTATATACAAGGAAACTTTTCAGAAGACAGGGAAGCTGTTAGACACCCAGAAAAGAATAGCCATTGATGACTCTATCAAGGAAGAAAGAGATCGAGGAAGAGAACTTGAGGCAGCAGAAAAACCAACAGTTTACCATGAGAAACTGAAGGAGGACCCGTTAGCAATTATTTGACTATGTCGGATAGTTTTAAGTATTACTAAGTAACACCTAGTTTCTTTCTTTTTAGTCCCTGCGATGTAGAGTTAGTTACTTTCTGTTTCATCTGTTTTCAGTGGTAGTTATTTTACAACTTTTCTCTTCTGTATATAAAGCTCTGTAATATCTTGTAAATTCATTCAATCAAGTTTTCAATGAAAGAAAGTCATTCTTTTCTTTTCGCTCTTAGCTTCGTGTATGTTCGTCCCTGTCCTCTGCTACATCTCCCTTGGGCATTTTTCATGGAGCTTCCGCGATCCTCATTGAAGGAAAGCTAATATGGTATCAGAGCCATGGTTGCCTAACGATCCTTGGTTTCATCTGATTATTTCTTCCTCTTTTTCTTTGTGTTTTCTCCCTTCCTTCTTGTTATCTCTTTTCTTTCTTGGGCTGTTTCATTAGTCTGTATTTTAGTTATGGAAAAACCACCATTGATGCTTCAAGTCCGTTGTTTTCATCCGAATGAGAACTTGGGGACGCCTCTGATTGCGGTTGTTCTTAATGGGCGAAATTAAAATGCTTGATCAAGAGCCATGTGTGTTGCTCTTAAAATCAAGAACAAACATCCGTTCATCAATGGAAGTCTACCCAAACCAAAGGATGTTGACCCTTGTTTTGAATCTTGGGATAGATGCAATTCTTTGGTTATTTCTTGGATCAATCAAACTTTGAGCTCTTCCATCTCAGAAATTGTTATCTGGTTAGACACAGCGAAGGAGATATGGGAGAACCTGAGGAAGGAATTTCACCAAGTAGATGCGTTTAGGATAGCCGCTATTCAAGGAGAGCTGTACAACCTTCAGCAAAGAGAACAAACCATTGTTGAGTATTTCACCATAATGGAGAAGCTGCATCTTGAACTTGATAGTTTCAGGCCTGTCCTCCAATGTTTGTGCCAAGTTACATTTTCTTGCATACTCATTCCAACTATCTTGGCTTAGAAAGAAAATGATTATGTCATCAAGTTTCTAGGAGGACTCAATGAGTCTTTCAGCAAAGTAAGATCTCAGATTATGATGATGACTCCATTACCAGATGTTGAGAAGGTTTTCAACCTACTATGCTAGCAAGAAAGACAAATGAATCATGGTGTGGAGGAACCAAAGGTCTTCTTCAACACTAGTCTTCCACAGAAGAAGAAATTCAAAGGAAAGAACAAGTTCAAAGGCTCGAAAGGAGGAGGTTATTCAAGCAAAGTATGCACTCATTGCAAGAAAACTGGCCACACTGCAGAAACTTGCTTCAAGAAATTTGGTTTCCTTGCTAATTTAAAGAAGAATGGCTTTGCTAACAATTGCATAGCTGATGAAGAAAGTTCAGAAGTCAGTGAAGGTGATACTGATTCACGAGAAGGAGCAGCCACAAGTGATGAAACTGTTTTTGATTTTTCACCTGAGCAGAAGAAAGCCATCATGGCCATCCTGCAGCAAGCTGGCAGCAGCACAAATCACAGCATAAACCAAGTGAGAACTAAGTCCAATGAGTCCAAACAGGTTCAAAACAAAACTTTTCAACAAGACAAAGATGATCAAGGATAGTTTAATGCCTTGCTTCCTATTTATAAAGCTTCTAGATGCATACTTGACACGGGAGCCATTGACCATGTTTGTCGCTCCCTCAAAAGCTTCCAATCCATCAAGAAAATCAGACCTTTGTCTGTTAAATTACCCAATGGAGATTATGAAAAAGCTTCCATGGATGGAACCGTTTTCTTCTCCAAAGACTTCTATCTCAACGATGTCTTATTTATTCCAACATTTGAGTTTAAACTCGTTGCTGTTTCTAAATTAACTGCTGATCTTTTATGCCAATTAGTTTTTACTAAAAGTGATTGTCTTGTGCAAGACCAACTTACCTTGAGGAAGATTGGTGCTGCTATTGTTAGAGATGGTTTATATGCTTTAGATAGTTCTACAAATCTGGTTGCTACCTCTGTTGTTAATTCTATAAGAGTGAATAAAGCTAATATTTGGCATGATAGGTTTGGTCATCCTCCTTTAAGTAGGATGAAGAAATTGAAACAATACTATCCTTACATAGATTGTAATAAAAATATCATGCCATGTGATGTATGCCATTCTTCTAGACATAAGAGAAATCATTATGAAAAGAGTAATAGCATTGCTTCTACTATTTTTGATCTTATCCATATAGATATTTAGGGACCTTTGTCTATTCCCTTAGTTTCTGGACATAAATATTTTCTGTCTATTGTTGATGACCATAGTAGATATTCATGGATTTATTTTATGAAAACCAAATATGAGGATTCCAATCTTGTAAGGTCTTTTGTTAATCTGATTGAAAATCAACATAAAACAATCATAAAATGCATAAGAAGTGATAATGGGCCCAAGTTTCAGCTCAAATCCTTTTATGAATCCAAAGGTATCATTCATCAAACCTCTTGTGTTGAATGCCCTGAACAAAATGGCAGGGTTGAAAGGAAACATCAGCATGTCTTGTCTGTTGCTAGAGCTATCTTGCATCAATCTAATGTTCGAAAGGTTTTCTGGACTTATGCTATATCTCATGTTGTTTTTATCATCAACAGGCTTCCTAGTAAACAAACTCAAAATATGTCTCCTTTTCATATCCTTCATAGTAAAATAGCTAATATGAGTAACCTGAAATGCTTTGGATGTCTTTATTATGCTTCAACTTTATGCAGAAATAGAAACAAGTTGGATAGTAGGGCCTGGAAATGCGTATTTCATGGATACAAACAAGGAGTCAAAGGAGTTGTTCTCTTTGACTTAGCCAATAGAGAAATTTTCCTAAGTATCAATGTGAAATTCTATGAATCTGTTTTTCCTTTTATAGATAAGCAGGTCAAAGATATGGCTGAACTACATAACTCTGCAACAGATCCCTTAGCAGACCTAAAATCACAGTACATGGACATCATAGAAGAATCGAATACTTAGGAGTAGAGAATCTCAAGTCCTGATCAAGCAGAAGGAAGGAGGAAATCTCTCGGGGAAAGAAAACCTCCCGAACATTTAAAAGACTATGAATGTAGCATTACTGGGAGAGATGTTTTAGATCAAGACAGTTCAATAAACAGCATTCAAAATAATAATCAAACTACATCAAAGACTGACAAAATTAAGTTTCCCATAAATAACTATGTGGAGTACTTCAATTTGTCTAAGGAATTCAAACACTTTTTCATAAGCATCTCTTCTGATGTTGATCGTACTTCATATAAACACGCTATTCAACACAGTTATTAGAAAGAAGCCATCAGAAATGAAATGCAGGCTCATGAAAGAAACTAAACTTAGGAGTTGACAAAGCTTCCTTCAGGGAAGAAAGCTGTTACATGCAAATGGATCTTTAAAAAAAAAGCAAGGTAGATGGTAGCTTAGAAGGGCACAAGACACACTTGGCGGCAAGAGGATTCACTCAAACCCAAGGGCTTGATTATTCTGAAACTTTTAGCCCAGTAGTTAGAATGTCAACAGTGAGAATTCTCCTCACCCTTGTTGCTACAAAGGGATGGACACTCAAATGTCAACACTGCTTTTCTATATGGAGAACTCAAAGAAGAGGTCTACATGGAAGTCCCACAAGGACTACTGGTGGAGGATCCAACAATCGTTTGCAAACTCAGAAAGTCTTTATATGGACTTTGCAAGCAAGCAGGGAGTGGAATCATAAACTTTATTCCTTTCTAAATTAGTTTGGATATATTCAATCCAAATCTGATTATTCCCTTTTCACAAAAAGAACATCTCAAACACTGACATTCATTCTTATATATGTAGATGATTTGTTGCTAGCTAGAAAAGATGATGAAGAAATCCAAAGGATTAAGGAGCAGCTGGACAAGGAATTTAGCATTAAAGACCTGGGAAATGCTAAGTATTTCCTGGGAATGGAACTGGCCAGAACAAGCAAAGGGATCAATCTCAGTCAAAGAAAATATGCCATGGACATTTTGAAGGATGTTGGACTCATGGATGCCAAGCCTTGCAACACACCTATTGACAAGAAAGTGAAGTACAACAAGGACCAAGGAGAACCATTATCTGATCCAGAAAGCTTTAGAAGACTCATTGGAAGACTTCTCTATTTAACACACAGCCACCCATATATATGTTTTGCTATCAACCACTTAAGCAATTTATGCAATGGCCAACAAACATCCACTGTAAGGGAGCAATGAAGATTCTCAGATTCATCAAGAAGGAACCAAGGAAAGGTTTATTTTTCTCAACAGACCCAGACCTATCTATTCGAGGCTTTACTGATGCAGATTGGGGAGGATGCGTAGATTAAGGGAAGTCCACCATAGGTTATTGCTTCTTTGTTGGATCATATCTCGTGTCTTGGAAGAGCAAGAAACAGAAGACTCCATCTAAATCATCATCTGAAGCAAAATACATAGAGTTATTCCGAGATTAAGTGGCTGCTAAAGCTATAAAGAGATTTCTATATCACACTAAACTTGCCAATTCCCTTATATTGTGACAACCAATTTGCAGTCTATATTGGAAATAACCCAGTCTTTCATGAAAGGACTAAACATATAGACTTAGATTGTCATATTGTGCGGGATGCGGAAGAATAAAGGATTGTTCAACTCATGGCAATTCGAAGCAACTCTCAGGTAGGAGACATCTTCACTAAAGGCCTTGCCTGAGGACCTTTTGAAGCAGCTGAATCCAAGCTTGGAATGAAGGACATATACATTCCAGCTTGCGGGGGACTGTTAGACACCCAGAAAAGGACAGCCATTGATGACTCTATCAAGGAAGAAAGAGATGGAGGAAGAGAACTTGTGCCATCAGAAAAAACAACAGTTTACCATCAGAAACTGAAGGACGACCATTTAGCAAATATCTAACTATGTGGGATAGTTTTAAGTATTGCTAAGTAACACCTAGTTTCTTTCTTTTTAGTCCCTGTGATGTAGAGTTAGTTACTTTCTGTTTTATCTATTTTCAGTGGTAGTTATTTTACAGCTTTTCTCTTTTGTATATAAAGCTCTGTAATATCTTGTAAATTCATTCAATCAAGTTTTGAATGAAACAAAGTCATTCTTTTCTTTTCTCTCTTAGCTTCGTCCCTGTCCTTTGCTACATCTCCCTTGGGCACTTTTCATGGAGCTTCTACGATCCTCATTGAAGGAAAGTCAACAGAAGCAGCGAAGAAATTAGCAAGGCAAGCGGTGAACTATACTATAATTGGTGACACCCTCTACCGATGTGGCTTCCTACAACCCCTCTTACACCGCATCACATAAGACCAAGCATAACACGTGATGTAGGAACTACATAGTGGCATTTGCAGTAGCCACATCGGGGGGAGATCGCTGGCCACCAAAGTTCTATGTGCTGGATATTACTGGCCAGCATTGACGGATGACTGCATTCACTTTGTTAAATTATGCGAAAAATGCCAAAGATTCGCAAATCACCACAAAGCCCGCGTAGAAGCATGGGCAGATATCACCTCGCCTTGGCCATTCCACATGTGAGGCATCGACATACTCGGCCCTTTTCCCCCAGCCACGAGACAACAGAAATTGTTGGTAGTGGCAGTAGACTACTTCACCAAGTGGATTGAAGCAGCACCAATCACGACCATGACGACCGATAATGTTGAGAAATTCTTGCGGAAGGAAATCTTGTGCAGACATAGGGTACCTTCAGCTATAGTCTCTGACAATGGCACTCAATTTGTAAGTGTCAAGATTGCCGACTTCTGAAACCAGGATCAGACAAATCTTCTCCTCAGTGAAACACCCCCAACAAACGGTCAAGTCGAAGCCGCGAACAAGGTAATTCTTACCGGGATGCAAAAAAGACTTGATGATGCCAAAGGAAAGTGGACAGAAGAGCTCCCCGCCATGTTATGTTCTTACCATACTACAGTCCAAACAACAACATTGGAAAGCCTCTTCAAGCTCACTTACGGGTATGACGCGGTTATCCCTATTGAAATTAACTTTCCTAGCTCAGATATGCAGAGCTTTGATCCAAGAAGGAAAGAAGAAGAAATAACTAGACACCTTTTAAGAAGCCCACGAAATCTCCAAAATACACCAAGCCTTGGCAAAAGCAAGGGCAACAAGAAGACAAAACACACGGCTTATCCCTCGCACCATTAAAGATGCGACCTGGTACTAAAGAGAGCTGACGGACCCCGGAAAAACACCCAACATGGAAAACTTGCTGCTAAGTGGGAGGGTCCGTAAAGAATTTACGACGAGGTCGACAAAGGAGCATACAGATTGCAAGGGTTAGGAGGGCAAAATATCAGAAACACATGGAATGCTACGCACCTCAGATTCTTTTATTATTAAGCATTTGTAATGATGTACATAGTCCTTGTGCATACTCTTTTTCCAACCTTAAGCCTTTTTTCCCCAAGGGGGGTTTTTGACTTAAGGGGGTTTTAACGAGGCACACACAATTGTTAAATAATAGGACAAATTAAGACTATTCAGATTATTCGCAAGTTTAAAAAGTCCTACCAAGCCCAACTAATTTAATCCCCGATTGGGACTTAGGCATATTCAACATCAAAACTCCTACCCAGCCTGGCTAATTTAATCCCTAGCTGGGACTTAGGCAAATTCAACTTCAAAAGTCCTATCAAGCACAGCTAATTTAATCCCCGGCTTGGACTTAAGCAACAATCAACTTCAAGCTAATTAAAATTCCTACCTAGCCCAGCTAATTTAATCCCTGGCTGGGATTTAGGCAAATTCAACATCAGATCAGTTAAAAAGTCCTACCCAACCCGGATAATTTAATCCCTGGCTGGGACTTAGGCAAAAATCAACTTCGAGCTAATTAAAAGTCCTACCCAGCCCGGCTAATTTAATCCCTGGTTGGGACTTAGGCAACAATCAACTTCGAGCTAATTAGAAGTCCTACCCAGCCCAACTAATTTAATCCATGGCTGGGACTTAGGCAAATGCAACATCAGTCACTTAAAAAGCCCTACCCAGCCCGGCTAATTTAATCCCTGGTTCGGACTTAGGCAAATTCAACATCAAAATTGCTACCCATCCCGGCTAATTTAATCCCTGGCTGGGATTTAGGAAATTTCAATTTCAAGCTACTTAAAAAGACCTACCCAGCCCGGCTAATTTAATCCCTGGCTGGGACATAGGCAATAGCGATAGCAGATCAACTAAAAGTCCTACCCAACCCAACTAACTTAATCCCTGGCTGGGACTTAGGCAAATAATTAGAAGCATTCAACACGAAATTGCACAAACAAAAAAACAGAATGCATTGAAATGTTTATTTCATTAATTCGGCAACAAATTACATTACGCAGGTGCATTCCCCTGATTTACTAAAGGCTCAACGGGAACTAGCCGTCCATTGTTCACTTCCAATTGAAGAGACAAGCGAGACACATCCAACCTCGGCGAATTGACCTTGATCTGTTCCAACGCCAATGCAAAACCAGCATCATATGCATCCACCACTTTCAATTGTAATCCTGCGACCTCGCCCTGCAGTTGAGAAAACTTGGCATAATACTTCTCCCGATCTTTCTTCTCGCCCTCCAGCTGGGAAATATCCTCATTATGAAAACCTTTGATGGCCTCAAGATTCTGCACACCATCCTGAAGTTTCTTCTCAAAATCAGCCCTTTCAGCAGCATCACAAGCCCGAGCTCCCTCTACCTCCTCAAATTTCTTCTTCGACAAGTCTCGATCTTTTCGAACCATCTCGAGAGCTGACTTCTTTTTCTCATATTTCTTCTGGAGGGCATGGTAATCTCAGGAAAGCAATTCATAAGCCTTAACAACCTCTTCCCTCCCTCGAAGAATCTTGTCAACGCCCCCGTTGCGAACAAGCATCTGGCACCGACATTGATGTGCCAGGAAGGTCATTTGAAGACCATGGCGTTTGATAGTCTTGAACAAGCTATCGTCATCCATCTCATCCTTCGAGGCCACATCTTTTTCATAACAAAAAGATTCGTGGATGTACTCTCCCATGTTAAGACGGCCATTCCACAAGGTGGCAGGTTCTTGAGTTTCCTCCTCAGACTCTTCCTCCAGACACACTTTCTTAACACCATTGGACTTTCGTTGCACCATTGGCCTTTTCCCCTCCCGCCGAGCTTCGAGGGAGGCATCACGGTGTACAAGGCCATCCGCACCTTCGTCGGCACCCGTGCCATGAATATCTTGAATAGTGTCCCGAGCATGAGAAAAGGGCGCCGATTCATTATCAATGATCTCAAAATCACCGGAACCTGGGGATGCCGCAAAAGTAGCAAGGTTCACAACATTAGAGGCCGTCTGAACATTTCCGGCCTCGGTAGCATTCTAGGTTCCTCCAACTTGAACAACATTCTCTGCACCACCAGCTTCTCAGGAGCCACCATCTGAGCATGTTGAGCTCGGAAATGAGCTACCTCGACAGCAGATACCTTCATTGAACATACACAAAAAGCAAAAGTTAATATGTTAGCAAGTTTGGAAATTACAAAGGGTGACAAGAATAACACCCACTAAAATAGCCATGAAGAAAAGCAAGGTCATTCTCATGCTCAATCAACACACGAGAGTCAGCATGAAATTTCTCCAGGAACTCCACATCAAACTGATCTAATGGACAAAGCTCGGAAATAGGAAGAGAAGAAATGGATCGAGCATTCCTACTCCAATACAGAGGGAATTTTTCTTTCTCATCAGCAAAGCATAACAAATTAAAGTATCCCCCTGAACACCAGATCTCCCCATCACACGGAAAAACCAACGTTTGAAATTTTCTTTATAAGAGTCGGTAAACGCACAAATAAGTTGTGAACCTGGCCTACCGCTAACATAAACCCAACCACAAGAACCATCCCGAATAACCCGCCATCTTTTCGCAACCCCTTCTTTGGTTTGAAAGAAATAGAAATTTTTTTGAACTGAGACATCAATCTCAAAGAAGTTACACCTAATTTGAAAACACCTGATGAATGCCCAACCATTAGGGTGAAGCTGTATAGGAGTGACCTGAACCACGTTAAGCAACTCCATTTCAAATTTAGTGAGAGGAAGCTGGACATCGAGCTTGCAAAACAAAGTCTCATAAAAATAACAAAATGTACGTGACTTATCTGTCGCTGCCATATAGACTCCCTCTTTAGATAGACAACAAGTAGGAACAATGACATTGGTGGCAGTATTGTCCCTTGCAATCGGTAGACTCGCCACGAGGTCGTCTATCTTCTTCTCGGAATCTCACAACAAAGACGCAGACAGAACATCTAATTTTACCCAACGGTACCTTGGCTTCTCATCTACGATCTGGATAGCTTGCCTCATCATAATGAACAAAAACTAAGTAAAGAAAAGGGGAAGAAAAGATGCAAAGGATACCTTCGAAACAACAATCTCAGAGCAATAGACACACAGGAAGCAAAGAAAGAAAGCAGAAGAACACTCTTGAAAATTTGGGAGCAAAGATGAAAGTGAAATGAACACAGACCGAATTCGCTTAAATAGGTAAACTCTCAAACGACGTGACTCTTCGTTTCTGAACCCTAATAATGGCAGGGCAGATGGTGCGACGTCTGCTACTGATCCCAATACACTCTTTCAAATTCAAGCACTCCAAACCATCAGATTGTAACAAAAAAAACTGTTAGATCAATAACGGGTATGAATCCACAACCAAAAATAAAAGAGAGGGAAACAGGAAAAGAACAATCTAGAAGTTCAGCATATATATTTGAATTCTATTTCTCACGAGTATTTACAATGAAATTGCATAGTTATAACAAATAAGTTCACATAAATAGAAGACCTCAACACTACTCTATGATATATCTATACGACCTCCGATCTTGAGATGAATAAGGGCCAACAACAATTTGTTATTGCAACCTCCTCAAAACAATCTCAGGCAATCGATCTCTAATAGGACGACGTTGCCATTTATGGTTGCAACCTCCCCCTCTGTCAAAATCATCCATCGCCAGATAGCAATAGTTCATCTAGGAAAGTCACAAGTCAGAGGTGCGAAGAGCGAGTATGATGCCTCAACACCTCCGACCCCTAGCGAGTATAATGCACAGGATCGAACGTCAAGTCCTAGAGGGTAAGGCACTGAGGCCACCCAAAGGCAGGTCGGCCCCAACCAACGTTGTAACTTTCATGA